>CM035840.1:269347489-269947489 GCA_020510985.1 Pholidichthys leucotaenia | reverse complement strand
AATTCCACAAATTAAAACACAAAAACTCCTTTTTCTTACACATATGTATAACGATTTAAAGTTTTGAATCTCCCTTAAGTTGTATCTCACTTCCCTCCCAATGAATAGTTTCTGAATATTATTTGGTAACTAAACAATTTTTTGCTTGAAAAATCACTAGAGCAGATTGAAATGTGACTAGATCCATTAATTTTAACAATTTTGATTGTAAGAACAGTGAATTTGTATGATCTCGATATCCAACCTTATGAATATGACGTATTGCTCTTTTGTAGTATGATTAATGAGTGTAACCTAGTTTTGTAATTACTGCCCCAAACTTCTGCACAGTATGTTAGATATGGAAGAACTAGTGAACAGTATAAAATGTGGAGTGCTCAGTGATCCAAAACCGATTTTGCTCTTTTTAGCACTGCAATACTCTTAGACACCTTTTTTTTGTATGTGGTTAATATGTGGTTTCCAGCTCATTTGTTCATCTATTATCACCCCGAGAAATCTGATTTCTTTTACTTTTTCAATATCCAAGCCATCCAAGGAAACGTTTATCTGCATGTCAACACTCCCATTGCCAAACGACATCATTTTTTGTCTTACTCATGCTTAATGTTAATTTGTTAACAGTAAATCATAATTTAAATGTACTCAATTGTGTTGTGACATCAAGCATAAGTTTCTGTAAATCAGTACCAGAGCAAAACAGATTTGTATCATCACCAAATAAAACCGGTTTTAATAAAGTTGATACTTTGCATAAATCATTAATATAAAGAATAAATAATTTAGGTCCCAAGACCGACCCCTGGGAGACATCACAAGTAATGTACAAATCTTTGGAACAGTGATCACTCAACCTCACAAAATGTCTCCTGTTATTCAAATAGCTCCTTACCCACTGTAACGCTGTACCCCAAATTCCATATTGTTCCAATTTGCTAAATAAAATTTCATGATTTATAGTGTCAAATGCTTTTTTAGATCCACAAATATTCGAAGTGTATGCTGTTTCTGGTCCACAGAATTTGTTATTTGCACAACTGAATCTATTAGTGCCAGTAACGTACAGTGCATCTGGAAAGTATTCACGGCGCTTCACTTTTTCCACATTATGTTATGTTACAGCCTTATTCCAAAAGGGATTAATTTTCTCCTCAAAATTCGACACACAATACCCCATAATGAAAACGTGAAATAAGTTTTTTTTTAGGTTTTTGCAAATTTATTAAAAATAAAAAAACTAAAAAAATCCCATGTACAATAAGTATTCACAGCCTTTGCTCAATACTCTGCTGATGCACCAGCAATTACAGCCTCAAGTCTTTTTGAATATGACACCACAAGCTTTGCACACCCATCTTTGGGCAGTTTTGCCCATTCCATTTTCAGATCTCTCCAGAGATGTTCAATTGGATTCAAGTCTGAGCTCTGGCTGGGCCACTCAAGGACATTCACAGAGTTGTCCTGAAGCCACTTCTTTGACATCTTTGCTGTGCGCTTAGGGTTGTTGTCCTGCTGAAAGATGAACCATGACCCCAGTCTGAGGTCAAGAGTGCTCTGGAGCAGGTTTTCACCCAAGATGTCTCTGTACATTGCTGCATTCATCTTTCCCTCTATCCTGACTAGTCCCCCTGTTCCTGCCGCTGAAAAACATCCCCACAGCATGATGCTGCCACCACCATTGGCATGGTTATGAGCGGTGCCTGGTTTCCTCCAAACATGATGCCTGGCATTCACGCCAAAGAGTTCAATCTTTGTCTCAATCAGACATGAGAATTTTGTTTCTTATTGTCTGAGAGTCCTTCAGGTGCCTTTTGACAAATTCCAAGTGGGCTGTCATGTGCCTTTTACTAAGGAGTGGCTTCCATCTGGCCACTCTACCATACAGGCCTGACTGGTGGATTGCTGCAGAGATGGTTGTCCGTCTGGAAGGTTCTCCTCTCTCCACAGAGGAACACTGGAGCTCTGACAGAGTGACCATCGGGTTCTTGGTCACCTCCCTGACTAAGGCCCTTCTCCCCCGATCGCTCAGTTTAGACAGCCGGCCAGCTCTAGGAAGAATCCTGGTGGTTTCGAACTTCTTCCATTTACGGATGATGGAGGCCACTGTGCTCATTGGGACCTTCAAAGCAGCAGAAATTTTTCTGTACCCTTCCCCAGATTTGTGCCTTGAGACAATCCTGTCTCAGAGGTCTACAGGTCTACAGACAATTCCTTTGACTTCATGCTTGGTTTGTGCTCTGACATGCATCAACTGTGGGACCTTATATAGACGGGTGTGTGCCTTTCCAAATCATGTCCAATCAACTGAATTTATCACAGGTGAACTCCAGTTAAGCTGTAGAAACATCTCAAGGATGATCAGTGGAAACAGGATGCACCTGAGCTCAATTTTAAGCTTCATGGCAAAGGCTGTGAATACTTATGTACATGTGATTTCTTAGTTTTTTACTTTTAATAAATTTGCAAAAATCTCAACAAAAAAAAAATTCACATTGTCATTATGGGGTGTTGTGTGTAGAATTTTGAATGTAATCCCTTTTGGAATAAGGCTGTAACCTAACAAAATGTGGAAAAAGTGAAGCGCTGTGAATACTTTCCGGATGCACTGTAGATCTATTTGTCCTGAAACCATACTGACAATCAGAGAGTAGTTTGTGCTCATTTATGAAATTATCTAGACAGTTATTGAAGAGTTTTTCAACAATTTTAGAGAACTGTGGCAGCAGAGAGACAGGTCTGTAATTTGTGAATTGGTGTCTGTTCCCAGATTTGTACAGAGGTATAACTTTAGCAATTTTCATCCTATTGGGAAATGTACCAGTCGTGAATGATGAGTTATAAATGTTTGTAAGTGGGCCTCGATTACCCTTTTAATTACAGACATGCCAATGTCATGACAATCTGTAGATTTTTTTGTTTTTACATTTAGCAACAATATCAATAACTTTTTCTCCTACCTTTGTAATAAACGTTGATCCTGGAATCCTTTTGATAAAATTATCCTTCCATCCCACAGCTATTTCTGTATCAGCTATTTTGTCTGCTAATTCAGGTCCCACATTCACAAAGAATTCATCGAATTTGTTAGCAACATCATCTATGTTATAATTTTCATTGTTGCCCACATAAAAAAATCTAGGGCAACCATCTTGCCTTACTCCATTCTTTATTACCATTTAGTATTCTCCATGTTTCTTTCATGTTATTTTTATTCCAGTAATTTAGTATAGTATTCTTTCCTACCTAGCCTTAGAATATTTGTTAACTTTTTATTTTTAATTTCTGCCTCATTAGTTCTCAGCCTTATGAATTCTTTGGAGAGTGTGTTCTTCTTTTTACAGGCATTTCGTATCCCTTAGTGACCCACGGATGATCACCATATGTTATTTTTTTTCTCTCAATCTTTCTTACAGGACAATTTTTGTCATATACTTCTTTAAAAACCTTCAAGAATGACTCATATGCACCATTGATGTTATCCTTATATATAATGTCCCACTTTTGCACAAATAATTCATCCTTAAGTGCACTTAATGACTCTTCTGATTTCATTCTTATATACTTTGTGTTTTTAATTTTGTCTAATTGATTAGTTTTATAATTTATATCATATACTGAAAATACAGGCAGATGGTCACTGATGTCACTGAGTAATATTCCACTTATATTCCTCCTTAAAATGTTATTTGTGATGATATTATCAATAAGAGTGGCACAGTGGGATGTTATTCTGATGGGTCTGGTAATGGCTGGGTACAAATTCATACTGTAAATTGTATTGTTAAAGTCATTAGTCATATTATGATTATTTGGGTTGAGCAAATCGATGTTGAAGTCTCCACATATAAAAATTGTTTTATGACTCATTGTAGTGAACATTCCCTCCATCCAGTCCTTAAACACTTCAATACTAGACCCTGGTGTCCTGTACAGAAAACTATTAAAGTAAGTGCACTTTTATTTTTTTCATTAGAAATATCTATTGTTATGCACTCCAAAACATTGTCAAAAGTAAGTGACATTTTATCAAGCACCTTGAAACTCAAGTTTTTGTCCACATAAATATCTACACCTCCCCCACCTTTGTTTTTCCGATCAATATGCAAAAAGTCATATCCTTCCAGCTCAAAGTCCATCTCTTTTTCTGGGTTAATCCAAGTTTCAGATATTGCAATACCATCGAAAGGTTGTATAAAATGATTTAAATAGTCCTTAATATGTATAAAATTTGCATACAGACTCCTGGCATTAATATGTATTATTGACAATTTCCCATCCTTGTTAATGTGGCCATATTGTTCTTCTGTGTAGTAGCAACAGTTGTTATTGATGGAGTTGAAAAAGTTATTATCTGGGTCAATGTCATGTTCCATATCCTGTACATTGTGTAATCAGGTACATCAGTTCCTTTAAGCTTCTTCCCTTGTTTCAGAAGCGCAGTCTTGTACTTTCTGTTGACAAATCTCATTACACCAGCTAATTTGTCACTGCTGTTTCACCTGGGTAGTGGATGGCAAGCTTCAATATTATTAATATCCAAAGTGATCCCCTTTGACTGCAAGAAGACAGCCACTTGTTGCTTGATGTAACTTGCATCCAGTTCACCGCTAGACTCCCCCTCATTGTCCGCTGCCACCGTCCTCGCAGAGAACCTGGGTTTAATCTGGAGCCCAGTGATGACAACATCGTTCATCCTAGTATACTGCTCCAGGTCTGCGACTCAACTTTTAAGGAAGGCAAGCCACTTGTCCTTCTCAGCGTTTTGCCGAGAGCTTTCACTTCATCAGCTAGCGCCAAGATGTTTTTGTTTTTTTTTACTGCATCCTCACAGCTGAAACCTCCTCAGTGAGAAAATCCAGTGCCTTCTTTATGTCCTCAACCTCCTCTGCTGAATGTTCTTTTTAGGGCCCATATTGTCCATGGCCATCCGCGTTAGATCTCTCAGCTGTTAACCAGTGGATCAGCTGGCCAATCAGCTACTAGCTAGCGGCTAGTTAGCTCACCAGCACTCGACCAGCTCTGCTCCCGTTCAATCAATCAATCAAGTCCAAAACAGAAACTTGTCCTAGCAGGGGGTCAAACCAAGGATGCCAGCACAAAGACCAGTATCCAATATCGGTAACAAATAGGTCCACAAAAATTATGACATCAACACCCAACACGGAGCTCACACATACAGCTGACCTTAACCTTGAAGGGGTCATTGCACTTGTTCCACATTTTAACAGCTCACACGTCTCAATGAAGTGTTTGTAAGATGTTTTGTTCACGTTTTCTTTGACTTTTTAAATTATTGAAGCACATTTGTTTTGTATTTTGTATTATTTTGTATTTGTATAATTATCGGTAGCTGTATTCTTCATATAATTAATTCTTCTTTAACTTTGGGTTATGTACCAGAGGCTTTTATGATAGGGTATCATACGCATACCCTATCAATCTGTCAATCCTTTCCGTGTCCGGGCTGGGTGAGGTCCCCCCCCCCCCCCGCCCCCGATCACTGCAGTTGATCTGACCCGGGACAGGAGGCTGCTGGCTGAGCCAAGCTGCTGAGCTATGAGATCTCAAAGGGTAGTGTCTCGCTCTGCGGGATGCTGCTCCACTCCCACAGCCAGCTGGGGGATGCCCTGTCACAAGCTGGCTCCCCTACGCTGCCTGTGAGAGCAGAGTGGAGTTACGTGGAGCCCCAGAGGATAGTGGGGAAGCTGAACGTGAGAGCCAGCAGCCTCAGGTCCCGGGCCAGGTTGGCTGCTTGGACCGGCGTGCCGGTGTTGGCAATTTGCTGTGGAATCACAGCGAAAGCATTGGGAGATGGGCTGAAGTGACACAAGGTACATTGTTGACTGTGGACTGGTGAACCAGGTAGTAACAGGGATGGCTTTTAGGGTGACTAAGATCTGAGGAAAATAACAATACAAGCCACGCTTGGAGCGATCCTCCTGGTACCAATGTTAGCTGGGGGGCTAAAAGGCTACCATTAGTACCTCTTCCATCTACATGACAGACAGCTAGGCGGGCCAATAACAGAGTAGTGGGCGGGTCTCAAGGATGGTGGTGGGTTGGCTTTGTCAAATTATGACGTATACGATTCACCGAGAAGAGTCAAAAACATTTCTGATGTTTCTGGGAGAGAAAAACAAGATAAAGGCTGTGTGTTTTTTAAAGAGAATTGACTGTTTTGTAAATTTGTTGATAATTACGTGACTAATAGACACATTTTTGTGCAACTTTTGTCACCACTTGCACTATGGGTAGCATTATTGTACATAGACTGCTGTTGTTGTTTTTCCAACCTTATTCCTTTTCTTTTTATATATTGTGCACACCACTGAAGAGAGAGAAACGCCATTTCACTTCTCCTGTATGTCCTATACGTATAGTAGTATTAACAAATAATATCTTTGAATCTTGAATTTCAGACAGTTAAAACCTACTAACACACCATTTTTCAGCCAATGACCCCTTTAAAATAAAGTTAAAACAGTATAAAGTAGGAATGAGCCAATCCGATCCATTGTATCAGTTTCAATCCAGGCAAAATGGCTGGATCGGTATCAGTAAGGAATAACAGTAATTTACCGATCAGATAAATTAATAATATTAAAATGAAGGCAGAATCATGTTCTCAGTCACGCTGTCCGTGGCTTCTGTATACAGAGGGCAACATGTCAAATCATTGGAGCCTGTCTGTAGGACTTGTCTCAGTACGTTGCTGTGTGGTACCAGCCTTTACAATATTAACACCACCAACTTGATAAAACACTTGCAAAAGTACCACGGTAAAGAGTATGCTGAATTCTGTCAAGAACTGAGCAGAAGCAAGTGCGTCGTGCAGCAGCAGCCACTGTTTTAGTGCTGGAATACGCTAAAAGTGAAACTAAAATAAGGAAAGTGAAAGTAAAAACCAGAGGAGCAGGAATGCAGGCATAACATGGGCTTACCTTTAGATGGACAGTTACAGCTGATGAGAGGTAGGTGACAGAAATATAAATAGCAAATTATAACCAGTGAATTGGAAGCAGGACTAACAAGGCTACATGCAATGGAATAGGGAAGACTTCAAAATAAGATTAAACCTAAAAACTATGGACAGAGAATAAACTACTAAATAAACTGAGGACCAGGAAAATACTTATGATAATGATAATAATAATAGATGACAAAAATGAAACTTAAAGGGTTAGTTCCTTATTTCAGATCTACAGCATTGTTTTACCTCATGCACAGTGGCACTTTAAATTTCCTCTGAATGTTTACTTAAATACTCAGCTTTAAAGTTTTGCAATAAACTTGCACTGAAAACTTCAGAATGCATGTTTACATGGGGCTGACCAGTGAAATGGTGCGAATGTTGCAAAATTTAAAATTAAGAAAAGCAGCAGCGTTGCTGAACTGAGTCAACTTTGTAATATATTCTTTGACTTTTAAATTTATGTATGTACTGTATATGTATGTAAAATGCAACCAGCCATTACCAAAGTATGTTCAGTACTGTTATTTTAAATAAGAGAGACAGTATCGCTTCCGGTTATGGCTGCCACGTAGGACGGACGTGTCTCGCTCTGCTCTGCTCCTGGAGAAAAAAAATCGGCAAATAACTCTCTCATTTGGGACAGAACGTATCCCAGCGTTTGGGCGAGGATATGTCGGCGAAGCCTAAGGCTGGAAAACCAGGAAAAGGAAAAAGCGAGCCGCCGAAACAGTCCAAATTAACGGACTTTCAGGTCTGTGACGCAGCAAACAGGGCTCCATATATGGCGGAGGAGGCTGGCAACGCTGCGATTTCTGCGGGGAATGGCGCAGATGCGCTGATGGCTGCCATGAGTTCAATGAGAGCGGACTTTTCCTCTAGATTTGATGGGATTATGACAGCGTTGGAAGGAATAAGAAAGGAATTGGGTGACTGTGTAGAACGAACGGCGCAGATGGAGCTCCGTCTCGCTAGTGCTGAAGATGACGTCACCCGTCTTCAATTAAAGGTGCGCACTTTGGAAAAAAAAAATAAATCTCTGGAAGATAATATTTTGGATTTGGAATCTCGGTCGAGACAGAATAATTTGAGGCTGGTGGGTCTTCCAGAGGAATCAGAAGGTCGGGACGTATGTTCCTTTCTGGAAAAGTGGATTCCGGAGGTGCTGGGCAGCGAGGAGTTGCAATCAGCAGTGGTTCTGGAAAAAGCACATCGCATTGGCCCACGGAGAGATAAGGGACCGCCGAGGACCTTAATTATGAAGTTTCTTAACAACAGAGACAGGATGAAGATCTTCAACGCTGCACGAGCTAAAAAAGGAGAGATTAAACACCAGGACCAGCAGGTGCGGTTCTACCCAGATTTGGCCACAGGAATCCAGCAATTGAGGAAGCAGTTTGATCCCGTACGTAAGGAGCTGCGCAACCTTGGGATTCGTCATGGTGTAATCTATCCTGCGAGACTGCTGACCACGTATGAGGGCAGAACCCACATCTTCAAGACCCCAGAGGAGGCGCAGGAGTTCATCAAGAAGATCAAAGAAGAAGAAGAGACTGGTGGGAGCTAAGCATGAACAAAATATACGGTAGAATAATTAAGCATTTGCACAGGCATCTGACTGACTTGAAGTAAATAGTAAGTTTACAAAATATAGATTGTATTATATATTAAAAAAAAACAAAACAAAAACAAAACAAACAAAAAAAAAAACCTATGATGTACAAAGTTGTTAAAAATTTTGGAGTTAAGTTGGAAAACTACAGAGGAGAGTTAATGTTACGTCATTAAAAGCAGTAGAGTTAGGGTGATTGGGAGGATGAAGAAGGAGTGGCTTAGGCTGTTCCCCGTGGGTGTGGAACAGTCGATGGCTATATCGGGAGACAGAATTTTTCTTTTGATTTTGGGGGGTTTGCCACAAGTGTGGGAAGGGGAAATTTGTTTGTGTGTAGTTTGTAGGATGAATGTTCAACCACTCATGTTTTTGCTTCTCTGTATGAGCATGTTTACACTGCAAGGTAATCCCAAACTCTCTATTGATCATGGACCAAAGTGTTAATCTTAATTTAACTTCATGGAATTGCAGAGGTCTACAAAATTTAAAAAAACTTAAACAAGTTATGAATAAAATAAAGGACATGGGTTCAAGAATTGTGTTTTTACAAGAAACTCATCTGATAGAGGAGGATGTTAAAAGAATTAGGAGTAGATGGCAGGGAAGTGTATTCACCTCTTCATTTTCATCCCGAGCCAGGGGAGTTATGACTCTCATACATAAATCAGTTCCTTTTCAAGTGAAAAATGTAATTGGAGACAAATTTGGAAGATATGTAATCATTCAAGGTTCTTTGCTATTAGAAAATATAAATCTTGTGAACTTATATGGTCCCAATATAGATGATCAGAAGTTCTTTGCTAATTTATTTCTCATCTTATCATCACTTACAGGGCAACATATAATAGCAGGGGATTTTAATTGTACATTGAATCCAGGTGTGGATAGATCAACAGGACTGGATTGTACGCACATTGGATGTAGGATGACTATTAATCATTTTATGAAAGAATTGAGATTGTTAGATATATGGAGAGAAATGAAACCACAAGTTAAAGCCTATTCTTGTTATTCCAGTACCTACAAGACATTCTCACGTATTGATTATTTTTTGATTTCCACAGAATTAAGGTCCAAGATTCAAAACTGCTTTTATGATAACATCGTGATCTCTGATCATGCACCCTGTTGTCTAATATATGTAGATAAAAAATTGACAAAGGAATCAGGTAGATGGCAATTTCAGCATAAATGGCTTCAGGATGAGGAATTTGTCAAGTATATAGAAAAACAGATAGACGAGTTCTTTGACATCAATACTACACAAACATCAGCATGTGTAAAGTGGGAGGCTTTCAAAGCTTTTATTAGGGGGCATATTATTAGTTATACAGGATCAAAATCTAAGAAGACTCGAGAGGAGAGAGCTAAATTGGAACATAAAATAAAAAATCTTCAGGAAAAAGTGTATGCAGGAAGTGACCCAAGGTTGGAGAATGAATTACTGATTTTGAGAGCTGAATACGACAAAAAATCAGCGAATAGAGCTGCCTCGAGTCTTCTAAGATTGAAACAATCTTTTTATGAACAAGGTGAAAAATCAGGAAAATTATTAGCATGGCAGATTAAACAATTGGAAATTAAAACACCAATTACCAGTATTATAAGTAATGGACAGGTAGTTATAGATCCTTTAGAAATTAATAGAGCCTTTAGAGATTACTATGAAAAATTATATGATACCAAAAATGAACCTGATTTAACAAAACTAAATGGGTTTTTGAACGAACTATCTATACCGTGTATTCCAAATGAAAACAGGGAGATATTGGAGTCTAAAATTAGTCAAGAAGAAGTTGGGCTAGCCATTGATAATATGAAATCAGGAAAAAGTGCAGGACCAGATGGTCTTCCAGTTGACCTTTATAAAAAATTTAAGAATAAATTAATAAAACCTTTTTTGGAAATGGTTTTAGAAGCATTTCAAAATAATAATTTACCATCATACATAAATAATGCCTTAATTATACTGCTGCCAAAACCAGGTAAGCCCTCTAATAAATGTGAAAATATGAGACCAATAAGCCTATTAAACGCCAACCTTAAGATAATCTGTAAAATTTTAGCAAGACGAATACAAGAAATTTTACCAAATATTATTAATCGAGATCAGAATGGCTTTATAAAGGGTAGACAAGGCTTCCATAATGTAAGAAGACTATTTAATATTATCTATTTTAATAAAGAAGCACCGGATACAGCTCTCCTATCATTGGACGCCGAAAAGGCCTTTGATAGAGTTGAATGGCCCTTTCTTTTTGAAGTCCTACAAAGGTTTGGACTTGGAAATAATTTCATAAAATGGGTTCAAATAATATACAATAATGCTACAGCAGAAATCCTAACAAATAACAATATTTCAAAACCAATAAAAATCAATAGAGGATGTCGACAAGGCTGTCCACTCTCACCTTTACTGTTTACTATGGCAATTGAACCTTTAGCGATAGCGATACGTTTACATTCACAAATATATGGAATTAAAGTTGGACCAACAGAACATAAAATCTCCCTGTACGCCGATGATATAATTTTGTTTATGTCGAATCTAAAAAAATCAATTCCAACCTTGTTGAATTTAATAAAGAATTTTGGGGAAATATCAGGATATAAAATAAATAAAACTAAATCTTCAATATTAATGCTAAATGAGACCCAGAGAAATTACCCAGCCCCTGAGGTAAATCAATTCAATGTTGTAAATCAGTTTAAATATTTAGGAATCCAAATTATGCCTAAGCTAGAATCAGTCGCCAGTGTCAACTATGAAGCCTTAATGTCAGATATCAGTGAGTTAACTCAGAGATGGATGTCACTACCAATGTCGATGATTGGGAGAATCAATATACTTAAAAGTAATATTTTACCTAAAATACTTTATTTATTTCAATACATTCCCTTATCACCACCTTTAGATCTATTCTCAAGAATAAAAAAAAAGTTAGTGGAATTTATATGGAACAACAGGAGGGCTAGATTACGTCTGTCTTTATTATATTTACCATTTGATCGTGGAGGTCTGAAATGTCCAAATTTTATGTTGTATTATTGGTCGGCACAACTGAGGTCTATGACATATTATTTTTCATCAAATGATCTCCCTCACTGGACTGAAATGGAATCATACAATTTACCTTTACCTCTTCTCATATTCATATACTCAGATTCGGCAAAAAAATTACAAAAACAAGTTAAAAATCCATTTGTAAAGCATATGATCAAAATATGGTGTGAAGCTAAAAACTATTTAAAAGAACCACAGTTATTGTCACAATTTAGTCCAATATGGGGTAATCAATATTTTAAACCAGGGAGAGCGGATGCTGTATTTAAAGTATGGAATTTAAAAGGGATACAAAAGATTCAGGATTTATATTTGCCATGTGCAGACAACATAATGTCTTTTGAAGAGCTGAGGATCAAATTTAATCTCAATAGAACACATTTTTTTAAATATCTTCAACTTAGAAACTTTATTCGATCAAATCAAAATAAAGCTCTCACTCGACCTATTTATTCATCCTTGGAAAAAATGATGATGAAAGATAGTAAAAGAAAGGGTATTATTTCAGAGTTTTATAACTCATTGACACTATCTTCAAGTGAAAATTCACTGAAAAGATTAAACTACTGGAAAGAAGATCTGCAAATTGAAATTTCAGAGGAACAATGGGAATTGGCTTGTACAGAAGCTCAAACCAAATCAATAAATGCACGCCTTAAATTGATACATTTCAAATGGTTAATGCGGATGTATGTTACACCGGAGGAGTTAAATAGATATAACAAAAATATACCAGATACATGCACAAAATGCATGGAAAGTAAAGGAACCCTATTTCATTGTTTATGGGAATGTAGATTAATAAGAATGTTTTGGGAAGAGGTGAGGGTAACAATTGAAAAAATAATCTCAAAACAAATCATATTGAATCCTAAACTGGTTTTGTTGGGTCTGTACCCAGAAAAGCATAATTTCAATAAAAGTGAAAGAACATTCATAGACCTCAGTTTGCTTAATGCCAAAAAATGTATTGCACTAATATGGAAAAAGACTCATAGACCAGATGTGACTCAGTGGTTAAGACAGATGTTAACAAACCTTCCATTAGAAAGAATAACATATATACTGAAATCAAAGGAAATTGTGTTTGAGAATATATGGAGACCTTTTATTGATTATGTAAAAAATTTAAACATAACTCTTGAAGAAGAAGGTGAATGATGTGTGTGGACCTTGTAAATTCCAAACTGGTGAACATAATATGTATACTTATGTATTGGATTGTCTAGACTAAACAGAGGAGCATTGTTGAAGACTTGATTTTGTTGGTGGTTGTTGGTGTTTTTAGTGCATTTTTTTTTTTTTTTGTAGTACTTTAGTGTTAGTGTTTGATTGTTTGTATCATGTTTGTTAAAAAAAAAAAAAAAAAGGTTCAATAAAGATATTGTGGAAAAAAAAAGAGAGACAGTATCGGGTTTGGATCGGTATCAGCCGATACTCAAAGTCACAGTATCAGTATTGTATCGGCCTTGAAAAAGTGGTATCAGCTCATCCCTAGTATAAAGTAAACAAAGCTTTTTCAAGTCAAACCTCTTATATTTAGACGGCAGAGCGAACACTCAAACATTAACAAGGTCAACAGACAAAATCTGAAACCGTAACACAGCACATAGTAAAGTGCTGTTCCGTAACATCCCATAATCACATCTTCTCTACATATTCCTGGTTAATCATTTCTATCTGGCACACAGCTGAAGGTAGGGTGTGTACTAAATGCCTACTTTATTGCAGTACAACAAAAAAACCTTAGTGAGCAAACTCACATACTCCACCCATCTGCATACCAGCGGCTCCTAACAACAACTGTGACCAGCATAAATGAACTAGAAAAAAGTCCCCCTCCCCAAAAATGGGACCCCTCATTTGAGTCAAAGCTTCAGTATAAACAGGAAGTCAATCTGATCAGAAATGTAGACGCTGTACTGCTGATAACATAAAATGGAGTGAAAAAGCCCAAGCCCCCTCCTCAGAAATGGACCCATCAGCTTCAATAACGTTATCTTACCCTGGTTGCCATTCCTGTCTCATGTTTTAACTGCTGGCTGAGCCTTGCGGTCTTCTTGGCGATGCTGCGAGTGTTGAGGCGGTATATCTTGTCTTTGATGGTCAGGGTTTCTGTCTTCCTGTATTTGTCAGCTGCAAAATATTTAGGAAGGTTAAATCCTTTTCAAAGTCTCTGAACAGAAGCCACCCAACAGCGGTCAGTCTTGTCTGGAACCAGCCTTACCGACTTCTCTGAACCGCTTGTACTCGTTGATGCGACAGTTTAAGGCGATGGAGGTGTGAGCCGTCTGCTGCAGCAGTGCATACGCTGGATGAGTCGGTTCAGTGTGTTTCTGGATGGTCTGCAGTAGCAGCGGGTAGCGGGCAATCCGCTGCACCGGCATCACCAAGAAGAAACTCAGAGAGCTGGCATTGACGTCGGGCCTGCAGGGGGCACAAATTGTAACCGCAAGAACAATTTATATCTCTTTAATATGTCTTTATCCAGCTTGTTTTTCACTACACTCAGAAAATGTAAACCTACGCTGCGGCCTTGATGACTCTGACCATCTCGTTCCAGAGTCTCTCCTTCTGTTTGTAGCTGTTCTCCACCTCTGTGACATTACTGTAGTGGGACAAGTACTCCTTATAGGCTGCTTCAATGTCTGACGACAGGCTGAGGAAGGCGTTACCTGCCAGAGAGGAGAAGATGAATTCTAAACAGCCTTTAAGGGAGGAAAAATCAGGCCAAATAAGATTAGCATTATTAAAGGATGCTGATGAGTGTTGGATAATAACTTGTGATAAAAAGTGCCCTTGCTATCTAGTTAAAGGGGTCATTGACTGAATAATGGAGCATTTGTAGGTTTTAACAGTCTCAAATGTGTCTATTGGTCATGAAATGATCAAAAACAGTCAATTCTCTTACAAAAAACCCCAGCTTTCATCTAGTTTTTTTTCTCCCAAAAACATTTTCACTCCTCTTGGTAAATCATATAGGCATGATTTGACAAAGCCAGCCAACCGCCATCCTTGAGACCCGCCCACTGCTCTATTATTGGCCCACCTAGCTGTCTATCATGTAGATGGAAGGGGTGCTAAAGGCAGCCTATTAACCCCCGAGCTAACACTGGTACCAGGAAACTCACACCAAGCATGCCTTATAGTATTTTCCTCAGATCTTAGTCACCCTAACAGACATCCCTGGTACCATCTGCTTCACCAGTCCACAATATGCCTCGCATCACTCTGGCTCATCTCCCAACAATTTTGCCGTGATTCCACAAGCAAATCACCAGCACCGGCGTGCTGATCGCTGCAGCCGACCTGGCCCAGGACCTGAGGCTGCTGGCTCTCACAGCCAGCACCCCCCACCGTCCTCCGCTCTAGCAGGCAGTGTAGGGGAGCCGCCTCATGACGGGACGTCCCCCAGCTGGCCATGGAAGCAAAGTGGAGTCTGGCAGAGCAAGACACTGCCCTTTGAGATCCCGTGGCTCAGCAGCTTGGCCAGCAGCCAGCAGCCTCGGGTCGCGGGTCAGGTCAGTTGTGGTGATCAGGGGGCCGCCCGGCACGCAATGTTAGTGATCTGTTGTGAAATCATGGTAAAATTATTGGGCGATAAGCTGGAGTGATGTGAGATACACCGCTGACTGTGGATCAGTGAACCAGCGCCATTTATCTGAGCTAGAAGGAGGCTAGAAGCTAAAGGCTAGAAGCTAGTCAGCTAAGGGCTAACTGACATAAGAGGGAAGGCGGAGTTGAATTGGTGAAGGATGTTTCTTAAAGTGACAGGCTTTAAATCGGACTCAAACATCCTGGCGTTACTCCAGAAAATCTTCCCTAAGTAACATCACAAAGCTGTTTAATTTTTTATCTTGTGCACACAGGATAAAGAGTTGTTTACTGAGTAAAAATGACCCGTGTGCTCACACAAGGCCACAGTTAAATACATATACGTCACTTTTTGGAGACCACCATTCCATTTTCCTTTTTACTTCTACTTGTGTGAATATGTAGTCTGTATCACCATCACGTACATTCTCCACATGCAGAGAATATTTGTCATGAAGCAGCTAATTAGCCAAAGTGTTTCCATCCTGCAGACAGAACAGCAGGTGTTATTACATTCACGAATGAAGAGAATGTCTGGAGGATGTTGCTCTTTTGGTGCTCCATTACAACTGATTTTAAGACAAAAATAGGTTAAACCATACAGCAGAATTTCCATTCTGATTAATAAAGTGTAGTCACACCAGCAGAACATGTTTAGACTAAAGCACACAAGCGTGCCACTTCTAACATGAACATTAAAACCCTAAACATACAAAACGGTTTGTTTCCTGTCAATAAGGACGATCAAATCAACCTCTCCAAAACCACAACTAAAAACCGCTTCCCACTGCAATTATGAACAGCTTCATGTTATCAGATTAGACTGGCAACCCCAGCTGGTAAAAGTGGAGCTGAGGGTGGGGATGATAGCAGTTTGAAGGAAACTCAGCACAGTGCAAACATCTCTTACACACTGTCTCCAGGAAGAGAGGGTCTCCTGGCTGAACCTGCCTCTGGTCCAACAGGCTGAGGAGACGGCCAGACACGTCAATCACTGCATCTATATAGAGGAACATGCTGTCCAGATTGTCAGGAGGAGGCTTTAGTGGAGCAGAGGAGACACACACAAAGAAATGACTTTTTCTAAAAGTAGAACAATGTCTGGTTAAGTCACAGGCTGGACAAAGATAATCTGAGAAAATACGAAATGCAGTTTTTCAGTGATGGTTTCACTTATTAAGAGAAAAAGCTATTCAAACCTACATGCCCCTATGTGAAAAAGTAATTGCCCCCCGGTCACATCATGAGTTATCTGTGATTAACCACATTTTTCAAAAGTCAAGTTCAATTTCACTAGCCACACCCAGGCCTGATTACTGCCAAGACCTATTGAATCAACAAATCACTTTGTTCAAATCAAACCAGTTTGATAAAGTGAAGTAGCCTAAAACATCTCAAAAAGCAACACATTATGCCATGATCTAAAGAAACTCAAGAACAGATGAGAAACAAACACCCAGAACAACATCTAAAGAACTGCAGGCCTCACTTCCTCAGTCTGGACACTGGCCCATGATTCAACAATCCGAAAGAGACTGGGCAAAAATGGCATCCATGGGAGAGTTCCAAGGAGAAAATCACAGCTGACCCAAAAGAACACAAAGTCTCATCTCACATTTGCCAAAAAACATCTTGATGATCCCTAAAGGTGTATTCAGACCAAACGCAAGTGGGCAAATTTTTCAAGCGGCACGATTACATTTTAACTCAACGTAAACAAGCAAATAGACGTGAATTCACCGTCTGAGTTGCCTCTGCAGCTGTGTTCAACCTGCTGTGAAAATTCCCAAAACACCACCATGCTTAGGTTTACGTTATCCAACGAGGGTCTCACCTGAAAAAAATGTCCCTGCCTCCAAAGTTTCACCAGGATGACGGTTGTTTACAATCCTAGCCTGCTATCCTTGTTAGCACGTCCATGACAGGAGTCCGTGGGTAAAGAACTCCAATATTGCAATTCAGCTGCAGAGCTCTCAGTCCATCTGCCTGTAGGTGAGTGGCAGTCTCATTTTTAAACTAGTTTACTCTCCAATGTTGATACTTTTACTCCAGTGACGGCAGAATCTCAAGGCCATTACTAGCTAGTGCTATCCCTTGGACGCAAATGAGCAAATGCACGTTTTCATGCGTCTTCTGCACGTTTATATTAACTTTACATGTATTCGCACGGTGTGAAAAATTTGCTTCACGTTTGGTCTGAACACACCTTAAGACTTTGGAGGAAATATTCTGTGGACTGGGGAGACAAGGGGTGTGTCCCATCACATCTTACGTAAAACTAACAGCATTTCAGAAAAAGAACATCATACCAACAGTTAAACATGGCGGTGGTACTGTGATAGTCTAGGGTTGCTTTACTGCTCCAGGACCTAGACGACTTGCCGTAATTGATGGAACCATGAATTTTGCTCTCTACCATAAAATCCTGAAGGAGAATGTCCAGCCATCAGTCCGTGACCTCAAGCTCAAGTCCTCCAATGTGACTGAAGAGTGGGCCAGTTGTTTCCGCCAAGGGTGGCACAGCCAGTCATTAGGTTTAGTGGGCAATTACTTTTTCACATAGAGCTAGGTAGGTTTGGATAGCTTTTTTCCCTTAATAAATGAAATCATCACTTAAAAACTTCATTTTGTATTTACTCAGGTTATCTTTTTCCAATATAAAAATTGTTTGATGATCTGAAACAGTCAAGTGTGACATATATGCAAAATATAAGACATCGGGAAGGGGGTGAACACTTTTTCATAGTTCTGTGTACATGATGTGTGTTTCAATGAGGTCATTTGAATGCTGGATGATAAAAGTCCCAAACACACAATGAGCAGTTAAATGTAAACTACCATGAGACCCAAAATACAAATCAGATGTGGATTAAATTTGTTCCATTGATAGACAATACCATTCTACAAAAGAACGTTAAACTTTCACATATTAAAAAAGGTTCCAGCAATGGATCTGTAACATTTTCCTCAAGTTAACAGAAACTGAAATCTAATCAAGTTCAGGGATCATTCAGTGGTGAAATATTCCCACAAATCCATGTGTAACTTTATGACTAGTCGTGCTAACAAAAACAAGCTGTTCACATATGCAAAACAGATGAACCTGCACTAGTTACATGTCAAAGTAGCCAACACGCAAAATGGAAATCCATCCTAAAATATAAAAACATGACCATGTCTGGATAGTAGGGTGTCCTAAATACCAGTTTAGGGGCTCAGAATTTTCTGAACCATTCCTGAGCCAATATGCATCAGGGTAAATGTTTTTCAGAGATTTTGTTTTTTATATATAAATTTGCACATTTACTTGTAAATATGAGAAGTCTACATTTTTCGTATAACTGCGCACTTATTTTCTTGTAAATGTAATTTCCCCCTAAATTTGCAGCCTCTCTTGTAAATTTAGCACTTTTTCATGAATGTGCAACTTTTGTCATAAAAATGTGGGTTTTCTTATGTAATTGCAAATTTTTAAATCTACAGCTGTGATTTTCTTGGGAAACAGTGTGAATTTTTTTCTTGTGAACTTGTGAGATTTTTGTCCTTTTTGTAAATTTGGTAAAGATAAATCAAGCAGATGGGCGGGGGAAAAGCAAATATCCAACTATGAAATGTGAAAATCAAATATCAATTTATTGAAGGAATATACAGATAATCAAAAAATTGCATACAGCCCCACTGCATAGTAAACATTTTGAAATTTTCTTTAAACATAAAAAAAAAAAATCTGGAACATGTGTGTCAGTACAGAAGCACTCACAGCATTTTATTCTAATGGGACAGCAGTGGTCACGCTGACTGGTGGGAGACAGAACAACATGCACACTGCCAGAGAAAAACAATCCAGTAACTTTTCTGTCTCACAATGCCACTATTTACCCACATTTGTTCTGGTCGTCCCCTGCCATCGCTCTGCCGCCCTGCTGCTCTGTTAACCATCATGCATGTTGCAGACATCTTCATATTCATTCACATCTTGGCACTCAAGTTCACACTAGACAAATCAGTTCTAACACTGACAGACAGACAGTGCTGTGAAAGTATTTGACCCCTTCCTGATTTATTATGTTTTTGTACAATGGTGTGAAAAAGTGTTTGCCGCCTTCCTGATTACTCATTTTTTTGTATGTTTGTCACACTTTAATGTTTCAGATCATCAAACAAATTTAAATATTAGACAAAGATAACACAAGTAAACACAAAATGCAGTTTTTAAATGAAGGTCTTTATTATTAAGGGTAAAAAAAAATTCTAAATCTACATGGCCCTGTGTGAAAAAGTGATTGAACCCCCATTAAAACATAAATTAACTGTGGAAATTAACTGTGGTTTATCACATCTTTGGAAAGCTGACTTCAATTTCTCTAGCCACACGCAGGCCTGATTACTGTCACACCTGTTCTCAGTCAAGAAATCACTTAAATAGGACCTGCCTGACAAAGTGAAGTAGACCAAAAGATCCTCAAAAGCTAGACATCATGCTGCGATTCAAAGAAATTCAGGAACAAATGAGAAGCAAAGTAATTGAGATCTATCAGTCTGGAAAAGGTTATAAAGCCATTTCTAAAGCTTTGGGCCTCCAGCAAACCACAATGAGAGCCATTATCCACAAATGGCGAAAACATGGAACAGTGGTGAACCTTCCCAAGAGTGGCCAGCCGACCAAAATTACCTCAAGAGTGCAGCAACAACTCATCAAAGAGGTCACGAAAGACCCCACAACATCATCCAAAGAACTGCAGGCCTCACTATCCTCAGTTAAGGTCAGTGTTCACGACTCCACCATAAGAAAGAGACTGGACAAAAATGGCCTGCATGGCAGAGTTCCAAGACGAAAGCCACTGCTGAGCAAAAAGAACATAAAGGCTTGTCTCAGTTTTGCCAGAAAATATCTTGATGATCCCCAAGACTTTTGGGAAAATACTCAAAAGTTGAACAGAGACAGAGACAAAAGTTGAACTTTTTGGAAGATATGTGTCCCTTTGCATCCAGCGTAAAAGTAACAGCATTTCAGAAAAGGAACATCATACCATCATACCATCATTTCAACACCATCCGCCCCAATCTGCTCCAGGCCCTGCTCGATGTGCCTGACTCCCTCTGCAGGTGGATCACCGACTTCCTGACGGACCGGAGGCAGCATGTGCGGCTGGGGAAGTCTGTCTCGGACTCCGTTAGCATCAGCATTGGATCACCCCAGGGCTGTGTACTTTCCCCCCTACTCTTCTCCCTTTATACCAACTCCTGCACCTCCTCCCACCAGTCTGTTAAGCTGATTAAGTTTGTGGACGACACCACCCTCATCGGGTTCATCTCCAACGGCGACGAGTCCGTCTACAGGAAAGAGGTGGCCCAGCTGGTGTCCTGGTGCAGCCACAACAACCTGCAGCTGAACGCTCTGAAGACAGCGGAGATGATTGTGGACTTCAGGAAAGTCACAACCCCCCTGCCCCCCCTCACCATCACAGGCTCTCCCATCACCATTGCAGATTCCTTCCGCTTCTTGGGCACCACCATCACCCGGGCCCTCAAATGGGAGCCGACCATCAGCTCCCTCATCAAAAAGGCCCAGCAGAGGATGTTCTTTCTGCGGCAGCTGAGGAAGCTCAAGCTACCCACCAAGATGTTAGTGCAGTTCTACACGGCCATCATTGAGTCCATCCTCACCTCCTCCATAACTGTGTGGTATGCAGGAGCCACTGCCAGGGACAGACTAAGGCTGCAGCGTGTCGTGCGCACTGCTGAGAAGGTGATCGGCTGCAAGCTCCCATCTCTCCAGGACCTGTGCATCTCCAGGACCCGGAGGCGTGCTGGCCGGATCATAGCCGATCCTTCACACCCTGGTCACGTACTGTTTGCCCCCCTCCCCTCAGGTAGAAGACTTCGGTCCATTCGGACTAAAACCTCCCGGCACATGAATAGCTTTTTCCCCTCTGCCATCAGACTGCTGAACATTAAGTGACTTATTGACTCTCGTGCACTATGTACAGCAGCTCAGCCAGACTCATGACATTCATCACTGTTTTTCTGTTGCATTATCAACTGCACTGTGGTACCCCATATTATCTGCTACTTGCTAATTTATTTAAAACTGCCTTGACTAGTATTACTCATTATTACTATTATTATTATTATTATTATTACTTATTTTTCTACACTTATTGCACGTTTTTAGTCCTTTAGTTTTTTAGTTTATCTCTTTATCTCATCATGTTTTTAATGTTGCAGCATGGCACCGAGACAAATTCCTAGTTTGTGTACTACATGAACAATGGCAATAAATCTGATTCTGATTCTGATACCAACAGTACAGTATGGTGGTGGTAGTGTGATGGTCTAGGGCTGTTTTGCTGCTTCAGGACCTGGAAGACTTGCTGTGGTAAATGGAACCATGAATTCTGCTGACGACCAAAAAATCCTGAAGGAGAATATCCGGCCATCTGTCCATGACCTCAAGCTGAAGTGCACTTGGGTTCTGCAGCAGGACAATGATCCAAAACACACCAGAAAGTCCACCTCTGAATGGTTTAAGAAAAACAAAATAAAGACTTTGGAGTGGCCTAGTCAAAGTCCTGACCTGAATCCGATTGAGATGCTGTGGCATGACCTTAAAAAGGCGGTTCATGCTCGAAAACCCCCCAATGTGGCTGAATTACAACAATTTTGCAAAGATGAGTGGGCCAAAATTCCTCCACTGTGCTGTAAAAGACTCAGTGCTAGTTTTCGCTTGATTGCAGTTTTTACTGCAATCAAGGTTACCCTGGTTCATTCCTAAACTGAAGCAGCTACGTCAGACCAAGGAGGAGGCCTACAGGACTGGTGACTGGACTCTGTACAAGCGGGCCAGAAACATGCTGACGAAGGAGATCAGGCTTGCTAAGAGGAGCTACAGTGTGAAGTTACAAAAAACTTCTCAGCCAACAACTCTGCTTCTGTCTGGAGAGGCCTGCAGAATATCATCAACTACAGGAGACCATCCCCCCACCCTGTGGAAAACCTCCAGCTGGCTAACGACCTAAACAGCTTTTACTGCAGGTTTGAAAAGAACCTACAGTTCTCACCTCCCACCCACACAAAAGGATTATCTGCAGCCCCAGGAACTCCATCCCTCCTCCACTCTGACCTCCCACCAGCACTAACGATCTGTGAAGAGGAGGTGCGCCGGGTCTTTCAGAGACAAAAGATCAAGAAGGCTGCAGGACCTGATGGTGTGTCTCCGTCCTGCCTGAGAGTCTGCTCCAACGAGTTGGCCCCCATCTTCACCCGGATCTTTAACAGATCACTGGAGCTGCGTTAAGTGCCTTCCTGCTTCAAACGCTCCATCATCATTCCAGTTCCCAAGAAACCCTCTGTTACAGGATTAAACGACTACAGACCTGTTGCCCTGACCTCTGTGGTCATGAAATCCTTGGAGAGATTGGTGCTGAACCACCTGAAGGTCATCACAGGCCCCCTGATGGACCCACTGCAGTTTGCCTACCGGTCAAACAGGTCAGTGGATGATGCAGTGAATATGGGACTACATTACATCCTGCAACACCTCGACTCCCCAGGGACGTACGCCAGGATCCTGTTTGTCGACTTCAGCTCAGCGTTCAACACCATCATCCCAGGCATTCTTCATCAGAAACTCCTCCAGCTCAAGGTGCCCCCCTCCACCTGCCAGTGGATCTCCAGCTTTCTGACTGACAGGTGGCAACAGGTGAAGCTAGGGAGATTTACATCCAGCTCCCGAAAAATTAGTAGTGGCGCCCCCCAAGGATGTGTCCTTTCCCCACTGCTCTTCTCCCTCTACTCCAATGACTGCTCCTCAGAGGACCCTTCGGTGAAGCTCCTGAAGTTTGCGGACGACACCACAGTCATCGGTTTGATCCGGGATGATGATGAGTCTGCATACAGGTGGGAGGTGGAGCAGCTGATCCTCTGGTGCAGCCAGAACCATCTTGAACTTAACCCAGCCAAAACGGTGGAGATGACTGTGGATTTCAGGCGACACCCCCCTTCATTCCCCCCACTCACCATCCTCAACAGTACAGTGTCCACTGTGGACTCCTTCAAGTTTCTGGGTACCACAATCTCCCGGAACCTGAAGTGGTCCTCCCATATAGACACTGTCCGGAAAAAGGCCCAGCAGAGGTTGTTTTTTCTGCGTCAGCTCAAGAAGTTTGATTTGCCTCAGGAGCTGCTGGTTGTCTTCTACACCGCCATCATCCAATCTGTCCTCTGCTTTTCCATCACTGTCTGGTTTGGATCTGCCACTAAACAGGACAAGACCAGACTGCAGCGGATCATCAAGTCTGCGGAGAGGATCATTGGTACTGACCTACCCTCCATTGAGAACTTATATCGGTCCATAACCAGGAAACGGGCGGGAAACATCTGTGCTGACCCATCACACCCCGGCCACAAACTGTTTGAACTTCTATCTTCTGGTCGTCGTTACAGATCACTGAAGGTCAAAACCACCCGTCACAGGAACAGTTTCTTTCCTCAAGCCATCACTCTGATGAACTCCTAACATTCACCTAGTCCTACCTGTTGCTGTACTCATGACTTTTCATCCATTATTACATTGCACATAACTCTCACACTGCTTTTTACTTCATTCACATTATATCACTGAATCTGAGTTCACATTGAAATACTGTGTGACTGTATATTTTTTCATATATTTCTGCAAAGTGTGGTTAGTCTGAGTAAATAACTGCATATATTCCTGTATATATTTGCATCCTTTTATAGAAACGTGGACAGACTGTAATTTACTGTACATACTCTGTCATTGAATCCTTATTTAAATCCTCCACCTGAACAATGAGAGCAAGTTTTTAGCCAAAGTCAAATTCCTTGTATGTGTTGTGCATACTTGGCCAATAAAATCTGATTCTGATTCTGATTCTGATACTGCTAAGGGTGGCCCAACCAGTTATTAGGTTTAGGGGGCAATCACTTTTTCACACAGGGCCATGTAGGTTTGGATTTTTTCCCCTTTAATAATGCACACCTTCATTTAAAAACTGCACTTTGTGTTTGCTTGTGTTATCTTTGTCTAATATTTAGATTTGTTTGATGATCTGAAACATTTAAGTGTGACAAACTATATCAAAATAGAAATCAGGCAATAGACAAATCAGGAAGGGGACAAATACTTGTTCACACCACTGTATATCTACCACACTTAATGTTTCAAATCAAACAAATTTTAATATCAGACAAAGATAACACAAGTAAATATAAAATGCACTTTTTACATGATGATTCTACTTATTAAGGGAAAAAGCCTATCCAAATCTACCTGGGCCTATGTGAAAAGGTAATTGTCCACCCGTTACATCATGATTTAACTGTGATTAACCACATCACTCTATTAAAGCAAGAAATCTCTGTGTGTCTGTGTGTGTCTGTCACATTTATAGGACATCATAGGACAGCCTATGATCTCTGCCTGATCATCATAGGATGTCCTATGAACTCAGGCATCATAGGACTCGCGATGCCACCATAAAGATACGATGCCTATATGACAGCACATAGACAAATGTGTCTTTATGATGCCATATAGACCATCACTCACGATGCCTAGACTAATGTGTCTTTATGATGTCACATGGCTCAAAATTGGCAAGGTGAATGTCACAGTCTTTACAGCATGTTCGTGCAGCCGTGGCCAATTCTACGTTGCCGCAAGCAGAGTTGCCAAATCAAGCAGTCTTCGTATTGTTGCTCAAGATGAAGAAACTAAGAAAAAGTGTCGCTTTCTCATCAATGTCGTTTTTAAAGAGGTGCTGACACAGTAAAAATGTGTAACCTTGAAGAATGCCAGTCTACACTACAAATGTGTAAAATGCCAAGCAAAGCACTGATTTTCTCCGGGTGCTCCAGTTTCTTGGTTTCTACGGGCATGTGCGGGCCTTCCTGAACAGGGTCGAAAGCCACTTTTTGCTCAGATCTATTTTCATGATGTTGCCCATGAACTGGAATTACGAAGCACCTATCCCTCAACCAGTGGTCTGAACGAAGAAGACCCACCAGATGGAGAGCAATAGAATGAGGAGAACTGCTGCACGTCAGAAAAGATGCCATGAACATGAAACACCTCAGGTTCCAGCAGTACGCCACAGGCATGACTGAACAACACAGCTGTCTGAGACAGGAGGAGACCCTTCAGCAACGGGCATGCAGAAATACTTGCTTATACTTGGTTTCTACGGGCATGGATGAGTATGCACGGTATGTACTAGTATTTTGGAAAGCTAACTTTATTTTCACTAACCACACCCAGGCCTGATTACTACCAGACCCGTTGAATCAAGAAATCACTTAATAGAACCCGCCTGGCGAAGTGAAGTAGGCTAAAAGTTCTCAATAAGCAACACATCATGCCGCAATCTAAAGAAATTCATGAACAGATAAGAAACAAAAACGCGGAAGAACATCTAAAGAACTGCAGGCCTCACTTGCCTCAGTTTGGACAGTGGTTCATGATTCAACAATAAGAAAGAGACTGGGCAAAATGGCATCCATGGAAAAGTTCCAATGTGAAAACCACTGCTGACTGACAAGAACACAAATGCTCATCTCATATTTGCCAAAAACCATCCTGATGATCTGCAAGACTTTTGGGAAATATTCTGTGGCCTGGCGAGACAAAAGTTGAACTTTTTGGAAGGTGTGCATCCCGCTACATCTGGCATAAAACTAGCACAGCATTTCATAAAAAGAAAAAAGAACATCATACCAATAGTCAAAAACATGGTGGTGATAGTGTGATGGTCTTGGGCTGCTTTTCTGCTTTAGGACCTGGACAACCTGTCGTAATTGTTGGAACCATGAATTCTGCTCTCTGCCAGAAAATCCTCAAGGAGAATGTCTGGTCATCAGTTCCTGACCTCAAACTCAAGTCCTCCAATGTGGCTGAATTAAAACAATTCTGCCAAGAAGAGTGGGCCAAAATTCCCCAAAATGGTGGAACAACCAGTTTTTAGGCTTGGGGGCAATTACTTTTTCACATAGGAGCAGGTATGTTTGAATAGCTTTTTCCCCCTTAATAAACAAGACAATCCTTTATTAGTTCCACAAAAGGGAAATTACAATAAAAAAAATGAAATCATCACTTAATAAGAGCACCACACACGGCACATTCCGTGGCCGTCCATAGCCACTATCAACAGTGCATAATCCCTACTTGGAATCTGTTTGTTTGTGCAGTGGCCATTGTTCTGCAATTTCCCCCCCTCATGAAACAGTCCCTCCAGGATTTTGCGATGTTGCGATCGCACCAATTCACATGAGATCAAGCTGTCATCGTATCTTTTGAGCAACCTTGCAACTTTGTCCAATCACCGCAACTTACCCGCAATTCTGGCTAATCCTCGTCAACTTCTGCCAATTTCGCCAATCAAATTTGTCCTGAGTAGCGCTAAAACGCTCAGTCTAACCAATCCTATGTGTCGCTGCACCACGCTCACTTCCGTGTTTACAGTATTAACACCAAAAAACAGTGTGTGATTTTTAAAAAAAAAAACAACAACAAAAAAGCACACCCACGAGTTTTTGCACACCGTCCCTTCCTTCATCTCCCCCGACTCGGCAGAGAACATGTCCCCACATCTCCATCCTGACTGCATGTACAAAATGCTGGGTTCATGTTGAAAAATGTCCACCTGCCTGACAACCACCCTGTCGTGGGAGCGCGCGTAATGAGAGACACCATAAAACTACAAATAAACAAGCAAATCTAACACTACAGCCAGTGTTTGAACATTTTAGAGGTAAAATCATTACTACATCTTGTCAATGAGCTTTAAATCTGTGAATCTCCGGTCTGGACACGGACCAACGTGCACCCCCAATCAGAGACCCTCCTTCCGGTACAATTGTGCGTCAAGATGCAGCAGACAGACAGACTGGTAGGACTCAGGTACGGAAAGAGAAAATATTCAGTGATTTTGTTTTTCCTCAGAAAAACAGACTTTGATAAATACAGAGCAACAGAATGAATTATTTCTTTTTTCTCTGCGCTCGGTACTGAGTGGTTGGGGACCTCTGCAGTTAGGGAGTTTTCAAATGAAGGTGCTGCCAATAATTTCCAAATCTCTACTCGCTAACATGCATTCAATGCAATTTAGATGTTGTAATGGATATTGTGTTAAAGTCTGTATTTGCTGTTGCAGAAAAGAGTTTTTTCTGTATAGCATAAGTTTCTGTTTAATTTACAAATCACTGTTTAATAGGAAATTTCTGGCAATCTTGTGCTTTTCTTGTGGTGTTATATAGAATATCATTGCAGTAAACTGTGGAAAAAGCCATCTGCTTTAAAATTTGTAATTCTTCCCACAACTTTTAGTGCAAAAAAAAAAACCTCTCAAAACATCACAACTTTTATTGCAACTTTTTAAAAAAGCTCCCGCAAATTCAGGCTTTTGGGGCTTTAACACTCATAAAAACATCCTGTGAAATCCTGGAGGGACTGACGAAAACACACTTGTCATTCCTACCTGAAGTTTCTGCAGGCTGCTCCTGATGGTCACGGTGCTGAGCTGCAGCAGTCGAAGGTAATTCCTCTCAGACTGAACCAGCTCCTCTATGGCCATTACCTGTCTCTGGGCCATCCTCTGTTTAGCTGCAACTTCCTCCTCTTCCGCCTTCCTCCTGGCTTCCTCGGCCTCCTCTGCCAGTCTCTCCTCCGATATCAAGCTCTCCTCTGAGAAACTGTCCTGCGAGGGGACTCTTGGCATCCTGTGCTCTGATTTTGTATCCAAGTCTTCTGAGGAATCAGATGGTGGCTCCACAAACACTGGCACATTCAACTTTAACATTTCCCCTTCTGAGCTGACCTTATCTTCCTTCATTGCAGTTCTGTTGCTTGGTTCTGGTAGTTTTTCTTTCATTGGATCTTTCTTGGTCACCGTATCTATGTCACCCAGTGCAGACAGAGAGTGTGAAGGAGGTTTAGGGAGAACCAGAGGGAAGGTGGTCTGAGGCCTTCTGGGGACCTCCATGATGAAGACCACTGCTAAACAAAGAGAGATCATTATGGTTCAATTTAACTGTCTAATTACATATATTTTTCATATATAACAGTTTTATGGTCATCTCAGACATGAAGCTTTAAGATATGTAAAAGAGAAAAGTTAAGTTACGGTCAGAAATACCCTCATGAATGTCTCAGACCACTGTATGAACAATTTTTGGACCATTTTGTATGGCCTTTTTAAGGTGGCTGTAGGAAAATCCAGCATTCGCAGACCATAAGTTCGTGGCCAGGTTGATGGTCTTGTCCAACATTTCTACAAACGCCCCATGAAAAACCCTCATCGTAGGGCGGCTGTACAAATGACATAGGAACAACGTAAGAACTATGCAGGATGTTGGTTGTAAGTATGCCTCAAGAACACCTTAAGTTGTTCTAGGGAGCCCCTTACAGCAGTTGTAGGAAACGCTGTGCACATTCCCATTCATGCGGAGATTCGTACAGCATGCGTAAGGTGGAAGTATGTCATTCGTGCAACATTTGTGCCAACAAAATGTGCCGAAAGCCATAAGATCTCCTGCCAATGACTTGAGAGTGCCGTCAGTTGCACAATAATTTTGGTAAGATGGCAGTAAGTATGCTGTACAATGATCCCCAGGCACCCTTACAAAGAACATAAGAACTCTAGGGCCATCGTATGACAGAAAAACACCTCATTTCTCAAGAATGCCTCAAGCTGCTCTTGCGAATTGAACGGCAGCTGAAAGAAGGCCTCAAGAAACTATGCGTCCTTCCACGAATGTCTGCAAACTCCAGAGTTCATAGAAACTGGCATATTCTTACAAATCCATCGTTGGTAAGAATCTTTGTGACCATAACTTAAAGCAAAGCATTTACTTCTTTGAGTTTCATTGATTACTGATTGAGTAGTTGGTGGAAGGGGAAACAGCTGCATGGGATCAATATCTCCACTGTTCACCAGAGTGACATTCATATCGAATCACCAGAGTATGGCTCATATGACTCCTCTCAGCAGTGGCTGGTACACCACACCAAGGTGAAATGTTTACAGAATTTAGTAAGTGGTATTTTGATAATATCTACAGTATTTACATACTTTTGATATGCTTGTACGTTTGTCAACAACCTTCATACAATCACAACCTAAACAGACGTGTTATATTTGTCTGTGCTAGTTTCAGAAGATAAATCCAATACTGTAACATGTATATAATAATTATATCACCAATTTGTGCATCTGTTCCTGAAACTCCAAGCTGCATCTTAGTACATTTGGTGAAAAGCAAGGTGATGATCAAACTGTAGCTGAAGCATACATTTCCTCACAAAGAAATGACTTTATGTAGTAGTGACTACATTTCTGACTCAGGTTAGACCATGATATATGGTCTAATATGCATTGTGAACATCATTTGTATTCCATAAGTCTTGAAAATAGCAATTGAGGCCACACATTGATCCAGAACATGTATAAATACCTGACTTCCATAACCCTAATATCCAAACTCAGACATTCCATGCATCTGTTATAAACAGTGTATAAACAGACGGAATGATGTGAATATCGAAGGAACATGTGAAAGCCTCAGAGTGAGCTTAAATAGTTGTAAGATGTCCATCTCACTGGCTTCATCTCACCTATATATGGACAGCTGAGCTATCAGCAAATGTGATAAAGTGCGTATCTGACCCGTTGGCCACGCCATAGCTGTGCGTCTGTTCTGTATCACTGCTTTTTAAACTAGTAGACCTGAGTCTGTTTATAAACACAATTTCCATTTTTGGACACAGTTTTGTCAAATACCATGCAGCTGCAATCAAAATCATTCAACTTCCACTGCATTTTAGGTTGTACTGGCAAAAATTTAAAACTTTCACGTTTTCAAGAAACAAATTACACAAGAACAATTAAAATAGTTAAATAAAACTAATATTACAAGGATTTTATACAGATTCAACACTAAATCCCACTTTCAATGACTACTGCAGTCTCAAAATCATTCAACCCCCTGAACAGAATTCCTCACAAGAGCACACATCTGCAAATCAGGTGTGATCTCTGTTACACCACAGTGAAAAACGCATATCGCGCTGTTCCCCGCGCTGCGCTCGGACTATCTGATCACGTGATGGTCCACCTCATTCCCACATACAGACAGAGATTGAAGCTCACTAAACCTGTTGTGAGCACTACGAAGAAATGGACCAGTGAAGCTGAGGAGAAGCTGGAAACGTGCATGGAAATAACTGATTGGGGCATGTTTAAAGGAGCCACGCATGATCTGAATGAATACACGGACACTGTGAACTCTTATATCCACTTTTGTGAGGACAGCATTCTTCCATTGCGCACCAGGGTGAGGTACTCTAATGATAAGCCCTGGTTCACTGCAAAGCTCAGACAGATCAGGAAGGAGAAGGAAGCAGTGCTGAAAAGTGGAGACAGGGGCTGCTACAGGGAGGTTAAATATCGGTTTAACAGAGAGCTGAGGAGAGCTAAATCTGTGTATTCTGAGCGACTCCAGCAGCAGTTCACTGCTAATGACTCGGCTTCTGTGTGGAGAGGACTGAGGCAAATCACCAATTATCGGCCTCAGGCTCCTAAAGGTCAGGATGACAAAGCCCTTTGTCAAAGATTGTCCCAACACTATGCCCGTTTTGACACCCCGTCATCTGTGTCCAACTCCCCCCCTCCCTCCAGCTCCACAGCCTCCACGGTCCCTACTTCATCAAAGGCGCCCCCCCCCCCTCCTCCCCCCCTGCCCTTGTCATCAGTGAGCAGGACGTGCTCAAACAGTTCTCCAGACTGAACCCGCGCAAGGCCCCCGGTCCAGACAGCGTGTCTCCCTCCACCCTGAGACACTGTGCGAAAGAGCTGGCTCCTGTCTTCAGACATTTTTAACACCTCCCTTAAGCTATGTCACGTGCCGTCCTGCCTCAAATCCTCCACCATCATCCCTGTCCCCAAGAAGCCACGGATCACTGGTCTTAACGACTACAGACCTGTAGCGCTCACCTCTGTAGTCATGAAGTCCTTTGAGCGCCTGGTCCTGCCCCACCTCAAGTCCATCACCACCCCCCTCCTGGACCCGCTGCAGTTTGCCTACCGAGCCAACAGGTCTGTAGACGATGCAGTCAACCTGGCCCTCCACTCCATCCTGCAGCACCTAGACTCCCCGGGAACCTACGCCAGGATCCTGTTTGTGGACTTCAGCTCTGCATTCAACACCATCCGCCCCGATCTGCTCCGGGACAAGCTGTCCCTGCTCAACGTGCCTGACTCCCTCTGCAGGTGGATCACCGACTTCCTGACGGACCGGAGGCAGCATGTGCGGCTGGGAAAGACTGTCTCAGACTCTGCTAGCATCAGCACCGGATCACCCCAGGGCTGTGTACTTTCCCCCCTACTCTTCTCCCTTTACACCAACTCCTGCACCTCCAGCCACCAGTCTGTCAAGTTGATCAAGTTTGCGGATGACACCACCCTCATCGGGTTCATCTCCAACGGCGACGAGTCCGCCTACAGGAGAGAGGTGGCCCAGCTGGCGTCCTGGTGCAACAACAACAACCTGCAGCTGAACGCTCTGAAGACAGTGGAGATGATTGTGGTCTTCAGGAAAGTCACAACCCCTCTGCCCCCCTCACCCTCACAGGCTCTCCCATCACCACTGCTGATTCCTTCCGCTTCCTAGGCACCACCATCACCAGGGACCTCAAGTGGGAGCCGACCATCAGCTCCCTCATCAAAAAGGCCCAGCAGAGGATGTTCTTCCTGCGGCAGCTGAGGAAGCTCAAGCTACCCACCAAGATGTTAGTGCAGTTCTACACAGCCATCATCGAGTCCATCCTCACCACCTCCATAACCGTGTGGTACGCAGGAGCCACTGCCAGGGACAGACTAAGGCTGCAGCGCGTCGTGCGCACTGCTGAGAAGGTGATCGGCTGCAAGCTCCCATCTCTCCAGGATCTGTACATCTCCAGGACCCGGAGGCGTGCTGGCCGGATCATAGCCGATCCCTCACACCCTGGTCACGTACTGTTTGCCCCTCTCCCCTCAGGTAGAAGACTTCGGTCCATCCAGTCTAAAACCTCCCGTCACATGAACAGCTTCTTCCCCTCTGCCATCAGACTGCTGAACACTAAGTGACTTATTGACTCTCGTGCACTATGTACAGCAGCTCAACCAGACTCATGTCAATCATCACTGTTTTCTTCCTGCATTACCGACTGCACTATATAGTTCTCCACATTATCTGCTGCTCGCTAATATATTTAAACTGCTGACTAGTATTACTCACTCTTATTCTGCACTTTATTGCATGTATAGTTTATTTCTTTTATTTTATCATGTTTAATGTTGCAGCATTGCACCGAGACAAATTCCTAGTTTGTGTACTACATGAACAATGGCAATAAATCTGATTCTGATTCTGATTCTGATCTCAAGCACACCTGATACAACCAATCAAGGGCTTCATTTGTTGCTTGGTTGGACTGTAGACGGTGATGTTTGATTGCATGTTAGAAAAAAAATATGGCTAAGTCAAGACAATTGTCCAAAAAGTGCAGAGAAGAGATCATTGGGTTGCACAAGCAAGGAAAAGGCTATAAAAAGATAGCAAAGGCATTGAATGTTCCTAGAGATACAGCTGGAAGCATAGTTCACAGGTTTAAAGTTAAAGGAACAGTTGCTACACTACGTAAACAAGGCAGAAAGCAGAAACTATCATTGGCTGCCTCCACAGCCCTGAGGAGGCAGGTGGTCAAAAACCCCTGACTGACTGCAAAAGACCTGCAGCAAGACTTGGTGGCAGCAGTACTGAGGTTTCAGTTTCCACAGTAAGGTGCACACTAAACTCTGAAGGGCTCCATGCTACAACTCCAAGACGTACACCACTACTGACCCAAAAGCACAAGAAAATCAGCTTCAATTTGTTCAAAACTATATAAATAAGCCAAAGAGGTTTTAGAATTCTGTTCTGTGGAGCAATGAAACAAAACTGAAACTTTTCGGGCCTATGGACCAGCGGTATGTATGGAGGAGGAAGAATGAAGCATACACTGAAAAGAACACCCTGCCTAAAATGAAGAATGGCAGTGGCTCAGTGATGCTCTGGGGCTGCTTCACTTCCTCTGGCACAAGAAACCTGCAGCATGTGGAGGGCAAGATGGATTCAGTCAAGTATCAGGAAATCCTGGGAGAAAATATCAGGCCATGTGTGAGGAAGCTGAAGCTTGGGTGTCATTGGACCTTCCAACAGGACAATGATCCCAAGAATACCTCAAAGTCCACCCAGGCTTGGTTTCAGAAGAAGTCCTGGAAGATACTAGAGTGGCCATCACAGTCGCCTGACTTGAACCCCATTGAAAATCTCTGGTGGGATTTGAAAAAGGTGGTTGCAGCACACAAATCCAGGAATATTAGTGAACTGGAGGTCTTTGTCCATGAGGAATGGGCTAAGATTCTTCAGGAACGCCGCCAGAAGCTGGTATCTGACTATGCATCATGTTTGCAGCAGGTCATAACAGCAAGACGGAGCTCTAATAACTACTAAAGATGTTGGTCATGAAGGGGCTGAATAATTCTGAGAACTTTAAAAGTTCTCAAAATTCTCAAAGTTCTCAAAAAGTCATTAAAAGTGGCATTTTGTGTGGAATTTGGAGAAACCACTTGTAGTACTAGTTGTGTTGAGCAATTATTTTTTTTCTTGTATGATTTGTTTACTGCAAACAGCTGCTAGTTTGTACATTTTGCCAAAAACACAGGGTCATTCATCTTCTTCCGCTTAATCCTTTTCGGGTTGCGGGGGCGCTGGAGCCTATCCCAGCATCTTTGGGCGAGAGGCAGGATACACCCAGGACAGATCGCCAGTCCGTAACAGGGCCAACACAGAGAGACAGACAACAATAATTCTTTTGTAAGTTATCTGTGTTTTTTTCAACTGATTTAAGACAATTTTGCACCACTGAATTCGAAAATGACATCCGTTTCTCTCGATCAGGTCAGGTTTTTATGCTAAGTTGATTTTTAAAAAATCTGATCTTCTGACTAAATCGATTACATTTTTGTGACATTATTGGTTGATTTTTGTTAATATTTCTCATCCTAAATAGATTTTTAAGAGAAAAAAACATTTTTTAACACAATTTATTGATTAAATGTTACAAATTTTGATTATTGTAAATTGAATAGTAGACATTGATAAAGGTAAGTACATGTAAATTGAATGTTACTTTTTTTTTTTTTTTTTAATTACTTATTTTGTACCCGTAGGTAGATTTGTTTTGCAGTCTGGTGACAAACCACCAGCTGCCGGTCGCTGCGTGCGCAAGCGCCCCTTAACTCCCTAACCTGCATGTTTTTGGCATGTGGGAGGAAACCGGAGAAATCCCGGAGTAAACCCACGCAACACGGGGAGAACATGCAAACTCCACACAGATCACTGTTGGCCGGGGGCAGGGATCGAACCCACGATCTCACGGTCCCCGCGATCCCCCGGCCGAGGGTAAAACTGTGCTGCCACAGTGCTAACCACTGCGCCACCGTGCAGCACCGTACGTCATCATTGTTCAAAATTCAGAGCTTCAACTTCCGTTTATTCAAACCTCTAGAATGCTCAGCAGCAGGGATGTCTCTTCAGAGTCCAACAGTAATCAGCCATCATGACAATTTATGACATCATGTCATAAATTGGCACATGCAAACTCTTCAGAGTTTGAGAAATTTCAAAAAATAAAAAAGAATCTTGCATCATATAAAGCGAAAATACCCATACATGTAAACAAAAACGTAAAAAACAACGTGGCCATAGTTCAAAAAGTTGACCTGGCTGAGCAAAACCAATGTGATTTTTGGATTCAGCACATCAAAGTTGTCCTAAATCAGCTAAAAAAAACTTAAGACAATAAATTTGGTGTTGACCAGTGTAATCCTTCCATCGCTGCTCAGTGGAGAGTGTGCTCACCTACTGTCTGGGTGTGTGGTACACAGGCTCCAAAGCCAAGAACAGGAAGGCTGTGCAGAGGGTCATCAACACCACCCAAAGAATTATCGGTAGCCCTCTGCCCTCCCTTGAAGACATCAATAATAATAATAATAATAATAATACCATATCAGTCTTATATAGCGCTTTTCTAAATACTCAAAGACGCTTTACAAAGTAGCATAGGAACAAACATACAATGAACGGGTAAACAGGCAAGGTAGGTACACATAGGTAGAAGAGGCAGTCAGTTTTCGTAGGTAGATTTGAAGAGATGGGTTTTGAGTTGACTTTTGAAGGAAGCAAGTGTGTTGGCGGACTGGATGTGAAGGGGCAAGGAATTCCAGAGGCCATCAATTCAATTCATCCATCCATCCATCCATCCATCTTATACCGCTTTTCCGAAGGTCCGGGTCGCGGAGGCAGCAGTTCAAGCAGAGAAGCCCAGACTTCCCTCTCCCAGCCACCTGCTCCAGCTCTTCAGAGATGATACCAAGGCATTCACAGACCAGCTGGGAGACATAGTCTCTCCAGCAAGTCCTGAGTCTGCCCCGGGGTCTCCTCCCAGTGGGACGTGCCCAAAACACCTCAAGTGGGAGGCGTCCAGGAGGGTGAGTCCAGCACTCCTACGGAGAAAGCTCATTTCAGCCACTTGTATCCGCGATCTCGTTCTTTCGGTCATTACCCAAAGCTCATGACCATAGGTGAGAGTAGGAACGTAGATTGACTGGTAAATTGACAGCTTTGCCTTAGAACTCAGCTCCCTCTTCACCACAACAGACCGGTACAACGTCCGCATCACTGCAGATGCTGCTCCGATCCATCTGTCAATCTCTCGCTCCACTCTCCCTTCACTAGTGAATAAGACCCCAAGATACTTAAACTCCTCCACTTGGGGCAGGAGCCTGTCCCCAACCCGAAGAGGACAATCCACCTTTTTCCGGCTGAGGACCATGGACTCGGACTTGGAGGTGCTGATTCTCATCCCAGCCGCTTCACACTCAGCAGCAAACCGTCCCAGCAAGAACTGTAGGTCATTGCTGGATGAAGCCAACAGGACAACATCATCTGCAAACAACAGAGATGAGATCCTGTGGTCACCAAGCATGACACCCTCCATTCCCTGGCTGCGCCTAGAAATCCTGTCCATAAAAATTATGAACAGGATCGGTGACAAAGGGCAGCCCTGGCGGAGTCCAACTCTCACTGGGAATGAGTCCGACCGAGTGTTTTCAATTCAATTCAATTCAATTCGACTTTATTTATATAGCGCCATATCACACCAACAGTCATCTCATGGCACTTTCAAATGTAGGGGAAACCCCACAATTGCAGAAAGACCCCAGCAATCAGGCGATCCCCCGTGAGCAAGCACTTGGCAACAGCGGAGAGGAAAAACTCTCTTTTAACAGGAAGAAACCTCTAGCAGAACCAGGCTCAGGGAGGGGCAGTCATCTGCTGCGACTGGCTGGGGGGTGAGGGGATAGAGAAGATGGAGAGAACAGACAAAACGGAGAGAAGCCGAGTACATTATTGGAGGTCGCCCGGCAGTCTAGCTCTATTAACAGCAAAACAAAGGGGGGGTTAAGAGACACAAGATCCCTCCCTAATCATAGGCTATATTGAAGAGGAAGGTTTTTACCCTGCTCTAAAAGGTGAACTGAACCCACCTTTTTGCCGAAAAAGTAGAATAGCAGATTAATTCCTTATTACCTATTGTATTTTTCAACACATAAAAGAAATTTTTAGGTCGTGCAATGGCCAAGCTATAAGCCGATAAACTTTTGCCTCTGGCTGGCAGTGCCAAACAAACCGGAAGTAGTGCAGACAACGCTGCGTGACGTCACGAGTGTGACCCTTATCAAAACAACAATGGCAGATGATAGCAGTTCCAGCAGTCAAGAACACCAGAGTTTTCAGAGTGAAGAGGCATTCAGGATCGGTGACGAGACAGAGGAGGATGCAGGAGTGTGGCAGGTGGCAGGCGTGCACAAGGACGAGCCCGGGAGACAGCGACCTGATGCACCTATGACAGCAGCTGGCAGACGGCGATGCAGAGGCAAGGTCCACTGCCGGGGAATCCACCTGTGCACAGGGGAGAGACTGGAAAGGCAAAGGTAGGTATGCTTACGCTGTAGATTTTGCTGGGAGATGAGGGGGTTCCTCTGCAGCAAGAGGGCTGAAGGAATCAGACGGCTTCAGGCCGAAGCCCAGGGCAGAGTGGCTTATATCCCACGCTGCTGACGAGGCGCAGGTGTGCGCGCAGCTGGCGCCGCTAATGAGCGGCGAGTTGTAACATATCCAGCCTGTGTTGTGTTGTAGCTTAGTTTTCTTTTTTCTCTGTCACATTTTGTCTTAGTTTTGTTTTGAATTGTAATCGCTCTTGCCTGTTTTCTCTTTTTTCTCTTTTGAATTCTTAGATGGTATATGGGTGGGCAATATAAGCTGCGGCTTCAGCCATCACCCATTTCGGATAACTTACGTTGAATTGTATAATCAGATGAGTCATTGTTCAATTTGACCTTGTTGTTATATCATTCAGTTTCTTTCAACCTGTACTGTACTATCCAAAATAAATAAATTCATTCATTCATTCAAAAAATTGTCGGTGGATTCCGGCACCGACTCAGAGTCAGACCGCAGCAGTGATGCGGAGGAGAGTCGCTTATTGAATACAGAATGGTGAGTCTTTACTTCTCTACTTTGGCATGTTTGGGGTGTCAGGATAAGGAAAATTAACAATAAAAAAGAAAGAAAAAAAAAAACATCAGCATTTTTCCAACTTATTATTTATACATATTTATACATTCATACATATATAGACCATGGGCTATGTATTACAATACTTCTACAGACTATAGTGGCAAAACACATGAACAGAACTGGCCTCTGCATTTGACTGTGCTATTTATAAATATCTATATCTAGAAACGCATCGCTTCCCGGTCGCTTTTCCTCCCCCTTTCTTTTCTTTCGTCGCCATGACAGCTTTCCTTGGCCACTGAACAGATCTTCCCAGGTGTTGGAAGTGTTTTGTAGTCGACTATCAAGACAAAATGCACCAAAAACAACCAGTGTCGACGTGCTCGCAATGGTAAACATGAGGACTGGGTCACACTCGTGACGTCACGCGGAACTCCGGCTGCACTTCCGGCTAATCGGCGGATTCGTCTAATTTTTCAGGGCGGGAAATTCAAAATTGCGATTTTCTCCAAGATTCCGGGATTAGCGGAGGGGGTGCCAATGATAAATTATCTTTATAATTGTATGTACTATCACCCAGTGCCGTTCAATGCCGTTCAGTTCAGTTCACCTTTAAAAACAGAGGTCGTGTCTGACTCCCGAACCCAGATTGGTAACTGGTTCCACAGGAAAGGAGCTTGATAGCAGAAGGCTCTGCCTCCCATTGTACTTCTGGAGATTCTAGGTATTACAAGTAATCCAGTATTTTGGGAGCATAGTGCTCTTTTAGGATCATAGGGTAATGTCAGATCTTTTATATAAGAGGGGGCCTGATTTTTAAGAGCTTTGTAAGTGAGAAGAAGGATTTTAAACTTAATTCTCTTTTGGTCCAAAAAACCTTAGAAATACCTTTCCAAATCAAACTCTTAGTTTGGATGTGGTTACTCTTTCTCTTAATAGTTCTGTGAGGACCCTTGGAGTTATTTTTGATCAAGATCTGTTTTTCAATTCACATATTAAATTTGTTTCTAAGACTGCCTTCTATCATTTGCGTAATATTGCCAAGATTAGGAGCATCTTGTCTCAGAGTGATGCTGAGAAACTGATCCACGCTTTTGTTAGCTCTACGGTAGATTATTGTAACTTTGTTATCAGGATGTCCCAAAACATCTTTAAAAAGTCTTCAGTTGATCCAAAATGCTGCAGCAAGAGCTTTAACAGGTACTAGAAAGAGAGATCATATCTCTCCGGTTCTGGCCTCCCTTCATTGGCTTCCCACAGAGTTTAGAATTACTGTAAGTTTAAAATCCTTCTTCTTACTTACAAAGCTCTAAACCAGGGGTGTCAAACTCATTCCATGGAACGCCAAGACCCCGCATGTTTTACCTTCACCCAGTGTCTTCAACAGGTAAATTAACTGAATTTCTTTCCACTGATTGCTGATAACTGAAAACACCTGCTGAAGCCATTGGGTGGAGGTAAAACATGCAGGGTCTTGACCCTCTGTGGAATGAGTTTGACACCTGTGCTCTAAACAATCAGGCCCCTTTTTATTTAAAAGATCTGATACTACCGTATTATCCTAACAGAGCACTACGGTCCCAAAATGCTGGATTACTTGTAATACCTAGAATCTCCGAAAGTACAATGGGAGGCAGAGCCTTCAGGTATCAAGCTCCTCTCTTGTGGAACCAGCTGCCAATCTGGATTCGTGAGTCAGACTAGATCTCTGTTTTTAAGAATAGGGTTAAAACCTTCCTTTTTGATATAGCCTACAATTAGGGAGGGATCACGTGTCTCTGAACCCTCCCTTAGTTATGCTGCTAATAGGTTTAGACAGCCGGGGGACCTCCAATAATGCACTGGGCTTCACTCCTTTCTTCTCTCTCAATGAATTATTTTGTTTTTTTGCTGGTCATCAACATCTGTTTGTTCTCTCCCATAGATGGAGTCCCCATCGTGCTGTTTGCCCTCTACATGTCTGTTTTTTTCATCTTCTCTATCCCCTCACCCCCCAGCCAGTCACAGCAGATGACTGCCCCTCCCTAAGCCTGGTTCTGCTGGAGGTTTCTTCCTGTTAAAAGGGAGTTTTTCCTCTCCACAGTCGCCAAGCGCTTGCTCACGGGGGATCGCCTGATTGCTGGATGTTTTTCTGCAACTGTAGGGGTTTCCCCTACAGTTGAAAGTGCTATGAGATGACTGTTGTTGTGAAATGGCGCTATATAAATAAAGTTGAATTAAACTGAATTGAAAGGAGCTTGATAGCTGAAGGCTCTGCCTCCCATTGTACTTTTGGAGATTCTAGGTATTACAAGTAATCCAGCATTTTGGGAGCGTGGTGCTCTGTTAGGATGATAGCGTAATATCAGATCTTTTAAATAAAACGGGGCCTGCCTGATTGTTAAGAGATTTGTAACTGAGAAGAAGGATTTTAAACTTAATTCTAAACTCTATGGGAAGCCAATGAAGGGAGGCCAGAACCGGAGAGATATGATCTCTCTTTCTATTACCTGTTAAAACTCTTGCAGCAGCATTTTGGATCAACTGAAGACTTTTTAAAGATATTTTAGGACAACCTGATAATAAAGAGTTACAATAATCTAATCTAGAGCTAACAAAAGCGTGGATCAGTTTCTCAGCATCACTCTGAGACAAAATGCTCCTAATCTTGGAAATATCACACAAATGATAGAAGGCAGTCTTAGAAACAAATTTAATATGTTAATTGAAAAACAGATCTTGATCAAAAATAACTCCAAGGTTCCTCACAGAACAATTGAGAGGATGAGTAACCGCATCCAAACTAAGAGTTTGATTTGGAAAGGAATTTCTAAGGTTTTTTGGACCAACAAGAATGACTTCAGTCTTATCTGAGTTTAATAGTAGAAAATTACAAGTCATCCAAGCTTTGATTTCCTTAAGACAGGCTTCTAACTTGGCTAATTGAATACTATCATCTGGCTTCATTGACAAGTATAATTGTGTGTCATCTGCATAACAATGAAAATGTATACAGTGCTTTCTAATGATGTTGCCTAACAGAAGCATATATAAACTAAAAAGAGTAGGGCCTAGCACAGATCCCTGTGGAACTCCATGACTGAGCTTAGAGTTGGAAGAAAACTCATTATTGACATGAACTCATTATTGACCGGAGTGGTGGCTCAGTTGGTAGAGCATCCGCCCCACACCCGGGAGGCAGGGGTTCAAATCCCGGCCAGGTCATGCCGAAGACCATATAAAAGTGGAACTTCCTGCCGGCCAGCTTGGTGCTCAGCAATAATGGAATGGAGGAGTGAAATTTGTGGCGGCGCCTTGCATGGCAGCGGCCCTCTGATTCTACACTTGGGATGTGTGTGTGATTAACACAGTAGATAGGTAAAGCACAATCTCGTTCTGCTGTACATGATTGGTTGTACAGTTGAATGATAATAAAGGGTGATTTAAATAAACAAACTGAAGCCTATCAGACAAACAAGATCTAAACCACTGCAGCGAAGTTCCATTAAGTCCACAGTGCATGTAACAACATAGTGTTCTAATCAAGTAGAATATCATGGTCGATAGTACCAAAGGCTGCACTAAGATCTAAAAGGACAAGAACAGAAACAAGTCCATTATCAGATGCCATTATCAGATGCCTTTACGATCCAAGATGGCGCCCACAGCGGTCGACATGGTGCTTCGCTGCGCTCTTTGTTTGTTTTTGTTTGTCAATTGTGTGTCTGCTTGCACTTATACCCGTGAAGAACTTTTAAATATCAGGACTTTCACCCCCACAGACCTCCTCCCAGTTTTTCTAGCCCCTGCCGCCGATCTGGTTTATTGTTTGGCTCGGAAAGTGAGACGGCGGAAGAGAGGAAGACGAGCGGGCGCTCTCGTACGACTTCGCAGGAGAGGCTCGCGAACGGCGCTGCCTGGCATATTTCTGTCCAATACCAACTCTCTCTCTAACAAGGTGGATGAACTGAGACTGCTGATGCGTTTTAAGGACCTCGCCTCCTCAGCTGTCCTCTGCTTTACTGAGACCTGGCTCCGGGAAAATATACCGGACAGCACGCTGCGCCTCGACGGCTTTCAGCTCTTCCGTGCTGATCGTGACACAGAGCTTTCCAGCAAGACCACAGGAGGCGGTGTCTGCTTCTACATCAACTGCAGCTGGTGCTCTGATGTAACGGTAATTTCCAAACACTGTTCTCCTGCCTTGGAATTTCTTGTTATCAATTGCAAGCCCTTCTATTCCCCGCGGGAGTTTGCTTCTTTCATAATGATCGCTGTGTACGCCCCTCCCGACGCGGACACGCGCGAAGCTCAGCGCGTGCTCGCGGATCACATTCAACACACAGAGCGGAGTTTTCCAGACTCGCTGATTATTGTGGCTGGCGACTTTAATCAGTGCAATCTGAGCCACGATCTCCCCCGCTACAAACAGTTTATTAAATGCCCCACCAGAGGATTAAACACACTGGATCACTGTTACACCACAGTGAAAGACGCATATCGCGCTGTCCCTCGAGCTGCGCTGGGATTATCTGATCACGTGATGGTTCACCTCATTCCCACATACAGACAGAGATTGAAGCTCACTAAACCTGTTGTGAGCACTACGAAGATACGGACCAGTGATGCTGAGGAGAAGCTGGAAACGTGCATGGAAATATCTGACTGGGGCATGCTTAAAGGAGCCACGCATGATCTGGATGAGTACACGGACACTGTGAACTCATATATCCACTTTTGTGAAGAGAACATTCTTCCATCACGCACCAGGGTGAGTTACTCTAATGACAAACCCTGGTTCACAGCTAAGCTCAGACAGATCAGGAAGGAGAAGGAAGCAGCGCTGAAAAGTGGAGACAGGGACTGCTACAGGGAGGTTAAATACCGGTTTAACAGAGAGCTGAAGAGGGCTAAATCTGTGTACTCAGAGAGACTCCAGCAGCAGTTCACTGCTAATGATTCGGCTTCCGTGTGGAGAGGACTGAGGCAAATCACCAACTATCGACCTAAGGCTCCTAAAGGTCAGGATGACAAAGCCCTTTGTCAGAGACTGTCCCAACACTATGCCCGTTTTGACACCTCGTCATCTGTGTCCAACTCCCCCCCTCCCTCCAGCTCCACAGCCTCCACATTCCCTACTTCATTTAAGGCACCCCCCCCCCCTCCTCCCCCCCTCCCCTTATCATCAGTGAGCAGGATGTGCTCAAACAGTTCTCCAGACTGAACCCGCGCAAGGCCCCCGGCCCAGACGGCGTGTCTCCCTCCACCCTGAGACTCTGTGCGAAACAGCTGGCTCCTGTATTCACAGACATTTTTAACACCTCCCTTAAGTTATGCCACGTGCCATCCTGCCTCAAATCCTCCACCATCATCCCTGTCCCCAAGAAGCCACGGATCACTGGACTTAATGACTACAGACCTGTAGCGCTCACCTCTGTAGTCATGAAGTCCTTTGAGCGCCTGGTCCTGCCCCACCTCAAGTCCATCACCACCCCTCTCCTGGACCCGCTGCAGTTTGCCTACCGAGCCAACAGGTCTGTAGACGATGCAGTCAACCTGGCCCTCCACTCCATCCTGCAGCACCTGGACTCCCCGGGAACCTACGCCAGGATCCTGTTTGTGGACTTCAGCTCCGCATTCAACACCATCCGCCCCGCTCTGCTCCGGGACAAGCTGTCCCTGCTCAACGTGCCTGACTCCCTCTGCAGGTGGATCATCGACTTCCTGACGGACCGGAGGCAGCATGTGCGGCTGGGAAAGACTGTCTCAGACTATACTAGCATCAGCACCGGATCACCCCAGGGCTGTGTACTTTCCCCCCTACTCTTCTCCCTTTACACCAACTCCTGCACCTCCAGCCACCAGTCTGTCAAGTTGATCAAGTTTGCGGACGACACCACCCTCATCGGGCTCATCTCCAACGGCGACGAGTCCGCCTACAGGAGAGAAGTGGCCCAGCTGGCGTCCTGGTGCAGCAATAACAACCTGCAGCTGAACGCTCTGAAGACAGTGGAGATGATTGTAGACTTCAGGAAAGTCACTACTCCTCTGCCCCCCCTCACCCTCTCAGGCTCTCCCATCACCACTGCTGATTCCTTCCGCTTCCTAGGCACCACCATCACCAGGGACCTCAAATGGGAGCTGACCATCAGCTCCCTCATCAAAAAAGCCCAGCAGAGGATGTTCTTCCTGCGGCAGCTGAGGAAGCTCAAGCTACCCACCAAGATGTTAGTGCAGTTCTACACAGCCATCATCGAGTCCATCCTCACCACCTCCATAACCGTGTGGTACGCAGGAGCCACTGCCAGGGACAGACTAAGGCTGCAGCGCGTCGTGCGCACTGCTGAGAAGGTGATCGGCTGCAAGCTCCCATCTCTCCAGGATCTGTACATCTCCAGGACCCGGAGGCGTGCTGGCCGGATCATAGCTGATCCCTCACACCCTGGTCACGTACTGTTTGCCCCCCTCCCCTCTGGTAGAAGACTTCGGTCCATCCAGACTAAAACCTCCCGTCACATGAACAGCTTCTTCCCCTCTGCCATTAGACTGCTGAACACTAAGTGACTCTCGTGCACCATGTACAGCAGCTCAACCAGACTCATGTCAATCATCACTGTTTTCTTCCTGCATTACCGACTGCACTATATAGTTCTCCACAGTATCTGCTGCTGGCTAATATATATTTTAACTGTTGACCAGTATCACTTAATCTTATCCTACACTTTATTACATGTATAGTTTATTTCTCTTATCTTATCATGTTTAATGTTGCAGCATTGTACCGAGACAAATTCCTAGTTTGTGTACTACATGAACAATGGCAATAAACCTGATTCTGATTCTGATTCTGATTCATAAGGAGGTCATTAGTGACCTTCACTAAGGCTGTTTCAGTACTATGATGGATTCTAAACCCAGATTGAAACTCTTCAAATAACCCATTTCCCTGCAAGTGGTCAAATAATTGTGGAGCAACAACTGTAAGATTTTTGAAATGAAAGGCAGATTAGAGATTGGTCGATAGTTAGCTAAAACTCCTGGATCGAGCGTTGGCTTTTTGAGTAAGGGTTTAATTACAGCAGTTTTAAAAGCCTGCGTTACATGGCCTAATGTTAAAGAATTGATTATTTGAAGAATACGGCTATCAATAAATGGGAAGACTTTTTTAAATAACCTGGTAGGAACAGGATCTAAAAGACAAGTAGAAGGCTTGGATGAGGAGATTATTTTATCTAACTCTAAAAGGTCAATTGGAGTAAACTTATCCAAACAGATATCAATTGAAGGAGTTGTAGTAGTTGCTGTACTTAAGTTTACAGTGGGAATAATCTGATTGAGTTCATCTCTAATAGATAAAATTTTATGATTGAAAAAGTTCAAAAAGTCCTGACTAGTAAGCTCTAGGGGGATGCGAGGATTGACAGAGTCCTGAGTCTTTGTCAGCCGAGCTACACTGTTGAAAAGAAACCTGGGATTATTCTTAGTCTCTTCTATTAATGCAGAGTAATAACTTGTTCTAGCTTTTCTAAGAGATTTTTTATAGATTAGGAGATGATTTCTCCACGCTAAAAAGAATTAATCTAAATTAGCGGAACACCATTTTCTTTCTAGTTGACGAGTCTTCTGTTTTAAGCTACGAGTTTCTGTGTTAAACCAAGGGGTTAGAAATCTCTGATTAGACTGTTTCTTTTTTAAAGGGGCCACCAAGTCTAGAGTCTGATGCAGAGAGGCTGTAACACTATCTTCCATGCTATCAATTACTGAAGGAGCAAGCTTTTATTTCCGTTGTGTTGACACATGGTATAGAGGAGACAATCTGCATAAATTTGGTAACAGCATCATCTGAAAGACATCTGCTGTAGTAATATTTTCTTTAGGAGTCAATCAGAAATAGTGAAATCAAAGGTTAACAGACAATGGTCTGACAGTACAGGATTATGAGGCGACACTACCATATTTTCTATTTCTATACCATAAGTCAGAACGAATGAATGAATGAATGAAAGTCAGAACAAGGTCCAATGTGTGGTGGAGATAATGGGTAGAATTTTCTACTTTCTGGGAAAACCCCAATGAGTCTAATATTGAATTGAATGCCTTATTAAGACAGTCACTATCTACATCAACATGTGTATTAAAATCCCCTACTATAATTATTCTGATTTCAGCACTAAATCAGCTAGAAATTCGGTGAATTCGGATAAAAACTCTGAGTAGGCTGAGGGAGGATGGTAAACTATGGCAAAGAAAATTGGGTTTAAGCTAAGATTGCTAACATGCCCCATAGTGAGGACCAGGCCCTCAGTGGTAAATGGCATTCACTTATATAGCGCTTTTATTCTCATCTCTTGATGACCAAAGCGCTTTACAGATCCTGCTATCCACCCATTCACACACTGATGGCGGCATGCTACCTAACATGGCACTTCCAGACCCACCAGGAAGGTGGAATCAAAATCAGAGGAATTAAAACATATTTTTTGCTTTGTATTAACTAGTAATTTAGAATGGTACATTTCCGCTACTCCACCTCCACGACCACATCACAGGAGACCCCTCACATTCCACCGACCACCTGTTTGACCTACTTCCCTCTGGACGACAGTTCAGATCGATCAGGTCCCACACCTCCAGACTGACAAACAGTTTCTTCTCCTGGGCCATCCGGACTGCAAACAGTCAGAGGCCCCACCTCCCTCTGAACGCTCACATACACAGGACTGAGGACCTTTTAATTATCACAATTACTCACATGCCATTGCACTCCTCACTTTCATGTATATGGACCCATCTGTGAAATCACTACTGTACATATTGTCACGAGGCTAAGCACGGTGCATCACTGGGCTCACACTCTTAAGTCATATCTAAGTATTTTCTGTATTCTCCCAGTATTGTATTAGTTTTCTGTGTAGTGATTCTCGATGTGTTTTTGGCTGTCAGCATTTTGATGTGGTTTTCTTGTCCTTATTGTTATGTCATGATTCTGCTAGTATTTTTTCCTGTCTTATTTTGGCTTTCAGTGTTTATATTTCATTTCCTCATGGCATGAGCTCCACACCTGTTCCAGATACTCCCACTTTGTCATTATCTCTTCCGTGTGTTCTGTGTTAGTAATTAGATCACCTGCCCGCTCATGTGAATCCGCACCTGCTATCAATTATGCCTTTGTGGTGTACATGGACACTCAACCTTCACACTCAGCCAGCCTGCACTAAGCAGGGGGACAATTTGCATAGGGACAAAGAGCCCCTAGGGGACAACCAGAACAATGGACTATTGTTATACATCCCTGGATTAAGGAGAGGAAGTCTGGGCGCCAGTTAATCACGCGACTGATATGTATTGACTGATATGTATATCAATATTCAAATGTGCCATGCATTCTCTCGTCTGTATAAAAGAGCTTACGATACATGCCTCAGGGGACAGCACACACACGACACACACAGCACAGCGCTACAGTGTGTCTCATTATCTTTATTATTTATTATTATCTTTCCTGCCACATGCAATTTCACTGTACAATAACTCACTATGATGTTGTATTCTGGCATAGCCATGCTGCCACACTGCATCTTACAGACTAACTGGTACATCACTTTTCACTCTGCTCCCGATAGTCTTTTGTGCAATGGGATGATTCATGTGTTTATACGGGTCATCATATATTAAGCTATGACGTATATACTGTAGGTTTTATGGTTGTGTTAGTTTTTACTTTCCATGGGTAATCCCTTTGTCATGTGTGTGTTTCTGTTGTTTGGTTGTCAAATGTCATGCTGCTGTTACAATGTAATTTCCCAGTCTGGGATCAATAAAGTACATTTATCTATCTATTTATCTATTATAATTGAGGAAATAAAACTCTGAAACCTTCCAGCTCATCGCGTCTCGCCTGAACTTATTTTTACCTCCACACTGGTGGCCCTTGACAAAGAATGGAACACGAGGCAAACACCCCGGAGATGACCCGGATGGGAAGCCTCAGCACGCGTCATGGTGCGCCTCTCGCCTGATCTTTTACCGCCACACTGGTGACCTGATGAGGGAGAATGACCGTCTGCTCCCTCCCACCGTGCTGTGGATCCCAGAGGACCAGAGAATGCCTGCAACCTCTTCATCCTCACCGGAGCACAGCACTGGGACCAAAACGCACCATGAACGACACGAGCGAACAACGAAAGCAGCCTGAACGGGGAAATCATCGACGCTGCCTGCGTTGATTTCCACCGAGCTCCCCAACTCTGACTAAACTCCGGACAGCGGACCTCCCATGCTCAGAAGCCCCGCACGCACACCGCAGGATTACGAGGACAGCGCAACTGCCAGTTATGTGGTCATGGCGCCAAGCATGCACCACGCACAGAGACGAACCGGCTCCACAGACTAAGACATCGTCCTCCGCCACTGCACATGCCCAAGAAAAACAGCCGATCGCCACCCTCGGAACCTTCAGGGCTGCTCGTGCACCTGGAGCGGACGTGCAGCCCGCACACAGGACTTTGTATGGGTTTCTCAGCCACTGCGCACAAGGGGAATTTAGCCAATTGCTTTCCCCAATGACTTTAGGGCTGCTCCCGCACCTAAAAGCCAAACCGCCTCACACCCTCACAAAGCTGCAGTTGTTTCACAGCCGCTACACATCCTCGGGGAATTTGGCCGCTCACCTTCCCCACATCCTCGTTGGATCGAGCCGTGGGAGGAGGCAGATAAAACGTTTTTTTCACAGCCGCTGTGGATCTCCGCCAGGTTTACCGGGAAAGTCCCTCACCATCGCGGATCCACACGCAATTTTTGCGTGGCCCAGACACCTTTGACGTCCCGGGCTGGCACTCGCTTACTCCCACCCCCTACCCCTCCTCCTCCACAGCGCTCTTCCCACACCTCACTCCCTAAAGCCGGCCGTGAACTGCACACCGGCCCGTGCGCCCACGATCCACGGCCGTTCAACGTGCTGGAACTCGGAGCGCAGCACACTGCCCTTTCCACCCCTCCCCTGTCCCCCCCACGGACTGACATGCCCTCCGACAGTTCTACCAGAGCTGGAGCCAAACGACGGGGCGGGGGGGGGGGGAAGCCCTGTGGTGACCTACCACAATCTACATGGACATTCAACCTTCACACTCAACCAGCCTGCACTAAGAAGGGGACAATTTGCATACGAACAGAGAGCCCCTAGGGGACAACCAGAACAATGGACTATTGTTATACATCCCTGGATTAAGGAGACTGGGTGCCAGTTAATCACGCGATTGATATGTATTGACTGATATGTACTGTATATCAATATGCAAATGTGCCATGCTTCTCTCTTGTCTGTATAAAAGAGCTTACTATACATGCCTGAGGGGACAGCACACACATGACACATACAGCACAGCCCACAGAGCTACAGTGTGTCTCATTATGATGGAGGAAATAAAACTCTGAAAACTTCCAGCTCGTCGCATCTCGCCTGAACTTATTTGTTCCTCCACACCTTCAGTATTTATAGACTGTTGTTCCTTCTGTTCAATGCCACAGTCTCAATTATTCCTCCTCGCCCAGAGCCCTTTCTCCACTCGGGTGAAATCATTCCTGCATGTAATTTTACTTATTTTCTGTGTTTGGATTTTTGCTTTGGTACACTTTGGCTCGTTGTGTGTTTTTGTTAATAAATTCCACTAACTGCAGTTCAGCACGTGGGTCTGTCTCTCTCTGCCCAGAGGGGCAATTCATGACACATACACTAACGTTCAAAAGTTTGGGGTCACTTAGAAATGTCCTTATTTTTGAAAGAAAAGCACTTTTTTCAATGAAAATAACTTTAAACTAATCAGAAATACACTCTGTACATTGCTAATGTGGTAAATGACTATTCTAGCTGCAAATGTCTGGTTTTTGGTGCAATATCTACATAGGTGTATAGAGGCCCATTTTCAGCAACTATCACTCCAGTGTTCTAATGGTACAATGTGTTTGCTCATTGTGTCAGAAGGCTAATGGATGATTAGAAAACCCTTGTGCAATCATGTTAGGTCTGCAATGTTGTAACTGCTGCAAATGGAGGATTCTTTGACGAAAGCAAAGTTTGAAGGACAAAAATATTTCAAATACAAATCATTATTTCTAACCTTGTCAATGTCTTGACTATATTTTCTATTCATTTTACAACTCATGGTGGTAAATAAAAGTGTGACTTTTCATGAAAAACACAAAATTGTCTGAGGTGACCCCAAACTTTTGAACGGTAGTGTACAGACGTGGACAAAATTGTTGGTACCCCTCTGTTAATGAAAGAAAAACCCACAATGGTCACAGAAATAACTTGAATCTGACAAAAGTGGTAATAAATAAAAATTCTATGAAAATTAACCAATGAAAATCAGACAATGCTTTTGAATTGTGGTTCAACAGAATTATTTTAAAAAACAAACTCATGAAACAGGCCTGGACAAAAATGATGGTACCCTTAACTTAATATTTTGTTGCACAACCTTTTGAGGCAATCACTGCAATCAAACGATTTCTGTAACTGTCAATGAGACTTCTGCACCTCTCAGCAGGTATTTTGGCCCACTCCTCATGAGCAAACTGCTCCAGTTGTCTCAGGTTTGAAGGGTGCCTTCTCCAGACGGCATGTTTCAGCTCCTTCCACAGATGTCCAATAGGATTTAGATCAGGGCTTATAGAAGGCCACTTTAGAATAGTCCAATGTTTCGCTCTTAGCCATTCTTGGGTGTTTTTAGCTGTGTATTTTGGTTCATTATGCTGTTGCAAGACCCATGACCTGCGACTGAGACCAAGCTGTCTGACACTGGGCAGCACATTTCTCTCTAGAATACCTTGATAGTCTTGAGATTTCATTGTACCCTGCACAGATTCAAGACACCCTGTGCCAGATGCAGCAAAGCAGCCCCAGAACATAACAGAACCTCCTCCATGTTTCACAGTAGGGACAGTGTTCTTTTCTTGGTATGCTTCATTTTTGTGTCTGAACATAGAGCTGATGTGCCTTGCCAAAAAGTTCCAGTTTTGTCTCGTCTGTCCATAGGACATTCTTCCAGAAGCTTTGTGGCTTGTCAACATGCAGTTTGGCAAATTCCAGTCTGGCTTTTTTATGATTTGTTTTCAACAGTGGTGTCCTCCTTGGTCGTCTCCCATGAAGTCCACTTTGGCTCAAACAACGACAGATGGTGCGATCTGACACTAATGTACCTTGACCTTGGAGTTCACCATGAATGTGTTTAGGGGTTGTTCTGGGCTCTTCTGTTACCATTCGCATTATCCGTCTCCTCCTGCGGCCACGTCCACGGAGGTTGGCTACAGTCCCGTGGATCTTAAATTTCTGAATAATATGTGCAACTGTAGTCACAGGAACATCAAGCTGCTTGGAGATGGTCTTATAACCTTTTCCTTTAACATGCTTGTCTATAATTTTCTTTCTAATCTCCTGAGACAACTCTCTCCTTTGCTTCCTCTGGTCCATGTTCAGTGTGATACACACCATGTCAACAAACAGCACAGTGACTACTTGTCATCCTTTAAATAGGCCGACTGACTGATTACAAGTTTGTAGACACCTGTGATGTTAATTAGAGGACACATCTTGGTTGAACATGTCCCTATAGTCACATTATTTTCAATCTTTTCTAGGGGTACCATCATTTTTGTCTATGCCTGTTTCATGAGTTTGTTTTTTTTAAATAATTCTGTTGAACCACAATTCAAAAGCATTGTCTGATTTTCATTGGTTAATTTTCATAGAATTTTTATTTATTACCACTTTTGTCAGATTCAAGTTATTTCTGTGACCATTGTGGGTTTTTCTTTCATTAACAGAGGGGTACCAACAATTTTGTCCACGTCTGTATTTTCCATAATCATTGGGCCATTTTACTCCATTATGTGTTCTACACTCCACACTCTTATGTACATAGTTCCACCCACGAAGCCACTACTGTACCTGTGTCATATCTATGGGCTCTTTTTATCTTTAGTTCAGTCGTATGTTTAATCGTGTGCTCTGTAACTGTGTTTTATCCAATTCTTCTCTCTTACTTTATTGCGCAGTAGCCTGGTGGAGCACCCACAATTTCGTTGTACTGTACAATGACAATAAAGTCTATTCTCTATTCTCTTGCTGTGGGGGTTGAATGATTTTGATTACAACTGTAGATGCAGAAGAGCTTTTCCAAACAACTCATGGCAGACATCTTTAACATACATGGTGAGAATTTCATGGATGACAATGAAAAAACTTTCAGTATGCTATTACAAAAAGCAAAACCAACAGGTGGCGTTTGTAATGCTTACTACACACACATGCACAGTCATAAGTTGTGTTGTCAAGGCTCTTCTGAGCAGGGCAGCATGTGTTGGCCCCACCAGGAGGCTGACCAACTGCTCAGCTGTGACAATTATCCATTACATGGTTCAGCCTAATGTGGCCTAAACCAGAGACTAATGAGAATTTTATAAGTGACTGATTTATAATGTTTGACTGAAAAGTTATCAAACTATGTATGTCAACATTAAAATTGGCTCATATTTCTATAGACACATTTGGTTTTTGCAGATATAACTACTAGTGTAATGATGCACAAAAAGAAAGTCACTTTTTACTCCAAGTACTGTAATCTATCTAGCAGTAGTTCTTATTTTTTTACCCATTCCAATTGAGAGTTCTAGCTCCAGTCGTAGAAAATCCCTTCTCGTGAACTGTTTCAGGAGCAGGGACTCTCCATTGGCGCTGGAGCTTTCCACTGGGTAAGCAACTGTTGGTGCTTCACCAGGTCACGGCTCTCAGGACCACAACAGCTGCTGCTAGCAAAAAAAAGCTAAACGTTTTTACGGTTTCCTCCATTTTGTATTTTGGTGCTTCTCTCAGTCTGGGCAGCTCTCTCAAACAAGATCGCACCTCATAACTCTGTCTTCTTGTTTTTTATGGGGCATAGTCAAAAGTTATACACCTGATTTCTAACTATAATTACTGATAAATTAATATATCATGTGATAACATTCCCCATCTTGCTAAGCTCATTTGCCATTCACCACTATCCTTGTGTGATTACCTCATCAAACAGCACCTTGTCTCTGCAGATGTATGACAACAAAAATGTGCTGAAGAACTCACGGTTTGAAGTATTTTGGTGGAAGAATGACCTTTCTGAACTTCATTTTCTAAATTGGGAGCTATAGACACATTCCTAAATCAGTGCCATGTCAGCAAATTATTTAAAATCTAAAAACTGGCACAAACAATAACAGGATGAAAACTGTAAATGTCTCAAAGTTGGTTGTATGAGATACAAACAAAAGAAGGCAGTGGTAGATGATTACTTGTAGGTTGCTTATGCACGTGACCGGTGGCGATCATGAGATTGTTGAGAGATGAAAAAATGGCCAGATCGCTCAACGATCTGTCAGTGAGCACCCAGTGATTGCCGAGCTCTCTCAGTGATCTTACAGTGATCTCCACGGTCACCTCAAAGTTTTGACTCAGTCCAAATCAACCACTCAATGATTGCCAAGGGAAGCAATCTCTCGACAAACACTCAAGGAGCACTTAATGATTGCCCAATGGTCTCTCAGCGATCCTTCAATGAATTCCAAATTTTTCCAGGCCAAAGGCAAAGATGGCTGAGAGATCATTGGGCGATAATTCCCTCTTGAGAAACTGTTGAACGATCATTGAGAAGATTGGGAAGAAACTGCCGCTGTGATGGGAAGCACGGCATTGGAGGCTATAGTACTATTTATTTACTTACATTTAGATTTATTAATATTATTATCATCATTTATCTTATTGTTCATTTTATATTTATTAATGTTAATAATAATATTGGTTGTTCATCTTGATCTCCTGACCTCCTGGAAATGTTTCTTCAACAGCGTGTCAGAGACTGATGGAGGAGCACTAGAAACCTCTCATATATATACTGTACACCAGAGGCTCCCCGTCACCCAAGAAATAACCAGCAACCTCCTTGATCACACAAGGAACTCTTAAGCTGGATTCATGATGCACCTCCGCTGTCCGCATACGTGCAACCGGAAACCTCGTATGAGGAAATTTACGTCAGCCTCTCCAGTCCGCTAGTGTATGCAGGGCTCTACTGCAGACGACTGCGTGCAGCCCAAATTCTATGACCGCGTGGCCTGCCCACGGCTTGAACGTGTTGACAGAGCATGCGCAAGACTGAACGTCTCATTCACGAGATGGCGCTACCAACACAGCATACAGAGACCAAGTAGACAAGGAAGACAACGAGGATGTGGAAGACAAGAATAAACATACATGAATCCTTTTGCAGCAGCAGCAGCTTGAGCGGAGACGTGCTCTGGAAAACGGTAATTCCTCTTTTTCCTTGAAACGACGCCATTGTTGTTCCTACAAAAAAATGTGCATCGCTCTTGTGTTTATAGCCAGTGAACAAACTGGCATGTTGGCACATTTGCGCTACCCATCATCATCATCATCATCATCATCATAGCAGTCTGTCGGGGGCGACAATGACTGTTTAATTTAGATCTGATCAGATTCCTCCACACAGCTCTGTAATTCGCCTTCCGCTGCCAGGAACTCCTGACCTTGTTAACCACGACGTTCGAGCCGGTATGAGTTGCTCTCTGACTGACCATTTCATGAAACTGCTTGCAAAGCATTTGAGTACTGCTAGCTTTTGCTGGACTAGTGACACATTCTTGGCAGATATAGGTATTATCAGTGGCAAGGACAGGCCAAGACAAACTGACTCCAGTATCTGTTGCAGTGACTGACCAGATGATAGGTTTGTTTATTTCTGCTCTTTGTGTAGTGCATGTCACGATGCACTGACTGGCAAAAGTCCACCACAGACCTTGCGACAGATGTGCTTATCTGCCAGGATGTCCAGTCTCACCCCGTGTAACTGGGAATGGTCCACCACAGACCTGGTTTTACCCATGAGGTGTTTTTCTCCCTCCAAGATGCGCAAGACAGTCGACTCCCTTATCAAACTTCTGTGTGGCACAAAAATAGCCATAAAAATCCAGGACTCACCTGAAATACTGAACATCATCATCATCATAGCAGTCTGTCGTGGCGACAATGATTGTTTCATTTAGGTCTGATCAGATTCCTCCACACAGCTCTGTAATTCGCCTTCCACTGCCAGGAGTGGAACCTTCCTCTGCTGTCTGAAGTACCTCCAGGTGTGCTTTAAAGTGCTGTCTCCTACTGTGTATCTTCTTCTTCTTCTCTTCTCGGTTACTGGCGGAGGGCAGGGGTGAAACTACAAATAACAGTTGTGCGCATGCGTCAACTGCTTGGCCTGGTAGACGAAAAAGTGAGGATGTACAACGTTGTGTAGGCGCTGGGCTTGTCCAAAGCGCACGCGGACCAAAGCGGAACAGAGGGGAAATGCAGCATGAATAAGGTTTTAATGACTCCTCAGTGACCTCACCTGGTCTTTCAGCAATCTCTCAAAAGATCTTTCAATGAGTAATCAATGATGGGCAAGGTCGCTAAAACATCTCTACAGATTGCCATGAAAGTTGGTGGAAACTGAATTTTTCATTGGACAACGAGCACAACAAGGATCTCCCAAACATTTACACAGAAATGGCTTTTTTTGCACTACAGGTAGCATTACTGTACAGATTGCTGTTGTTTTTCCAGCCTTATTCCTTTTCTTTTTATATTGCACATACCACTGAAGAGCGAGAGAAACACCATTTCAGTTCTCCTGTATGTCCTGTACCTATAGTAGTATTGACAAATAAAATCTTGAATCTTCTTCCAGGCTTTGGGAGACGGCTGAGAGATCAAGCCAATTTTTGGATCTCTCAATGGTCACCGCCATGTTGTGCAAAGGGGCACCAAGATGTTAGTTGGTGGTTCAAGTTTCAAAATAAAACTGTTCAGCAGTTTTGGATGGGTAAAGCTAACAATCTGAAAACTTGATTGAATACATTTAACTGTGAAAATTCAGATTTTTTTTCCACCTGCACTGACCCTGCTGCCATTATCCTCAATCATTCTCTCTTTTACACAAAAAGTTTCAAGGTTCAGCAGCACAATGGTGACCTGGAGTTGGGGATTATTGAAATGTACAAGTCAAGCTCAACATTAAACCACAACACCTTTTAAGCAAAGACTGCAATCAAAATTTACAGTACACCGAGAGCTGGGTTGAAAAAGTTCCAAACTATTTTGAGTTATCTTTTGTTTTTCATCCATCCATCCATCTTCTTCCGCTTAATCCTTTTCGGGTTGCGGGGGGGCTGGAGCCTATCCCAGCATCTTTGGGCGAGAGGCAGGTCCACCCTGGATAGATCGCCAGTCCATCGCAGGGCCAACACAGAGAGACAGACAACCATTCACTCTCACAGTCACACCTAAGGACAATTTAGAATCCCCAGTTTGATACCAATTAACCTAACTTGCATATTTTTTTGGCATGTGGGAGGAAACCGGAGAAATCCCAGAATAAACCCACGCAGACACGGGGAGAACATGCAAACTCCACACAGATCACTGTTGGTCGGGGGCTGGGATCGAACCCAGGATCCGCCAGCCAAGGGTGAGTTGCTGTGCTGCCGCAGTGCTAACTACAAGTTATCTTTTGTTTTTCATTCTTAACTTAATTAAAAAGCAGTGCACAGAACACTAACAACAGATCTTCCATCTTTTTCTTTTTTGTAAGCCCTTAATTACTAAATACAAACCCAACCAATCAAACAAGAGTCACAAACTAGAGCAGAAACTCCCATCCTAAAACAAGTGCACCAAGACCTCACGGCTGAGAATTCTGCAGCTCACATGCTAAGCCAAAACCAGCTCAAACTCACCACTCTGATGACAATGACGTGTGGCAGAGTGTCACTGAACACCAGCAGGAGTCTGCTCCCACAAGGGAGACCTTGTGCAAAAGCCTGGAATTGGCTGCAGCAAATCTGGATGGCCCTTCTCTCCCTCCTATTGTGTTGAAGCCAAGTCTGCTGCAAAGGAGACAGACTGCTGCTGCTGCTGCATGGAAAACAGAACCCTGGTGCAACTTTCTCCACTGACTCACATGCAGCAGCCTGGCCTCATGTGGTAGGAGTGTGTGAGTGTTTATTCACGTGTGTGTGGGGGGGGGGGAATGGGGGATGGGAGTGGAAAAGCAGCAGAAAAGCAACACACACACACTTGTGCTGCTGAATAAGCTGACTGACTGCAGCAGTTGGTGGGAAGAGGAAGTGGCACTCACCCCGACAGAAGCCGTCTGATTGGCTGACGGGTCTTTACAGAGGATCAAAGCTCCAATCAGACGCTATTTTGTGAAACACTGTGTGGTCCAATGAAGACGGGCCACTGAAGTGATTGACGGTTTCTTCCTCTCACGGGAAACAAAAGCACCGTGGGACGTCCCATCTGCAACGGGATTGGCTGTCAACAAAAAAGATTCATAACTCACAACTTTGAGAGAGGAAAAAATCACTCCCTATATGTCAACTAAATATGAAATTACTGGATAAGGGAAAATTTGTGTTTATTTTCTTTGTTTTATTTTATCTCCTAATATAATCTCTGTATCTGTCTTACACAAATCCATCCATCCATCCATCCATCTTCTACCGCTTTTCCGGAGGTCCGGGTCGCGGAGGCAGCAGTTCAAGCAGAGAAGCCCAGACTTCCCTCTCCCCAGCCACCTGCTCCAGCTCTTCAGAGGGGATACCAAGGCGTTCCCAGACTAGCTGGGAGACATAGTCTCTCCACCGAGTCCTGGGTCTGCCCCGGGGTCTCCTCCCAGTGGGACGTGCCTGAAACACCTCAAGTGGGAGGCGTCCAGGAGGCATCCTAATCAGATGCCCATACCACCTCAACTGACTCCTTTCAATGTGGAGGAGCAGCGGTTCTACTCTGAGCCTCTCCCGGATGACTGAGCTCCTCACCCTATCTCTGAGGGTGAGTCCAGCAATCCTACGGAGAAAGCTCATTTCAGCCGCTTGTATCCGCGATCTCGTTCTTTCGGTCATTACCCAAAGCTCGTGACCATAGGTGAGAGTAGGAACGTAGATTGACTGGTAAATCGACAGCTTTGCCTTAGAACTAAGCTCCCTCTTCACCACAACAGACCGGTACAACGTCCGCATCACTGCAGATGCTGCTCCAATCCGTCTGTCGATCTCTCGCTCCATTTTCCCCTCACTCGTGAACAAGACCCCAAGATACTTAAACTCCTCCACTTGGGGCAGGAGCCTGTCCCCAACCCGGAGAGGACAATCCACCTTTTTCCGGCTGAGGACCATGGACTCGGACTTGGAGGTGCTGATTCTCATCCCAGCCGCTTCACACTCAGCGGCAAACCGTCCCAGCAAGAGCTGTAGGTCATTGCTGGATGAAGCCAACAGGACAACATCATCTGCAAACAACAGAGATGAGATCCTGTGGTCACCAAGCATGACACCCTCCATTCCCTGGCTGCGCCTAGAAATCCTGTCCATAAAAATTATGAACAGGACCGGTGACAAAGGGCAGCCCTGGCGGAGTCCAACTCTCACTGGGAATGACTCCGACCGAGTGTTGGCAATGCGAACTAAACTCTCACAACGGTCGTACAGAGACCGAATAGCTCGTAACAACAAGCCCGATACCCCATACTCCCGAAGCACCCCCCACAAAAATCCACGAGGGACGCGGTCAAATGCCTTCTCCAAGTCCACAAAACACATGTAAACTGGTTGGGCAAACTCCCACGAACCCTCAAGAATTCTCGAGAGGGTAAAGAGCTGGTCCGATGTGCCACGGCCAGGACGAAAACCACATTGCTCCTCCTGAATCCGAGGTTCGACCAACGGCCGGACTCTCCTCTCCAATACCTTGGCATAGACCTTCCCAGGGAGGCTGAGGAGTGTGATCCCTCTAAAGTTGGAGCACACCCTCCGGTCCCCTTTTTTGAAGAGAGGAACCACCACCCCGGTTTGCCATGCCAAAGGCACTGCCCCCGACCTCCACGCAATGTTGCAGAGGCGTGTCAACCATGACAACCCAACAACATCCAGGGCCTTGAGGTACTCGGGGCGAATCTCGTCCACCCCCGGGGCCCGGCCACCAAGGAGATTTTTAACCACCTTGGCGACCTCAGCCCCTGTGATAGGCGAGTCATCCCCCTCGTCCCCAAACCCTGCTTCCTCTGTGGAAGGCGTATCAGTGGGATTGAGGAGATCCTCGAAGTATTCCTTCCACCGCCCGACGATATCCCCAGTTGAAGTCAACAGTGTCCCATCCGCACCATACACAGTGTGGACGGGGAGCTGCTTTCCCCTCCTGAGCCGCCGAACAGTTTGCCAGAATCTCTTTGAAGCCGACCGAAAGTCTTGTTCCATGGCCTCACCGAACTCCTCCCATACCCGGGTTTTTGCTTCAGCAACCACCCGAGCTGCACTCCGCTTGGCCTGCCGGTACACCTCAGCTGCTTCGGGAGTCCCACAAGCCAACCAAGCTTGATAGGACTCCTTCTTCAGCTTAATGGCCCCCCTCACCACTGGTGTCCACCACTTGGTTCGGGGGTTGCCACCACGAGATGCACCGACCACCTTGCGGCCGCAGCTCTGGGCTGCCGCTCCCACGAACCACGAACTGTCCATGAAGCTGTCCCAAGCTTTCTTTCTTACACAAATGTCCTGTAAAATGTTGAAACATGCTAAGGTTTGAGAAAATCCTAAAAGAGTGGACAGTGTGTTCTTTGTGATTAAATGTAGGGACATGTGAAGGCCTCGTGAGTAATTCTACAGATAAATGCATTCTGACATCACATGTTTGACATGTAGGATAATTACCTCTGCCAAGGAGGTTATGTTTTCATCGGCGTTGGTTGGTTTGTTTGTTTGTTTGTTTGTTAGCAAGATAACTCAAAAAGTTATGGACGGATTTTCATGAAATTTTCACAGATTGTCAGAAATGGGGTATCCTACAGATGATTACATTCTGGTGGTGATCCGGATCACCGTCTGGATCCAGGAATTTTTTAAAGGATTCTTTAACATTGCGAGAAAGCGAACCTTTGCAATTTTCCTCATAGGAAGAGAACAAATGAAGCTAAAATCACTCAACAAACACCATTATGTAGCCAAGACACTGTGGAATCTGTAGTGTGTCAACGGATTTGTTGTATCTTTAAAAGCTATGGAGCTACATCCAGAAGAAAACCGCCATTATGCGAAATGCGATTTTCCTGAATAACTACTGAACCACTAATCCTATCCATGTGAATCCAATCGCTACTCATATGTTTTCATGGTCAAGGAATCTGAAAACGTACACACAATAAATGTAGGATTAATATTTATGATGTAAAACACTGTATGGGGGGAACTGTGGCGCTTGGCGGAAGTCTGCGCTCTCAGAGTGCTTTTCTAGTTATCTCGTGCTGTGCATGCTGTTTTCACATATAAAAGGCAGTCAGATCAGATGCCGTCACACACACTTTTAACTTTGTTCTTGCAGTTTGTCACCTCTTGGCCAACAGATTAAAAGAACCATTTTTGCTCACACTTGGTTTTTCTCCTCTTGTTACTTTAACTTGCCGTTAAACTTAGTATTTTTCTAACACTGAACAATTTTAGAAAATTTATGCCCACGGACTTCCACCAGCTGGGTACTAAAGTACTCAAACACAAACTCTCACAATCATACAGGAGATCATCCCTCAAAACAGGAAATCTAATGTTTTACACAGAGCAGACTGGTCATGTTGGAACAATGCCAAAACGTAAAATGGTGAGTTAATACCAGATATGCTAGGCCAATCTGATATTTAGTATCAGTATCGGCTTCGATCCAGACAAAATATCTGGATTGGTATCGGGGAGCAATAAAAATATATAAATCACCGGAGTGGTGGCCAAGTTGGCAGAGAATCTGCCCCACAACCAGAGGTCGTGGGTTCAAGTACCATATCAGAGACCATATACAGCTGCGGACAAAATTGTTGGTACCCCTCTGTTAATGAAAGAAAAACCCACAACGGTCAAAGAAATAACTTGAATCTGGCAAAACGGTAATAAATAAAAATTCTATGAAAATTAACCAATGAAAATCAGACAATGCTTTTGAATTGTGGATCAACAGAATTAATTTAAAAAACAAACTCATGAAACAGGCCAGGACAAAAATGATGGTACCCCTAGAAAAGATTGAAAATAATGTGACCATAGAGACATGTTCAACCAAGATGTGTCCTCTAATTAACATCACAGGTGTCTACAAACTTGTAATCAGTCAGTCGGCCTATTTAAAGGATGACAAGTAGTCACTGTGCTGTTTGGTGACATGGTGTGTACCACATTAAACATGGACCAGAGGAAGCAAAGGAGAGAATTGTCTCAGGAGATTAGAAAGAAAATTATAGACAAGCATGTTAAAGGTAAAGGCTATAAGACCATCTCCAAGCAGCTTGATGTTCCTGTGACTACAGTTGCACATATTATTCAGAAATTTAAGATCCACGGGACTGTAGCCAACCTCCCTGGACGTGGCCGCACGAGGAGACGGATAATACGAATGGTAACAAAAGAGCCCAGAACAACCTCTAAACACATTCATGGTGAACTCCAAGGTCAAGGAACATCAGTATCAGATCGCACCATCTGTCGTTGTTTGAGCCAAAGTGGACTTCATGGGAGACGACCAAGGAGGACACCACTGTTGAAAACAAATCATAAAAAAGCCAGACTGGAATTTGCCAAACTGTGTGTTGACAAGCCACAAAGCTTTTAGGAGAATGTCCTATGGACAGACGAGACAAAACTGGAACTTTTTGGCAAGGCACATCAGCTCTATGTTCACAAACGCAAAAATGAAGCATACCAAGAAAAGAACACTGTCCCTACTGTGAAACATGGAGGAGGTTCTGTTATGTTCTGGGGCTGCTTTGCTGCATCTGGCACAGGGTGTCTTGAATCTGTGCAGGGTACAATGAAATCTCAAGACTATCAAGGTATTCTAGAGAGAAATGTGCTGCCCAGTGTCAGACAGCTTGGTCTCAGTCGCAGGTCATGGGTCTTGCAACAGCATAATGACCCAAAACACACAGCTAAAAACACCCAAGAATGGCTAAGAGCCAAACATTGGACTATTCTAAAGTGGCCTTCTATAAGCCCTGATCTAAATCCTATTGAACATCTGTGGAAGGAGCTGAAACATGCCGTCTGGAGAAGGCACCCTTCAAACCTGAGACAACTGCAGCAGTTTGCTCATGAGGAGTGGGCCAAAATACCTGCTGAGAGGTGCAGAAGTCTCATTGACAGTTACAGAAATTGTTTGATTGTAGTGATTGCCTCAAAAGGTTGTGCAACAAAGTATTACGTTAAGGGTACCATCATTTTTGTCCAGGCCTGTTTCATGAGTTTGTTTTTTAAAATAATTCTGTTGAACCACAATTCAAAAGCATTGTCTGATTTTCATTGGTTAATTTTCATAGAATTTTTATTTATTACCACTTTTGTCAGATTCAAGTTATTTCTGTGACCATTGTGGGTTTTTCTTTCATTAACAGAGGGGTACCAACAATTTTGTCCACGGCTGTAAAAATAGTACTTCCCGCCTTCTAGCTTGGTGCTCAGCATAACAGAATGGGGGGAAGGAAAAAGTTGTTTGTGGCTGCGCCTTGTATGGCAGCGGCCCCTCAGATTCTAGATCTGATTAACATTGTAGATAAGAGAAACAATTTCATTCTACTGTACTTGATGGGCTGTATGGACTGAATGACAATAAAGTTGGCTTCTTCTTCTAAATGGATCCACTAAAACATGAAATAAACCAGTAAACAGCTTCTGAAACTGCCAACATTCTCCTGCTCCTCCACTCTGAGTCCTGAGATACATCCTCCAGTCTGTGAACACAGTCTGCATGTCAAAGATGAGACAAGATGGCTGCAAACAACACTTTTTTAGGATTTAAAAAAGACATGAAAACTAAATAAAATATATTAATGTAAACAAAAACACCATTAAAAATAAATAAACCAAACGGAAGACTTCCAACTGATTTTATCCGCTCTGCACATTTGCTTTTTATAAAATCTGCAGTGAATGCTCTTGTGTGATGAAAGCACCACGGTGCTGATGCTTCAGTGCCTGTGGCATGGGGGGGACTGTAAAAAAAGGCGCACTGCTACCTCTATTGGCCTGGCATAATTATTACAAAATCTTTTTTCCCAACTGCAGTGACAGTAAAGGTGAGTTAACATTGCCACTGCTGCTGTGAGCATCAGTTAACATCTTCTCTGCTGCTGTGAGCTTCAGCTAACATCATCTCTGCTGCTGTGAGCTTCAGCTAACATCATCTCTGCTGCTGTGAGATTCAGCTAACATCATCTCTGCTGCTGTGAGCTTCAGCTAACATCATCTCTGCTGCTGTGAGCTTCAGCTAACATCATCTCTGCTGCTGTGAGCTTCAGCTTGCATCTCCACTGCTGCTGTGAGCTTCAGCTTGCATCTCCACTGCTGCTGTGAGCTTCAGCTTGCATCTCCACTGCTGCTGTGAGCTTCAGCTAACATCATCTCTGCTGCTGTGAGCTTCAGCTAACATCTCCACTGCTGCTGTGAGCTTCAGCTATCATCTCCACTGCTGCTGTGAGCATTAGGAAACATCTCCACTGCTGCTGTGAGCTTCAGCTAAGATCATCTCTGCTGCTGTGAGCTTCAGCTAACAGCCCCACTGCTGCTGTGAGCTTCAGCTAACATCCCCACTGCTGCTGTGAGCATCAGCTAACATCTCTGCTGCTGTGAGCTTGAGCTCGCATCTCCACTGCTGCTGTGAGCTTCAGCTAACATCTCCACTGCTGCTGTGAGCTTCAGCTAACATCTCCACTGCTGCTGTGAGCATTAGGAAACATCTTCATTGCTGCTGTGAGCTTCAGCTAACATCTCCACTGCTGCTGTGAGCTTCAGCTAACATCATCTCTGCTGCTGTGAGCTTCAGCTAACATCTCCACTGCTGCTGTGAGCTTCAGCTAACATCCCCACTGCTGCTGTGAGCATCAGCTAACATCTCTGCTGCTGTGAGCTTCAGCTCGCATCTCCACTGCTGCTGTGAGCTTCGGCTAACATTTCCTCTGCTGCTGTGAGCTTCAGCGAACATCCCCACTGCTGCTGTGAGCATCAGCTAACATCTCTGCTGCTGTGAGCTTGAGCTCGCATCTCCACTGCTGCTGTGAGCTTCAGCTAACATCTCCACTGCTGCTGTGAGCTTCAGCTAACATCTCCACTGCTGCTGTGAGCATTAGGAAACATCTTCATTGCTGCTGTGAGCTTCAGCTAACATCTCCACTGCTGCTGTGAGCTTCAGCTAACATCATCTCTGCTGCTGTGAGCTTCAGCTAACATCATCTCTGCTGCTGCTGTGAGCTTCAGCTAACATCCCCACTGCTGCTGTGAGCATCAGCTAACATCTCTGCTGCTGTGAGCTTCAGCTCGCATCTCCACTGCTGCTGTGAGCTTCGGCTAACATTTCCTCTGCTGCTGTGAGCTTCAGCGAACATCTCCACTGCTGCTGTGAGCTTCAGCTAACATCTTCTCTGCTGCTATCCCAGGCAGGGCTGTTCACCAGGTTAGGCTAACCTGTTTTAGCTAGCTAGCTAGCCACTTCTCGCCTGGAAAGCCATGGTTCCATCCCCGACGTGTGTCAGCTGTGTGTCCCTCTTTAAGTAGGTTTCTGAGTTGGAATTGAGACTCTCCAACCTCTATAAGATTCGGGAGGCTGAAGACCACCTTGATACTATAATTTTTGGGCGGACATCGGCCCCGGCGACCGACTCGCAGCTAGCAGAGACGGCTACTTACCTGGGTGAAATTAGCACATCGCCATCCACTTCCACCCCTGCTCCGGTCACCTCAGCTGTCCAGAACCCCAGCAATAAACACTGGCTTCAGGTCGGAGCTAAACCTAAAGCCCCGGGTGGTTCTTTACAGCCTCAGTGTGCATCCTGGACCTTGGTTGGGCCAACTAGCAAATGGCAAACGTCAGGGATTGACCAGACATGGCCATGCCTCCTCCCTTCCCCTTTTGCTGGAAAACAGATTTGACATCCTTTCCCTGGAAGATTACCCCCACCTGGACGTCAATCTTCCTCCCATGGCCGCCCCTCCTCCTTGAGCAGCGGCCCAAACCCGCAAGCCCCGGATTACAACTACTTTAGGTGTGCCAAACTATACACCAGCTCCAAAAAGAAAAGAGTGCATCACCCCGCCATCACTGCAACAACTGCGGCAAAATTATCCACCATTTCAGAAGCCACTGACAAAGCCCCCTCCCCCCAGATGACGCTGGTAATTGGTGATTCGATAATGAGGAACGTCAGAAGCAGGTACTGTGTCACTAAATTTTTTCCTGGGGCTAAAGTGTCAGACATTGAGGTTCTTACCCCTGACCTATCAAATTAATTCCCCACTAAAACTGTCATTCTGCATGTTGGATGCAACAACATCCCAGATGAAGCGTCGGAGATCTTAAAGAGTGACTTCAGGAGCCTTCTGTCCACTTTTATGAACTGTGGCAGACGTGTGTTTATTTCTGGGCCACTGGCACCTTTTAGAAGAGGTTGCACTTATTTTAGCAGAACTCTCAGCCTTAATACCTCTTTGTGTTCTACACGTCCTACTTTTAACATTGGTTTTGTAGACAATTTCAACCTGTTTTGGAACCGCCCATCATTTATGAGGCCAGATGGCATCCATCCAAATAGACTTGGTGCACATGTCTTAAGGGACAATCTGCTCTATTCCATTCAGCGTTTTTTAGTACAGCGACTGAAATCTGGTGCGTTAACTCACCCCAAAGTTCCTGGGTCTGCCAACCAGCCCTTCTTTGCTTCCACTTCTCATATTAATCCCATTAATCCAAATAATTCTCACTGTTTAGATCAGTCTTCAATTCATAACCCCATAGAGACTGTGTCTGTCTCCCGTTACCCAAAACATTATAACCCAAGACAAATACAACACAACTTGATAAATACACGCCTCTCTGCAGCTCCTCCTCATCTGCCACCCCTCAACTTAGCCCCCGTCTTCCCCATCAGAGAACCTTTGTGCATTCCCTTAAAAAAGAAAAAGTCTAATCAGAGATTTTTAACTCCTTGGTTCAACACAGAAGCTCGTAGCTTAAAACAGAAGACTCGTCAATTAGAAAGAAAATGGCGCTCTACTAATTTAGATGAAATCTATTTAGCTTGGAGAAATCATCTTTTAATTTATAAAAAATCTCTTAGAAAAGCTAGAACGAGTTATTACTCTGCATTAATAGAAGAGAACAAGAATAATCCCAGGTTTCTTTTCAGTACTGTAGCCAGGTTGACAAAGAGTCAGGACTCTGTCAATCCTAGCATCCCCTTAGAGCTTACTAGTCAGGACTTTATGAACTTTTTCAATAATAAAATTCCATCCATCAGAGATAAAATCAATCAGATTCTTCCCACAGTTAACTTAAATACTGTAACTACTACAACTCCTTCTATTGATGTCTGTCTTGATGAGTTTACTCCAATCGACCTTTGTGAGTTAGACAAAATAGTTTCCTCATCCAAACCTTCAACTTGTCTTTTAGACCCTATTCCTACCAGGTTATTTAAAGAAGTCTTCCCACTTATTGGTAGCTTTATTCTTCATATAATCAATTCTTCATTAACTTTAGGCCATGTACCGCAGGCTTTTAAAACGGCTGTAATTAAACCCTTACTCAAAAAGCCAACGCTAGATCCAGGAGCTTTAGCTAACTATAGACCAATCTCTATTCTCCCTTTCATTTCAAAAATCTTAGAAAGAGTTGTTGCTACGCAATTATTTGACCACCTGCAGGGAAATGGTTTACTTGAAGAGTTTCAATCTGGGTTTAGAATCCATCATAGTACTGAAACAGCCTTAGCGAAGGTCACTAACGACCTCCTCATTGCATCTGATAATGGACTAGTTTCTGTACTTGTCCTTTTAGATCTTAGTGCAGCTTTTGATACTATTGATCATAATATTCTACTTGATAGATTAGAACACTATGTTGGACTTAATGGAACTTCGTTGCAGTGGTTTAGATCTTATTTATCTGATAGGTTCCAGTTTGTTCATGTAAATGATGAGTTTTCTTTCAGCTCAAAGCTTAGTCATGGAGTTCCACAGGGATCTGTGCTAGGCCCTACTCTTTTTAGTTTATATATGCTTCCGTTAGGCAACATTATTAGAAAGCACTGTATACATTTTCATTGTTATGCAGATGACACACAATTATACCTGTCAATGAAGCCAGATGATACTAATCAATTAGCCAAGTTAGAAGCCTGTCTTAAGGAAATCAAAGCTTGGATGACTTGTAATTTCCTGCTATTAAATTCAGATAAGACTGAAGTCATTCTTGTTGGTCCAAAAAACCTTAGAAATTCCTTTCCAAATCAAACTTTCAGTTTGGATGCAGTTACTCTTTCTCTTAATAGCTCTGTGAGGAACCTTGGAGTTATTTTTGATCAGGATTTGTCCTTCAATTCACATATTAAATTTGTTTCTAAGACTGCCTTCTATCATTTGCGTAATATTGCCAAGATTAGGAGCATCTTGTCTCAGAGTGATGCTGAGAAGCTGATCCACGCTTTTGTTAGCTCGAGATTAGATTATTGTAATTCTTTATTATCAGGCTGGCCTAAAACATCTTTAAAAAGTCTTCAGCTGATCCAAAATGCTGCAGCAAGAGTTTTAACAGGTACTAGAAAGAGGGATCATATCTCTCCGGTTCTGGCCTCCCTTCATTGGCTTCCCATAGAGTTTAGAATTAAGTTTAAAATCCTTCTTCTTACTTACAAAGCTCTAAACAATCAGGCTCCTTTTTATTTAAAAGATCTGATACTACCGTATCATCCTAACAGAGCACTACGCTCCCAAAATGCAGGATTACTTGTAATACCTAGAATCTCCAAAAGTACAATGGGAGGCAGAGCCTTCAGTTATCAAGCTCCTCTCCTGTGGAATCAGCTGCCAATCTGGATTCGGGAGTCAGACTCGATCTCTGTTTTTAAGAATAGGGCTAAAACCTACCTTTTTGATATAGCCTACAATTAGGGAGGGATCATGTGTTTCTGAACTCTCCCTTAGTTATGCTGCTAATAGGTTTAGTCAGCTGGGGGACCTCCAGTAATGCACTGGGCCTCACTCCTTTCCTCACTCTCTATGAAATATTTTTTTTTTTTGCTGGTCATTAACATTTGTTTGTTCTCTCCCATAGATTGAGTCCCCATTGTGCTGTTTGCTCTCTACATGTCTGTTCTTTTCTTCTTCTCTATCCCCTCACCCCCCAGCCAGTCGCAGCAGATGACTGCCCCTCCCTGAGCCTGGTTCTGCTGGAGGTTTCTTCCTGTTAAAAGGGAGTTTTTCCTCTCCACCGTCGCCAAGTGCTTGCTCACAGGGGATCGCCTGATTGCTGGGGTCTTTCTGCAACTGTGGGGGTCCCCCCTACAGTTGATAGTGCTATGAGATGACTGTTGTTGTGAAATGGCGCTATATAAATAAAGTTGAATTGAATTGAATTGAATTCCCCTCAAAGTTAATAAAAATATAATGTATAAGCATCCCAAAGTGATTAAACAAAAAGTTGGTAAAACTCAAATTAAACATCAAGTCTCTAAATTTAATGACTTGGCCTCTCTTCCTCCTCATAATTTAAAAATTAAATGTGGTTTGTTAAATATTAGGTCTCTAATTCCCAAGTCTCTACTAGTCCATGATCTGTTAATTGATCATCAGATTGATTTAATATCCCTTACAGAGACATGGTTAGAGCAAGATGATTATCCATCCATCCATCCATCTTCTACCGCTTTTCTGGAGGTCCGGGTCGTGGAGGCAGCAGTTCAAGCAGAGAAGCCCAGACTTTTCTCTCCCCAGCCACCTGCTCCAGCTCTTCAGAGAGGATACCAAGGCGTTCCCAGACCAGCTGGGAGACATAGTCTCTCCAGCGAGTCCTGGATTTGCCCCAGGGTCTCCTCCCAGTGGGACGTGCCCGAAACACCTCAACCGGGAGGCGTCCAAAAGGCATCTTAAACAGATGCCCATACCACCTCAACTGACCCCTTTCAATGTGGAGGAGCAGCAGTTCTACTCTGAGCCCCTCCCGGATGACTGAGCTCCTCACCCCATCTCTGAGGGTGAGTCCAGCAATCCTACGGAGAAAGCTCATTTCAGCCGCTTGTATCCGCGATCTCGTTCTTGCAGTCATTACCCAAAGCTTGCGACCATAGGTGAGAGTAGGAACGTAGATTGACTGGTAAATCGACAGCTTTGCCTTAGAACTCAGCTCCCTCTTCACCACAACAGACTGGTACAACGTCCGCATCACTGCAGATGCTGCTCCGATCCGTCTGTCAATCTCTCGCTCCATTCTCCCCTCACTCGTGAATAAGACCCCAAGATACTTAAACTCCTCCACTTGGGGCAGGAGCCTGTCCCCAACCCGGAGAGGACAATCCACCTTTTTCTGGCTGAGGACCATGGACTCGGATTTGGAGGTGCTGATTCTCATCCCAGCCGCTTCACACTCAGCGGCAAACCGTCCCAGCAAGAACTGTAGGTCACTGCTGGATGAAGCCAACAGGACAACATCATCTGCAAACAACAGAGATGAGATCCTGTGGTCACCAAGCATGACACCCTCCATTCCCTGGGTGTGCCTAGAAATCCTGTCCATAAAAATTATGAACAGGATCGTTGACAAAGGGCAGCCCTGACGGAGTCCAACTCTCACTGGGAATGAATCCGACCGAGTGTTGGCAATATGAACCAAACTCTCACAACGGTCGTACAGAGACCAAATAGCTCGTAACAACAAGCCCAATACCCCATACTCCCGAAGCACCCCCCCACACACACACAAAAAACCACGAGGGACACGGTCGAATGCCTTCTCCAAGTCCACAAAACACATGTAAACTGGTTGGGCAAACTCCCACGAACCCTCGAGAATTCTCGAGAGGGTAAAGAGCTGGTCCGATGTGCCATGGCCAGGACGAAAACCACATTGCTCCTCCTGAATCCGAGGTTCGACCAACGGCCAGACTCTCCTCTCCAGTACCTTGGCATAGACCTTCCCAGGGAGGCTGAGGAGTGTGATCCCTCTAAAGTTGAAGCACACCCTCCATTCCCCTTTTTTGAAAAGAGGAACCACCTCCCTGGTTTGCCATGCCAAAGGCACTGTCCCCAACCTCCACGAAATGTTGCAGAGGCGTGTCAACCATGATAGCCCTACAACATCCAGGGCCTTGAGGTACTCAGGGCTAACCTCATCCACCCCCGGGGCCCGGCCACCAAGGAAATTTTCAACCACCTTGGCGACCTCAGCCCCTGTGATAGGCGAATCGTCCCCCTCGTCTACAAGCCCTGCTTCCTCTGTGGAAGGCGTATCAGTAGGATTGAGGAGATTCTCAACGTATTCCTTCCATCGCCCGATGATATCCCCAGTTGAAGTCAACAGCACCCCATTCACACCATACACAGTGTGGACAGGGAGCTGCTTCCCCCTCCTGAGCCACCGGACAGTTTGCCAGAATCTCTTCGAGGCCGACCGAAAGTCTTGTTCCATGGCCTCACTGAACTCCTCCCATACCCGGGTTTTTGCTTCAGCAACCACCTGAGCTGCATTCTGCTTGGCCTGCCGGTACACCTCAGCTGCTTCGGGAGTCCCACAAGCCAACCAAGCCTGATAGGACTCTTTCTTCAGCTTAATGTCCCCCCTCACCACTGGTGTGCACCACTTGGTTCGGGGGTTGCCACCACGAGATGCCCCGACGACCTTGCAGCCGCATCTCTGGGCCGCCGCTTCAACAATAAAGGTGGAGAACATGGCCCATTCAGACTCCATGTCTCCAGACTCCCTGGGAATGTGGTTGAAGTTCTTCCAGAGGTGGGAATTGAAGACCTCCCAGACAGGGGCCTCAGCCACACATTCCCAGCACACCCTCACTATACGTTTGGGTCGACCAGGTCTGAATGGCATCCTCCCCTGCCATCGTGTCCAACTCACCACCAGGTGGTGAACAGTTGACAGCTCTGCACCTGTCTTTACCTGAGTGTCCAAGACATATGGTCGCAGGTCTGATGACACGATAACAAAATCAATCATCGACCTGCAACCTAGGGTGTCCTGGTACCAAGTGCACATATGGACACCCTTATGCTTGAACATGGTGTTCGTTATGGACAAACTGTGGTTAGCACAGAACAAAACACAGCAAGATGATTATGTTGGTTTAAATTTGATTTTTGATTTTGATTTTTGAATCAACTCCCTCTGGTTATCTAAACTATCAAAATCCTAGAAGTTTTGGTCATGGAGGAGGAGTAGCAGCATTTTACCATTCTAAATTACTAGTTAATGTAAAGCAAAAAACATGTTTTAATTCCTTTGAGGGCCTGGTCCTCAGTATTGGGCATGTTAGCAATCTTAGCTTAAACCCAAATTTCTTTGCCATAGTTTACCATCCTCCCTCAGCCTACTAAGAGTTTTTATCTCAATTTGCCGAATTCTTAGCTGATTTAGTGCTGAAATCAGATAGAATAATTTTAGTAGGGGATTTTAATATACATGTTGATGTAGATAGTGACTTAGTCTTAATAAGGCATTTAATTCAATATTAGACTCGATGGGGTTTTCCCAGAAAGTAGAAAATTCTACCCATTATCTCCACCACACTTTGGACCTTGTTCTGACATATGGCATAGAAACAGAAAATCTGGTAGTGTCTCCTCATAATCCTGTACTGTCAGACCATTGTCTCTTAACCTTTGATTTCACTATTCCTGACTATTTGATTCCTAAAGAAAAATATTACTACAGCAGATGTCTTTCAGATGATGATGTTACCAAATTTATGCAGATTGTCTCCTCTGTGCCATGTGTCAACACAACAGAAATAAGCGATGGAGAGCTTGCGCTTTCCGTAATTGATAGCATGGAAGATAGTGTTACAGCTTCTCTGCATCAGACTCTAGACTTGGTGGCCCCCTTAAAAAAGAAAAAGTCTAATCAGAGATTTCTAACCCATTGGTTTAACACAGAAACTCGTAACTTAAAACAGAAGACTCATCAATTAGAAAGAAAATGGCATTCCACTAATTTAGATGAAATCTATTTAGTTTGGAGAAATCATCTTTTAATTTATAAAAAATCTCTTAGAAAAGCTAGAACAAGTTATTACTCTGCATTAATAGAAGAGAACAAGAACAATCCCAGGTTTCTTTTCAGCACTGTAGCCAGGCTGACAAAGACTCAGGACTCTGTCAATCCTTGCACCCCCCTAGAGCTTACTAGTTAGGACTTTTTGAACTTTTTCAATCATAAAATTTAATCTATTAGAGATAAAAATCAGTCAGATTCTTCCCACCGTAAACTTAAGTACATTAACTACTACAACTCCTTCAACTGATATCTGTTTGGATAAGTTTACTCCAATTGACCTTTTAGAGTTAGATAAAATAATTTCCTCATTCAAGCCTTCAACTTGCCTTTTAGACCCTATTCCTACCAGGTTATTTAAAAAAAAAGTCTTCCCATTTATTGATAGCCGTATTCTTCAAATAATAAATTCTTCTTTAACTTTAGGCCATGTACCGCAGGCTTTTAAAACTGCTGTAATTAAACCCTTACTCAAAAAGCCAACACTCGATCCAGGAGTTTTAGCTAACTATCGACCAATCTCTAATCTGCCTTTCATTTCAAAAATCTTAGAAAGAGTTGTTGCTCAGTTTGTACTTGTTTATACTTCTTCCATATTCTTCCATTCCTTACTATTGCAGTTGACAGCTGTCAGGGCTTTTCCTGGTTAGTGCTCCGTGTTGGCGTAGCCCTGTCAGCCGGGCGCTCTCCTCTCATTACTTCGCAACTAATCCCATTCATTAATCATTGTTACCTTTTTGCCCGCTCATGTGACCCCACACCTGTCATCACTTGTTTTATTTGTTCTGACCTTATTTAAGGTCTGTATTTTCATTTCATTCTTATGGCACTCTTTACAGTACCTTCTCACCACCAGAGCCCTAACCCTCCTCTGGTGAGTTTACCCTGTTACCTGTTTGGAATTTTGCGTTCATGCACCTTGGAACTTTATGTTTTGTTAATAAATGCCATAAACTGCAGTCGGTGTCTGGCTCTGTCTTTCTCTGCCCTGAGGGGGAAATCATGACAGAACCAAATGGTAATGGACATATTTTTTTCTCCTGTAAGACAAATACAAAGGGTTTTCATTATTTTCCCTCACTCGCTTCAGTTCTTTTAAATTTGTTGTATATTTTACACAGATTTTCACTTTGAAATATTTTAAGCTTCCCATTTTCAAAGTCAGTCCTGTAATTTTTATCTGCTAGTCTTTGAATTGTAGACCAATAAAATAACTGATTTGTGTTCTTGGTAAACTGGATTTAGTTGAAGTTTTTTTTAATGAATTCATTTATCTGGATGGAAGTAAAATCCAAGTTCCTGTTAAAATGATCAGTTTTTACCAGAGGGAGAAAAAACTTTTTTTAATCCTAAAGACTGCAGTGATATTAGAGGTCCTCATCAAAGGTAAGAAAGCTGTTTATTAACTGATGGATTGTTGCACATACATGAGCTAATTATTACATTTAAAAAGAATAGAAAACAGTGGTGATCTATTTTCCATAAATCACCACTGAGGAGCTACTTTCTGCTCAGCCTGAAGAGTTTAGTTGAAGAGTTGAACTGACATTAGCACTCATTACCTCTATGCTAACAGTCTGTCCAGTGATCTGTGGACACCAGACTTTATCAGAGAAAAAAATCAATCATAACAGTAGGCTCAGACTTGAGACCTTTTTATCTGATGAACATCAGTCCCTCTTGTTAGATATAGACATTTGGCAGACGAGCAGCACAGACATGAGGATGCAGGCAGGGTGATGTCATCACACAGTGCCTACTTAAGAGAGACTGTTGGCGGGAGTCGTCCTCTTTGGTGCTCAGCCTCCAAGCTGACCACAGCCTGTAGCCGATTGATATTAGCTTATTAGCTACCTCACCCCGACACATGTACCACCTTAGAATCTTGTAATTAAGTTTGGGTTCAGTGCAACTCTTGCCCCCGCAGTCCTATTATTTCAGACATAACAACTGGCGACAAGGACAAAATTTGGTCTTATTACGGAATATTAATCATTTTCACTGAAGATGCAGAGCTCTCTGGCACCACCCCCACCATTCCTTGCAACCCCAGGTGAGTCGCCCATTCCATGGCCCCGTTGGCTCAAATTATTCCGCACCTATTGGGCAGCAGTGGACCAAGGGAGACATGGGAAAATGAGAATGCGTGCAATTCTTCTTCACTGCCTGGGTGCCGAGGGCCAGCGTATATTTGAGACCCTGGGACATGCGGACACGTATGAGTGCATCGCGCTGCTGGTCAAACACTTCATGCCACCCAATAGCTTATTGGCAAAGGAGGATGTGTTTCTACCAGCGCTATCAGCGGGCAGGTGAGTCGACCCAACAGTTTGTCACGGACTGCCACAGCCTGGCGAGCACATGTGAGTTCAACAGTTTGGAGGATGAGATGGTGCGGGACCAGCTAGCGGTATATACCAACAACCCACAACTGCGGACAGAGCTGCTCAGGGCAGCCAGTAACCTGCCGTTGGCGAAGGCAGTGGAGTTGGCGTACCAGCTGGAGACTGCTGACAAGCTGAAATCACAACTGGTTGGGCCACAGCAGCAAGCTCCATCAGTGCAAGCAGCTGAGCAGAGGAAAGAGGAAGCCGACTATGCTGAGGTATGTGCCGTGAGACGTAGGGAATGTGGCAACTGCGGTTCCCAGACGCACCAAGAGGGAGCGTGTTCCTGCCTGACCAGGGGGCAGACGCTGTAGCAAACTCAGCTACTTCACTAAGGTGTGCCGATCATCATGACGAACATCAGACCAGCCACTCAGGCCAAAAGACCCAACGATGACCACCATCTGCACTATGAACTCCACAGACTCAGTGTACATGTGGTGCACATTGAAGCTGCACGACTTGCCGTTGCTGCTGGACACCGGCGCCATGAGGTCAGTGCTAAATTGGGTTTCAGTTAAGAGATTTTTTCCCTAACCATCCTGTTGAGAAGAATCCAGCAGAGTTGTATGGCTATGGGCACACACGCATCAGCTTGGTAGGGACCATGTCACTGACTGTTTGCTATGGGTCAAGAGCCCTCCCAGCGTTCATTTTCCAGGTGGCTACACACAGGGATAATATTCTGGGTTGTGATCTGTTTTATAAACTGGGTTTTACCATCTGTGACAACCTTGGGCTTTATTGGAACACTGGTGCTGGAAGCGCGACGCACCCGGACGGGGACACAGCCGTTCCTAGTTTGAGACCGCATGGCTAAAACAACGAAAAAGGAAAGGCAGACACCGAACTCGTCCAGTATCAGTGCCCAGCGTAGACAACAAGGAGCCGCCATGAGGCAGCGGGATGGAGAGTTTGTGGCCCAGCAGAAACCAGTGGAACAGCGCCAAACGAGGGTGAGTCCCACCGCCAACATAGAGGATATATCGCCACAACAGCAACGCAGTGTGCAGTGGAACCGATCGCCGCTCACGGCGCTGAATTGGGTTCGGTTCCGACGAGCCGGATGCCTGGATCCACAAAGGGTCTCATCACCACAGATGAGAATCACCACACAGTTGGGGCCAGCCACTTTCCAACTGGCTGATGGATTGAAATGGCATGCCAGCCATCTGTGAGAAGGGTGAGAACAGCTGCCCAGGAGCCAATCCAGCCAGTGTGGGACACAGACTGGGACTTTACAGAGAGATCACCAAACCTGCCACGCTCAGCGCCTCCAGGGCTGCACCCATAAGAGTTTTCCAGGGGGCCCCAACCTGTAATCTCAGCAGTGACTGTGTTTGGGACTGTTCAACAGAGCACAACTTCTTCACAGTGGCAGAATAATCCACGCAGTCATGCAGGGTCTGCTGGTAGTCTACCCGGCGGCCCCAGGTTCTGTGTTTTAAAAGGGGAAAAAAAAGAGAAAGAAAGGCTGTTGTGAAATAAAAAAAAAATCAAAATGTGAGAGTAATGTAAAAAAAAAAAAAAAGTGAGAGCTGTTGTGAGCTTTAGGTTCAACATGCTTGTAAAGTTCTGTTTTTTTCAAGGGGGAGGTAGATGTTGGATATAGACATTTGGCAGATGAGCAGCATGGACGTGAGGATGCAGGCAGGGTGACATCATCACGCCGTGCCTACTTAGAGGGACTGTTGGCGGGAGTCATCCGATTCACCCATCCTGCGGATGGCGCCACAGATGGCATAAATCTTGAACTGAACGTTAAACAGACCCGTGACCTTATCGACCTCAGTGATGTTGATCTGGATGGAGGCGTGGTCCTTCCCCATCTCACTGTTAATATAAAAGATCACTGCACATGTTAGCATCGTGGCCAATGGCAGCTCCGTCATTTCAATACAGACATCAGTCAGCTGTTCAAGATGTCATAAAATAAAGCGGGCAATCTTTCCTCGTATAAATTCATTTATCTGAATGGAAGTAAAGTCCAAGTTCCTGTTAAAATGATCAGTTTTTACCAGAGGGAGAAAAAGCTTTTTTTTTTTTTTTTTTTTTATCCTAAAGACTGCAGTGATATTGGGGGTTCTCATCAAAGGTAAGAAAGCTGTTTATTAACTGATGAGTTGTTGCACATACATGAGCTAATTATTACATTTAAAAAGAATAGAAAGGAGTGGTGATCTATTTTGCTTAAATCGCCACTGATGAGGTACTTTCTGCTCAGCCTAGAGTTCAGTTGAAGAGTTGAACTGACGTTAGCACTCATTACCTCTATGCTAACAGTCTGTGCAGTGATCTGTGGACACCAGACTTTATCAGAGAAAGAATCAATCATAGAACATTAGGATCAGACTTGAGACCTTTTTATCTGATGAACCATCAGTCCCTCTGACTCAAAAAACCCCCGTCTCATACAAGATCACTGCACACATTAGCATCGCGGCTAACGGCAGTTCCGTCATTTCAATACAGACATCCGTCAGCTGTTGAAGATGTCATAAAATAAAGCAGACGATCTCTCCTTGTTTTGACCACGTAAAATATACCACTACAGTCGGGGTAATAGAATAATGACTGCCCTTACATCTGTTTTTAGTTTTGGTCTAATAATCATCCAATAACCTGGTGTCTGTAAAAACTCTCCACAGTAGCTAATGCAGACCTCTAAGCACTAACCCAACGCTGTACTAACCAACCTAGTGATGTCACTGAAGTGGTCCATCATGTGTTGTAAAAAAAAAAAAGTCACGCTGTCGTCTCTAGCGGCCCGGCACAGTTATTATCGTACCTTTTTCTCGCGGCTGCATTGACAGAAATGGTGAGTTAAAGTTGTGTTTATTTTGAAACAAAGCCTTATCTCGCAATTCTGGCAAATTAAAAGTCAAGAAAATATGGTGATACAATGATATAAGCTTTTAGTTCCATTTAATTTTGACCAGGCAAGCTGAAACAGAGAGGGAGACAGACAGACACACACGCACACAGACACACACACACTCTCCAACTGATTACTGAATGCCTTTCAGTTTCACCGAGGCATAACAATGAAGACCTTTGTTGGTTTGCACTCAGTAGAGCCACTTTGACAATGAAATAATTTCAAATGCATTTGAGAAGTTTACATGTCTGCCATGGCTGTGATGATGAGGTGAGCTGTTATTTATTTATTGCCTAGTTAGTAAAGCATCCGCCCCACAACCGGGAGGTCGTGGGATCAAATCCCGGCCAAGTCATACCAAAGACCACATAAAAAAATGGTACTTTCCACCTTCTAGTTTGGTGCTCAGCATAATGGAATGGGGAAAGGAAAGTGAATGCACAGAACTACCAGAGGACTGACCCCCCACTGTAGCTTTCACTACTCACAGTAGCTGTGTGGCCTACGGTCAGTGAAACGGAGATAGATGCCACCCCTATACACCACATGGTGTGGAAGGGGATTAACTTACACAATGGTAGAAATCAGGCCAATTTTTGATCTATCAATGATCTTCACTGGTCTCCTCAATGTTTTGACTCGGTCCAAAACACACAAGGAACTCCTAAATGATCTTAAAGATCAAAAATTGTCCCAATCTCTCAATGATCTCTGTGCTGTGTAAAGGGGCCCACAGGAAGTGGGGGTTTTATGTCGGTGTTCAGGCTTAATAAAGCAGTTATTTCTCCGGAGATATTTCTGCAATCATAATTAAATGTTACAAAAAATGACTAAAATTTTATATTAGAGTTTATATTGGAGCTGTGATGAGGACAGATGTCTGTGACTGTTTATCAGGGCTTCATATCAGACTCAAAATCCTACTGGACATAAACTCATATCTTTTACAAATTTATTTTTTCTGTGACATTTTCACAGATATCGGACTGTCATTTACAATTTATTGACTGATTTTTAAAAATGAGAAAGTTTATTAGGCGTTATTTATATTAATGTCCATACTACATACATTCTAATGATCTAAATGTTGATCATTTACATTAACGCTGCTGTTTGGTGGGATTAAAATGAACACTATGACCTTTCTGCTGTTAACAATCTTATGCTGTTATAACTTAGACAGTATAAATGTGGAAAGGAATACAGTGAATTTATTTAGGCCTCAAGCTGCATATCGATTTGTTTTGGTATTGCCCAATACTCAAATTTTGAAATATCAGACCGGACATTTAATTAAAAATTAATTAAATTAAATCACCCTTATTGTCATTCAACCGTACAACCAATCATGTACAGCAGAACGAGATTGTGTTTTACCTATCTACAGTGTAAATCACACACATCCCAAGTGCAGAATCAGTTGCAAAAAAAAAGCTGCATCAGTACATCCCTATTTAAGACCAAGATATCGGTTACTTCTGATACTTTACAACTGAAACTTTTGGATACTATAAAAAGAAAAATCAAAACTGAAACTAAGCAACAATTATTATAAGACTAGAAAAGCACTCGGAGAGCGCAGACCTCCGCCAAGCGCTACAGTTCCCCCCATACAGTGTTTGTGTGTACGTTTTTAGATTCCTTGACCATGAAAACATATGACTAGCAATTGGATTGACAATGATAGGATTAGTGGTTGAGTAGTTATTCACGAAAATGACATTTTCCGTAATGGCGGCCACAGTTCCCCCCATACAGTGTTTGTGTGTACGTTTTCAGATTCCTTGACCACGAAAACATATGACAAGCAATTGGATTGACAATGATAGGATTAGTGGTTCAGTAGTTATTCACGAAAATGGCATTTTCCGTAATGGCGGCCACAGTTCCCCCCATACAGTGTTTGCGTGTACGTGTTGAGATTCCTTGACCATGAAAACCTATGACTAGCAATTGGATTGACAATGATAGGATTAGTGGTTCGGTGGTTATTCACGAAAATGGCATTTTCCGTAATGGCGGTTTTCTTCTGGACGGTGATCCGGATCATCCCCAAAATTTAATCAGATCTTCCTTGTACCATTTCCAACAACGCCTGAAAGTTTGATCGAAATCCGTCCAAAACTTTTTGAGTTATCTTGCTAACCAACAGACAGACAGACAAACAGACAAACCCTGGCAAAAACATAACCTCCTGGCGGAGGTAATAAGCCTTTATTAGTCCCACAATGGGGAAATTATACAATTATAAATGTTGGCATTCTCTCTCAGAAAATAGTGACTCCAATATGGCCAGTCTCCTTATGTCTACAACTAACTATCCCATGAGAATAATTATCGCAAGATGTTAGCATGAACATGGCCCAGGACAATGAAGGTATTCACAGCATTGTGCTGTAAGGGAGGAATGATGGTAACAGCTAATCTTGTCCATTACATTGGTATTTCTAGAAGGAATGCTGCGGGGCGGGATCCTTCTACTATGACTTAATATGCTGATCTCATGACTACTAAAGGTGTGCTGTACATGAGTAATGGTTTGGAAAGTGATGTGTCACAATAGACATTTATGCACAACACCATAACGCACTGTGATAACAAACAACTTTCTTATAACCAAAAACTGCCTTTCCAAGAAAAATGCTTAAAGCATAGATAGTAGTTGGCATAGCCTCACCAAGTCTGATGGAGTCACTGACCTGAGATTTTCACCAGATATCAGTAACAACCCAAGTAATCCATACATACAAAGAAATCAAGGCAACTGTGTTTACAAAACAAGTTATATTTAATAAAGTGGAATGACAGTGATGTCACTGAAGTGGTCCATCATGTGTTGTACAAAAAAGTCGCACTGTCATCTCTAGTGGCCCGGCATAGTTATTACCATACCTTTTGTTGCGGCTGCATTGACAGAAATGGTGAGTTAAATTTGTGTTTATTTTGAAACAAAGCCTTATCTTGCAATTCTGGCAAATTAAAAGTCGAGAAAATATGGCGATACAATGATATTGTGGAAGACGGAAGCAGACGAGGCAGCGAGCTAGATGACACAGAAACTTTATTCCACTTCCAATCTAAATACAGAAACTCAAAGACCTGAGTGACTGAGCGAACTCCTTTATACACTTTAATTCCCACCTCCGGCACTCAGGGTAAATACTGTAGCGAACTCAATATGAGCACCCTACTTGGCTTGCCAAGTGGGTTGACCCTATTGGCGACACAGGTAGAGTGTGGGACTCCGGAGTGGGAGGCGTGAGTTCGAATCTCCCGGTGGGACGTCGCCATGTCGAGCAGCACGTTACATTGGTGTCAGAAGTGGAATCTCCTGTCCAAAGCAGTAATGGGGCGCTGACATCGGGACGATGTCGAGAACCAGAGGGGAGTAGTGTAGCGAACTCAATATGAGCACCCTACTTGGCTTGCCAAGTGGGTTGACCCTATCGGCGACACAGGTAGAGTGTGGGACTCCGGAGCGGGAGGCGTGAGTTCGAACCTCCCGGTGGGACGTCGCCATGTCGAGCAGCACGTTACAATACATTAACATTCAGACTGCAAGACATGCACACACATTAACATAACACTGACCCACACGTCACAGAGCATGTCTTGCTACAATACATTCACACCCCTGCGCCCTCAGGTGTCAGCCTGGCGCCGCAGGGGGCAAAAGGCACATCTTTGTTTGGTTGGCTCCTCTCGGCCTTCCCCATTAGCATCCCTAACCATCGTCCAGCCCCCCCCCCCCCCTTAGCCTCGGTGGGCTGCCATGTGTACCGTGTCCACCACAATACAAGCTTTTAGTTCCACTTAATTTTGACCGGGCGAGCTGAAACAGAGAGGCAGACACACTGACTGACTACTGTACGCCTCCGTTTTCACCAAGGCATAGCAAATCTATCAGCAAATGACCGATCCAAAAGCAAACAAGGTAAAAGTCATGCGTCTAAGTTAAGAGTTACAAAATTGAGATGCCAAAAGTTAATACATTTAAAATGTATTTAATAAAATCAAGGGAATAAAATTGCAGATGTGGCTACTGTTTCTATGGGGAGCATTTCATATGCACGGGGGGAAAACTTGAGAGGTTAAACTTGGCTGGTTCATCTTAATCAGTTCAAGGCTCAAATGCGTTTCATGACTCCGCACTTTTGGGGCAAAACATCGTCAGAAAGGCTCTTCCCATAGGAACAGAACAAGGTGGCGGACAGTCCCAAAACCACACGTCTGACCGGGGGGCGGTAACCCTACCCACACCGTACTTTAATGCCGACATTTCTGACCAGTTTCTTCACTCTGCCTTGAAGTAGACACAGCGTGGTTGGATATTATGTGGAAATGCGCTCAGGCAGCCGGAGGCAGACAAGTGTGGAGACGAGCGGATTCTGGTTTCCTCTAAGGTGGAGGGACGCTGCAGTCCGTCTGCAGCTGCTGTTGTCTTCCGTTTAAGCCGTTTAAGAACAGCCGAAATGTACTTTCAAAAGGTGAACAGGTCAACACTTACCTTGTCGTTCCCTTCCTTCCATCCAGTGTGGAATTACTGCTGAGGAGGCTCTGCCACGGTGACTCCAATTCACCTGTTAGTCAGCCGATCGTCAATACACGGATATAACCACACACTGTATCCGGTTAGTGCTTTACAAAATAAAGGCATTATAATGAAACGTCCGGGTGGTTTTTAGAATAAAAGCACAACATTCTGACGTCATCTGCCTATCGGAATTTTATTTCTCGATTTCTTTGTTTAACTGTTTCCAAGATTTCACAGTAATCCTAGACTTGATTCCAATTGAATTATATGGAAAGGTAGCGCCTTAGAAGAAGTGATTTTTTTTTCAAATGAAGGGATCCAAGATCCTACTAAAATTTCCATTAATTTTTTTTTTGTATACTTTATTGATGTCTGTATAGGCGGCGCGGTGGAGAAGTGGATAGCACTGCGGCAGCACAGCAACTCACCCTTGATCCTGGGTTCGATCCCAGCCCCCAACCAACAGTGATCTGTGTGGAGTTTGCATGTTCTCCCCGTGTCTGCATGGGTTTACTCCGGGATTTCTCAGGTTTCCTCCCACATGCCAAAAAACATGCAAGTTAGGTTAATTGGCATCAAACTGGGGATTCTAAATTGTCCTTAGGTATGACTGTGAGAGTGAATGGTTGTCTGTCTCTCTGTGTTGGCCCTGCGATGGACTGGCGATCTGTCCAGGGTGTACCCTGCCTCTCGCCCAAAGATGCTGGGATAGGCTCCAGCGCCCCCGCGACCCGAAAAGGATTAAGTGGAAGAATTAAGTGAATGAATGAATTGTCTGTGTATTTGTGGCCGATTACTGATCGGAGGATCAGGGGTTCGATTCCCGCTCTGCAGTCTGCATGTCAAAGTGTCCTTGAGCAAGACACTGAACCCCCAGTTGTTCCTGGTGGGTCAGGCCAGCACCTGTGCATGGCAGCTCCACCACCATCGGTGTGTGAATGGGTGAATAGCAGGATCTGTAAAGCGCTTTGGTCATCTGGACATGAGAAAAAGCCCTGTATAAGTGAACGCCATTTACCATTTACATTGACTTAATAACACAGCTAAAACCCCTTATGATAGGTGTGTATATGAAAGTAAATGTGCCATTGTGGGGGACACAATACACAGTGTTTGGAGAATTTTCCCTCACACCCAGAGCACAGGGGGAAAGGCAGGACAATGGACCAATTTCCAGTGACGCTGGTTTTGGACCATGAACGAGGCAGGTTTTATCTGAGGGAAATTAGTTATTATTCATCGGGGTTTCACTGTGCTCAATAAGCAGAGTTATGGAGATAAATCTTGTAATAATAATAATCCTGTTTTTCAACCACTAATTCTTAGACAAATCATTTTAACTAAAGTAGAAATTATTATGTATTAAATAAGCAAGCCATGAGCCATCTTATGCCGAACAATGAACTGCCCTTTGTTCCAGAAAACATGAGCATAAATACACAGACCGCAGCCCGCCTGACGTCATCCCGTCTGACGCCTGACGCCGGCTACGGGAAGCCTCAGAGTCCAAACCCTCCCCAGTCTCACATATCACATTTATCCCCCCCACCCCCCCCCCCCAAAAAAAACCCTCTGTTTCCCAAATTTAGTAAATCAGTAAACCCCCCATCAATAACATTTTCTCTGTCCCAAACACGCATACTCAACCATTATTATGTATTTGAGGATATTCAGCATATCAACTTTTCTTTTTTAAAAAAAAAACAAACAAAAAAAACATGAATCACTGAACCACAGTCCTAAATGGACACTTGGGTAATTGCCAAAATGCCCACGTGTTGAGGTGGGTTATTCTGTCACCTATTCACCAACATGTGTTAATCACCTAAACCCCACAATAAAGTTTCTCAGATGACCCGGTCTCTGACGGACCCTTGTCGAGTGCCTCACCGATTGAGGTTCTGCTGCTGGTCCCATTAGCTGCTCTCAGGCATCCTCCAGCCCCACATCAGCAAAGTCCCAGCCTATGTCCGTCACATCCATTGACGCCCTCTGACCCTGGGTCGGTGGTGATTTCCTGAGGCGGCTAGCATGCCATTGTGACCCATCCGAGAGGTGAAAAGTGGCTGGACCCAGCTGCTCCGTGATCTGCAGTGGCCCCATCCACAACAACTGCAGCTTATGCGTGTGGTTAGGGTGCTTGACCCTGATCCAGTCCGACACTCGGAGTCCTTGTCCTTTCGCCTTGTACTTCTTGTCAAAGCGTCGCTTGATTTGATGCTGTTGTTCGAGCATCCGCCCCCTCAGTGAGGCCACAAACAGTCCAAAGGGAGGTGTAGTTCACACCCCAGCATGAGCTTTGCTGATGAGTACCCTGTTGTGGCGTGGGTAGTCGCCCTGTACTGGAGGAGTGTGTTCTGAAGAGCGTCAATAAACTGAAAGCCTTCCTCCAGATGTGCCCTTGGTCCGTTTTTCTTATTGAATTGCTCCACCCCCCCATTTGCCTGTGGATGGTAGAAAGCAGTTCTTATGTACTCCATGCCCCTCTCTCCCAAAAACTCCTCAAACCCCCTGAGATGAATTGCAGCCCTTTGTCTGTCGTGATGATGTCTGGAATACCCCACCGAGCGAACAGTGAAGTGAGGAAACTAATGACCAAGTCGGTTGTGACCAAACCAGTGGGCATAACCTTCGGCCATTTTGAATGTAGATCATAGGCTACCAGCAGGAAACAACCATTCATGGGGGCTGTGCGCAGCTCGCCAAGATGTCCAGCTGAATGTGTTTCCAGGAGCCCTCCGGATACTGTAATGGTTGTAAAGGCGGGGGCGTCCCAGTTTTCCAACTCTCCAAACACGGTACACAGTCTTTCACCATAACTTCAATGTCTTTGTCGATGCCCAGCCACCAGACCGAGTCCCTGCAGCGCTGTTTCACCCTAGCTACCCCCAGCTGGCCCTCATGAAGCATAGCCAAAACGCAAGCCCTCAGTAACAACAGAACTACTGTGCAGTGTCCTCTCACCACGTATACGTCATTCCAACAGCTCAGTTCATCCCTGACACTGTGAAAAGGTGCCAGCTCTCCCTGCATCTCCGTGCACCCCCCCCCCCCCCCGACTAATGAGCATAGTTGAGATAAAGCTGAATTCTGCTTTGACTCCGCCTGGAGTTCCTGGAGCAGGATGATGATCCAAAACACACCAGCAAGTCCACCTCTAAATGGCTTAAGAAAAACAAAATGAAGACTTTGGAGTGGCCTAATCAAAGTCCTGACCTGAATTTGATTGAAATGCTGTGACATGACCTTAAAAAGGCGGCTCATGCTCAAAAACCCTCCAATGTGGCTGAATTACAACAATTCTGCAAAGATGAATTGGCCAAAATTCCTCCACAGCACTGTAAAAGACTCATTGCCAGTTATCGCAAAGGCTTGATTGCAGTTGTTGCTGCTAAGGGTGGCCCAACCAGTTATTAGGTTTAGGGGGCAATCACTTTTTCACACAGGGCCAAATAGGTTTGGATTTTTTTTCCCCCCTTAATAATAAACACTTTCTTTTAAAAACTGCATTTTGTGTTTACTTTTGTTATCTTTGTCTAATATTTAAATTTGTTTGATGATCTGAAACATTTAAGTGTGACAAACATACAAAAAAATGAGAAACTGTCATGATCCCAAGTGCGGTTCTGTACCGTGCTCGGGTCTCCTGATTATTATCCTTTTTTCCTGTGTCTGTATTTAGTCATGTTTATGTTGTTATGATTGTGCTTTTATTTTGACAGCACCTCAGCAGGACTTCCTGCTGTCAAGTCTGCTCGTGACCTGTCACAGCTATCTGTATTCAGGAATTACTTTTGTCTACACACCTGTTTGTAGTTTGTGTTCTGCTCCCTATTTAAGATCGCCAGCGAGACTCAGTCCTTACTGCGATCTCGCCCAACTTAGGCTGGAGTCCCTACGCCCGGCTCCAGCAAAACCTACAGCGCCAGGTTTCGCCCTCACTATATTCATATGTAAGTGTTTGTGGTTCTTCTTTGTGTCCCATGTTATCTCCCAGTGAGGTCGTGTTTAGTGTATGTGTTTTTCCCCTCGAGGCACATTATTTTGTTACTTTTGTTAATAAATAAGCAAACTCACTGCTGTCTGTAATAAAGTGGAGTTGGATGTTCAGCATAAGACGACTCACGTCTCACTCATTTCCATACATAACATTGGTGACTGAGGGTTAACTCATGGAGGCGTGCAGGGCGCCTCTACAGTCGTTTCTGCAGTGTCCAGGAGAACCAGCAGTTCTGTGGCCTTGTTGGTTGGCCACGTTTGAGAGGCAGATTGCAGCATTGGGCCTGGGTAAACTCAACAGAGTTGCGGAGGTGAGTGCTTCTGGTTCGCAATCTCGGCGTAGAAGGTCAGAAAATTTTCCACACATTAAGGGAGATGGAGTCTTATGCAGATGCTGTCAGGCTGCTTGCTGACTACTTTGCCGAACACACAGAGAGTATGAAGCTGTGGGTTGAAAGGCTGTTGGCGCCAAAAGACGTTAAGCTAGCTAGCTCAGGGGAGCTAACCACCAAGCTAGTAGCAACAGAGAAATTAGCCATGGAGCTAGGTGGGTGCCAAACGCAGAAGCTAGAAGCTACAGGCTACAAGCTAGATAACACGATTATGATTATGATGAGTTGTTATACAGGTACATCTCAAAAAATTAGAATATCATGAAAAAGTTCAATATTTTTTGTCACTCATTTCAGAAAGTGAAACCCATATATTATATAGATTCACTACACAGAGAGTGATATATTTCAAGTCTTTATTTATTTTAATTTTGATGATAATGGCTTACAGCCCATGAAAACCCCAAATTCAGTTTCTCAAAAAATTAGAATATTACATAAAATTAATTTTAAAAAAAATATCTTTTTAACAGAAATGCTGGCCGACTGAAAAGTATGTCCATGTACACACTCAATACTTGGTCAGGGCTCCTTTTGGATTAATTACTGTATCAATGTGACATGGCCACACAGGTACCTGTGTGGCACCATACAGGTACCACGTACCTGTATTGTCACACAATGTGCTTATTGCTGCATGAAGTCTTTGCACTGCACACCTGCCTACAACAGGAAGTGGTTTTAGCTACACACACACACCCTCAATTGCTCTGCAATGAAGTAACTGTTTTTTTGCATAGAGAAATGTCTCTGGGTCATGGGGTTGATCATGGGGTTGTGATAGGAAGTGAAAGGAGACAGTTTGCAAACAATAGGAACATCTGTCAGCAGACAGTCAGCCACTCCAGGACAAAGGCGCAACTTATGAAGAAATTGGGTTTGACCAGTTCAACGAGCATCTGATGAAGAAGCTGGTTCTGACTGGCTCAACACAAGACAGCCATTGTAGGAGACTATTATGGGAACGCCAAAGTAACCAGAAGATAAATGTAACTGTGAACACTTATTTGGGGTCTTTTCCTGTCAGGTTGGGCTGAGGACAAGACCCATAGCTGTGTCACTCTCTGCATGCTTCAAGAAAAAGATAAGTTGAGGAATACTCTATCTCTTGTTATTATTAATCTTTAAATAATGGTTTTGTGTTAACTGTCTAATTTTGAACACACTTGAACACACTGTCTAATTTTGATCACCAGATGTGGTGATCGAGACTGGTGATCATCACTTCCTGTTTTGCTGTCTGCCTGTGTGGTTTGCTCTCCAGCTCTCCAGCCACTAGCTATGGCTACTACCTCTCTTTCCTCGCCTCCTCTGGTGTGCTCTCTCTGTCAGATGTTTAGCTACACCTCTGCCTCTTTTAGTGATAACGGTAAATGTAATAAATGTTGTCTTTTTGAGGCGCTCGAGGCGAGGTTGTCTGATTTGGAATCCCGGCTCCGCTGCATTGAAACACCGTCTGCGCCAGTTAATCTCGACGGACGCCCATTAGCTGCAGCGGAGCTAGCTAGCTTAGGTCGAACTGTCAGCGGTTCCCCGGCTCTCCTCAGCAGCGAGGAGACTGGGTGGGTGACGGTGAGAAGGAAGCCTAGTCGCAAAGCCCCGGTTCACCACCAACCTGTTCACGTTTCTAATCGTTTTTCCCCGCTCAGCGACACACCCGCTGAGGAAAAAACTCTGATCATTGGCGACTCTGTAGTCAGAAACGTGAACCTAGAGACTCCAGCGGCCATAGTCACATGCATTCCTGGGGCCAGAGCAGGCGACATCGGGTCAAATTTGAAAATGCTGGCTAAAAGTAACTGTAAATATTCCACAATTGTTATTCACGCCGGCATTAATGACATCCGTCTCCGGCAGTCGGAAGTCACGAAACTTAATATAGAATCGGTGTGTGAGTTTGCAAAAACGATGTCTGCCACTGTAGTATTCTCTGGGCCCCTCCCCAATCTGACCAGTGATGACATGTTTAGTCGCTCGTCATCCTTGAACCGCTGGCTGTCTGTGTGGTGTCCTAAAAATGACGTGGGCTACATTGACAATTGGAGCTCATTTTGGGGAAAACCTGGTCTTATGAGACGAGACAGCATTCATCCCACTTTGGATGGTGCTTCTCATTTATCTAACAATCTGGCATCTTTTTTATCCAAATTTCCAAAACCTTGACTACTCAGAGTTGGGACCAGGAAGCAGAGTCGCAGTCTTACACGCCTCTCTGCAGCTCCTCTTCATCCGCCACCCCTCAACTTAGCCCCTGACTTCCCCATCAGAGAATCATTGTCTGCTCCCTCCAAAGTAAATAAAAATATAATGTATAAGCATCCCAAAGTGATAAAGCAAAATATTGGTAAAACTCAAATTAAACATAAAGCCTCTAAATTGAATGATTTGGCCTCTGTTCCTCCTCATAATTTAAAAATTAAATGTGGTTTATTAAATATTAGGTCTCTAACTCCCAAGTCTCTGTTAGTCCATGATCTGTTAATTGATCATCAGATTGATTTAATTTCCCTTACAGAGACTTGGTTAGGGCAAGAGGATTATGTTGGTTTAAATGAATCAACTCCCTCTGGTTATTTAAACTGTCAAAATCCCAGAAGTTCTGGTCGTGGAGGAGGAGTAGCATCAATTTACCATTCCAAATTACTAGTTAATGTAAAGCAAAAAACATGTTATAATTCCTTTGAGGGCCTGGTCCTCAGTGTTGGGCACTTTAGCAATTCCAGGTTAAACCCAATTTTATTTGCCATAGTTTATCGTCCCCCATTAACCTATTCAGAATTTTTATCCGAATTTGCTGATTTCTTAGCTGATTTAGTGCTGAAATCTGATTTTATATATATTTTATTATAGTAGGGGACTTTAATATACATGTGGATGTAGATAGTGACTGCCTTAATGTGGCTTTTAATTCAATATTAGACTCGATTGGGTTTTCTCAGAAAGTAGGAAATTCTACTCATTACCTCCACCATACATTGGACCTTGTTCTGACATATGGCATAGAAATAGAAAATCTTGTAGTGTCTCCTCATAACCCTGTACTGTCAGACCATTGTCTGTTAACCTTTGATTTTACTATTTCTGACTATTTGGCTCCTAAAGAAAAATATTATCACAGTAGATGCCTCTCAGATGATGCTGTTTCCAAATTTATGCAGATTGTTTCCTCTATGCCATGTGTCAACACAACGGAAATAAGCTATAGACAGCTTGCTCCTTCTGTAATTGATAACATGGTGGATAGTGTTTCAGCTTCTCTGCATCAGGCTCTAGACTTGGTGGCCCCCTTAAAAAAGAAAAAGTCTAATCAGAGATTTTTAACTCCTTGGTTCAACACAGAAACTCATAGCTTAAAACAGAAGACTCGTCAATTAGAAAGAAAATGGCGCTCTACTAATTTAGATGAAATCTATTTAGCTTGGAGAAATCATCTTTTAATTTATAAAAAAATCTCTTAGAAAAGCTAGAACGAGTTATTACTCTGCATTAATAGAAGAGAACAAGAATAATCCCAGGTTTCTTTTCAGTACTGTAGCCAGGTTGACAAAGAGTCAGGACTCTGTCAATCCTAGCATCCCCTTAGAGCTTACTAGTCAGGACTTTATGAACTTTTTTAATAATAAAATTTCATCCATCAGAGATAAAATCAATCAGATTCTTCCCACAGTTAACTTAAATACTGTAACTACTACAACTCCTTCTATTGATGTCTGTCTTGATGAGTTTACTCCAATCGACCTTTGTGAGTTAGACAAAATAGTTTCCTCATCCAAACCTTCAACTTGTCTTTTAGACCCTATTCCTACCAGGTTATTTAAAGAAGTCTTCCCACTTATTGGTAGCTTTATTCTTCATATAATCAATTCTTCATTAACTTTAGGCCATGTACCGCAGGCTTTTAAAACAGCTGTAATTAAACCCTTACTCAAAAAGCCAACGCTAGATCCAGGAGCTTTAGCTAACTATAGACCAATCTCTAATCTCCCTTTCATTTCAAAAATCTTAGAAAGAGTTGTTGCTACGCAATTATTTGACCACCTGCAGGGAAATGGTTTACTTGAGGAGTTTCAATCTGGGTTTAGAATCCATCATAGTACTGAAACAGCCTTAGCGAAGGTCACTAACGACCTCCTCATTGCATCTGATAATGGACTAGTTTCTGTACTTGTCCTTTTAGATCTTAGTGCAGCTTTTGATACTATTGATCATAATATTCTACTTGATAGATTAGAACACTATGTTGGACTTAATGGAACTTCGTTGCAGTGGTTTAGATCTTATTTATCTGATAGGTTCCAGTTTGTTCATGTAAATGATGAGTTTTCTCTCAGCTCAAAGCTTAGTCATGGAGTTCCACAGGGATCTGTGCTTGGCCCTACTCTTTTTAGTTTATATATGCTTCCGTTAGGCAACATTATTAGAAAGCACTGTATACATTTTCACTGTTATGCAGATGACACACAATTATACTTGTCAATGAAGCCAGATGATACTAATCAATTAGCCAAGTTAGAAGCCTGTCTTAAGGAAATCAAAGCTTGGATGACTTGTAATTTCCTGCTATTAAATTCAGATAAGACTGAAGTCATTCTTGTTGGTCCAAAAAACCTTAGAAATTCCTTTCCAAATCAAACTTTCAGTTTGGATGCAGTTACTCTTTCTCTTAATAGCTCTGTGAGGAACCTTGGAGTTATTTTTGATCAGGATTTGTCCTTCAATTCACATATTAAATTTGTTTCTAAGACTGCCTTCTATCATTTGCGTAATATTGCCAAGATTAGGAGCATCTTGTCTCAGAGTGATGCTGAGAAGCTGATCCACGCTTTTGTTAGCTCGAGATTAGATTATTGTAATTCTTTATTATCAGGCTGGCCTAAAACATCTTTAAAAAGTCTTCAGCTGATCCAAAATGCTGCAGCAAGAGTTTTAACAGGTACTAGAAAGAGAGATCATATCTCTCCGGTTCTGGCCTCCCTTCATTGGCTTCCCATAGAGTTTAGAATTAAGTTTAAAATCCTTCTTCTTACTTACAAAGCTCTAAACAATCAGGCTCCTTTTTATTTAAAAGATCTGATACTACCGTATCATCCTAACAGAGCACTACGCTCCCAAAATGCAGGATTACTTGTAATACCTAGAATCTCCAAAAGTACAATGGGAGGCAGAGCCTTCAGTTATCAAGCTCCTCTCCTGTGGAATCAGCTGCCAATCTGGATTCGGGAGTCAGACTCGATCTCTGTTTTTAAGAATAGGGCTAAAACCTACCTTTTTGATATAGCCTACAATTAGGGAGGGATCATGTGTTTCTGAACCCTCCCTTAGTTATGCTGCTAATAGGTTTAGTCAGCCGGGGGACCTCCAGTAATGCACTGGGCCTCACTCCTTTCCTCACTCTCTATGAAATATTTTTTTTTTGCTGGTCATTAACATTTGTTTGTTCTCTCCCATAGATTGAGTCCCCATCGTGCTGTTTGCTCTCTACATGTCTGTTCTTTTCTTCTTCTCTATCCCCTCACCCCCCAGCCAGTCGCAGCAGATGACTGCCCCTCCCTGAGCCTGGTTCTGCTGGAGGTTTCTTCCTGTTAAAAGGGAGTTTTTCCTCTCCACCGTCGCCAAGTGCTTGCTCACAGGGGATCGCCTGATTGCTGGGGTCTTTCTGCAACTGTGGGGGTCCCCCCCTACAGTTGATAGTGCTATGAGATGACTGTTGTTGTGAAATGGCGCTATATAAATAAAGTTGAATTGAATTGAATTGAATTGAACTTTCAGAGAAGAGAGTTTTAAATGATGGAATCAGAGCTACAAGAGAGAGAAACCGTGTCCATCGGGAGCGACAAGATAGCCAAAGAGCACGGTACTAAGAGTGACCGCAACACGGAGGGAGAGCAGCGAACGAACTCGGCTCAGTTTTTCCCACAGTTAGAGCCAGAGCAACAGGAGGGGGAGCGTGAGCATGCTGAGAGCCCCGAAAAACAGCAGCAACAGCTGGGCATAGCGGAGCACCTCGGACGACAGAGAGGAGGTACCGGATTGCTTTTGTACACGAGACAAGCCACAGTCAAAGACGGACACTGGAAACAAACAGTACGAAGAGCTAACGGGCTCCACGGTGGTCAAGCAGGGACAGTTTAACTCAGGTTCGACACGGGTGGGTGTCAGTGCTGGCGACCGGGACATGGCAGAGAGGGGTACCAAGCATGGCGGAGAGGCGCCTGCGCCGGCGAGTGACACCGATGTGCTAGCCCCAGATTCTTCCGGAGCTTGGCCGCAGAGGGATGGAGGATCTGCAGCTACGATGACGACCACTGCAACGGCTTAAGAAGAGGACAGGCCCAGACCGACAGGCACGGAGAAACTGTGTGCCAAACAGCACCACATCAGGCCGAGCAGAGCCCCTCTTAGGGTTATGGACTTGGTCTGGGTTTGAGGAGAGGAGCGTCCACGGCGAATATGGGCCAGACGACAGCCAGTGAAACACCAGGAACACCTGCACATCGTGGCTAAGCTGGGCACAGTGTGCTTTGGATGGGCTGACGGCTCGTCGAGGCACGCCAGTCAGTTTCGACGGGTCCGGGAAGACGCTCAATGTGGTGAGGCTGGATGGGAGTCGTGATGGCGGTGTGGGATCCGGGCCCCGCCATCCAGAGGTTCGGTCATCGCTCCAGGGGTCTGCCATCTCCAGGGGCACGCCTGCTGAGGGGCTGCCCTGAGCCCCCATGCAAGTTCCGGTTTTTCTTCACATAAATGACTGTACGGTAGCATTATGTTCGTCGTTCTTGTGTATAGTATATGTTTATGTTGTGATATGGGATTATTTTGTGCATTTTGCTTAGTTTAGGAGCACGGCATGTAATTTTAGTTTATGTATGGACTTTCTTTTAGTTATGGATGGCAGAATTATCCACCCCACCATGTGGGCTGCACGGTAGTCCAGCCCGACAGCCCTATTTTGAGTTATTTTGTGTGAATGTGTTAGGCCATTTAGTGCATTGTTTTCATTATCTTAGCGCATGATTTGGGCCGAAAATTTGGGGAGGGTTTCAATTGGATATGTGGTTTTAGACTTTTCTAAAGGGGGGGGGGGGTATGTGAGTTTGGTCCTTGGGGCTTGCCATAGCCCTGTGGAGGGATGATGTCAGGCGGGCTGCAGTTGCTGTATATATTCACTGTTGTATGTAATAAAGTGCAGTTGGATGTTCGGCATAAGACGACTTGTGTCTCACTCATTTCCATACATAACACAGTCCATTAGAGAAGACTCATGACCCTCACACTGGAGATCTCTGGTCCACATGGGAGCTTCCACGTCTCCACTGAGTGCCCCCTGTAGGACTGACGGAGACCCACAGCCAAGATCCCCTACAGACCCCTGCATCCTGCTGGTCGAAGTCTCCTTCACACACTGAGGACCAGGGGCCTCATGTATACATTACGAGGAACTGATCGCACATGAGGAAATACCAGACTCCTCCCTTGACAGGCCTCCATGTAAATATGCAAATAGATGTAAATATGCCCTGCAAGTGAGGTTCTCCTCTCTGCATGATCAAAAATCCTGTCTACATGTGGGAAGAAGAGGAACTTTACTCTTTAAATTACTTCATTTGACATAAAAATGTAATTCTATCTTTCTTGTATTCTTGATTAAGAAAGTTGAAAATATATGCTGTCGTACTCTGGAGACTGCAATTGCAAGGGCTGATGGGAAATGTTTAATGTCTAAAAATGAGCAAATTGTTTAATTACAAGTTAAACAGTCAGTTACTGTGCTGAAGTCATTCTGTTGAGGTTTTCTGGTGTTGCAATTTTTTATGTCGGTGCCATCAGTGTGAGTGCTGTTGTGGGGAGAGAATAAACTCTGACAAAGATGGCTGCTGGTTTCATCTACTGATCTTTATAAAATACGCCACATTCCAAATTATTATGCAAATGATATTTGTGTCTGATTTTTCTAAATAGTCGATGCAAATAACAGTCAGTATAATTTTCAAGTCATCAACTGTTAGAGCATAATTCAGATTTTATTGAACAAACCTCTCAATGATAATTATTTTTTGGCAAAAATAAAAAACTCAAAATACACAGTTCCAAATTATTATGCTCAACAGAGTTTCAAAACATTTTATTGGTTGTAAAGAACTGAAAATGGTCATTTGTTGAATTTGCAGTCATATTTTATTATATTTATTTATTATTATTTTATTTATTAGGCAGTCATTAATTGGGCTCACCTGGCAAACTAATTATGACAGGTGTTTGAGATTGATATCAGTGATCCAAAGAGCCCTGAGACACAATACCATCCATGAGTTTAATTGAAAGCAAAAAACTGAATGTTTATGACACTAAAATCCTATTTGCATAATAACTTGGAATGCGGTGTAAAGTCCAAGGAATCTGGTTAGTTTTGATGAATGTTTAACTGGAGGCTTCAAAAAAAAGGAGGTTTCCCCGTTGTGCAAACACAATCGCTTACAGCCCAACACTGTTGAACAAATACTGTTTTTAAATCCATCCATCCATCCATCTTCTTCCTCTTAATCCTTTTCGGGTTGCGGGGGTGGGGGTGGGGGGGCTGGAGCCTATCCCAGCATCTTTGGGCGAGAGGCAGGGTGCACCCTGGACAGATTGCCAGTCCATTGCAGGGCCAACACAGAGAGACAGACAACCATTCACTCTCACAGTCATACCTAAGGACAATTTAGAATCCCCAGTTTGATGCCAATTAACCTAACTTGCATGTTTTTGGCATGTGGGAGGAAACCTGAGAAATCTCGGAGTAAACCCACGCAGACACGGGGAGAACATGCAAACTCCACACAGATCACTGTTGGTCGGAGGCTGGGATCGAACCCAGGATCCCCCGGCCAAGAGTGAGTTGCTGTGCTGCCGCAGTGCTAACCACTCCGCCTCCCTCCACATCAGTTGCACAACCAGTGTTGCCAAGTCCGCTTATTATAAGCGACTTTGGGCTTGTTTTTCTCTGAAGTTGCTTGCAAATCTCATCAGTCGCGGGTTGTGGGGTTTGGGGCTTGTTTTTAAACCTGTAGTTGCTTATTTGAGCTTGCTTTGCTGTCTGTGTGACAGCTCTCCCAGCTCCCACCCAGCCTAAGTCACGCCCCTTTACTTCTGCATATGAACACTGATCTCGATTAAAAAAAAACTGACGCAGGTTCAGTTCACAAAACAGCTCTCCGCCCATAGTTTGCAAGGTGAACTAACCTAAATGAATGAGAAGTTCTCTATAATATACTTACCAGGAATAGTGATCACCAAGGACACCTAAAGAGGACTTCTGATTCCTGATCATCTGACAGTGTATACATCACCTTCCAAATTATTATGCAAATAGGATTTTAGTGTCATAAACATTCAGTTTTTTGTTTTTCAATTAAACTCATGGATTGGTATTGTGTCTCAGGGCTCTTTGGATCACTGATATCAACCTCTGACACCTGTCATAATTAGTTTGTCAGGTGAGCCCAATTAAAGGAACTACTTAAGAAGGATATTCCACATTATTAAGCATGCCACAGCTTTCAAGCAATATGGGAAAGAAAAAGGATCTCTGCTGCCGAAAAGCATCAAATAGTGCAATGCTTGGGACAAGATATGAAAACATCAGATATTTCACAAAAATTTAAGCATGATCATCGTACTGTGAAGAAATTTGTGGCTGATGGGTTCGTGCAGATAAAGGCATAATGAGGAAGGTTTCTGCCAGACAAATTTATCAGATTAAGAGAGCAGCTGCTAAAATGCCATTACAAAGCAGCAAACAGATATTTGAAGCTGCTGGTGCCTTTGGATTCCCATGAACCTCAAGGCGTAGGATCGGCCACCCCTAACCAATGTTCACAAGCAGAAACGGTTGCAGTTGGCCCAGAAATGCATGAAGACTAATTTTCAAACAGTCTTGTTTACTGATAAGTGCCGTGCAACCCTGGATGGTCCAGATGGATGGAGTAGTGAATGGTTGGTGGATGGCCAACACGTCCCAACAAGGCTGCGACATCAGCAAGGAGGTGGCGGAGTCTGTTTTGGGCCGGAATCATGGGGAGAGAGCTCGTAGGCCCATTTAAGGGCCCTGAAGGTGTGAAAATGACCTTGGCAAAGTACACTACCGTTCAAAAGTTTGGGGTCACCCAGACAATTATTTTGTGTTTTCCATGAAAAGTCACACTTATTTACCACCATGAGTCGTAAAATGAATAGAAAATATAGTCAAGACATTGACAAGGTTAGAAATAATGATTTGTATTTGAAATAATAATTTTTTCCAATACTCAACCTGCTCAAAGGAAGGCCAGTTTTATAGCTTCTCTAACCAGCTAAACTGTTTTCAGCTGTGCTAACATGACTGCACAAGGGTTTTCTGATCATCCATTAGCCTTCTGACGCAATGAGCAAACACATTGTACCATTAGAACACTGGAGTGATAGTTGCTGGAAATGGGCCTCTATACACCTGTGTAGATATTGCACCAAAAACCAGACAGTTGCAGCTAGAATAGTCATTTACCACATTAACAATGTATATTAGATATTAGAGTGTATTTCTGATTAGATTAAAGTTATCTTCATTGAAAAAAACAGTGCTTTTCTTTCAAAAATAAGGAAATTTCTAAGTGACCCCAAACTTTTTAACGGTAGTGTATATAGAGTTTCTGACTGACCACTTTCTTCCATGGTTCAAGAAGAAAGATCTGTGAGGGCAGGAGGCAGGTCACATCAAAACAGCAGCTGTGGGAGGCTATTCTGACATCTTACAAAGAAATTCAAGCAGAAACTCTCCAAAAACTCAAAAGTTCAATGGATGCAAGAATTGTGAAGGTTATATTAAAGAAGGGATCCTATGTTAACATGTAACTTGGCCTGTTAAGATGTTTTTGATTGAAATAGCTTTTGATTTCAGCAAATATGAACTTTCAATGCTCCAAATTCAACAAATGATCATTTTCAGTTCTTTACAACCAATAAAATGTTTTGAAACTCTGTTGTCTGTAATAATTTGGAACAGTGCATTTTAAGTTTTTTTTTAATTATTTTTGCAAAAAAAATAGTTATCATTGGGAGGTTTGTTCAATAAAATATGAATTATGCTCTATCGGTTGATGACTTGAAAATTATACTGACTGTGGTCTATATTAATCATATATTCCATAACCTACATATGTTGAAGCATGTGGAAATGTTTAGCAATTACATATGTAAAGGACTTCACACCTCTGAAAGGACAAAGGCTCTCAACCGCTGAGTGAAGAACAAAGACGTTCCCAGACACGGCGGAGGAGATCGGAGGAGCCACCCTCACCCCCTAAGGCGAGGAGAGGAAATACCAAGACAATGGGGGGATTAAGATAACGAGGGATGTCAGCCTTTGTTATGCATGTCTTTTGTTGTGTGCAAGTATAAAGCCAGTGAGCTGGAGACATTCTGCCTCTTTTCTCCTTCTGCCACTCTGCACCAGATGAGACTTGTTAGGAGAGCTGATTATTAAACTTCGTTTAAAAATCAAATCGCCTCTTCATTTCCAAGCTCTTCTACACTGGTGACCCCTGACGTGAGTATGGTCCTGAGGCATACCCCCGCAATCGACTCATCCATGGCGACCCAGGCAGACGCCAGCGACCACGCAGACGAGGGAACAGATGGACAACTGTTCCCCCCGGCAGAAGAGATTGAGAGGGCTCAACCGAGCACCAGCACCGCCGTGAGAGCCGAGGCAAGGCACTCTCACCCGGCGGGCACAGCAGTGATGGTATGCACGAATGCCGTCGCTGTCAAGCTGCCAGACTTCTGGCAAGAAGACCCCGCCTCTTGGTTTCAGCAGGCTGAAGCACAGTTTACACTGGCAGGCATCACGGCTGACGATACCAAATTTTACCATATCGTCTCCAAACTCGACGCCGCCACTTCGAAGTGTGTGCGGAGCATGATCCGGCGGCCACCGGCCCGGGACAAATATGAGACGCTCAAAGCAACCATCGTGGCGAACTACGTCCCATCAGCGGAAGAGAGAGCCGAGAAGATCCTGGCGGTCTACGGCCACAGAGGGTGCAAACCGAAGGCCCTCATGGAGGATTTGCTACAGCTCAAAGAAGAGGACAATGACAACTTCCTCTTCCAGTTTATATTCCTCAGCACGCTGCCGCCACACATGAGAGGGACACTCGCCAGCATGAAATGCAACAACCACCAAGACTTCCGCGCACTGGCCAACGAAGCTCATCGGCTCGTCAACGCCTGCAAGGAGCTGACACCCACAGCAGCATCCGCAGACCTCAAAGCTGACGCCCCGAGCCACGAGGAGCCACAACCCACTGAGCAGACCCAGCCCACGGTGACAGCGACACGGCCAAAATGTAACAGACAGAGCGACGTCTGTTATTATCACCACCGCTTCGCCGAGAAGGCCCGCAAATGCGATCCCCCCTGCAAATTTGCGATTTCGGGAAACGCCAAAGCCGAGAGCCGTTAACGGCAGCGGTTCTCGGCGAGAAGAATAAGCTGCTGTACGTGACGGATGGACACACAGGCAAGCAGTTCCTCATCGACACAGGAGCTCAGCTGAGTTTCGTCATGCCCTCCCACGCAGATCGAGCCACGGGCACCCGGGGCAACGGAGCCATGGCAGCCAACGGCTCTAGCATCGACACGTTCGGCGAAAAGAGCCTGCACCTCCTCATCCACAGCCGCAGCTACAGATGGACATTTGTTGTAGCGGCGGTGAGTTTTAACTTATTAGGTGCAGATTTTTTGTGTGCACATGGGTTATTAGTGGATCTAGCAAATAGGCGCCTGGTTAATGCACTGTCCTTTGCTTCTATTCCATGCTCAGCCCGAGTTTCTCCACCACCTGTGCAGGCCAATGTCACGACGGCAGGAGGTAAGTTTGAGCAACTCCTCACCCAATATCCAGCACTCACAATTCCCAAATTCTCAGCCACTGTGGCTAAACACAGGGTTGAACACTTCATTCCCACAATGGGACCTCCCGTTTTTGCCAAAGCTCGCCGCTTAGACGCAGCCAAGCTCAACATAGCACGGGACGAGTTTACAACTCTTGAAAAATTGGGCATTGTTAGACGCTCGAAGAGCCCCTGGGCCTCACCACTTCACATGGTTCCGAAATCCGACGGTTCTTGGAGACCGTGCGGAGATTACCGCAGATTAAACAACGCTACAGCGCATGACCGTTACCCAATTCCTCACATTCAAGATTTTTCACTACATCTGGCGGGTGCGCGCATTTTTTCAAAAATAGACTTAGTCCGCGGTTATCACCAAGTCCCAGTCCGAGCAGAGGACATTCCTAAAACAGCGGTAATAACCCCTTTCGGCCTTTTTGAATTTCTGCGAATGCCTTTCGGCCTCAAAGGCGCTGCTCAAACTTTTCAACGAATGATGGACGCGGTCCTACGCAACCTTCCTTTTGTCTTCGTCTACCTCGACGACATGCTGTAAGCCAGCTCGTCTGAGGAAGAACACGAGCAGCACCTCACTACGGTTTTTCAGAGGCTAGAAGAGCACGGGCTAATAATCAATCCAGCCAAATGCAAATTTGGTGTGTCACAAATTGATTTTTTAGGACACAAAGTCTCTCCGAAGGGGGCAGTTCCACTTCCAGACAAAGTTCACGCGATAGAAAGTTTCCCACGGCCACAAACGGTCAAATCGCTACAGGAATTTTTGGGAATGGTTAATTTTTACAACCGTTTCCTCCCCCACGCAGCTCAGCTCATGCAGCCCCTATATGACGCGCTCAAAAAAAAAGAAAGCTTCCAACGCGGTCGAATGGACCCCGGAGTGCGAACGCGCTTTCGCGGAAGTAAAAAGCGCCCTAGCTAACGCCACATTGTTAGTTCACCCAGATCCCTTGGCCCGCATAGCGCTAACCACAGACGCTTCAGACTTAGCTATAGGGGCAGTTGTAGAACAACTTGTCAGCGGGGTCTGGCAACCTTTAGCATTCTTTAGCAAATCGCTAAACCAAACTGAGCGTAAATACAGCACTTTTGACAGGGAGCTGCTAGCGCTTCATTTATCCATCCGCCACTTCCAGTTCTGGTTAGAAGGGCGGAGTTTCACGGCTTTTGTAGACCATAAACCGCTCACCTTTGCTATGGCTAAAATTTCAGAACCATGGTCAGGCAGGCAACAAAGACAGCTAGCTGCGATTTCAGAGTTCACCACAGACATTCAACACGTGGCAGGCAAACTTAACGTAGTAGCAGACTTTCTCTCTCGCGCTGTGACACCACCAGAGCGTGAGGAGACAGATTATACTGCCTCAGCAGCAGAACTCTTCACTAACGCAGACACATATGCAGCACCTATCCATGCAGGGATAGATTATGCAGCCATGGCGGAGGAACAAAGCGGTGACGCGGACGTGCGCGCACTCCTGTCTGGACCAACAGGGTTAAGGCTGAAGAAAAAGGGTTTACACGACGGCGTGCCCCCCCTAATATGCGATGTTTCAACCGGCTGACCTCGCCCGTTAGTACCAGCTACATGGCGCCGCCGTATTTTCGACGCAATTCACTCCCTCGCGCACCCAGGTGTACACGCCTCAGTTAAAATGGTCGCCGAAAAGTTTGTGTGGCCAGGCCTGCGCAAAAACGTAAAAGAATGGGCAAAAACTTGCATTTCTTGTCAACGCGCCAAAATACACAAACACACAAAAGCCCCTCTGGAGCCTTTCCCAATCCCTGCTAGAAGGTTCGACCACGTTCATGTCGACCTCGTGGGGCCACTACCTTCCTCCCAAGGTTTCACACACCTGTTAACAATGATAGACTGCACCACGCGCTGGCCAGAGGCAGTCCCTCTAGCGGCAACCACAGCGGAGGAAGTCGCTCGCGTTTTTTTGACAAACTGGGTAGCACGTTTCGGCGTCCCATCGGACATCACGTCCGATAGGGGGCCTCAATTTGTCTCAGAGCTCTGGTCAGCCATGTCCAACAGCTTAGGGGCAACAATTCATCGCACCACCGCTTATCACCCTCAGGCTAATGGGTTATGCGAGCGTTTTCACAGATCTTTAAAGGCCGCCCTCAGAGCCTCACTAACGGACACAAATTGGGTAAATAAACTTCCCTGGGTTTTATTGGGGTTGCGTGCTGCACCTAAAGAGGATCTAGATGCCACTCCTGCAGAATTAGTCTTTGAACAACCTCTCAGGCTTCCAGGTGAATTTTTACCAGGGAACCCAGAGCCAGGGCACCTTCCAGTCCCAAGGTTTTTAGGCAGCAACAGACCGGACTCTCTCCCCGGTCCAGCTCATCACTCCTTCCCACGGGTTTTTGTCCCTCAAGCTTTAAAAAACGCTGAGTTCGTTTTTGTTAGGCATGAAGCTTTAAAGCCAACTTTCCGCCCAGCATACGATGGGCCATTCAGAGTGCTGGAACATGGTGATAAACACTTTGTGCTTGATTTTGGGGATAGAAAAGAAACAGTTAGCATTGACAGACTTAAGCCTGCCTTCTTGTTGAAAGACGAGCCTGCACAGTTGGCAAGAGCACCTCGGCGGGGTAGACCCCCCAAGAGAAAAGACTCAGCCCCCCGGCAGGGAACAATTAACCACTCTCCTTCCCACACTGCAGATTCCTCACAAGAAGGTCCCAGCAGGGCGCCTAAACCAACCTACAGCAGTTTTGGGAGAAGATTAAAACCCAGACAGCACAGAGACTGATGCAAACCACTCCACAATTGTTCACTAATTGTGCTGCAACAGTTTAGGACTGACTTATGATTTTACTATGCTGTTATGATTACCACTGAACTCTCTTAGGAGCATGGCTGCTGGAAAGTTTCTTCCGTGGCAAGAGATGTAACACTTAGTATGTCATAGTAATTATCTTAGACTGTGAACCTTTCTATTGTCTTTTCTTAGTTGTTTGGGGGGCCTGTGGTCTATATTAATCATATATTCCATAACCTACATATGTTGAAGCATGTGGAAATGTTTAGCAATTACATATGTAAAGGACTTCACACCTCTGAAAGGACAAAGGCTCTCAACCGCCGAGTGAAGAACAAAGACGTTCCCAGACACAATGCGGAGGAGACCGGAGGAGCCACCCTCACCCCCTAAGGCGAGGAGAGGAAATACCAAGACAATGGGGGGATTAAGATAACCAGGGATGTCAGCCTTTGTTATGCATGTCTTTTGTTGGGTGCAAGTATAAAGCCAGTGAGCTGGAGACATTCTGCCTCTTTTCTCCTTCTGCCACTCTGCACCAGACGAGACTTGTTAGGAGAGCTGATTATTAAACTTTGTTTAAAAATCAAATCGCCTCTTCATTTCCAAGCTCTTCTACACTGACTGTTATTTGCATCGACTATTTAGGAAAATCAGAGACAGATATCATTTGCATAATAATTTGGAACGCGGTGTATATATTACTCTTTTTTTTGCCGTCTTTCAGGGTTGCCACAGCGTATATTGCAACACCTTATATCGCAATGTAAAGGATTTTTACGCTGAAAGCCCTTCCTGGTACAATCCTCCTAATTTATGCGGGCTTGGGCACAGCTGGGTAACCAGCTTTCCTTTTCCCATTATACTATGCTAAGCACCAAGCTAGAAGGTAGCAAGTTCCATTTTCATATGGTCTTTGGTATGACCGGGCGGGAACTGAGACCCACAACCTCCCAGTTATGGGGTGGATATTCTCCCTCTAGGCCACCACTCCAGTTAGATATCTGTCAACAGATTGAGCCAAAATTCAAACCACTTCCTGAACTGCTACATGCAGCGAGGCTTCAAACGTCATCGATTACATCACTCATCATATATACCTCGATATGCGCTTCTCTAAACACTTCTTGGATTCCTCAACACACGCTTCAAAATATCAGCACTGTACCTCCCATCACTAGAAAACACAAATAATTTGAGGACTGAAGCATAAATATATAACATAAATAATAAAGATACAGAAAGTTGAAAATATACATAAAAATATGAAAAAATGGGGAAAAAATAAATAATTCATATCTTGTATTGTACAAAGTGTATAAAACAAAAAAAAAATACAGAAGTTTGAAAAATACATAAAAATAAAAACTATTCAACATTTTTATGCATATTTTTCAACTTTCTGTATCATTCTTGTTTTTATTTCATACATTTTCTACTATTCCAAACTTGTGGATGACTTGGTTCCATATTTTATGTATATAATTTCAACTTTCTGTATCATTTTGAATTTTGTCACTAATGTGTCGCTAATGGACCAATAACTGTAGAAACGTGCACATGCTAGCCATGAAGCCATGAGGATTCAACTTTATTTATATACCACCATTTCACAACAACAGTCAAAGCACTTTCAAACTGTAGGGGAAAACCCCACAACTGTGAAAAGATCCAGGCAATCAGGCGATCCCCTGTGAGCAGAAGTTGGCATGGGACTGCGCAAATTTTCCCAGTCATTTCATAACATTGTGGAGAAAGGAAGCAGGTGAGGCAATGAGCTAGATAACACACGAACTTTATTCTTTCTCCAAAATCCAGTACAGAAAAATCTGCTGGGTCTCCGTGCATCCTCTTTTTATAATCTTTAATTCCATACATGAAGACCCAGGAATCCCGACCATAATCATTGTGTAGAACAAAGACATGCATGGCACATTAACATAACATAACGCCAGTACCGCATTCTCACACCCTTTCCTCCTCCAGCGGTTCTGGTGCTTCCTCCTCTCCCCGGGGGACGAATAGTCCTTACTGCCCTGTCTGAGACCCCCCGGTGACACTTCCTCCTTCATCACATTGTTCCCTGTTTCCCCCAGCTGCTGTCTCTGGGTGGAGAATCCCTCAACCGTACCACCACACAGCCCCCCCCCCCCCCCGAACACCCAGAAAGGGCACTAACCCCCCATCCTTTGGGCTTTAGCCAGCCCCCATAATGGCTGTAGTGGGGGGTCACCGATCCAGTCGAAACACCCTGCTGGCGAGGTGTACAGGATGGCACGTCAGTCTGTGGAGGAAAAAGGGGGGGGGGGAACACATTAGCTTTTCGAGTGCCAGTCCCTACCAAGGGAACATCAACTTGCGGAGCCCCCAACAGCGAGCGTCCGTGCCGGGGAGCTTGGGCCAACACCACCTGCTCGTCTGCCAACACAAAAGCGGGCTTCAGCCTGTCGATGCGGATGGTCTCCCTGCGCCCCCCAAAGTCTAACACAAAATGCTTCGCCCCAGGTTCCAGCACCCTGAATGGTCCATCGTACAGTGGGCGCAGAGGGGTCCGGTGCGCACCATGCCTGACAAAAACAAAACCAGCGTTCTGTAAACTCTTGGGGACTAAAGTGCGAGGAAAACAATGGTGGGTTGGACCCGGCACGTTAAAAGCCTCTGTACTGTGGAAAAATTGCGTGGGCAGATCGGCCCTGGGTGTGGGGTTTTCTGGTAAAAACTCGGATCCGCAGCAGCTGAGAAAAAATGAGTTCTGCCGGGGAGGCTGCCAAATCCTCCTTAGGTGTGGAGCGCAACCCTAAAAGAACCCAGGGCAGGCAATTAACCCAATTTCTATCCGTGAGCGAAGCTCTGAGCGCTGCCTTAAGTGACCTATGAAAATGCTCGCATAACCCGTTAGTCTGGGGGTTGTACACAGTAGTACGGTGAATTTTGACCCCCAGGCTCTGGGCCATCGCAGACCAGAGTTCCAAAACGAATTGTGGACCCCTGTCGGAAGTGATGTCCAATGGGGATCTGAACCGTGCAACCCAAGCCAACAAAAAAGCGTGAGACACTTCCGCGGATGTGGTAGAAGCCAGCGGAACCACTTCAGGCCAGCGCATGGTACGGTCCACGACTGTCAAAAGGTGTGTGAAACCTTGCAACGGTGGGAGGGGTCCCACCAAATCCACATGGACGTGGTCGAACCTCCTAGCCGAGATTTGGAACGGCTCAAGGGGGGCTCTGGTGTGCTTGTACACTTTTGCTCACTGGCACGTGTCACAAGCTGCAGCCCACTCTTTCACGTCCTTGCGCAAGTGTGGCCAGATGAATTTCGCCCCCACTAGCTACACCGAAGCGCGCACGCCTGGATGCGAAAGAGAATGGATTGACTCAAAAATGCAGCGGCACCAAGAGCTCAGAACCACCAGGTACAGGCGGCCGGTGGAGACGTCACAGAGCAAGGGAGGGCACCCTTCTTACACCACCCTGCTCTCCAGCCTTAACCCAGTAGGCGTTGACTGGAGCCCGCAAATGTCCGCGTCCCCGGCTTGCTCTGTGGCCATGGCAGGGAAATCTAGTCCCATGTAGACCGGGGAGACTGACGGCTTATGGTCCACAAATGCGGTGAACTCACACCCCTCTAGCCAAAACTGAAAATGGCACATTGCCAGGTGTAGAGCCAACAATTCTCTGTTGAACATGCTGTATTTGCATTTGTTGTCGCGCAAAGTTTGACTGAAAAATACGAGCGGCTGCCACGAACTGGAGATGTACTGCTCCACCACTGCCCCTATGGCAACATTAGATGCGTCCGTAGTGAGCGCTATCCGTGCCGACGGATCCGGGTGGACTAGCAACGTGGCATCCACAAGCTCTGTTTTGGCGTTTGTGAAAGCCTGGACTCGCTCTGGAGTCCAGTCGATGTTTTCCGCGGGCTTCTTTTTTTTTAAGCGCAGCATACAACGGCTGTATCAGCTGGGCTGCCCGGGGAAGGAAACAGTTATAACTAGAAAAGCACTCGGAGAGCGCAGACCTCCGCCAAGCGCCACAATTCCCCCCATACAGTGTTTGTGTGTACGTTTTCAGATTCCTTGAGCATGTAAACATATGACTAGCAATTGGATTCACAATGATTATTTGTTTATTTGACAGGGACAGTGCAATAAACACACAATTAATCAATGACAATCAATCTGATAGTGATAGGATTAGTGGTTCAGTAGTAAAAGCATTGCCTCCTTGGCGGAGGTAATAAACTGAAGTGTTGCTGTTGTGTCCATCTCCTCCACTGACAGATGCAAATTGGGTAGACAGGTTGCCGTGGGTTTTATATTATATTGTAACGTGCTGCTCGACATGGCGACGTCCCACCGGGAGGTTCAAAGTCACGCTCTGGAGTCCCGCACTGTACCTGTGTCGCCAATAGGGTCAAGCCACTTGGCAAGCCAAGTAGGGTGCTCATATTGAGTTCGCTACAATATTATTTTTTGGGGGGTTGCGCTCCGCGGCAAACGAGAATTTAGAGGCTTCGCCGGCAGAGAGCTCGTTTTTGCGCAGCGCCTATGGCTGGCCGGGGAATTTCTGCCGAACAATCCGTCGGCGGACAGTTGCCCGTGTGAGGTTTTGCGGCGGGCCCAGGCCATTCATTCATTCATTCATTCATTCATTCAAGGTGGTAAATCCCTGATGCAGTCACTTTTAGCATTAGAGTGACACATATCAGGCGCAGCATTACTGGCGCCGGGATTCCTCTCTGTTCCGGAGCCGCTGGACAAAAGAAGGTGCGATAATGGTTGCCGTGGGTTTTATTGGGTTTGCGGTCCGCGGAAAAAAGAGGATTTGGAAGCCTCCCCCGGCAGAGAGCTGGTTTTTGCGCAGCCCCTATGGCTGGCCGGGGAATTTCTGCCAAATAATCCGACGCCGGACAGCTGCCCGTGTCAGCTTTTGCAGCGTAGTGCAAACACAGGCACTCTGGCGAGCCCTGTTTTCTGTGTGCTTTTGTGCCTAAAACTTTGAAGAAGGCGGAGTTTGTGTTCATCAGACACGTCGACCAGCGCCCTCTATTGCGCCTGCGCACATGTTGAAAATGGCTGTATGTCACAGTGTTGAAAAATGCTTTAAAAAATTCCTGTATCCAGATGGTGAACCGGATCACCCCCAAAATTTAATCAGTTCTTCCTTGTACCATTTCCAACAACGCCTGAAAGTTTCATGGAAATCCGTCCAAGACTTTTTGAGTTATCTTGCTAACCAACAGACAAACAGACAGACAAACGGACAGACAGACAAACACACAAACTCCAGCAAAAACATAACCTCCTCCTGGCCTTTTCGGCCTGGCGGAGGTAAAAATTGACCATTCCCAAAAACCCCTGTAGGGCCATCACAGTCTGTGGACGCAGAAAGTCTGACATGGTGGGCATCTTATCCGGTAGCGGAATCGTGCCCTCTGGTGAAATGCGGTGGCCCAAAAAATCAATCACTGACACCGAACTGGCACTTCGCTGGGTTCACTATAAGCCCATGCACTTCCAACCTCTGGAAAACCGTCTTGAGATGGGCGATGTGTTCCTCCTCGGACGTGCCAGCTACCAGAATGTCGTCTAAGTAGACAAAAACGAAGGACAAGTCATGAAGCACTGCATCCATCATTCTCTGGAAAGTCTGTGCCATGCCTTTTAATCTGAACGGCATGTGTGAAAACTCCAAAAGGCCAAAAGTGTGGTGATCTGAGCGCTGATTCCGTCCACGCTCAGGTTGCTCAGTATTTCTCCTTTTCCACCGTTGATTCCGGGGTTTGCTATTAGGACCGCTCAGGGGCTTTTATTGTGACAGCGTCTCAGCTGCACTTCCAGCTGGCAAAGCTGAGCCGGCGCCGTGACAGCTGTTTGTCATTTTGTTAATTACTTTACCTCTTTTCTGATTTGTTTGTGCCCTGTATTTAAGGGAGCAGCTGAGGCTCACTCCTCGCTGCGACCTACACAATCTTACTCCTTCGTGTTGATGGACTGGAGCTCCTATTCCTGACTCCTGTCTTTCCCTGTGTCTTGGACTCTTTGCTGCATGTCTCAGTAAGTGTTTTTGTACAGCGCAGGCTCCGTCCTCGCTGCCACTCCTAATCTATCTTCAGAGTCTATTATTTTGTATCTCAGTATATGTTCGTGTTTGCCCCACGTGGCTGTTTATTTTGTCATTTTGTCTTCTTGTAAATAAACAAGCAAACTTACTGTTTGGCATCTGGCGCCTCACTAATGCCCTGCAAGGGGCATTCATAACAGTAGGTCGCAGCCAAATGAGATGCCAGTCACAGTAAGTTTGTTTTTGGGTTCAGTTTTTTCCCCTTTTTCGTGTGCCAGTGTACTTCGGGAAACAGCGTCGCCAAGAACTGGTTATTCTTTGAACTTGGGCTACGAGCTGATCGTGGCTGTGATGGAGGTTGATGGCCTCCTCTCCAACGCTCGTAGGTGCGCCACTCCCGAAGACATATGCTGGTACCTGGACCTCACAGAGGCGGCTATTAAGTGCAATCTTCACCTTTCTGATCACGTTGAGGGCAGGGAGAGGATGGCGGAAATTGCAGCGCTTTGGAGGAGGATCCATAGGCCAGAGAAAGATCGCAGCAGGACGCCGAAGTCAGAGTCGACGGTGAGGCATCTCCATTCCTCGCCTTGGGATCCGGTTCCTGCCACCTATCCAGCCCAGGGTTCTGCGTCACCGAAGGGCCGTCCCCATCTGTAGCAGAGGAAGAGGACAGCCGGGACCCCCTGTGAATAGACACAGTGGGCAGCTGAGCTCATCAGGGGTCGCGTGGCTAAAGCACGCTCTTCCTTCCATTCCAGCAAGATCTTACGGAATGTGGTGGCGGCAGTTAGACTGGTGGAGGTCAATCCTGAACTGTATGTTGGTACTTACCCCCTGGAGCTATAACGTTAGTCAGTGTTGTTGACCCAGCTCCCCAAGCTGTGCAGGGCAGTGAGGTAAAGGAGACAGCATCCATTAATCGCCTATTAACAACATCAACTAACAACCCATAAGCACATAAAAAATCTGCACCTAAAATGGGGGCAGAACATGCAGTTACCACAAAGTCCCACTGAAAGTTGTGTCCGTGTAAGCATATGGTCAGTGTCAGCTCACCAAATGTCCTGATGGTAGATCCGTTGGCGGCTGTAAGCTCAAGACTGCTGCCTCCTGCCAATCTGTCTGCACTAGCCAGCAGGATGAGGCTCTTGTGGGAGCCGGAGTCCACCAAGAAATGTCTCCCTGAACATGTGTCTGTGATTAAAAAGCAGCTTGTTTCTGTCACCAGTGGTTGCAGCTGCTACTGACTGCTGGCCATGCCGTTTCCCGGCTTCTTGAATTGGCATGGCGGCAGGCAGCGTTGGGCTTTCGAATCAAAGCGGCGATGATAGAAACAGATCACCCTGTTCCTCCATCTCCTGGTGTCTGCTCCGGCTACCACCAACAGCTCCTCGATCTCGCTGGAGTCCCTCATGGATGCTGCTGCCGCTGCATGCCTGCTGAGAGTTCTGGTCGCTAAAATGATGCGATCTGCTTTCTGCACCAGTGCGTGGTAGTCCTTGGTCACCAGCAGCGGCGAGTTGGCCAGGATGACCCTCGTTGCAGCTGGTACGTTCCTGAGGAACAAGTGGGCAAACAGGAAAGACTCGTCGTTCTTCCCCATCAGCACTAACATGCTCTCCATGAGCTCCACGGCTGATCTGTCACCTAACTCCGAATGTGTTAGGAGTCTCTTTGCCCTCTCACTGTCAGAAAGGGTATAGCACTTGGGTTAGCATCCTCTTGAGTGCTTCATATTTCCCCTGGGCTGGCGGCTCCTGGAGCAGGATCGTCACCTTTTGCATGGCGCGCGCATCCAGTGCAGCGACCACGTAGTAATACTTGGTGCTCTCTCTCCAGGTAGTCTCCGGGGTGGTGCTCAGCTCGCTCTCCATGGCACGTCTTGGGGTCACCAATGTCGAGAAAGGAAGCAGGCGAGGCAATGAGCTGGACAACACACAAACTTTATTGCTTCTCCAACATTCAGTACAGAAAAATTTGCTGGGTCTTCGTGCATCCTCTTTTTATAATCTTTAATTCCATGCATGAAGACCCAGAAATCCCGACCATAATCATTGTGTGGAACAAAGACATGCATGGCACATTAACATAACATAACGCCAGTACCGCATTCTCACAACCTTTCCTCCTCCAGCGGTTCTGGCACTTCCTCATCTCCCCGGGGGGCAAATAGTCTTTACTTTCCTGTCTGAGACCCCCGGTGACACTTCCTCCTTCAGCACATTGTTTCCTCTTTCCCCCAGCTGCTGTCTCTGGGTGGAGAATCCCCCAACCGTACCACCACAACATCACAATATAACCAGACTCCTCACACGGTGGGCTCTGGTCCATATCCAGATCTCGAAGCCTTTTGATACAATTTGAAAAAAAAAAATGCCTGTTTCATTTTGACTGAACAACAACAACAACAACAAAAAACAGATCTCAAACGTTATGTGAAAGATTTCTTTCTAATCATATTTAATTCTTTAAATCATATTTTTCTCTATGATACTTTGTTCTCAAAACAACCTTTATCTGTTCCTTCCTCTGTTCCGGACACAGAGCTTAGCCTCAAGGTTGGAGCCTCAGAGAGGCTCAGCTCTCATAAATCCTGGAAAGCCCCATTTCCCCCACATCCTCCGGTTCCGGCGCCACACGAGTTGGCTGCCTTTTGCAGCAGCGGCTCAATTCTGAGTCTTTTTTATCTTCCTTCTTCTTTCTGATCCGGTGATAACTTTCTGATCCGGCACACCTTTCGCTCTATATATATCACGGACACACAGATCGCCCCAAAGGTCTCCCGAGTCGGTGGACGGAGCCTCTGTTTACAGCAGGAGACGATACAGCAGGGAAGAGCTAGCTAGCACTCAACCGCCACCCGGTGCTAACGGAGAAACTCGACATACCGGGGAACTGAAGCGAAAACGATGCGGGTGCCGGGCTGGAGTTTAGGCGGCGTGCAAGAAATATAACACAAAATAATAAAGAGCGATGGCAAGAACCAAGCAGACCGCCCGTAAATCTACTGGAGGAAAAGCCCCCCAGGAAGCATCTGGCCACCAAGGCTGCTCGAAAAAGCGCTCTGGCCACCGACGGAGTGAAGAAGCCTCACCGTTACAGGCCCGGTACCATGGCTCTGAGAGAGATCCGTCGCTACCAGAAATCCACGGAGCTGCTCATCCGTAAGCTGCCCTTCCAGCGCCTGGTGAGGGAGATCGCTCAGGACTTCAAGACCGACCTGCGCTTCCAGATCTCTGCCGTCATGGCTCTGCAGGAGGTCAGCGAGGCCTAATGGATCTCTTCGAGGACACCAACCTGTGCGCCATCCACGCCAAGAGGGTCACCATCATGCCCAAAGACATCCAGCTGGCCCGCCGCATCTGCGGAGAGAGAGCTTAGACTTTCTGCTGCACATCCACCAACCACAATGCTCCGCACTGTGTGTCTATATATATATATATTTATAGTAATATGTACATATGTATACTAGCTGCTCTTGTTTTCTCTTGCCTTCTGATTGTTGCTCTGAGTGTTGCTATCCCTGTGCTGTTGCAAACCTGGAATTTCCCCATTGTGGGACTAATAAAGGCTTATCTTATCTTATCTTATCTGTTATCTCTGCTTTTCCTGTTCCCATAAAAGCCTGCACAAAAGGATGTTGCTTGAACATTTCCGTGGAACTGTACTGATTGTAACTTCTGCTGAAATCTTCCCTTTCGTAAAAGATAATAAAATGCAGAAAAGGCATCCAGTTGTTTCATTTTTCTTCTTTCATCATTCTTTCACCAGATTAATAAGGGACTATTTATTGACAAGTAAAAATCCACAACAGTTCTTTGGTAGCAGAGGATGGTTGGCTCGTGCGTCTCCTTCCCCAGAGTCTGGAATCCTTCAATGGGCTGATAACCCCACCGGTGAACTGATGGCTCCAAACCTCATTTAAATTCTGTTTTGGGAGAAGCGGAGAGTCTTTGGGTACATCCAGGGAGGTATTCCACAACTCCAAGCCGAAAAGATCCATTTTTTTGTGGAAAATCTGGTGAGAGTATATATTTCTATGACAAATTTCAAATTTGTTGGATAAGAAAGCAATTTTTTTTGTGGGGAATAGGCAAATTGAGGTATTGGGGATAATCACTGTTTGCTACTGTAGAACATATTTTTGCCTCAAAAGCTTAGTTAGAGGCCCTTAGATAAAGTGGTGCAGAGGTATATCAATAAACTAGGGTTTAAATTCCCTCAAATATATAGTTGCCTTTCACCTTAGACACACACACACACACACACACACACACACACACACACACACACACACACACACACACACACACACACACACACACTGCATTCATCACTAATACATAAAATATAGGCTTTCAAGCTCCAGAAAATCATACTAGACGATTTATCTGTTGAGGGTACAGGCAGGTGGCGCTCTGACCTGTGTGTTTCACTTTAGGATTGTGAGACGCCAGCTTTTTTACGGTGGTTTAGCTGATGGTATAAACTCCTACACCCATGACATATGCAACTGTAGTGTTTGTAAAAGCTCCAGTCAGTGGCACTAGGTTACTAGACTGTTGAGGAGGCCAACATAAAAGTAGGCCAACTGGTGAAGGATCAGAAAACCGGAGGGTGGTTTTCCCTGTGCCAGGTTGGGTTTCTCCGCTTTAGCATGGCGTTGAGACACAAGGTTTTTTATGGCCGTTTTTACTCTTGCAAAAACCGCTACCCAAGGAGACGCTGATGAAATATAGGAAAATCTGAAAGTAAGAGTGTGAGCCCTTACAGCGATTCCCATATGTGAAAATATATAAGGCAAAAATATGGTGATGAAAATGTCTGGCTGGTGCCTATCTGGTCTGAAATGGGTTTTCCAGATGGAGGATCATTTAGTCTCCATCAATTACATTCTTTGAAAGAAAAGTTATGTGAGAAAAAAGCAGAAAATAAAAAAGTATGATAAATAAAAGAGCTCCTTCCATCTAAATAATTTATGGCATCATATACATGAAAAGTAAATTAGTTTCATAGGAGATTGTGTGAGAATGTGTTTATATGAAAATGTGTGAGAATGTGTACACAAGAAGTTATAAAAGTGAAAACAAAAGCCTATTTGCTAACTATATAGTTGATATTTATTTTACCAACAGTATCTGGTTTGAATCAATTAGGGGTGTGGGCTATTAAATGTTCTTATGACCCCGAGCATTAGAGCAAAGTCAGAAGGATTTGAAATAAATAAATATATATAAACAAAAACAGAAAATAGGACCCTGTGGATGTATTTTTTAATGAATGTGTTTTCTTCTTTTAATTTTTATTTTTCTCTCCTAGACATACCTTTATGCCGGTTTAGAATTTTTTAGGACTAATTCTGTGGCTCACATTTTACATTTTATTTAAGGTTTCACTTTTATTGTTGAGCTTGTGACTTTATTTAAAGTCCAAGGATGCAGAAATTCATATGGCCCTACATATCTAAGCAGAAAACATGTTTTATTTTATTTTATTTTTGGTTTATTTTGTTTTATTTTAGGTTTAGTTTAGTTCATTGTGGTTCATAACAGCAAACATAATGTCATTTATCAAGGTATATAGTATAACCTAATTTACCCTTTTCATTATACTTAATAATCTTATAATTCTACACATTTTTTAAATCAGTTTCAAGGAATCACACATTTTAACTGCATTGGGAAAGTAATCTCACAGACTGACACCCTAAAACAGAGAAACAGTGGCATTTTATTTAAGTCCTAGTTTTAACTTCTATGTGGATGATATATGAACAGACTATACGTCTCAGGAATCTTTTTCTCCTTTTCATTTTTTTAAGGGGCAAACTGAACCGTGGCAGACCAGTGCTATCTTTATTTTGTCTCATCACCTTCCTGACCCCAGCATCAACACCCAGTGTCAACACCAACGTCATCACCAAATCCATCAATTAACCAGCACTAAAGCATTCACACCTTAATGAGCAGCTCTCCCTCACATGATGGACTAAGAACTCTTCTGCTAGTCACTGGCAGGCGGCTGAAGACAACAACAGGCCAGTATTGCTTTGTTTGTGGCAATTGCCTGTAACCAAGAACTGCTGAGGGACAAACATAACTCCACCTCTGTGTGTGGGCCATGAACATTCTCTACTCTATGTGTAAGTGCTGAAGATATGATACCAGCTGAGAGCCAAAGAATGGACAAAGAGAATGATAAGATGGGGATTCTCTGTGTGCCAAAGAGAGAGAAGAATGGACACTATTTGCCATGGTTTACTAGCCCAACAGATAGGACAAAAAAAATGGTAAAATGCATTTACACCAACAATTTTTTTTCTCAGCATGACATTTTTTAAATGTAGGACAATAGTCAGACAAAGTACATACACATTTGAGATATAGTTTACAGTAATGAGTATACAAATGCACTGGCACATGGTAAAAAGTATTTCTTAAGTAATCACACCTTTACGAGTACAAGAGAATAATAATGATAATAATAATGCCCTCATGCCTAATTGATTACACACCAGACAGATTACAGACCAGAACTGGAGTAGACAGATGAGTGAATGAGTGAATGAATGCTTGACGAGTTGCAAACCAGAGACAGAAAATTTTTTAAACCACTGGTGTTGAAAAATTTCTATCAAAAGTAATGTGCAACATTATTTAAAATGACAGCCAACAAGTTTGAGACAATGGTTAACCTTTTAACATCTATATATACTTCTGAAGTGTAAAAGTGTAAAAGTATATGCTTATATTTGAATTTTAAAATGACAATTACTAAAAGCTTTGTCTAAACCATGCATGAAATAAATATATTTTGAGATCAAAATGACAAAAATAGAAACTGAAGAGCTCTTCCATTGCCTGAAAACTAAGAATCTTACTCATACCTTTCTCATATTTCTGCCTTCAAGGGTGACTACAAAATAAATTTAAAAAAATGACTGTTTTCTCATTACAGGACAAACTTAAGCATGGCTTGTGGAGAAAATCTTGAAAAATTGGCATCCAGAGAAGGGAGCCCTGTGAACTGTATGATTAATTGATTTCATAAAATGTTGATCAACAAGATAGAAACTATAAAGTTTAAGTAATTAGAGTATTTTGACTACATGGCCATAAATTGAAATAAGTAAATTATAATTTGGTTTGTAAAGAAAAGATTAATCTGAACTATGTGACCACATACAAAATTTAAAAGAAAATTATTATTAAATGACTGTATTTCAATTTTTTTTTTAAGATAGATAAAATTACGTCACAATAACAACAACAAGTATGACACTTGGATACAATAATAATGTTTTTCTTTTTTCTTTTTGAGACACTGAGACCGTAGCTTTATTAGAATTCATGTCCTAAGTGACAGTGATATTCAGTGTTTCACAAGATGTTTGACACCATGGTTAAATAAAGATAATATTGACGAAGGATCCTTTCTATCAGCATGCTTAATCAAAATGCAGGCACCTCTGATGAGACACCGTCAGTGGGAGAAGGCCTCAAGACCTGACTGAAATATAGTTTGATTCTAAAGTAAACTTACTATTGACGTTTTGAAACTTGACATTTAGAGACTGGACTTAGATAACTTGATTATTACGTTTAGAATGACTTCAGATGACACTGATAATCTACCTTCTTCTACCTTTTCTGTTCTTTTTTTTTCTTTTGTTTGATGTCTGTTTGTTTTGTCCTGAATTATTTATTTGGTCTGTTTGTGTACCTGCCCTTGAGGCTATGTAGAAAGAGAAAAGAAAAAAGGAGCGAATATCTGGAATATACTTTATGAACAGTTTCCATATTTGCTGGCAAATTTTTCATTATTCCCTATATATTCCCTTTGAGACAATATTATATTTGATGGCAAATTTCATTAATTTAGAGACAAAATTGATTAAATTTTGGTTGCTTTAAAATACATTGTTATAAAGGAAGACACTTAATGTTTGAAGAATAAAAATTATTTGACAAGCAAACTAACCCATCTTTGAAAATAATTTTTGTATGCCCAATAAGAATAGTAATTTCTAAATTAATAAATTAGTAAATTAAGAGGGTATTTTACTGAATCCATTGATAACTTGGCTGAATGAATGAGTTACTTTGTTGAATTTAAACCAAAGTTCATGAATTTAATGACCTTTTAACAGATTGGTAAACACAGCAAAAAACAAAGCTGAAGCTAAATGCTGACATAAAAGGTGAGTATATTATGGGTAAATGAAATCTAGAAAATTAATGGTTTAAACATTCGTTATATGTCTGAGGAAAATGCAGACCAAGGGTGCCATGTGCTGGCGAATGCTCATCCCCTCCTTCCTGCTCACCGGCTTCCTCATCAGATGCACCTGCTGATTCCTGCTGGGCCATCATTTATAAGGAAGCACGCTTCAGTGATTCAATGCTGGCTCGTTTGGGTATACTGCTCCAGAAGACAGCTCACTCGTAAGCAGTTGTGTTGTTTATGACCTCATCTTATATTCCTTTTCTTCCACCTCTTCCAGGTTGCTGCACACAAAGCAATGCGTCTTCAGGGATTTGGTGCGCTCGCCAGCCTGTTGTTCCGCCTCAAGTCAGCCCATCCTCTCCACCCGGTCAGACCTCTACAATACCTGACCGGCAGTTCTTACCTGCTGGTTCTTCTCCTTCACTGGGTTCTGTGCCAGTCTCTTTTCATCTCCCACATAAGTGGTATAATTTGTCTACCATTATTTCTCCATTCCTTCCTAACCAACCTCGTCTATCTTCCGCAGGGCTCCCACTTATCTGGCGAGTGACTGACGTTTTCTACAAATGTGCAATTTTGAAAATTCTAATAAAAGGTCAAACCTCTTTTTTGTGTTCTCTTGGTAATTGCACTTTGCACTCTGGTTGCTTGTCCAGTCAATATGACAGAATAAGCCAGCCAGGGTCACAACCTGGCAAGTGCATTATCAACACAGCACTCCGCGCTCCACCACCTCGACGTTACAGAGAGGCAGGTGGCTGAACACACTCAGCTGCTGCAGGCAATTATGCAGCAGCTGAGTGTCATCATTGATCAATTGGGCCATGTGGCTGTCCCAGCCACTCCACCTCCACCTGCTCATCCACCGTCTACTATCATTGGCCGAACCCTTTCCCTTTCCACACCTGCTCCGTATGCAGGGGAGGTGGGGAAATGTAAAGATTTTTTGTGTCAGATTTGGCTTTATTTCGAGCAGGTGAAGGGGGAGTTCCTGAATGACACTTCCAAAATCCACCAGTTTACTCTTTTGCTTCGGGGCCGAGCTCTTAGTTGGACACGGTCTGTTATCGATAGTCAGAGAGCTTCGCCATCCATGTTTGACCAATTTGTGTCCGAGTTTTCCCGCACCTTTGACCGTTCCGAGAGTGAAGGGAATATTATGAGTCACCTGATGTCGCTCCGCCAGGGCAGTCGGTCCGTGGCCGACTTCTCGGTGGGGTTTAGGGTCAAGGCAGCAGATTCGGGGTGGACCGAGGTTGCTCTGCACAGCGCGTTCCTCCATGGACCGAATCCTCGGCTTCGTGATGACCTGGCCGTTTATGCCGTTCCTGCCACCTTGGACGGCTTGATAGATCAGGCAGTTGGGCCAGATAATCAGTACCGCGAACTCGCTTGGGAGCGCGGTGCCTCCTCTTGCCCGCACGCCACATGCACACTCCCGGCATCTACTGACCTAGGTAAGTCCGACTCCGCCCCCGAGCCTACGGAGCTCAGCTCTGCTCGTCTTCCATGGGCAGAGGCTGAGTGGTAGAGGCGGCGGCGGCAGATCAGGGCGTGTGCCTACTGTGGTTCGCTTAAGCACAAGTTAGACACATGCCACCTACAGCCGAAAAGAATCGGCCCATCAGTGGCCGCGGGGGGTGTGGCGGGCAGGACTCAATCTGATCCCCCTGGTAATTTTTCTATTTTGGCCCTGGTTCAGCTACCGGGGGTCGAGAAGAGGGTCTCCGCCCTAATTGATTCCGGGGCAGAGGATAATTTTTTCTCCTCTAAGCTGGTGCATGAGATGGGGATTCCGACGGTTAAACTGCCGGCTCCCCGTTCTGTGCGAACCCTTTCTGGCCAGACGGTGGCGTCCGTTACCCATTGTATGGCGCAGTTATCCGTCCTGTTGTCCAGTAACCACTAGGAGAGGCTGACTTTTTATATGTTTCCACAGGCCTCTCACATGGTGGTACTTGGTTATCCGTGGTTCCTGAGGCATAATCCAATTATTTATTGGGCACAAAATTCCATCACCTCCTGGAGTCCCAATTGTTTGGCTACGTGCCTAAACTCGGCCGAGTGTTCACCGTCCCTCCCCATCTCCTCTCCTCAGGTTGAGCCGCCGGACCTCAGCCTCGTGCCCGAGGTCTATCACGACCTCGAGGAGGTCTTTAGCAAGTCACGAGCATTAGCACTTCCTCCACATCACTCGTTTGCTCGTATGACTGGTCTCTGCATCCGTGCATTAACTACCGGGAACTTAATGCCATCACTGTCAAAGATAAATACCCTTTGCCCCTGATGAACTCCGCGTTTGAGCTCCTGCAGCATTCACGTGTATTCTCTAAGCTTGACCTACATAACGCATACCATCTAGTTAGAATACGTGAGGATGATGAGTGGAAAACAGCATTTAAAACACAGTTTGGGCAAGTTGAGTACTTGGTTATGCCTTTTGGATAAACCAACGCCCCTGCTGTTTTCCAACATTTAATTAACGACGTCCTCCGTGATATGTTTAATCAGGTTGTTTTTGTGTATTCAGACGACATCCTGATTTTTTCTTGCATGCCAGAGGAGCATGAGACTCATGTTAGAGCCGTGTTAGATCGGCTCTTAGAGAACCAACTCTATGTCAAGGCTGAGAAGTGTGAATTTTCCACATCTTTCACTTCTTTCCTTGGCTTTATTATAGCGGCGAGAGAGCTGAGGGCTGACTTAGCCAAGGTGAAGGCTGTGCTAGATTGGCCAACACCCCACTCCCGCAAGGAGCTGCAATGCTTCTTGGGGCTTGCAAATTTTTATTGCAGGTTTATTCGAAACTATAGAGGGATAACACAGCCTTTAACACAGCTGACCTCAGTTAAGGTACCGTTTTTATGGACCGAGGCAGCTGAGCAGGCCTTTACCAAATTAAAGGGCCTGTTCGCTGACAAATCCATCTTGGCTCAGGTCGACCCACAGCTCCAGTTCACCCTGGAGGTAGATGCTTCAGAAATGGGGGTGGGCGCTGTGTTGTCCCAGCGCTCTCCCCCGGACTTGAAGCTCCACCCGTGTGCGTATTTCTCTTGGCGGCTCACCCCATCCGAGAGGAATTACGACATCGGGGATCACGAGCTGTTGGCCATTAAGTTAGCATTTGAGGAATGTTGACACTGGCTGGAGGGAGCCGCTCACCCGGTAGTCGTGTGGACCGACCACAAGAACTTGGAGTATCTGTGGTCAGCCCGCCGGCTTAATCCTAGGCAGGCTCGCTGGGCCCTATTTTTCCAGCGTTTTAATTTTACTGTCACCTATAGGCCCGGCTCCCATAATCACTATAAGATGGCGGCAGCGTGCACGGACGCAGCGGCCCCTCTTGGCATCAGCGAGTGTGAGAGTTTTGAGTGTTTTGATCTTTCCAGACGTACATTCTGTAAAACTTACAACCGTGAGACCTTATTAAACATCAAGGTACTGCACGCTGCAAGAATCGCGGCGATCGGTTGTGATTTGGACATTCTATGCCAGCATGGTATTCTGGTGGAGTCCCCGCTGGAAGCCACCCGAGAGAGGAGGAGGCGTAAGCGGAGCGAACGCAAGCAAAAGCGTGGAAAAAGGGCCGGGATCCATGCTAGGCTAAAGGCTAACCCCTCCAGACCAGCGGTACCGTCGCTCATTCTCTCTAACATCTGCTCCCTCGAAAACAAGCTGGACGAGTTGCGTCTGCTGAAAGAAACCCGGAGAGTGTGGAGAGACCGCTGTGTGTTTGTTTTCACTGAGACATGGCTCCACGGCAACATTCCTGACGAGGCCATTCAACTGGAAGATATGGTGATGTTCCGTGCCGACAGGGAAACGGCGAGCTCCGGTAAGAGTCGGGGGTGGGGGGGGTGGGCTATGCATCTATGTTAACAAGAACTGGTGCATCAATGCCACGTTAGTGTCTAAACACTGCTCTCCGTTGGCGGAGTTCCTTATTGTAAATTGTCGGCCATATTATTTGCCGAGGGAATTCAGCAACATGTTTGTAGCTGGTGTTTACATAGAGCCGAGAGCTAATGCTAAAGCTAATGCTAAGAAGGCACTCGGGGAACTGCACAATGCGATTAGTGAAATCCAAACTTCACACCCGGACAGTTTTGTGGTGGTTGCAGGGGATTTTAACCACACCAGCTTAAAGACTGTGCTCCCCAAGTTTGAACAATGTGTAGACTTTAAGACCAGAGGAGAGAATATGTTGGACTTAGTGTACACAAACACAGATGCATATAAAGCGATACCCCGCCCCCATCTTGGCCTTTCTGATCACATATCTGTGATGCTGCTCCCTGCCTACAAATCTTTATTGAAGCGCAGCAGGCCAGCAGTGAAACAAATTAGAATTTGGCCAGAGGGTGCAACCTCTGCACTGAAAGACTGTTTTCTGCACACAGACTGGGAGGTCTTCAAAATAGCAGCCTCCCAGGAAGACGAGACAGATGTGGAGGAGTATGCTGATACAGTCACCAGCTACATCGCGAAGTGCACAGAGGATGTCACTACAGCGAAGACCATCACTATGCGGGGTAACCATAAGCCCTGGATGACTGCAAAGGTGCGCTCGCTGCTTACAGCCAGAGATGCAGCCTTCAGAGCGAAGGACAGGATCGCCCTCCGCTCAGCCAGGTCTGCGCTCTCAAAGGGAATTAAGGCGGCAAAGCGCGCCTATGCGGAGAAAATCCAGGGACACCTCTGTGACACTAGGAACACCAAGCAGATGTGGCAGGGAGTTCGGACACTGACGGCCTATAAGTCTAGGCAGGGGGTCGATGATGACGACGCTTCGCTTCCAGACAGGCTTAACGACTTCTTTGCACGTTTTGAAGCATCAAACTCGACAATCAGAGGGAGGGCTGGCCCACCCCCACCATCGGTCGGACCAGCTTTTACCATCAACACAGCGGACACACGGAGGACCCCAACCAGAGTCAACCCACGCAAAGCTGCAGGTCCGGACAACATTCCGGGACATGTGCTCCGAGACTGCGCAAGCGAGTTGGTGGATGTCCTGACTGACATTTATAACATCTCCCTGAGTCAAGCCATCGTTCCCAGATGCTTCAAGACCTCTATCATTGTACCGGTGGCAAAGAAACCAGTTGTGTCCTGTTTGAATGACTATCATCCTGTTGCACTGACACCAATTGTGATGAAGTGTTTTGAACGGCTTGTCAAACCACACATTACAGCCTGCCTCCCTGCATCACACGACCCGCTCCAGTTTGCATATCGTTCAAACTGCTCCACGGAGGATGCTATAGTCACCACCCTACACTCTGTCATCAGCCACCTGGACCAGAAAGACACCTAACGCCAGACTCCTGTACATTGATTTCAGTTCAGCATTCAACACCATTATTGGTGTTGAATGCTGCATGGTGGCGCAGTGGTTAGCACTGCGGCAGCACAGTTTACCCTTGGCCGGGGGATCGTGGGGATTGTGGGATCGTGGGTTTGATCCCAGCCCCCGACCAACAGTGATCTGTGTGGAGTTTGCATGTTCTCCCCGTGTATGCGTGGGTTTACCCCGGGATTTCTCCGGTTTCCTCCCACATGCCAAAAAAACATGCAGGTTAGGTTAATTGGAGACTCTAAAGTGGCCCTTGGTGTGAATGTGTGTGTGAGTGGTTAAAAGGGATGGCGCCGTATTGTGGCTGCTTCATCCATCTAGGTGGTGGATGACCCTTAATTTCTGTAAAGCGTCTTTGAGTGTCTATGATAAAGCGCTATATAAATCTGATGTATTGATTGATTGATATTGATTATTCCCCAGAGACTGATGGAGAAATTACTCCTTCTCGGTCTGAACACCGCCACATGTCTCTGGATCCTGGATTTCCTGACTGAGAGACCTCAGTCTGTCCGGGTTGGAAACAACATCTCCCACTCTGTCACGCTGAGCACCGGATCCCCTCAAGGCTGTGTGCTCAGTCCACTGTTGTTTACACTTCTAACGCATGACTGTGTATCCAGATACGAGGGGAACCAGATTATTAAGTTTTCAGACGACACCACGGTGGTGGGACTTATTCAGGGGGATGAGGAATCAATGTACAGGGAAGAAGTGAGAGACCTGGAGGGGTGGTGCAGGGAGAACAATCTGGTGCTCAACGTGGACAAAACGAAGGAGATGATTATCGACTTCCGGTGGTCACAGCCTGAGCACGTCCCCCTCAGCATCGGCGGCCATTTAGTGGAGAGAGTGGAGAACATCAAGTGCAGATCTCGCAGGACCTGACCTGGAGCAAGAATTCCTTGGGGATCAGGAAGCGGGCTCAGCAGAGACTGCACTTGTTGAGGAAACTCAAACAGGCCTCTCTCCCCATCTGCATCCTCAGGACCTTCTACAGAGGTGTGGTGGAGAGTGTTCTGATGTACTGCATTGCTACATGGTACTCCAGCTGCAGTATGTCAGACAAAAAAGCCCTGCAGAGGATAGTCAAGGGGGCTGAGAGGGTAATTGGAGTCTCCCTCCCCTCTGTCCAAGAACTTTTTCAGAACCGTTGTAGGAGCAGGGCACTGAACATTGTCAAGGACCGTTCTCACCCTCTGCATAAACACTTTGAACTTCTTCCATCTGGTAAACGATTCCGGAGCATTAGAGGCAGAACCACCAGACTGATCAATAGCTTCCTTCCACAAGCTGTCAGGATGCTGAACAGTTGACCCGGAATCTCTCATACACACTACTGCACCTACGGACATTTTGTATATTATTTGTATATTATAGTTAGTTAGTTTTTTTTCCCAAGTATGTCTCAGGGATGTGTGAATGGATGGGGGGTGGGGGGGTGGGGGGGGTGAAGCTATGTGGGAGTGTGTCTTAAATCATGCTGCTTCTATTTATATGGATGCCGAGAGAAACGCAATTTCATCTTGCCTGCACTACGGTTGTATGTACAGCAATGTGACAATAAAGTTTGATTTGATTTGATTTGATTTGATTTGATAATAGGAAGCCTGATGCTCTCTTCAGGCAGTTCAGTCAGGACTTGGCTGACCCCCCTTCCCCCTCCCAGCCCATTCTTCCACCTTCGTGCGTCCTGGGAACCCTTACCTGGGAGATCGAGAATGTGGGGATCGTGGGATCGTGGGTTCGATCCCAGCCCCCGACCAACAGTGATCTGTGTGGAGTTTGCATGTTCTTCCCGTGTTGCGTGGGTTTACTCCGGGATTTCTCCGGTTTCCTCCCACATGCCAAAAACATGCATGTTAGGTTAATTGGCTGTTCTAAATTGTCCCTAGATATCTGTTTTCTATAGGCCCTTAGAATAGAGGGTTAGTATTAATGAAAGCGCTTTGAGTGGTCTTTGTGACTAGAAAAGCGCTATATAAGTGCAGGTTAGTTAGTTAGTTAGTTAGAATCCGCCAGGCCCAGTCCTCAGAGCCCGAACCAGCGGGATGTCCCCCCAAAAGCCTGTATGTTCTTGCCGCCCTCCACACGGAAATAATCCAGTGGGGGCACACCGGACGTTTCGCCTGCCACCCAGGGGTGGTGCGGACTATCGACATCATCAGACGAGCGTTTTGGTGACCCACATTGTGGCAAGACGTGCAGGAGTATGTGAAGGCCTGCCAGACATGTGCCCAGAATAAATCTTCCTCCATCCCTTCCGCTGGCCTTCTTCACCCCCTCCCCATCCCAAGCTGGCCTTGGTCCCATATCACCATGGATTTTGTCACTGGTCTTCCCTCTTCCCATGGCAATACAGTGATTCTGACCATCATTGACCGATTCTCTAAGGCCGTACACCTGGTTCCCCTCCCCAAGCTGCCATCCGCCTCCAAGATGGCAGAACTCCTATCCTACTACATCGTCAGACTGCATGCGATTCCTATGGACATTGTGTCTGACTGGGGTCCTCAGTTCACATCACGGGTTTGGAAGTCCTTCTGCCTCTGCTTTGGCACCACCGTCAGCCTCACCTCCGGCTATCATCCTCAGAGCAATGGACAGGCTGAGCATGCCAACCAGTCCCTGGAGGCCGCCATTTGTTGTGTGGCAGCCGACGACCCCGCTTCATGGAGCTCCCACCTGACCTGGGTGAAATATTCACTTAATTCCACAGTCTTTTCAGCCACGGGCCGATCACCATTTGAGGTGTCTGTGGGCTACCCCTCCCCCACTCGCTCTCTGTGGCAGAGAGAGAGGTTGCGGTGCCATCCATGGGGGCCCATTTTCATTACTGCCGCCGGGCCTGGAGATCCACCAGAGCAGCTCTCCTCTGCTCCACTGAGTGTAATCAGCATTACGCTGACCACAAGAGGGTCCTGGCGCCGGACTATAAGACTGGACAGCAGGTCTGGGTGGCCACGGATCAGGTACCACTGAAGGCTGAGTGTCAGAAGCTCGTTCCTCGGTTCGTGGGCTCCTTCCCCGTCACTAGTAACATCGGCAACTCTGCTGTCCGGCTCCAGCTCCCATGCACCCTACCATCTACGTCTCTAAGGTAAAGCCTCTCTCTTCCAGCCCCCTCTGCCCTCCCCCAAAGCCGCCTCCTCCTCCCAGGGTTCTTGACGGACACATCACGCATACCGTGAAGGAGAAGCTGGATGTACATCGTCGGGGCCAGGGTTCCAGTATTTGGTCGACTGGTAGGGCTATGGCCTGGGGCATTGGTCATGGGTCCCTTGGTCTAAGTTCCACGACAAAGGGATGGTACGGGCTTACCATCAAGCCCACCCAGAGAAGCCTGGGCGACCACCAGGAGGCGTTCATTGGGGGGGGGGGCACTGTCATGTGCTGGCGAGCGCTTGCCCCCTCCTTTCTGCTCACCAGCTTCCTCATCAGATGCACCTGCTGATTTCTGCTGGGTCAGCGTTTATAAGGAAGCACGCTTCAGTGATTCAGTGCTGGCTCGTTTGGGTATACTGCTCCAGCAGACAGCTCACTCGTAAGCGATTGTATTGTTTATGACCTCGTCTTACATTCCTTTTCTTCCATCTCTTCGAGGTTGCTGCACACAAAGCGGTGCATCTTCAGGGATTTGGTACGCTTGCCAGCCTGTTGCTCCGCCTCAAGTCACCCCGTCCTCTCCACCCGGTCAGACCTCTACAATTATACCCGACCAGCAGTTCTTACCTGCTGGTTCTTCTCCTTTGCTGGGTTCTGTGCCAGTCTCTTCTCATCTCCCACCTAAGTGGTATAATTTGTCTCCTGTGGGGGATCCACTCACTATGTTTCCACTCAGAATCGTCATGGGATGTTTGTGTGTTGATGCGGGGGTAGGTGTGTTGATGAGAGCAGTGACAAGTTAGTTAGTTAGTTAATCCCTTCACACCATGAAGGCGTATATGGGCGGTGCCTATCTCCGTTTCTCTGACCCTAGGCCACACAGCTACTGTAAGTAGTGGAAGCTACAGTGGGGGGTCAGTCCTCTGGTAGCTCTGTGTGTAACTTTACTTTCCCCATTCCATTATGCGGAGCACCACGCTAGAAGGCAGAAAGCACCATTTTTATGTGGTCTTTGGTATGACCCGGCCGGGATTTGAACCCCTGCCTCCCGGGTGTGGAGCGGATGCTCTACCAACTGAGCCACCACTCCGGTGCAGAGCAGAGCAGTGACAAAGAGAATGGGAATTGTAAAGGCTTTCATGTTAATGCAGCACCACAGGTGACTGAGCGAGTTGTATGATATAAAAGGAGAGATGCCTACGACCTGTTAGTCTTTTTGATGCTTGTGATTCTGAGGAATGTGAGAGAGAGAAATTAATAAAGCCTGTTCTGCCCTGGACTGGTCTGCCTGATTATTCCTCTCTCCACACTGGTGACCCTTGACGCACAATGGAACTCAAGGTGAACACCCCGGAGACGACCCGGACTGAAGGTACCGGCAACACGTGTGCTGTTTCGGTCAAACTCCTGGACTTTTGGCTACACGACCCAAAGTCTTGGTTCCTCCACACTGAGGCCCAGTTCGCTCTCCGGGGAATAATGGTGGATGACACCAGATACTACTACTAGGTTGCAGCACTGGATGCACGCACAACTCAGCAGGTGGCGAGCGTGCTCCAACGGCCCCCAGCCCATGACAAATACGAGGCTCTCAAAACTGCGCTGACCCGGCGCTATACACTCTCAGACTGCGAGAGAGCGGAAAGGCTTCTGACGAGCTCCGAGTAGGGAGACGGGTCGGCGGTCGAGCTAATGGAGAAGATGTTGGCATTGATGGGCACAGATGATGGGCATTTCCTCTTTGCCCACCTTTTCCTCTGGAACCTCCTGATGGCAGCCAGGGCAGTCCTTGCAAATTCGCCGCTGCTGGCCGCTCACAACTACCGGGCGCTAGCGCAAGAGGCAGATCAGATTATCCTCACCACCAGAGCCCTCGCAGTGAATGCAGTGGCATCAGAACCCAGCGAGATGGCCAGCGGGGGCGAGGAGCCAACGACGGTGGCTGCAGCGGAAGCCAAGAAGCACAGGAGAGACACACTCTGCTTCTACCACTGCCGTTTTGGAGAGGATGCATTCCGATGCGTGCCACCATACCATTTCAAGCACTCGTGAAATGCCAGGGCTGGCAGTCGGTAGCAGCTGCGACAGCCGGTGAAGTGAGCAAGCTGCTCTATGTGACAAACTCATGCTCGGGTAGATGGTTCCTCGTCGACTCCAGCTCCCAAAAGAGTCTCATCCTGCCGTCCTACGCAGACTGGCTGGTGGGAACTAGTGGCCCCGAGCTAATGGCCGCAAACGTCTCAGACATTAAGACTTTTGGCGAGAGGACACTGACTGTATCCTTGCACGGCAGTACATACCAGTGGACATTTGTCATAGCGGCATGCAGCTTCCCCATTTTGGGCGCTGATTTTTTGTGTGCACATGGTCTACGAGTCATTGTGGTTAACAGACACCTGATTAACACAATGTCTTTTGATTCTCTCCCCTGTACAGCTTGAGGAGCCGGGCCCACAACGCTAGCCAACGTCACAACTCCAGGGGGTAAGTTCCACACACTAGTCACCCAGTTCCCAGCACTCACAGTCCCAACTTTTTCACTAAACGTCACTAAACATGGGGTGGAGCACTTCATTACCACCACAGGGCCGCCTGTTTTCGCACGACCTCGGCCTCTGGATGCAGCTAAACTGGCCATAGCGCGCGAGGAGTTTGCCAACTTGGAAAAGTTGGGCATCATCAGGTGCTCAAACAGCCCATGGCCATCCCCGCTACATATGGTTCCTAAAGCCAAGGGATTGTGGCGACCGTGCGGAGATTTCCGCAGACTGAACAACGCCACAGCGCACAACCGCTACCCGATCCCCCATATTCAGGATTTTTCCGTTCACCTCACCGGGGCACGCATTTTTTTCAAGATAGACCTGGTCCACGGTTACCACCAGGTCCTGGTGCGCGCTGAGGACATCCCTAAGATGGTGGTAATAACCCCGTTTGGTCTTTTTGAGTTTTTACGCATGCCTTTCGGGTTAAAAGGCACAGTGCAGACATTCCAACACATGATGGATGCGGTGTTGCGTGATCTGCCGTTTGTGTTCGTCTACCTGGACGACATCCTGGTGGCCAGCATGTCCGAGGATGAACACGTAGCCCACCTCAGGACAGTTTTCCAGAGGTTGGAGGAGCATGGATTAATAATCAACCTGGCAAAGTTCGCGGTGACGGGTATCGATTTGTTGGGCCACCGCATCTCACCGGAGGGCGCGATACCCTTACTGGACAAAGTGCGCACAGTGGCAGATTTTCCCCAGCCGCAGACAGTCAGGGCACTGCAGGAATTTTTGGGGATGGTTAACTTTTACAACCGTTTCCTACCCAGCGCAGCCCAGCTCATGCAGCCATTGTACGCCACGCTTAAGAAACGGAAACCGGCGGACAAAGTCGACTGGACTCCTGAGTGAGAGCAGGAATTTTCCGAGGTTAAAACAGCCCTGGCAAATGCCGCACTGCTGGTGCACCCGGACCCGGTGGCTCGGATAGCGCTCACTACCGATGCCTTGGACGTGGCCATAGGGGCCGTAGTGGAGCAGTGCATCTCCGGTTCTTGGCAGCCGCTTGCCTTTTTTAGCAGGTCTTTGCATGACAGTGAGTGTAAATACAACGCGTTCGACAGAGAGTTGCTGCTCTCCACCTGGCCATACGTCACTTCCAGTTCCGGCTGGAAGGGTGCACCTTCATTGTGTTCATGGACCACAAGCCGCTAACGTATGCGATGGCCATGGTTTTGGAACCATGGTCGGGCTGGCAGCAGAGACAGCTGGCTGTGATCTCGGAGTTTGCGACCAACATTCAACATGTGGCCGGTAAACTCAACGTGGTGGCGGACTGCCTCTCACGCCCATTAGTGGCCCAGTCTACATGGGGATAGATTACACGGCCATGGCCGCTGAGCAGATCGGCAATGCGGACGTTTGCGCGCTCCAGTCTGGACCAACAGGGTTAAGGCTGGAGAGCAGAGTACTGCAGGATGCCCCCCCCCCCAATCTGTGACGTCTCCATGGGCCGCCCGTGCCCGGTGGTCCCACACGCTTGGCGCTGCTGCATTTTTGAGTCGGTTTACTCCCTGGTGCACCCAGGAGTGCGCTCGTCAGTCAAAATGGTGGGCGCAAAGTTTGTCTGGCCGAGACTGCGCAAACAGGTGAAAGAGTGGGCTGCAGTCTGCGTAGTGTGCCAACGAGCCAAGGTGCACAGGCACACAATGGCCCCCTTGGAGCCGTTCCACATCCCCGCAAAGCGACCATGTTCACGTGGACCTCGTGGTCCCCCTCTCGCCATTGCAGGGGTTCACGCACCTTCTGACAGTGGTGGACCGCACCATGCGCTGGCCCAAAGCAGTCCCGCTAGCTTCCACCACGTCCGCGGAAGTTGCACGCGCATTTTTGACGACATGGGTGGCACGTTTCCGTGCCCCTTCGGATATCACGTCCGATCGGGGCCCACAGTTTGTTTCTGACCTCTGGTCCACCATGGCCCGGAGCCTGAGCGTCACACTTCATTGCACAACTGCGTACAACCCCCTGGCCAATGCGAGCATTTCCATAGGTCGCTTAAAGCAGCGTTCAGGGCTTTGCTTACAGATGCAAATTGGGTAGACCGGTTGCCATGGGTTCTATTAGGGTTGCGTTCAGTACCGAAGGAGGATTTGGCACCCTCCCCAGCAGAGCTGTTTTTTTCCCAGCCACTGCGGCTCCTAGGGGAATTTTTGCCGGACAGCCCCGTGCCGAACACCGATCCATCCCCACTTTCACCGCATAGCGCAGTGGCAGGGACGGTACCCGGTCTGGTCCACCACTGCTTTCCATGCACTTTTGTGCCAAAGGCCTTGAAGGACGCGACGTTCGTATTTGTCAGGCACGATGCCCACCGGACCCCTTGCGCCCACCCTACGATGGCCCGTTCAGAGTGCTGGGACCCGGGGAGAAACATTTTGTGTTAGACTTAGAGGGACGCAGGGAAACAGTCTGTATAAGATAAGATAAGATAAGATAAGATAAGCCTTTATTAGTCCCACAACGGGGAAATTCCAGGATTGCAACAGCACAGGGATAGCAACACTCAGAGCAACAATCAGAAGGCAAGAAAAAAAAAGCAAGCAAGCAAGAGCAGCTAATATACATATGTACATATTACTATAAAATATATATATACACACACACAGACACACAGTGCAGAGCATTGTAGCTGGATGGAATAAATATATGAATATATAGACACACAGTGCGGAGCATTGTAGCTAGATGGAATAAATATGTAGATATATAAACACCCACAGTACGGAGCATTGCAGCTAGGTGGAATAAATATGTAAATATATAAACACACACAGTGCGGAGCAATGTAGCTAGATGGAATAATATGTAGATATATAAACACACAGTACGGAGCATTGTAGCTAGATGGAATAAATTAGTAGTATGGAGTTTTTGCGTAGGCTCGTAAAAATCACATGACTCGCGGGGGTAAACATAAACACGCCGTACGTGCCGCCATTTTGGATGGCAAGAGCAGCAGTTGCACTGTGAGAACCCAGGCGTAACTTGTACTGTTTAGCGAGCAAAATGAGTGAGGAGAAGCTGTCGGACCTTGTAGAACACCTTCGGGGACTCGAGAAGGTCAGGTACCTAAACAAGATCAGACAAGTGAGTGCTGGAGACCCGTACCTGCTGGCTCAGCGCTTGTTTATCCCTCTTTTGACCGCTCATGCTGCTGAGTTGCCTAACTTTGCTTATGGAGACTTGTACCACTACCTCATTGACAAGCACTCTGACTACACAAAAGAAAAGCTCAAGGCCTTCAAGAATTTGGATGCATACTCGTATTTTGTGGCTGGCTTTGTGTTCGACGCTTGTGTCGCGAAGACTAGAGAGGACATACATATGATTATGGCTAAGGTAAGAATTAACACCTTATTATTATGACAATTACATGTAAATCTAAATGCACATTTGAGTAAGCTTTTTCTTTTCATTGTCACTCAAATGCACTAGAAAGCAAGTATACAACATGCACATACTATAGTACGTGTAGCCTGTAAGTATTATGGACATATGTACCTCGAACATACTTATTGTTTTTACATTCGAAGTTATTGAAATTATGGGATCAGGTTCATTATTACACAGCACAATTAATATTTAAAGTTAGTAAAAACCTCTTGCCACACAATATACAAAATCTCTTCAGGGAGAGAGAAGGGAAATATAATTTACGGGGGAATACAAAATTTAAAATGCACTTATTAATATCTACACGGAAGAGCAGACACTCGGCGCTCTTGTAACAACAATAATGGGCTCAGTATAAAATGGAACGCCACCACTAAGCAGCGAAAATAAGCAGCGAACTGAGGTAGTGTGGCGGGTGATAAAATAAGCAGCAAACTGAGGGTTTTAAGTAGATTTATTATCATGCCGCCATCACAGAGCTCACAACCGGCGCCGTGCAGGTGCGCCAGAGCGAGCTCTCAAGCTCTCGTGAGGAGACACAGCCAGGACAAAACATACCTGATACAAAATGCAGGCTGCACAAACGTGAGTAGTCAGTTGGTACAAAGTTCTTTCTCTGCATGTTTCGAAGCCAATCATTTCTGCGATGTTCATCTACTGGGAACCTGTAGAATGACACATTTTCCAGTCCTGGTTGGCCGTATCTGTTCGTACATCCATGGGCAACACAGGAGTACACCATTTTGCCGAGTTTGTAGTACACGTGAGCTATGTGGTTTGTTTCACTCTGCTGCTGCTCTTGGTTCTTGCCATCCAAAATGGCGGCTCACTCGAACGGGCCAGTGCGGCACGCCCCCTGACGTCATATGCAAAAACTCCATAGACAGGATTAAGCCCGCTTTCATTTTAGCAGACGAGCAGGTGGTGTTGGCCCAAGCTCCTCGGCGCGAATGACCCCCACTGAGAACTCCCCAGGTACATGACTCATCAGGTCAGTCACAATGGCATGCTAAAGATGTTTCCCCCCCTCCCAATGTCCCACCACAGACGGACGCACCCTCAAGAGCACCCCACCGTCACAGCAGCGCCTCAGAGCCACAGCCCCCCCCCCCCCCCATTACAGCCGCTATGGACGTAGGCTGAAAACCAAAGAACATAAAAGTTAAGGCTCAGTCTGAGTTTCTGGGGGGGAGGGTGGTGGTGGGGGGATCCACTCAGTATGTTTCCACTCAGACAGAAGGACAAGGGGAATCATCATGGGGGGGGGTTGTGTGTTGATGCGGGGGTTGGTGTGTTGATGGGAGCAGTGACAAAGAGAATGGGAATTGCAAAGGCTTTCATGTTAATGCAGCACCACAGGTGACTGAGCGAGTTGTATGATATAAAAGGAGAGGTGCCTACAACCTGTTAGTCTTTTTGATGCTTGTGATTCTGAGGAATGTGAGAGAGAGAAATTAATAAAGCCTGTTCTGCCCTGGACCGCTCTGCCTGATTATTCCTCTCTCCACATGCCCATTATTTCTCCATTCCTCCCTAACCAGCCTTGTCTATCCTCCGCAGGGCTCCTGCTTATCTGGTGAGTGACTGACGTTTTCTACAAATGTGCGATTTTGAAAATTCTAATTAAAGGTCAAGCGTCTTTTGTGTGTTCTCTTGGAAATTGCACTTTACACTCAGGTTGCTTGTCCAGTCAATATGACAAAGGGTCCATCAAGCAGGTAATTAAGTGTCTGTTTTTCTTTGAGGTAAACTCTGGCTGGTTGCATGAACACTGACTGAAATCCTGAGCTTAATCTGCCACCTTTAATCCATCCCTTCATAGGCAAAACTAACATGTGAATGATGAATAGCCTATAAACTTGCCTTGTCATGTCTATGAATGAAACAAGGCAGCGTTGGATTTTTAAGTAGCTTTATTATCATCCGCCTTCATCAGAACTTGGCTCCAGCCCATAGTGTGAGCAGGCTGAAGCCGAATTCCTCAGGCTCTCAAAGAGGAGACAGTGTGTGTGTCTCGCAGCAGATGCAGAACCAGAATGAGAGAATGAGAGGGTTTGCGTTACAGAGTTGCAGCATATATACTCGACTACAACAATACATCAAGGGCATACCCCAGCAGTTGGTATGATCAAAGAGATAACAGAACAGGCATAAGACATTTGCATTTGAGAGACATATTGATCTCAGTCCCTAGGTCACAGTGAGGACAGGACGCATGAGCACAATGCATGAAAAGCAACATTAACATCACAGAAGTGAGCCAGACGAAACGAGTCTGCCTGTAGACATTAATACACATTTCACTGTTCTGTTATTTGCTCTAGCTGAGCGCTGTGTTTGACCAGTCTGTTTGTGGGGGTTACACCAAAGCACATCTACATATCAGCAGTGCAGCAGAGAAAACCAAGAGAAGAGAGCTGAGTGTCCTTAATCTGTTGTGGGGGTTAACCGAACTGCCACAATAGCATTGTTTGCACAATAACACATTTCAAATGAATTGAGTTTAGATTGTATACAGGTGAGTGGTAAGTATTTGGTGATATGGTTGTTTTTGTTTTGCTTTCTCCATAGGTAAAAGCAGTAAACAAAATAAAACTAAGAAGATGCTTCTTCTATTGGTGAGTTAAATTTTAATTTCTACAAGATTGAAGTAAGAGCGGACAGAAAATGAAATAAATATGATTTAATGTTAAATGCTCTTGTCTTAATCCTAATGATCTGTTATCTATTATGCACTCTGAGTTACAGTTTTTGTATTAAAAGAGCTATACAAATATAGCTTTGATTGATTGATTCTGATAATACATTTGCAAATCTGGTCAAGTTTGGAGTAAAACCTGATTATCGGCTGAATGACTGTGTGTGTCAAGAGGAGTGACCTTAGCACACTACACTGTTTGAAGGTTGAAAAGACCAGGAGACTCATTGAGGAAAATGAATAACCAATGTGCAGATCATATGACAAGAAATTAAACAGAAAAACACATGGAGCTAACCGCTAACTAGCCTCAGAGCTAACACTACAGCTAGTTGTAGCTAACACTGACACAAAGGAGCGACTCTGTCCCCAGTTCGTCTCACCGACTCAGCATCGGCCCAGTAGATGATGGCTGAACCTCCCGCACAGATTCTTAGAATCTTGTGATTGGGGCTCAGCGGAGGAGCTAACCGAGGCCCCAGCTGGATAGGAGGTGGATTGGAGATCAACTACAGCGGCAGTAGGTGGCGGAGCTCAGCGGAGGAGCTAACTGAGGCCCCAGCCGGATCGGAGCTCAACTGCAGTGGCGGTAAGCAACGGGGCTCGGCGGAGGAGCTAACCGAGGCCCAGCCGGACAGGAGCCAGATCAGTGCTCAACTACAGTGGCGGTAGGCAGCAGAGCTCAGCAGAGGAGCTAACCGAGGCCCCAGCTGGATCAGAGCTCAACTACAGCGGCGGTAAGCGGCGGGGCTAGCTGAGGCCCCAGAGAAGCCTGGGTGACTGCCAGGAGGCGTTCCTTGAGGGTGGGCACTGTCATGCGCTGGCAAGCACTCAGCCCCTCCTTCCTGCTCATCGGCTTCCTCATCAGACGCACCTGCTGATTCCTGCTGGGCCAGCGTTTATAAGGAAGCGCACTTCAGTGATTCAACGCTGGCTCATTTGGGTATACTGCTCCAGCAGACAGCTCACTCGTAAGCGGTTGTGTTGGTTATGACCTTGTCTTACATTCCTTTTCTTCCATCTCTTCGAGGTTGCTGCACATGAAGCGGTGCATCTTCAGGAATTTGGTGCGCTCGCCAGCCTGTTGCACCGCGTCAAGTCAGCCCATCCTCTCCACCTGGACCTCTACAATTATACCCCACCGGCAGTTCTTACCTGCTGGTTCTTCTCCTTTGCTGGGTTCTGTGCCGGTCTCTTCTCATCTCCCACATAAGTGGTATAATTTGTCTCCCATTAAATCTCCATTCCTCCCTCCTGTACAGTATGAATCTATATCCCACAATAACACATCCCAGTAGAATCACAGTCCACACTGCTACACTTATTGACAACCTGTTTGTTAATATTATTGATAAGAAAATAGAAAGTGGATTATTGATAAATGACATAAGTGACCATCTGCCAGTCTTTGCACTTATCCATGGCCATACGGGGGCCAATACAGAAAAAACTTTAAAATCTTTCAGATACAAATCACAAAATGCAATCAGTTCTTTTAAAGATGACCTGCTGAAGCAAGACTGGACAAAAGTCTATGTATCCGATGTAAATGAAGCCTACAACACATTCATGAACATTTTAACCGCTCTTTATGAAAAAAATTGTCCGTTAGAAAAGAAAAAGCTTAAACAGAAATCTGTCAACAATCCATGTTTAACCAAAGGATTACAAAAAGCGTGTAAAAAGAAAAATTCACTATATAAAGCTTTTCTAAAGAAAAAGACAAAAGAAGCAGAGCAGCGGTATAAGACATACAAAAATAAGTTAATATATATAATGAGATGTAGTAAAAGAGACTATTACAGTAAAGAACTGGAGAAAAACAGAGATAACACTAAAAATACATGGACAATACTTAACAATATTCTTGGAAATGAAAACAGAAATACAAGCTACCCAACGAATCTTTCAAAAAAAAAAACAAAAACAAAAAAAAAAAAAACGACTCAGAGTGTGAACGCAGTCTCACCTGCAGATGAATTTAATAATTTTTTTGTTAACATTGGTCCTAATTTGGCACAAGAAATACCCATTACAGCACCTACAGGTGATCATCATCATCATCATCATCATCATAGCAGTCTGTCGGGGGCGACAATGACTGTTTCATTTAGGTCTGATCAGATTCCTCCACGCAGCTCTGTAATAAGCAAAAACATTGCTATAAAAGACTCCATCTTCATAAAGAACACAGATGAGAGAGAGGTCATTGAAATTGTTAAATTGGTTAAAAGTAAAACATCTACGAATTGTGATGGTATTGACATGCTTTTAGTCAAAACTATCATTGAATGCTTAGTGAAACCACTGACGTATATCTGTAACCTGTCTCTCCAAACAGGTATATTTCCCAATGCAATGAAAATAGCCAAAGTAATTCCGATATACAAGACGGGTGACAGAGGGGAATTTTCAAACTATAGGCCTATGTCACTATTGCCGCAATTTTCAAAGATACTCGAAAAAATATTCTATGAGAGAACTGACAACTTTATAATGAAGAATAATTTATTGTGTGAGAAGCAATATGGGCTCAGACACAAGAGAACAACTGAATTTGCTCTAATGGAATTTATAGAAAAAACATCAACTGCTATAGAAAATAAAGAGTATTCAGTTGGGGTATTCCTGGATCTTAAAAAAGCATTTGATACAGTGGATCATAAATTATTGTAGCACGGTGGCGGAGTGGTTAGCACTGCGGCAGCACAGCAACTCACCCTTGGCCGGGGGATCCTGGGTTCGATCCCAGCACCCGACCAACAGTGATTTGTGTGGAGTTTGCTTGTTCTCCCCGTGTCTGCGTGGTTTTACTCCGGGATTTCTCCGGTTTCCTCCCACATGCCAAAAACATGCAAGTTAGGTTGATTGGCATCAAACTGGGGATTCTAAATTGTCCTTAGGTATGACTGTGAGAGTGAATGGTTGACTGTCTCTCTGTGTTGGCCCTGCGATGGACTGGCGATCTGTCCAGGGTGTACCCTGCCTCTCGCCCAAAGATGCTGGGATGGGCTCCAGCCCCCCCGTGACCCGAAAAGGATTAAGCGGAAGAAGATGGATGGATGGAAATGACAAAATTATGGTATTGGGGTAGCACTGTCCTGGTTATGTAGTTACTTAAAGAACAGATATCAGTATGTATGTGTTGTTAGCAAAAACTCGCAGTTACTGAAGGTTACTTGCGGAGTCCCACAGGGTTCAGTTTTGGGGCCATTGTTTTTCAATATGTATATAAATGATATATGTAACGCTTTGGAAAAAATGGATTTAATATTATTTGCAGATGACACTAATTCATTATGCAGTGGAAGCAATTTGGAACAACTTTTGGATACACTCGGAAAGGAATTAGGAAAGCTTAAACTGTGGTTTGATTCAAACAAATTAACGCTCAATTTAAGTAAGACAAAATTTACAATTTTTAACAACCATCACAACAATTCAGTATCTAAACTCAGTGTAAATGGTGTAGAGATTGAAAGGGTATCCAAAATTAAATTTCTTGGAGTAATAATTGATAATAAACTGTGCTGGAAGTCACATATTAATTACATTAAAGGTAAAATATCCAAATCAATCGCAATACTACACAGAGTGAAATATTTGTTGAATCAACCCACACTATATACTTTGTATCATTCATTAATACTCCCATACATGACATATTGTACTGAAGTATGGGGAAATACATATAAAACAAACATATATCCAGTCTTTATGCTTCAGAAGAGAGCTATTAGAATAATAAACAAAGCTGCTTACAAAGTACCAACAAACCCACTTTTTCTTAAATTAAAAGCTCTCAAGTTGAAAGATCTGGTTGATTTTAAAACTGCAGTAATAATGTTTTAAGTGAAGAATCTGTCACTGCCCGCAAATATCCAAAAGTTGTTCCAAATAAGGGAGAAACAATATCATTTCAGAGGAACATGTATATTTCAAAAACCTTCAGTGACAACTACCACCAAGCAACACTGTGTTTCAGTGCAAGGAGTCACGGAATGCTTTTGGACCTGAATTAAAGTCATGCACAACGCTTGGACAATTTAAACAAAAACTAAAGGAAGAAATACTCCAAACATATATACAAAATGACAAATCACATAAGAATTATCATAGCCAGTCTGTGTTGTGCTGTTGCTTAGTTTTGTTATGTCACGTTTTGTCTTAGCTTTGTTCTGATTTGTAATCATTTTTATTTTATTTTATTTTTGAATTCTTAGATGGAACATGGGTGGGCAATATAAGCTGCAGCTTCAGCCATCACCCATTTCGGATAACTTATGTTGAATTGTATAATACGAGGAGTAACTGTTTAATTTGACCTTGTTGGATTTTCCCCCCCCCCCCTTGTTATATTATTCTGTTCCTTTCTTTTAATCTTTTGAGCTAATCTATCCGAAATAAATATTCATTCATTCATCAGATTGTTCTATATTGGATTGATGCACCATCACTCTATAAAAGCAAGAAATCTCTGTGTGTGTGTGTCTGTCTGTCATGTTTATAGGACATCATAGGATGGCCTATGATCTCAGGCATGATCGAACACATAGACAAATGTGTCTTTATGATGTAATATAGACCATGAGCTCAGGCATCATAGGACGACTCGCGATGTCTATATGAAGGCACATAGACAAATGTGTCTTTATGATGTCATATACATCAAGCCTGCCTTCATGTCTTTATGATGTCATAACAGTGACAGACATCAGGCAACATGTCTTTATGATGTCATATACAGTGAGTCCATCCATGCTGGAAAACCTCTTTTAGCTCAGATCTGTTTTCATGATCCTGTCGATGAACTAGAATTATGACGCACCTATCCCTCAACCAGTGGTCTCAACAAAGAAGAAGAAGAAGAAGACCCACCAGTTGGAGAGCAATAGAATGACGACAACTGCTGCACGTCCGAAAAGATGCCATGAAGATGAAACACCTGAGGTTCCAGCAGTACATCGCACCCGTCTGAGACAGGAGGACGCCCTTCACCAGCATTGGGTACGACAGACTTTAAAGCATGTTTCTAGGACATCATAGGACGGCCTATGATCTCTGCCTCATCATCATAGTGCATTCTATAAGATAAGATAAGATAAGATAAGCCTTTATGAACTCAGGTATCATAGGATGACTCGCCATGCCTACATGACGGCAAATGTGTAACCTTGACGAATGCCAGTCTACACTACAAATTTGTAAAATGCCAAGCAAAGCGCTAATTTTCTCCGGGTGCTCCAGTTTCTTGGTTTCTACGGGCATGCACGGGCCTTCCTGAACAGGGTCGAAAGCTGCTTTTTCAGGATTGTGCCCATGAACTAGACGCACCTATCCCTCAACCAGTGGTCTGAATGAAGAAGAAGACCCACCAGATGGAGAGCAATAAAATGAGGAGAACTGCTGCACGTCAGAAAGGATGCTGTGAACATGAAACACCTCAGGTTCCATCAGTACGCCACAGGCATGGCTGTGAACAACACAGCCGTCTGAGACAGAAGGGGACCCTTCAGTGGTCTGAACGAAGAAGAAAAAGACCCACCAGATGATGTCTATATGACGGCACATAGACAGAGCACATGACTCCCTTCGAGACATACAGTATACTGTATATATATAGACACAGGTAAGCAACATAACACAGAACAGTGACAGGCAGAAGAAGAAGTAACAAGCAGGGGCAAACAGCCCCAGATGGCAGGGCATATTTTGTGTGATTTTTATGTTTTGCTGCATACAAAAGCAGTCACATATGATTGCCACTTAGTGCTGTGTTGCTATACCAACTGTCCTGTAACTGGCAAGAATTCTGTTCCAATGCATCCACTCTACGGGCATGCACAGGTTTCTACGGGCATGCCCGGATTTCTACGGGCATGAGATAAAAGCAGTCCTGTCTGCTACTGCTTTAATCAATTTGAAATGTTATAATTGTAAGAAAAATAAAAACAAAACACCATTTGATTTTGAGACTTAATATTCTTAATATTCCATACACCCTACCCGGAGGAGGGAAGAAAACAGTTGTGACCGCTGCTGGTGATTAGAGGACCACAACCTAGAAAGGGCACCCACGTTCCACCTTTGATAATCAGGGCCCCTCCCACTCCACAACACAGCACCACACTTCACGGACCAGCGATCCAAACATGATGCAGAAATGACAGCCACAGAGCCACCGTCAGACAGTGTTAGGGTTGTTTCCAGTTTTTATTATAAGTCTAATATTCACGTTACAAATTCTGTGTATTTTTGACTTAAGGACTAAATTCCTTGTTCATTTTATTTCACGTTTATTTAATATACAAGCTTTTCTGTGCTTACCAAGTTTGCTGCACTGCCTGTGTGTGACTGAATCAGTGTAGTGGATGTGCATTGAGCGACATCTGTGCTTGTGATCGCTCTGTTTCAAACACAGCCGCTTGACCACTACCACAAACTTGGCCTTGCTGTCACCGAAGCTCGACTCGTTGGCCATGTGTGCATGTGTTCATCACCGGTGCACTTTTGTGCACTAATGTTCTGTTACCTGCTGTTGAAAGTGGCTGCAATCACCCAGCTACTCCGACAACAGGACAGCCTGCTAACATAGGCGTAGATCAAGGGGGTCCGGGGGGGGAAATTTTTCCTTTTGCAGCTTTTCTCATTAATTTGTAACTTTGGCTCAATAATTGTAAATGTAAAACGTTTTTTCTTGTAAATTAACTTTTTGTATATTAAATTGGCAACTTTTTTTTCTTAAAAGAGACCATCTGTGGGCATCACAGGTGACCCTTCACATCCCGCCCACCACCTGTTTGACCTGCTTCTGGACGACGGGTCAGATCGATCAGGTCCCACACCTCCAGACTGACAAACACAAACAGTTTCTTCCCCTGGGCCATCCAGACTCCAAACAGCCAGAGGCCCCCACCCCCTCCCTCTGAACGCTCGCATGCACAGAACTGAGGATCCTTTTTAATTATCATAATAATCATACCTGTCTTTATACTCCACACTTTCATGTACATTGATCCATCCGTGAAGCCACTACCGTACCTGTGTATATTTCCATGATCCTGGGCTATCTTATTCAATCGTGTGTTCTGTAACTCTGTTTTATTTATATCCTTCTCTCATACTTAATTGTCATGGTCTTTTTTTTTTTTTTTTTTTTTTTTTTTTTTGTTACTTATTTGTACCCGTAGGTAGACTTGGTTTGCAGTCTGGTGACAAGCCACCGGCTGCTGGTCGCTGCGTGCGCGAGCGCCCTAAACCTACATGTTTTTGGTATGCGGGAGGAAACCGGAGAAATCCCGGAGTAAACCCACGCAACACAGGGAGAACATGCAAACTCCACACAGCTCACTGTTGGTCGGGGGCTGGGATCGAACCCACGACCTCATGATCCCCGCGATCCCCCGGCCAAGGGTAAAACTGTGCTGCCACAGTGCTAAACCACTGCGCCACCGTGCAGCCCCGGTCTGAGCGCCGATCTCGTCCGCGCTCGGGTCATGCAGCATTTTCCTCCCATTCTGTATTTAGTCCTGGTGGGCTCTCAGAGCTCTTATTCTGACAGCGTCTCTGCGGGGCTTCCGGCTGTCTGAGCCAAGCAGTAACAGCTGGTTTTGATTCAGCTGAGGACACCCTCATCAGCTGATTAATTATCCTGCCCTATTTAAGGGAGCAGCTCCTGTCACTCGGGGCTGCGACCTCGCCTTATCCAGACTGGGTTCCCTACAACCGAAGCCAGTTCCTTTCGACGTTAGGTTCTGCCCTCGCTTTTGGTATGTAAGTGTTGTATCCTTGTCTCCCATCAGTCTTCCTAGTTCTCAGTTTATCATCAGTGTCTAGTGAAGCCTTTATTTGTGTTTTGCCCCACGAGGCTCATTATTTTGTAGTGTACAGTATGTCTTCCTTTAATAAATGTGCAAACTCTACAGCTGCCTATAGTGTCTCATTAGTGGTCCACGAGGACCCCACCTTGACATTAATTGCGCAGTAGCCTGGTGGAGCACCCACAATTTTGTTGTACTGTACAACTGTACAATGACAATAAAAGTCTATTCTATTCTATTGTATTATAAATTTGCCACTTTTTGTAAATTTGCAACTTTTTCCTCATAAATTTTATAATCTTACATCTGCAATTATTTTCTTATAAATTTGTAACCTTTTTAAAATAAATTTGAGTCTTTTTCTTGTAAATGCAGTTGTTTTCTCATGAATTTGTAACTTTTTTCTAGTAAAAAAGAAAAAAGAAATTTACTTTCTTGTAAATTTGCAATTTTCTTTCTCATAAATGTATTACTTCTTTCTTGTAAATTTGCAGCTTTTTTCACATACAGTAAGTGTACATTTGTCCATTCTTTCTTCTAAATTTGCAACTGACTACAGTAATACTTGTAATGCCCCCTCAATATTTACTCTGGAGAAACTGTTCTGTTTATTGTCTCTCCCAACATAGAAAATCTCCATCCATGCAGCATGTTGGCACTGCTCCAGACCTCTGTGTCAGGAGCCGAGCTGGCTTGGTTCCCCCCGGCTCGGTCCTGACCTCTCTGTGGGTTTAGGTGCCACTATGTATGTATGTATAGTATGTTTTTCAGTGTGCTTCCTTACCCATAGCCACTGCTGTCTGGTCGGCAGCTGTGAGTCAGCTCTCTTTGGCTCACTCTTGTGTGATTACTGGCTGACAGCCTGCCGGTCCGACCACACCCCGTCACTTATTTCCATCAGCTGTTCCCATCCCTGTTTATCATCTTTTCCGGTCCTCACCCAGGTGCCCCTCATCACACCATTACCAGTAGTGCGTGTACTTAAGCGGCTGTTTGCCAGTCACGCACTTCTGGTTCATAGAATTGTCTTCTGTGCTGCAACCCTGTGAGTATTTTCAGCATTTTTTCATGACGTGTTAGCCACTCCATGTTGGTGTGGTTCTTATGCACCCTTGTAGCGATGCCGGCTCTGGGGCGCATTCATGGCTAACATGTCTCTCCCTCTCTATGCGTTCACTGGGCGATGTCGGCCCCAAACACCAACAATAAGTATCTTTGTATTTTGTTGTGAGTCTTCACCTTCTGGACTGTCTGTCTTTTTGTATTAAATATGTTGTGGTGTACCCTGCGCGTAAATCCTAGTTATTTCATCCTCCCTCTCCATGCGCTGTGTAGAGCGCACGGAAGGTCATGACACTCTGGCCCACTCGAAAAAACCAATGCGGACCCCTGGAAAAACATTTGAGGACCCCTGGGCTAGGGAACGGTGGCCTATTTGGAGCCCTCTTTAACTGAACCAGACCCCGGCATCCTCGCGTCTGTTTATGTTCTCTGTTGGGCATACATGGCTTCTTCTTGATGGCTGCAGCACAATGAACTCAGAAATCTACAGAAACATTTTGTCTGCCAATGTAGATAAAGATGCAACCAAACTGATTGGGAGATCCTTCATCATGCAGCAAAATAATGACCCAAAACACACTGTCAACACAACAAAGGAGTTCATCGGGGGCAAGAAGTGGAAGGTTTTAGACTGGCTAAGTCAATCTCCAGACCAAAATCCTATAGAATATGCATTTTATCTGCTCTGCTAAAGAGGAGACTGAAGAGACTAACCCCCAAAACAAACAACTGAAACAGGCTGCAATGAAACCCTGGGAAAGTATCACAAAACTGGAATGCAAAAGTTTGGTGATGTCAGTGGGTTGGAGGCGTGATGCAGTTATTGCAAGCAAATGGTTTGCTAGATATTAAGTATTATTCACTTTCATCTATTTTAAGTCTACCTGGTCCAGTACTTTAGCTCACCTAAAATTTGGCGTTCCATTACAAATAATGCTATCTTCTAAGTTGTGTATCAGATCCAGATGTACCAGGAAACAGCTGAAATGTTGATCGCTTCTCTCATATTCATCTTTTGTTGTCAAACCCAAATGTTTTCAATCTACAGCAAAAATAAAGAAATTGGCCTCACTGATCAAAAACTTTCACAGGAGAGTTTAAGTGTAAAAGCAGGACCGCACACACGGTACCTGCGAGTCTGGATGAACATAATCTATTTGCAAACATTATTTGGGAATTGTTTGAGCAAAGCACTGTTCTGTATCTATCGATTTGTAGATAGAGACAGAGCTTCAATGTAATTCTACCATTATTAAACATATGAGAATATTTTGCAATACAGTATATATCAGATATGCACAACTACTAATGCTGGCGATGAAGAGATTCACGAGCCTCTGGCTGCCTTCATCCAACTGTCCTTGTCTGCTACCTCTGATATTGAACCTCAGTTGGGTGGCTCCCTAGTTGGACAAAACTATCAGCCACACTTGTTAATTGCAGCTCCCCTCATGTTGATCTGAGACCTCATGGTGCTGTGCTAGGTTATAATTTAGTGGCTTGGCTGTTGGCCCCAACGTTACGTTTATTTTGAGGGCTAGAAATAACTCTTCAAAACTCTAATAGATGGTATCCACTTAAAAGCTTAACTTTTTACGACAATATACAAAAACATAACAGTCTAGGGAATAAACACAGCTTTATTTGAAATGCAAAATAAAAAAAAATTATGGGAATAAGGCTGCATGTTCATAGGGAATGTAAAAATGCTTCAAACCTGTTTTCCTTGGTGTTTTACGTATACTCCCAAGAAAAAAAGTTGTTAAAAAAATGAAATCACTTTCTTGATCAATTCTTAAAATCTGAAGGTAGATGGGATGGTATAATTATTCTTAGGAGGAGAGAAAGAAAGCTAGGCCTCCTTTCTACCCTGCCAAGGATTGGCTCCCAGGCAAGATGAACAGCCTCAGAGCAAAGCCCAAAGTCCATCTGCTTCAACTCTTTCATAGGGCAGGGTGTGCTACAAAGCCTTCATCCCTGTATTAATCCACAACATGTTGGGAATCCAGTTATAGAATAAATGAAGTCCTTCTTTTCGCAGTAAACTCCTTCCTTTATGGCCGGACTCCAATGAAGCATTGCAGTTTCTTGCTTGCGGCTGTTTTATGTCTTAGATCTTGCTTCTCTCCTCCCACCATTCTCCAATCTCAAAGCTCAGCCTATTTCTGAATCATTACATGTTGATCACACCATAAAACTTTCTGTAAAACTTTCCATGCTCAGGCTTTTCCAGTACTTTATGCAAAATTCTCCAGCATGAGCCACAGCCCTGCATACATGTTTTAACACTCACAAAGCATACCTCTAACATTTAATGCTACAGCATTAGTACATTTTAAAAGATTTTAAACAGATTACATTTCATGATTAATACATTTTATTTTATACCATAATGCCATACATGAAGCATTGCTATATATAGATACAGTGGATATAAAAAGTCTACACACCCCTGTTCAAATGCCAGGTTTTTGTGACGTAAAAAAATGACACCAAGATAAATCATTTCAAAACTTTTTCCACCATTAATGTGACCTATAACTTGTACAACCCAATTGAAAAATAAACTGAAATCTTTTAAGGGGAAAAATAAAAAAAAAAGTTACAATAACCTGGTTGCATAAATATGCACACCCTTAAACTAATACTTTGTTACAACACCTTTGGCTTCTATCAACATGGCACATCTTGATGTGGCAATATTTGCCCACTCTTCTTTGCAAAAATGCTACAAATCTGTCAGATTGCGAGGGCATCTCCTGTGCACAGCCCTTTTCAGCTCACCCCACAGATGTTCGGTCAGATTCAGGTATGGACTGTGGCTGGGCCATTCCAAAACCTTAATCTTCTTCTGGTGAAGCCATTCTTTTGTTGATTTGGATGTGTGCTTTCGGTCATCTTCATGCTGAAAAATGAAGTTCCTCTTCATCTTCAGCTTGCTAGGAGAAGCCTGAACATTTTGTGCCAACACTGACTGGTATTTGGAACTGTTCATAATTCCCTCCACCTTGACTAAGGCCCCAGTTCCAGCTGAAAAAAAAAAAAAATACAGCCCCAAAGCATGATGCTGCCACCACCATGCTTCACTGTAGGTATGGTGTTCTTTTGGTGATGAACAGTGTTGTGTTTGTGCCAAATATACCTTTTGGAATTATGGTCAAAAAGTTCAACCTTGATTTCATCGAACCATAACACATTTTCCCATATGTTTGGGAGATTTCAAATGTATTTTTGAAAAATATAGCTGGGCTTGGATGTTTTTCTTTGTAAGATAAGGCTTCTGTCTTGCCACCCTAGACGGGAGATTGTTGTCACATGTACTAACCAGCCAGCACTTTCCAGAAATTCCTGCAGCTCCTTCACTGTTGCTGTCAGCCTCTTGGCAGCCTTCCTGACCAGTTTTATTCTCATCTTTTCATCAATTTTGGAGGGACGTCCAGTTTTTGGTAATGTCACTGTTGTGCCATATTTTCTCCACTTGATGATGACTGTCTTCACTGTGTTCCATGCTACAGTATATTTAATGCCTTGGAAATTCTTTGGTACCCTTCTCCTGACTGATACCTTTGAACAATGAGATCCCTGTGATTCTTTGGAGCATCAGAGGGATCTAATTGTGTAGACTTTTTATATCCACTGTATATGCTGTACTGCGTTTCATCACATAATAGCAGAGTCCTTAATGCAGCGGTCGTCTTTGTGGCTTCAGCGAACTCAACCTTGCTTAACAGCTAAGGACACAAATCTGTGAATGGAGGAGAAAACAGCTACATGAGACTGATGTTCAGAAAAATGGAGAGAGAAATTACAAGTGGAAGAGGTGTGAAGAAAACCCTGCTTGTTTGAATCCTTTTCCGCTCATAAACATATAGTCTGGAGAATAATATTTATTGTTCTTGCTCGTTTTGTTTTATACCTTTTCTTGAGGCCCATGGACACTGATGCATTTGATGCTTGAGTGTTCCCATTCCCAGTTAAAGCATCTTCTCATCTCACTGCTTCAAAATCAGTCACAACAATTAGATAGGTACATGAGTGGGTATAATTTTTGTTTTATAATATTTGTAAAATGCCATTCAAATAGCAATTATTTATAACTATATAATGGGTTAATATACTGTACCTAGAAGGTGGCAGAAATGCACCATTAAATCTACGGTCACAAATACCCTTACAAATGGCTGCAAACACCGGCTGAACGATTGGACCATTTCGTACGGCCTTCTTAAGGCAGCCGAAGGAGAATCCAACCTTCGTAGACATTTGTAAGTTCGTGGCCAAGTTGATGGTCTTATCCAAGATTTCTATGAATGCTCCACAAGAACCCCTCATCCTAGTGCAGCTGTACAAATGCCATAGGAACAACATAAGAACTATGTAAGATGTTGGCTGTAAGTATGCATCAAGAACACCTGAAGTTTTTCTTGAGGGCCCCTTACAGCGGTTGCAGGAAATGCTGTACAAATCTGTTTGTACGGAGATTCATACAGTGTGTGTAAGGTGGTAGTGAAGCACTCATACGGTGGAAGTACGCCATCCGTGCAACATTTGTGCCAATAAAATGTTCCAAAAGCCGTAAGATCCTCCTACTAACAACTTGAGAGTGCCGTGAGTTGGACAAAAATTTTCATAAGATGGCAGTAAGTATGCCATAGGAAGAGCCCAAGGCACCCTTACGAAGAACATAAGAACTCTAGGGCCATCATATGACAGAAAAGCACCTCATTTCTCAAGAATGCCTCAAGTTGCTTTTGCGAACTGGACAGCACTTGTAACAGACTATGCCCCCCCTCCACGAATGTCTGCGAACTCCAGAATTCGTGGAAACTAGGAGAATCTTACAAACCCATCTTTCGTTTGTGACCGTAACTTACGCTGTGTGTCTCTTACCATCAAAGTTACTACATGGAACTTTTTGGAAACAGGTTTTTATTGACATGTTGTCATTAAGTGAAATGCAGTCCCATTCATTCAATTTTTGTGTCCTATTATGAGGATAACTTAAACCCACAATCCTCTAAAAACATAATAGAAAGGGACTGCAGTTGATTTACTGACGACAAGGTGCCAAATGCAAAAATCAAGTTTCCAAAAGTTCCGTATAGTACTAATAATTCAACAGAAATAGAACATACCATGCAATTCCTATAGAAAGGTATAAAGGGAAATTACACCAGGTCTAGAGCTAGTTGATGAGCATAACTTCATTACCAATGCAATGTAATAGCTATATGTTTAGTTTTCTACGGATCCAAAAGTTCGGCCTATTCCCAGACAGAAATGAAAAAAATGAAGTGTAACTAAAATCATCCAATCAGGTTTAGTGAGCACCTGCACTGCTGATTTTCTTAATGAGTGAGAAGATCTTTGTGGATGACTTGTGACACTTACTATTGTTTGGATCATAGTGAAACTTTGCAGGGAGAGGAAAATGGAGACATTCTCCTTGTTTCCTAAAGGTCTTCAAATCAGAGTCAGCCACGGTCTTCTTCCTCCCTAGAGAATAACAAACAAAATAATAATTCTGCAAAGTGAAAATACATACAATCACGTCCTCAAATCAAACAACTAAAATCAGGAATCATTAAGAGAATATTGAAAATTAAATATTTAGATGACTGTAATTTATCAAGCATTTTTTAATTATACAAATCATTGAAGTGAATATTAACAAAAAATAGATTTTTCAATCCAGGACTTCAAAATATTTGTTCATTTAAAAACTCTTACGTACTTGCTTCCTCACTGCTCATACTTACCAAACAAGTAAAGGGTCTGGAATTCATTTACTTTATTATAAGTGTGTATGACCAAACAGTCTGGGCAGGTCTGTAGGAATCGGCAGTAGCTTTCACCAGCTGCCACTATTCAACAAAACACAAACAAGCACAACACTTTTGATAAATAATCATAAAATATTCAACAGCTATACCATGACAAAGTCTGCTGTGTTTATACAGTACAGCAAATTAACTGTTTGGTTTGGCTGACAAATATAAACAAAATGTAGACCTACACAACCTCTTTTATATATTTTCTGTGGTCTTCAGCCAACATCCTGTCTTCAGGCTTTCATTTGGCTACTGCAGGGCCACCGTGAAATGTGGCAATGCTTTACTTGTTGATAGAAAGTAGTGTTGCAAAATTACAAGCTGTCAATGTGTACCATTTCAGAGCTGTGGCATTTAGAATTTTTGTAAAATTAAAGTTTTGATTTCACTCATTTTACTTAAAAAAGTGTAACAACTCTAAGTGAACACTATTCCTTTACTCATGTCTGTTTTCTTTTAAAACATACAGAAAGCATTGTCAAATGTCAGTAAAGGTAGGGATGCAAACATGATGTGCCAACTGACCCACTGGTTCCACCTGAAACCTGTGTGCTTACTCTGGAAAATGTTGCATCAATGATATATTATTACTTACAGAAGAACTCTAGGTCTTCTCCATCAACGAGGGTCATTGTCTGATTAACTCGGAAGCAGTGATCTCCCCTAAATCAAAGTAAAAGGAAGTTTGTGAGTCTTTTATTGATTTATTTAAAAACTTGTTAATTGCTTTTTGGTTTACAAAATGATGGTAAGGAATAATAATGACAATCAAATTTTGAATCCCTCACCTGCCTTTATAACATTATACGATGTACTGGACTGGAGATGCACATCAGTAATAAGGAATTGATACCATCTCTGAAGTTATTTGAGGTCAGTTTTTTTTTTCTTTTTCCAAAACATTTTAATTCTCTAAGAGAAGGGTCTCATCTAAATAACTATCTACAACCTCCACTTGGTACTGTCACATGCAAACTGTGCCTGTTACATAAGTCATGCTAAATACTGCAGGCAACATCACCTGCACACCATTGTTGTTCTTGGTGCGTCGCTTATATTGGTGGCATCTATTGTATACATAACCTGTATTTTTCTAGCTTATTCTAACCCTCACTATACAAAGCATGTTGTGGATCTTATGGTATAAAGTTGTTTTTGTCATGGTTCGAGCGCCACTCCCGTCCGCGCTCGAGCCATGTACTATCTTCGCCTATGTGACGGCTGTGTGCCCCTTTTGGCTCCCCAAGCCTTTATTGTGACAGCGCTCGGAGGGGCTTCCAGCTGTCAGACTTGACAGCTGAGCCGCATTCACCTCATCAGCGGCTCTCCACTTAAGAGGGCAGCTGAGAACAAAAAGGCGCGGCAGTCTCGTCAAAAACTTCTCCATTGTCAGACGTGAGCGAGCATCCCTCTGTTCGTACGCTGACCATTCTACTTCTGTGATCGTAAGTGTTCTTCCTTATGTATCTGTTACTCCCTATCGTCGTCTGTATGTTGTTGTAGTGTGTTTTAGCCCCCCGTGGCTTGTTATTTTGTGTTCCTTTTCTGTTCATTAGTAAACTGTGCAAACTCACTGGCAAGTTGTGGCGTCTTATGATGGCTCGTGAGGGCCAACCATGACAGTAGACTGCCGCCAGACTGAGGCGCCTATCGCCGTGAGTTTTGCCTAAATTGGACGTATTGTTTCCCCTGTGTGGGTACCTGCGTGCTGGGAGATATGTCGCCACCCAGAGGCCACGCTCGGAGCCTGGGCTACGAGCTGGTGGAGGCCCTCGACTACATAGATGGAACGCTTTTCACCGCGGGCCTCTATAACACTCCCAGCGATGTTCGCCGGCACCTGGACCTTGCTGAGGACATTATTCAGTGCCTTCCTCGCTTCTCCAACCACCCGGAAGTCATGGCGAGGAAGGTCGACATCACTGCACATCGTGAGAGACTCCGTGGGCTGGAGGGAAACTCCGGCAGGAAGCCGAAGGGAAGGCACCCTCACCCCTCGCTTTGGGATCCAGTTCTCATCCCCGATCCGGTCCAGGAGTTCGCACCACCCAGGGGTCATCCCCGAACGAGCGTGACGTCAGTCGGTATTTCCCCAGGGAGGTTGCAGCTGACAGCAATCTCCATCTGGGACAGAGTGGCTGCAGCTCGCTCCGCCAGCCACCCCACAGAAATCATGAAGCACGTGATGGCGGTCAGGCTGGTTGAGAGGAATCCTGAGCTGAGTGACTATCCGGAATACGCTGACCTGCTCGCCTCTGTTTCCGCACAAGAGTGGCGTTTTCCAAACCTCACCTTTGCCTCGCCATCAGCCAGTGAACGTCATCGCCACACTCCAAACAAGCCTCAGCGAGAACCCCGTCTGGATCAGTTTCCGGGTCGTCAGAGGAACTCTGCCTCCCAGCCAGCTGCTCCTTCTGCGTCACGACAGGAGGGAATTCCCGCAGCCTCTCCCCCCGGGTCACCTGTTCCAGCTGTCCCATCAGCTCATCGTGCCTGGATTGTCTCGGCTGTCGTCCCCTCCCCCTCGACGTCATCTCCAGCTGCTGTGAGTGTTTCGAGTCCTGCTCCGGCGAAGCCAGTTATTGGACCATCGCAAGCGGCTCCTTCTCGTCCTCCCAGGGGGCCCTCCGTCACCATCCAGCGGGGAAAGGGAGGAACAACGTCCGCTACAGCAGGCACCATCCATCCTCCGGGAAACAGGCAAGTGCAAGTTCATTTTTCTCCCTGTAACTGTGATTTGCCTTGTCTGACTCCTGGGGGTGGAGTTCGGGGTTCGCAGTCCCCCGAGCTCCCACCACCTGCTGTAGCTTCTGTCACTAAATCTGCTGCCTCTGTCTCCCTCTGCTGAGCGGTCCACGACGCCAGGCCTACGTTGCCGGATGAGGAGGGGGCCTGCGGCTCTGGAGAGCCTGGTTCCAGCCCCGCAGCTGCATCATGGGCAGAGGAGGAGAGCGGACTGCAGCGTGGAGCCTGCGCCAACGACGAAGCGTCCCCGGGTCTCCACAGATGAGTGGTCCGGTCCAGTGGGTCGAGGGTCCCCTGCCACCACGCCGTGTGGGTCATTGGCGTGGACGTTAATGCCGGAGGGTCCTCAGGATGCGGAGACCATCATGCCGGCTGCAGAGCCCGCTGCAGCCGAGTGGGAGCCAGACAACGACCTTCTTTGTCCTGAGCCTGGATCATCAAAGTCCTGGACGGCGACAGAACTCGAGTGCAGGCAGGTGCTCTACCTTATTTTTCTTCTTTCAATTTCGGAGCATTTTTGCCTGTCTCTCGGGGAGATGAGCCAGGTGCAGCCATCTGCTGCACCCGTGCTCGTCTCGCTGGGCTCTGTTGCTACCGGTGATTCTGATCCCGGTTCTTTCCTTTCTCCTGAGCCTTCTCCCAGGGTCACCGGTGCGGAGCAAATCCCGGTCGCTGTACTGGAGGTTCCGGGTTCGGGGTTGGAGGTCGTCAGTGGTGCTGTGCCGGCCCAATCAGGGTCCATCGCGGGTGCAACACTGGTGAGGCTCAAGGTCGGTGAAGGAGCTGCAGACCCTCTGCCGCCTGACATTGTACTGGCTCATCATCATCATCATCCCCCTCATCATCATCGTCCCCATCCCAGCTCATCGCCACCAGGGGCCGTTGGGGTTCTCTACATTCAGCCTGGCTCTCCCACGTCTTTCCCCTCGCCAGGGAGGCCGTCGCCAATTGTTTCCCCACGATTCTGGTGGCTGAGGGATGCGGGTCGGCCGCCTGTGGAACTTTTTTGCCGGTTCAGCGCCCTGGGTCGGCCACCCGACGTACTGTGCCTTCTACTGGGCGACCTGGTTCGGCCGCCGGAGGTTCTGACTCTCCGGGCCTGGGACTGGGTTAGGCCCCCCGAACATGTCCTTTTCCCTTTACTCACCCTTTGGACGCAGGGAGACCACCGGAACTGCTCCTGTTTTTATTGGACTCTGCCTGTCGTCATCCTCATTTGTTGTGTGGTCCCACTGAGGTATCAGGTCATTCTGTGTGGTTGTTCCCATCTGTGTATTTGCCGTTGTTAGCATGCTTTTTTTTCCTCCTCTCCTGTCTGAGGGATGAAACGTGCCTAACTCTTGGTGTTTTTGTTTTTTGCCCTGCTCTGTGTGTGTTTGCTGTGCATTGCGGAGTTTTTTGTTAACTATACTCAGTAATTGCCTCATTTGTGCCCTGTTATAATTATCCTTTGTGCGCTACGGAGTATTGTGTTTTCTTTTAACCTTACTCTGTAATTACCACACGTGTTCCCGGTCATCGTTATGGTGTTTTTTTGTTTTTTTTTGTTCCCCCATCCGCCCACCCTGGGGGGTGGGGTGGGGAGGGGGCTTGGGTGTCATAGGGCGCTCGTAGTTCGCCCTTGGGGGTAGGTACTGTCATGGTTCGAGTGCCGGTCCCGTCCGCGCTCGAGCCATGCACTATCTTCACCTATGTGACAGCTGTGTGCCCCTTTTGGCTCCCCGAGCCTTTATTGTGACGGCGCTAGGAGGGGCTTCCGGCTGTCAGACTTGACAGCTGAGCCGCATTCGTCTCATCAGTGGCTCTCCACTTAAGAGGGCAGCTGAGAACAAAAAGGCGCGGCAGTCTCGTCAAAAACTTCTCCATTGTCAGATGTGAGCGAGCATCCCTCTGTTCGTACGCTGACCATTCTACTTCTGTGATTGTAAGTGTGCTTCCTTATGTATCCGTTATTCCCTGTTGTCTGTATGTTGTTGTAGTGTTTTAGCCCCCCGTGGCTTATTTTGTGTTCCTTTTCTGTTCATTAGTAAACTGTGCAAACTCACTGGCGAGTTGTGGCGTGTTATGATGACTCGTGAGGGCCATCCATGACAGTTTTGCCATCTAAACTTAACAAAACATATGTTGGGGCTTCAACTTAAAGGGGTCAGTAGCCATGTTTACATGGACACAAGTAACCAGATTAAAAGCCTGATTGGAATAAAAATGCTTCATGTAAACATGAAGATTCAGTCTGAAGTCTGAAGATTCAGACATGATCACACCCATTCGGATCAAAATTTCCTTCTGATCGAGATGGGTGGATTATGCCAATTGTTGATCCAATTGGTGTGCATAAACACTTATTCTGAAGTTTGGGTAGAAAATATGTTTACTGTACATGTCTGTACGTCAGCCACATGTCGACATAACGTATTTCTGCCTTTACAGCAGCTAGCGCAGGGGTGTCCAATCATGTGCCATGGAGGACCAAGACCCTGTACGCTTTACCTCCAACCAGTGTCTTCAACAGCAGATTTCACTTAATTTTTTCCTACTGATTGCTGATAAGTGAAAACACCTGCTGAAGAGACTGGGTAGAAGAGAAAACCTACAGGGTCTTGGCCCTCCATGGCACATGATTGGGCACCCCTGAGCTAGCGGAAGACATGACCGGAGTATGCAATTGGGGTGAAACAAGTGTCGTCCTGCTGTCTCCCTCTTTGTCATATGCAGAAGTATGTACTGCTGGGCTTGTACAACCTTGTATAACCTGTACAACCCAACTGAAAACCAAACTGAAATCTTTAAAGGAGAAAAATAAAAAACTCACAATAACGTGGTTGCATAAATATGCTCACTCTTCAATAATAATACTTTGTTGCAGCACCTTTCGCTTTTATTACAGCACTGTTTTTTTGCGTAGGAGTCTATCAGTGTGGCATGTCTTGATGTGGCAATATTTGCCCACTCTTCTTTGCAAAAATGCTCCAAGTCTGTCAGATTGCAAGGACATCTCCTGTGCACAGCACTCTTCAGATCACCCCACAGATGTTCGATCGGATTCAGGTCTGGACTCTGGCTGGGCAATTCCAAAACCTTAATCTTCTGGTGAAGCCATTCTTTTGTTGATTTGGAAGTGTGCTTCGGGTCATTGTGGTACTGAAAGATGAAGTTCCTCTTCAGCTTTCTAGCAGAATTATTTACCTTTTGTTCTTATTAAAGACAAAAATAGAATGGAGATGTGTTTCCCTTCTTTACATGTTTTGACTGTGCAAACAAAAGGTAAATAATTAAAAGAAGACAAAATGAACCTACTTGAGCTGTTTCTAGCAGAAGCCTGAAGGGTTGTGCCAACACTGACTGGCATTTGGAACTGTTCATAATTCCCTCCACCTTGACTAAGGCCCCAATTAGAGCTGAAGAAAAACAGCCCCAAAGCATGATGCTGCCACCACCATGCTTCACTGTAGGTATGGTGCTCATTGGTGATGAGCAGTGTTGTGTGCCTTGGAAATTATTTTGTACCCTCCTCCTGACTGATACCTTTAAACAATGAGATCCCTCTGATGCTTTGGAAGCTCTCTGTGGACCATGGCTTGTGCTGTAAGATGTGACTACAAAAATGTCAGGAAAAGCCTACTAGAACAGCTGAACTTTATTTGGGGTTAATCAGAGGTACTTTTAATGGTGGCAGGTGTGTGCTGACTCCCATTTAACATGAATTTGAATGTGATTGGTTAATTTTGAGCACAGCCACATCCCCAGTTACAATAGGTAACAACAGGGTGTGCATATGTATGCAAACAGGTTGTTGTTAGTTTTTATTTTTCCCCTTAAAAGGTTTCAGTTTGTTTTTCTATTGGGTTGTACAGGTTATAGGTCACATTGATGGTGGAAAAAGTTTTGAAATGATTTATGTTGGTCTCATTTATTTACAACACAAAAATCTGGCATTTGAACAGGGGTATGTAGACTTTTTTTTAATCCATTGTATGTACATAAGGGTGCAGAGTGTAGAACACACAGTTAAGATAAAATAAGATGAGCCTTTATTTGTCCCACAATGGGGAAATTCCAGGATTGCAGCAGCAAAGGGATAGCAGCACTCACAGCAATAGTAAAGAAGATAAGAACGGGTTAGCCAAAGCAGTAAATATACATATGTACACAGATATATATACACAGTGCAGGAACATTGCAGCTAGATGATATCAACAGCATTACGGTTAGTTAAATTACACAGCAGAATATACATACAGTATGTATCCAGACAGTATATTTCACATTTTAATCAACAGTGTTGTTGCCACCCTTGTCCTCACATGGTGAGGACATCGATGGCCTCATTCACACCTTCACGGGCTACCTCAGCTTCTGTGTGGACAAATCCGTTCCCACCAAGACCATACGGCGTCACTCAAACAACAAACCCTGGATCAACCCTGAGATAAAAACACTTCTGAGAGAGAAGAAGAGGATCTTCAGGTCGGGGAACAGGGAGATGCTGAAGTCCGTACAGAGGGAGCTGAGGAGAAAGATCAGAGAAGGCAAGGACAGCTTCAGGAAGAAGATGGAGGACAAGCTGCAACAGAGCGACATCAGCGGGGTCTGGAGAAACCTCAAAACCATCTCGGGGCTCCAGAATACCTCCCCCCAGGCCACGGGGGGCAGGGAGTGGGCGAACAACCTGAATCTGTTTTTCAATAGATTTGACCAACCGCCCTCCCCCCTGTCTGCACAACAACCACTGCTGTCTCTAAGAAATCAAGTCCTGCTACCCACTCCCCACTCCACCGACACCCCCCCCCCCCACTCCCAACACACAGCCCCCCATCCTGACCCTGACCAAGACCCAGGTGAGGACGGAGCTGAGGAAGATCAAGGCGAGGAAGGCGTCGGGACCGGACGGCATCAGCGCAAAGCTCCTCAAGTCCTGTGCAGACCAGCTGTGTGGGATTGTGACGTATATCTTCAACATGAGCCTGAAACTGGGGAGGGTACCACAGCTGTGGAAAACATCTTGTGTGGTACCTGTACCAAAAACTTCCCACCCCAAAGACCTGAACAGCTTCAGACCGGTGGCCTTGACGTCCCACTTGATGAAGACCCTGGAGAGACTGCTCCTTGCTCATCTCCGCCCCCTGGTGGAACCAGCGATGGATCCACTCCAGTTCGCCTACCAGCATGGCATTGGGGTGGAGGATGCGGTGATCTTCCTCCTTCACCGTTTTCTGTCCCACCTGGAGAAGCCCGGGAATATGGTGAGGATCATGTTCTTTGACTTCTCCAGTGCTTTCAACACCATCCAACCGATGATCCTGAAGGACAAGCTGCTGCGCGCAGGGGTGGACCAGCACCTGTCATCATGGATCCTGGACTACCTCACGAACCGGCCTCAGTTTGTGAGAACCCGGGACTGTGTTTCCGACACGATCATCAGTAGCACGGGGGCCCCCCAGGGAACGGTGCTGGCTCCCTTCCTGTTCACTCTTTATACTGCGGACTTCTCACACAACACAACACATTGCCATCTACAGAAGTTCTCTGATGACTCTGCGATCGTTGGTCTCATCTCCAGCGGAGATGAAGCTGAGTACAGAGGGCTTATCCAGGACTTTGTGGACTGGTGCCATCGGAACTGCCTCCAGATCAACGCGAGGAAAACTAAGGAGCTGGTGGTGGACTGCCGCAGGCATGGGCAGCCCCTCACAGCACCAGTAAATATACAGGGAACAGACATCGAGATGGTGACATCCTACAAGTACCTGGGTATTCATCTGAACAATAAACTAGACTGGTCACACAATACTGACGTACTCTACAAGAAGGGACAGCGCAGGCTGTTCCTGCTGAGGAGACTCAGGTCTTTTGGTGTACAAGGGGCGCTGCTGAAGTCATTCTATGACACGGTGGTGGCATCAGCCATCACTTTTGGAGTGGTCTGCTGGGGCAGTGGCATTACTGCAGCCGATAGGAAGAGACTGAACAAACTGATTAAGAAAGCTAGCTCTGTCCTGGGGCAACGCCTTGATCCGATGGAGGAGATAGGAGAGAGAAGGACGGTGGCTAAACTGTCATCTCTGCTGGAGTCCGAGTTCCACCCTATGCAGGACATACTGGATGCACTGAGGAGCTCATTTAGCAGCAGACTACATCATCCCAGGTGCACAACCGAGAGGTTTCGTAGGTCCTTCCTACCAACGGCTGTCAGACTGTACAACCTAAGCAGGGCTGCTCGCAGAGATAGCAAAAAGACGTAACAAACTAATAGTTTTTTTTTTAATGCAAAAGATGCAATAGACTTACACAATGGTCCTCTCCGGCATACAACTAGGAACATACCGGTCGCTATGGAGGGTGAGAATATGTATGGGCACATAATCATACCATGTAGGATAACTAAATAGACGGTTATGCTGTTTCATCCCACCTAGCAACAATGCTCTGCACTGTGTGTGTTTATATATTTACATATTTATTCCATCTAGCTACAATGCTCTGCACTGGGTGTGTTTATATTTATATATCTATATATTTATTCCATCTAGCTACAATGCTCAGCACTGGGTGTGTTTATATTTATATATCTATATATTTATTCCATCTAGCTACAATGCTCCGCACTGTGTTTTTATATATCTACATATTATTCCATCTAGCTACATTGCTCCGCACTGTGTGTGTTTATATACTTGCATATTTATTCCACCTAGCTGCAATGCTCCGTACTGTGGGTGTTTATATATTTACATATTTATTCCATCTAGCTACAATGCTCTGCACTGTGTGTTCATATATTCATATATTTATTCCATCCAGCTACAATGCTCTGCACTGTGTGTCTGTGTGTGTGTGTGTGTATATATATTTTATAGTAATATGTACATATGTATATTAGCTGCTCTTGCTTGCTTGTTTTTTTTCTTGCCTTCTGATTGTTGCTCTGAGTGTTGCTATCCCTGTGCTGTTGCAATCCTGGAATTTCCCCGTTGTGGGACTAATAAAGGCTTATCTTATCTTATAATAATTGTAATTGTCTTAGTTGTGTATTGGAGGGGACGATCTCTATTGTGCAAAGTTGTGACGTTTAGTACGTTTAATATGACCTCTACAAGCAGCACCGGTTAGATTATAAAGTCTGGCAGCCGTAGGTAGGAAGGACCTGAGGAACCTCTTCCTCGAGTACTTAGGATGGCACAGTCTACAGCTAAATGAGCTCCTCAGTGCATTCAGCATGTCCTGCATGGGGTGGGACTCAGACTCCAGCAGAGATGACAGTTTAGCCACCATCCTTCTCTCTCCTATCTCCTCCACTGGTCGAGGCAGCACCCCAGAACAGAGGTGGCTTTTTTGATCAGCCTGTTCAGTCTCTTCCTGTCAGCTGCCGTGATGCCGCTGCCCCAGCAGACCACTCCAAATGTGATGGCTGATGCCACCACCGAATTGTAGAAAGTCTTCAGTAGTGCCCCTTGCAGTCCAAAAGACCTGAGTCTCCTCAGGAGAAACAGCCTGTGCTGCCCCTTCTTGTAGAGTGCGTTGGTGTTGTGTGACCAGTCTAGCTTATTGTTCAGGTGAACAACCAGGTACTTGTGTTTAGATGCAGTGGGGCAAAAAAGTATTTAGTCAGCCACCAATTGTGCAAGTTCTCCCACTTAAAAAATGAGAGAGGTCTCCAATTTTCATCATAGGTATACCTCAACTATGACAGACAAAATGAGGAAAAAAAAAATCCAGAAAATCACATTGAAGGATTTTTTAATGAATTAATTGGTAAATTCATCAGTAAAATAAGTATTTGGTCACCTACAAACAAGCAAGATTTCTGGCTCTCACAGACCTGTAATTTCTTCTTTAAGAGGCTCCTCTGTCCTCTACTCGTTACCTGTATTAATGGCATCTGTTTGAGGTTGTGGACAGGTGTCTTTTATACTGATAACGAGTTCAAACAGTCAGACTCCAAACTCCACTATGGCCAAGACCAAACAGCTGTCAAAGGACACCAGAAACAAAATTGTAGACCTGCACCAGGCTGGGAAGACTGACTCTGCAATAGGTAAGCAGCTTGGTGTGAAGAAATCAACTGTGGGAGCAATTATTAGAAAATGGAAGACATACAAGATCACTGATAATCTCCCTCGATCTGGGGATCCACGCAAGATCTCACCCCATGGGGTCAAAATTATCACGAGAACGGTGAGCAAAAATTCCAGAACCACATAGGGGACCTAGTGAATGACCTGCAGAGAGCTGGGACCAAAGTAACAAAGGCTACATCAGTAACACACTACGCCGCCAGGGACTCAAATCCTGCAGTGCCAGACGTGTCCCCCTGCTTAAGCCAGTACATGTCCAGGTCCGTCTGAAGTTTGCTAGAGAGCATTTGGATGATCCAGAAGAGGATTGGGAGAGTGTCATATGGTCAGATGAAACCAAAATAGAACTTTTTGGTAAAAACTCAATTTGTCATGTTTGGAGGAGAAACAACACCATACTTACTGTGAAGCATGGGGGTGGAAACATCATACTCTGGGGCTGTTTTTCTGCAAAGGGACCAGGACGACTGATCCGTGTAAAGGAAAGAATGAATGGGGCAATGCATCGTGAGATTTTGAGTGAAAACCTCCTTCCACCAGCAAGGGCATTGAAGATGAAACGTGGCTGGGTCTTTCAGCACGACAATGATCCCAAACACACCGCCCGGGCAACGAGGGAGTGGCTTTGTAAGAAGCATTTCAAGGTCCTGGAGTGGCCTAGCCAGTCTCCAGATCTCAACCCCATAGAAAATCTTTGGAGGGAGTTGAAAGTCTGTGTTGCCCTGCGACAGCCCCAAAACATCATTGCTCTAGAGGAGATCTGCATGGAGAAATGGGCCAAAATACTAGCAACAGTGTGTGAAAACCTTGTGAAAACTTACAGAAAATGTTTGACCTCTGTCATTGCCAACAAAGGGTATATAACAAAGTATTGAGATGAACTTTTGTTATTGACCAAATACTTATTTTACCGAGGAATTTACCAATTAATTCATTAAAAATCCTTCAATGTGATTTTCTGGATTTTTTTTTTCTTATTTTGTCTCTCATAGTTGAGGTATACCTATGATGAAAATTGGACACCTCATCTTTTAAGTGGGAGAACTTGCACAATTGGTGGCTGACTAAATACTTTTTTACCCCACTGTAGATAGATAGACGTACTTTATTGATCCCAAACTGGGAAATTAGTGTCACAGCAGCAAGAATGTAGACGACCAAAACAACAGAAACACGCACAGCATAAGACAACGGGATTACCCATGTAAAGTAAAACTGCCTAAATAACGTATACATTGCAGATAAATAGATGATGACCAGTATAGATACATGAATCACACTCGCTGTATAATGCAGGACTACGGATCAGGCACAAGGTGCAGTGTGAGGTACCAATTAGACTGCGAGGTGCAGTATGACAGCATAGTTATGACCAGTTTCAACATCAGAGTGAGTTATTGCACAGTGAAATGGCACATGGCAGGAAAGATTTCCTGTACCTAACTGTTCGGCAGTGAAGCTGTAGCAGTCTGCTGGAGAATGTGCTCCGTTGTCTGTCCAGTGTGTGGTGGAGGGGGTGATCAGGATTGTCCATGATGGATCACAGTTTGTTCAGTGTTGTCCTCTCCACCACAATCGCAAAGGTCTCCGGCCTGAGACCAATTACAGAGCCAGCCCTCTTGATAATCTTGTCAAGTCTGTTGGTGTCACTGGCTCTGATACTGCTACCCCAACAGACAGCAGCAAAGAAGATTGTGCTGGTGACAATGGCCAGATATAAAAGCTCCAGCATCCTGTTGCACACATGGAAGGATCTCATCATCCTCAGAAAGTAGTCTCTTCTCATCCCCTTCTTGTACACAGCATCGGTGTTAGATTTCCAGTCCAGTCCATTGCTGATCATGACACCCAGGTATTTGTAGTCCTCCACTACCTCCACATTCTACCCCCTAATCTGCAATGGCTGTGAAGGCATCCTCTTCTTCCTGAAGTCAATCACCATTTCTCTGGACTTGCTGATGTTCATCCTCAAGTAATTCTGCTCTGTCCCCCCCACAAATCTGTCTACCAGTGCTCTTTACTCTCCCTCCTCTCCCCCTCTTATACGCCCAACAGCAGCTGAGTCATCAGAGAATTTCTGCAAGTGGCATGACTTGGTGTTGTACTGAAAGTTGGTGGTGTATAAGGTGAAGAGAAAAGGAAAAAGCACAGTCCCCTGTGGAACTCCTGTATCACTAACCACCATATCAGACAAGACACTGCCCAGCCAGACAAACTGTGGCCTGCCTGTCAAGTAGAAAGTAATCCAAGAGATCACAGAGCTGTCGACCCCCATCCCCTGCAGCTTCTCACTCAACAGCAGTGGCTGGATGGTGTGAAACGCACTGGAGAAATCAAAGAACGTAATTCTCACTGTCATGAGCTGAGCATTAGAAGTTTCCGCCATGCTCAGTCTCATCCCTTTTTCTAAGATAAGATAAGCCTTTATTAGTCCCACAATGGGGAAATTCCGGGTTTGCAACAGCACAGGGATAGCAACACTCAGAGCAATAATTAAGAAGATACGGAAGATATAAACAAGAGCAGTGGATATACATACATACACATAAATATATAAATATATATACAAAGTGTGGAGCATTGTAGCAAGATGGTATAAACAGCATAACACAAGCTGCAACAGAGCGACATCAGCGGGGTCTGGAGAAACCTCAAAACCATCTCTGGGCTCCAGAATACCTCCCCCCAGGCCACGGGGGGCAGGGAGTGGGCGAACAACCTGAATCTGTTTTTCAATAGGTTTGACCAACCGCCCTCCCCCCTGTCTGCACAACAACCACTGCTGCCTCTAAAGAAATCAAGTCCTGCTGCCCACCCCCCACTCCACCAACACCCCCCCACTCCCAACACACAGCCCCCCACCCTGACCAGGACCCAGGTGAGGACGGAGCTGAGGAAGATCAATGCGAGGAAGGCGTCGGGACCGGACGGCATCAGCGCAAAGCTCAAGTCCTGTGCAGACCAGCTGTGTGGGATTGTGACGTATATCTTCAACCTGAGCCTGAAACTGGGGAGGGTACCACAGCTGTGGAAAACATCTTGTGTGGTACCTGTACCAAAAACTTCCCACCCCAAAGACCTGAACAGCTACAGACCGGTGGCCTTGACGTCCCACTTGATGAAGACCCTGGAGAGACTGCTCCTTGCTCACCTCCGCCCCCTGGTGGAACCAGCGATGGATCCACTTCAGTTCGCCTACCAGCATGGCATTGGGGTGGAGGATGCGGTGATCTTCCTCCTTCACCGTTCTCTGTCCCACCTAGAGAAGCCCGGGAATATGGTGAGGATCATGTTCTTTGACTTCTCCAGTGCTTTCAACACCATCCAACTGATGATCCTGAAGGACAAGCTGCTGCGCGTAGGGGTGGACCAGCACCTGTCATCATGGATCCTGGACTACCTCACGAACCGGCCTCAGTTTGTGAGAACCCGGGACTGTGTGTCCGACACGATCATCAGTAGCACGGGGGGCCCCCCAGGGAACGGTGCTGGCTCCCTTCCTGTTCACTCTTTATACTGCGGACTTCTCACACAACACACTGCCATCTACAGAAGTTCTCTGATGACTCTGCGATCGTTGGCCTCATCTCCAATGGAGATGAAGCTGAGTACAGAGGGCTTATCCAGGACTTCGTGGACTGGTGCCATCGGAACTGCCTCCAGATCAACGCGAGGAAAACTAAGGAGCTGGTGGTGGACTGTCGCAGGCAAGGACAACCCCTCACAGCACCAGTAAATATACAGGGAACAGACATCGAGATGGTGACATCCTATAAGTACCTGGGTGTTCATCTGAACAATAAACTAGACTGGTCACACAATACTGACGCACTCTACAAGAAGGGACAGCGCAGGCTGTTCCTGCTGAGGAGACTCAGGTCTTTTGGTGTACAAGGGGCGCTGCTGAAGTCATTCTATGACACGGTGGTGGCATCAGCCATCACTTTTGGAGTGGTCTGCTGGGGCAGTGGCATTACTGCAGGCGATAGGAAGAGACTGAACAAACTGATCAAGAAAGCTAGCTCTGTCCTGGGGCAGCGCCTTGATCCGGTGGAGGAGATAGGAGAGAGAAGGATGGTGGCTAAACTGTCATCTCTGCTGGAGTCCGAGTTCCACCCTATGCAGGACATACTGAATGCACTGAGGAGCTCATTTAGCAGCAGACTACATCATCCCAGGTGCACAACCGAGAGGTTTCGCAGGTCCTTCCTACCAACGGCTGTCAGACTGTACAACCTAAGCAGGGCTGCTCGCAGAGATGGCAAAAAGACGTAACAAACTAATAGTTTTTTTGAATGCAAAGATGCAATAGACTTACACAATGGTCCCCTCCGGCATACTACTAGGAAAATACCGGTCGCTATGGAGAGTGAGAATATGTATGGACACATAATCATACCATGTATGATAACTAAGTAGACGGTTGTGCTGTTTCATCCCATCTCGCAACAATGCTCTGCACTGTGTTTATATATTTACATATTTATTCCATCTAGCTACAATGCTCCGCACTGGGTGTGTTTATATTTATATATCTATATATTTATTCCATCTAGCTACAATGCTCCGCACTGTGTGTTTACATATTCATATATTTATTCCATCCAGCTACAGTGCTCTGCACTGTGTCTGTGTGTGTGTGTGTGTATATATATATATATATATATATTTTTTTTTTTTTATAGTAATATGTACATATGTATATTAGCTGCTCTTGCTTGCTTGTTTTTTTTCTTGCCTTCTGATTGTTGCTCTGAGTGTTGCTATCCCTGTGCTGTTGCAATCCTGGAATTTCCCCGTTGTGGGACTAATAAAGGCTTATCTTATCTTATCTTATAACCGTCTACTTAGTTATCCTACATAGTATGAATATGTACCCATACATATTGTCACCCTCTGTAGCGACCGATAATGTCCTAGTTGTATACTGGAGGGGATCATTGTGTAAGTGTATTGCGTCTTTTGCATTCAATACTATTAGGTCGTCACGTTTTTTTGCTATCTCTGCGAGCAGCCCTGCTTAGGTTATACAGTCTGACAGCCGTAGGTAGGAAGGACCTGCGAAACCTCTCGGTTGCGCACCTAGGATGATGTAGTCTGCTGCTAAATGAGCTCCTCAGTGCGTTCAGTATGTCCTGCATAAGGTGGGACTCGGACTCCAGCAGAGATCAGAATCAGAATGAGATTTATTGCCATTGTTCATGTAGTACACAAACTAGGAATTTGTCTCGGTGCAATGCTGCAACATTAAACATGAGTATCACTAAAGATAAAAATAAAAAACTATGCAGCAGATATTGTGGAGTTCCACATAGTGAGTCGGTAGTGCAAAAGAAAACAGTGATAATTATCACAAGTTCGGTTGAGCTGCTGTACGTAGTGCACGAGAGTCTAATAAGTCACTTAGTGTTCAGCAGTCTGATGGCAGAGGGGAAGAAGCTGTTCATGTAGTGGGAGGTTTTAGTTTGAATGGACCGAAGTCTTCTGCCTGAGGGGAGGGGGGCAAACAGTGCGTGTCCAGGGTGTGAAGGGTCGGCTATGATCCGACCTGCACGCCTCCGGGTCCTGGAGATGTACAGGTCCTGGAGGGATGGGAGCTTGCAGCCGATCACCTTCTCAGCGGCGCGCACAACGCGCTGCAGTCTTAGTCTGTCCCTGGTGGTGGCTCCTGCGTACCACACGGTGATGGAGGTGGTGAGGATGGACTCGATGATGGCCGTGTAGAACTGCACCAACATCTTGGTGGGTAGCTTGAGCTTCCTCAGCTGCCTCAGGAAGAACATCCTCTGCTGGGCCTTTTTGATGAGGGAGCTGATGGTCGGCTCCCACTTGAGGTCCCGGGTGATGGTGGTGCCCAGGAAGCGGAAGGAATCTGCAGTGGTGATGGGAGAGTCTGTGAGGGTAAGGGGGGGCAGAGGGGCTGTAACTTTCCTGAAGTCCACGATCATCTCCACTGTCTTCAGAGCGTTCAGCTGCAGGTTGTTGTGGCTGCACCAGGATGCCAGCTGGGCCACCTCTCTCCTGTAGACGGACTCGTCGCCGTTGGAGATGAGCCCAATGAGGGTGGTGTCGTCCGCAAACTTGATCAGCTTGACAGACTGGTGGCTGGAGGTGCAGGAGTTGGTGTACAGGGAGAAGAGCAGGGGGGAAAGTACACAGCCCTGGGGTGATCCGGTGCTGATGCTAACAGAGTCTGAGACAGTCTTTCCCAGCCGCACATGCTGCCTCCGGTCCGTCAGGAAGTCGGTGATCCACCTGCAGAGGGAGTCAGGCACGTTGAGCAGGGACAGCTTGTCCTGGAGCAGAGCGGGGCGGATGGTATTGAATGCAGAGCTGAAGTCCACAAACAGGATCCTGGCGTAGGTTCCCGGGGAGTCCAGGTGCTGCAGGATGGAGTGGAGGGCCAGGTTGACTGCGTCGTCCACAGACCTGTTGGCTCTGTAGGCAAACTGCAGTGGGTCCAGGAGGGGAGTGGTGATGGTCTTGAGGTGGGGCAGGACCAAGCGCTCAAAGGACTTCATGACTACAGAGGTTAGCGCTACAGGTCTGTAGTCGTTAAGTCCAGTGACCCGTGGCTTCTTGGGGACAGGGACGGTGGTAGAGGACAGTTTAGCCACCATCCTTCTCTCTCCTATCTCCTCCACTGGGTCAGGGCGCTGCCCCAGGACAGAGCTAACTTTCTTGATCAGTTTGTTCAGTCTCTTCCTATCGGCTGCTGTAATGCCACTGCCCCAGCAGACCACTCCAAAAGTGAAGGCTGATGCCACCACCGTGTCATAGAATGTCTTCAGCAGCACCCCTTGTACACCAAAAGATCTGAGTCTCCTCAGTAGGAACAGCCTGCGCTGTCCCTTCTTGTAGAGTGTGTCGGCATTGTGTGACCAGTCTAATTTATTGTTCAAATGAAAACCCAGGTACTTGTAGGATGTCACCATCTCGATGTCTGTTCCCTGTATGTTTACTGGTGCTGTGAGGGGTTGTCCTTGCCTGCGGCAGTCCACCACCAGCTCCTTAGTTTTCCTCGCGTTGATCTGGAGGCAGTTCCGATGGCACCAGTCCACGAAGTCCTGGATAAGTCCTCTGTACTCAGCTTCATCTCCATTGGAGATGAGGCCGACGATCGCAGAGTCGTCAGAGAACTTCTGTAGATGGCAGTGTGTTGTGTTGTGTGAGAAGTCTGCAGTATAAAGGGTGAACAGGAAGGGAGCCAAAACCGTTCCCTGGGGGGCCCCCGTGCTACCGATGATCGTGTCGGGGACACAGTCCCGGGTTCTCACAAACTGTGGCTGGTTAGTGAGGTAGTCCAGGATCCATGATGACAGGTGCTGGTCCACCCCTGCGCACAGCAGCTTGTCCTTCAGGATCATCAGTTGGATGGTGTTGAAAGCACTGGAGAAATCAAAGAACATGATCCTTACCGCATTCCCAGGATTCTTCAGGTGGGACAGAGAACGGTGAAGGAGGAAGATCACTGCATCCTCCACTCCAATGCCATGCTGGTAGGCGAACTGGAGTGGATCCATCGCTGGTCCCACCAGGGGGCAGAGGTGAGCAAGGAGGAGTCTCTCCAGGGTCTTCATCATGTGGGACATCAGGGCCACTGGTCTGTAGCTGTTCAGGTCTTTGGGGCGGGAGGTCTTTGGTACAGGTACCACACAAGATGTTTTCCACAACTGTGGTACCCTCCCCAGCTTCAGGCTCAGGTTGAAGATGAGCTCCACAATCCCACACAGCTGATCTGCACCGGACTTGAGGAGCTTTGCGCTGATGCCGTCCGGTCCCGACGCCTTCCTCGCCTTGATCTTCCTCAGCTCCGTCCTCACATGGGTCTTAGTGAGGGTCATGTTGGGGGGCTGTGTGTTGGGAGTGGGGGGGTGTTGGTGGAGTGGGGTGTGGGCAGCAGGACTCGATGTCTTTACAGGCAGCAGTGGTTGTTGTGCAGTCGGGGGGGGGGGGGAGGGTGGTTGGTCAAACCTATTAAAAAACAGGTTCAGATTGTTCGCCCACTCCCTGCCCCCAGTGGCCTGGGAGGAGGTATTCTGGAGCCCAGAGATGGTTTTAAGGTTTCTCCAGACCCCACCGATGTCGCTCTGTTTCAGCTTGTCCTCCATCTTCTTCCTGAACCATCTTCTTCTTCTCTATACTGATATATCCATTCATCCATCCATCCATCCATCCATCCATCCATCAATCTTCTACCGCTTTTCCGGAGGTCTGGGTCGCGGAGGCAGCAGTTCAAGCAGAGAAGCCCAGACTTCCCTCTCCCCAGCCACCTGCTCCAGCTCTTCAGAGAGAATACCAAGGCGTTCCCAGACCAGCTGGGAGACATAGTCTCTCCACCGAGTCCTGGGTCTGCCCCGGGGTCTCCTCCCAGTGGGACGTGCCTGAAACACCTCAAGTGGGAGGCGTCCAGGAGGCATCCTAATCAGATGCCCATACCACCTCAACTGATTCCTTTCAATGTGGAGGAGCAGCGGTTCTACTCTGAGCCTCTCTCGGATGACTGAGCTCCTCACCCTATCTCTGAGGGTGAGTCCAGCAATCCTACGGAGAAAGCTCATTTCAGCCGCTTGTATCCGCGATCTTGTTCTTTCGGTCATTACCCAACGCTCATGACCATTGGTGAGAGTAGGATCATAGATTGACTGGTAAATCGACAGCTTTGCCTTAGAACTAAGCTCCCTCTTCACCATAACAGACCGGTACAACGTCCGCATCAGTGCAGATGCTGCTCCAATCCGTCTGTCAATCTCTCGCTCCATTTTCCCCTCACTCGTGAACAAGACCCCAAGATACTTAAACTCCTCCACTTGAGGCAGGAACCTGTTCCCAACCCAGAGAGGACAATCCACCTTTTTTCGGCTGAGGACCATGGACTCGGACTTGGAGGTGCTGATTCTCATCCCAGCCGCTTCACACTCAGTGGCAAACCGTCCCAGCAAGAGCTGTAGGTCATTGCTGGATGAAGCCAACAAGACAACATCATCTGCGAACAATAGAGATGAGATCCTGTGGTTACCAAGCATGACACCCTCCATTCCCTGGCTGCGCCTAGAAATCCTGTCCATAAATCGGTGACAAAGGGCAGCCCTGGCGGAGTCCAACTCTCACTGGGAATGACTCCGACCAAGTGTTGGCAATATGAACCCAACTCTCACAACGGTCGTACAGAGACCGAATAGCTCGTAACAACAAGCCCGATACCCCATACTCCCGAAGCACCCCCCACAAAAAACCACGAGGGACGCGGTCAGTACTGATATATATACTGATATATTTGTTCTATTTTGTGCTTTTTTGTTTCTGTTATTCTTGCACTGTTTTCTGTTTTCCTGTTTATGTCTTAGTTTTGTTACGCTCTTATTTTGTATTAATTTGTATTTATATCTCAGCCGGCATTTGTTGATATTTTATTCTTTATATCCTTACTGTTGTGTTCTCCCTCTGGATTGACAGCTGTCAGTGCCGTTTCCGGGTTTGTGCTCCATGTTGGCGTTGCCCCTGTCATCTGTCAGCTACGGTCACTCCCCTCTTATTGCTCCCAGCTGGTCCAAAATATTCATCATTGTTACCTTCTGTCCGCTCATGTGACCCACACCGGTCATTGCTTGTATGATTTGTTTTTGACCCTATTTAAGGGCGGTTATTTTCATTTCCCCTTGCCGCAGTCTTGAGTTTCTCCTTTCCTCGTCTCCACCAGAACGCAGCCCTCGTTCTGGTGTGCTTTATCTGTATGTTTGATTGCTTGTTTGAATTTTTTGTTAGAGCACTGTTTTGGACTTTGTGTTTTGTTGTTTTTTCAATCAATCTCACAAACTAACAGTTCAGCGCGTGGGTCTTCCTCTCTGCCCCGAGGGGCAATCATGACACTCACAGTGTCCCTCCACCATCCAGGTGCAAATGGGCTCATTGCAGCAGGTAGATGACAGCGTCTTCAACTCCTAAATGGGGCTGATATGCAAACTGCAGGGGGTCCAGCCACATTTTCACTTGCGGACTCAGGTGGGCTAAGACCAATCTCTCCAGGACCTTCATCACAGGAGATGTGAGGGCAACTGGTGGATAATCATTCAAGTCAGATGGAGATGACTTCTTGGGGACAGGAACAATGCAGGACGTCTTCCACAGTACTGGTACACAGCACTTGTAAGATGTCACCATCTCAATGTCTGTTCTCTGGATGTTTAGCGGTGCTGTAGAGGGTTGTCCTTGCCTGCGGCAGTCCACCACCAGTTTCTTGGTTTTCCTTGTATTGATCTGGAGGCAGTTCTGCAGGCACCAGTCCACAAAGTCCTAGATACAGTGATGTGAAAAAGTGTTTGCCCCCTTCCTGATTTCCAATTTTTTTTGTGTGTTTGTCACACTTAAATGTTTCAGATCATCAAACAAATTTAAATATTAGACAAAGATAACACAAGTAAACACAAAATGCAGTTTTTAAATGAAGGTGTTTATTATTAAGGGAAAAAATCCAAACCTACATGGCCCTGTGTGAAAAAGTGATTGCCACCTAAACCCAATAACTGGTTGGGCCACCCTTAGCAGCAACAACTGCAATCAAGCATTTGCGATAACTGGCAGTGAGTCTTTTACAGCACTGTGGAGGAATTTTGACCCACTCATCTTTGCAGAATTGTTGTAATTAAGCCACATTGGAGGATTTTCAAGCATGAACCGCCTTTTTAAGGTCATGCCACAGCATCTCAATCTGATTCAGGTCAGGACTTTGACTAGGCCACTCCAAAGTCTTCATTTTGTTTTTCTTAAACCATTCAGAGGTGAACTTGCTGGTGTGTTTTGGATCATTGTCCTGCTGCAGAACCCAATTGCACTTCAGCTTGAGGTCATGAACAGATGGCCAGACACTCTCTTTCAGGATTTTTTGGTCGCCAACAGAATTCATGGTTCCATTTACCACAGCAAGTCTTCCAGGTCCTGAAGCAGCAAAACAGCCCCAGACCATCACACTACCACCACCATATTTTACTGTTGGTATGATGTTCCTTTTCTGAGATGCTGTATTACTTTTACGCCAGATGCAATGGGACACACACCTTCCAAAAAGTTCAACTTTTGTCTCATCAGTCCACAAAGTATTTTCCCAAAAGTCTTGGGGATTATCAAGATGTTTTCTGGCAAAACTGAGATGAACCTTTATGTTCTTTTTGCTCAGCAGTAGTTTTCGTTTTGGAACTCTGCCATGCAGGCCATTTTTGCCCAGTCTCTTTCTTATGGTGGAGTCATGAACAATGACCTTAACTGAGGCAAGTGAGGCCTGCAGGTCTTTGGATGTTGTTGTGGGGTCTTTTGTGACATCTTGGATGAGTCATTGCTGTGCTCTTGGGGTAATTTTAGTCGGCCGGCCTCTCCTGGGAAGGTTCACCACTGTTCCATGTTTTTGCCATTTGTGGATAATGGCTCTCACTGTGGTGTGCTGGAATCCCAAAGCTTTAGAAATGGCTTTATAACCATTTCCAGACTTGCTTCTCATTTGTTCCTGAATTTCTTTGGATGATGTCTAGCTTTTGAGGGTCTTTTGGTTGACTTCACTTTGTCAGGAAGGTCCTATTTAAGTGATTTATTGATTAAGAACAGGTGTGGCAGTAATCAGGCTTGGTTGTAGTTAGAGAAATTGAATTCAGCTTTCCAAAGATGTGATAATTTTTCACACAGGGCCATGTAGGTTTGTATTTTCTTTTTTATCTTAATAATAAACACCTTCATTTAAAAATTGCGTTTTGTGTTTCCTTGTGTTTTCTTTGTCTGATATTATATATAATAAATGACAAATCAGGAAGGGGGCAAACACTTTTTCACATCACTGTAAGTCCTCTGTACTCTGCATCATCCCCATCAGAGATGAGGCCGACGATTGCAGAATCATCATAGAACTTCTGTAGATGGCAGTATGGTGTATTGTGTGAAAAGTCAGCAGTGTAAAGGGTGAACAGTAAGGGAGCCAGAACTGTTCCCTGGGGGGCCCCCGTACTGTAGAGGATGGTGTCAGACACACGGTCTTGGGTTCTCACTAACTGTGGTTGGTCTGTGAGATAGTCCAAGATCCACGATGACAGGTGTTGGTCCACCCCTGCACACAGCAGCTTGTCCCTGAGGATCACTGGTTGTATGGTGTTGAAAGCACTGGAGAAATCAAAGAACATGAGCCTCACAGTGCTCCCAGGCTTCTCCAGGTGGGACAGGAAACAATGTAGGAGGAAGATCACTCCATCCTCCACCCCGATGCCATGCTGGTAAACAAACTGAAGTGGATCCATCGCTGGTCCCACCAGGGGAGAGAGGTGGGTGAGGAGCAGCTTCTCTAGGGTCTTCATTAGGTATTCAAGATTCAAAGATTTTATTTGTCAATACTACTATACGTAAAGGACATACAGGAGAATTGAAATGGCATTTCTCTCTCTCTCTTCAGTGGTGTACACAATATAAAAAAAAAAAACCGAATAAGGCTAGAAAAAACAACAGTGCAGAGAGAATGAACAAGGCAAGGCAACGAGCCGAATCAGCACAGACTTTATTCTCTCTAACAAGACAAGATCACATGAGAGCTCCCAAGCCACAGTGCATCTCACTTATATACCTTTAATCATTTGCATAGTGGCCTGGGGCTCCAACATCATACTTATTACGTGACAAAGCCCGTGCAGTGCATTAACATAACATTATGCTGGTGCCGCCCTACATCCTTCTCCCGGCGGCCCAGCATCTCCTCTTCTTCCCGGGGGGTGCCCAACCTTTGCTGCTCTGTCTGGACCCCCCGGCAACCTCTCTTCTCCTGGACCATAACTCTCTGGGTGGAGAAGTCTAACACCTAGCTCCCCCACAACAGCAGTCTATGTACAGTAATGCAACTCGTAGTGCAAATGGCGACAAAAGCTAGAACCAGACCTCCCATAGTGCAAATAGAGAGAAACGATTAACAATGATGAAACCCAGCCATCCTATATACAGAAAACTAGAGATGTATACCCGTAGTTGCAGATCAATGGGGTAGTGTAGGTGCAGATAGTAACAGATAGGACTGCAAGTGATCAGTATTTCAATGTCAGACAAACAGCAGCAGATATGGAATTTGTGCAAATGGTGCTGTGTGTGACCCCTCCTGAAGTCGACCACAATCTCTTTTGCTTTTCCCATGTTCAGGAAGAGGTTATTGTCTTTACACCACTGGACCAGTTGGCTCATCTCATTTCTGTAGTTGGCCTCCTCATTGTTGGTGATGAGGCCCATCACCACCGTGTCATCTGCAAACTTGATGATGTGGTTGGTATTGTAGACTCGTACGCAGTCATGGGTCAACAGGGTGAAGAGCAGCAGCTGAGCACGCACCCTTGTGGGGCCCCTGTGCTCAGTGTGATGGTCTGGGAGGTGTTGCTGCCAACCCGCACATTCTGTGGCCTCCCTGTGAGAAAGTCCAGCACAGAGAGAGGTTTTGAGTCCCAAGTGTCTGAGTTTTTGTATCAGGTGCTGGGGGATGATTGTGTGTAATGCTGAACTGAAGTCCAAAAACAGTATTCACACGCAGGAGTTCTTTGAGTCTAGGTGGGTGAGGGCTGGATGGAGAGCAGCAGCGATGGCATCTTCTGTGGATCTGTTTTACCTGTATGCAAGCTGAGATGGGTCGTGGGAGGGAGGCAGGACGGACTTGATGTTCAGCATGACTAGCCACTCAAAGCACTTCATTATAGTGGGGGTCAGTGCTACAGACTGATAATCATTGTAGCTGGATGAGACGAGCTTCTTTGGGACTGGTATTATGGTGGCAGTTTTGAAACATGTGAGGACAACAGCTTGAGTCAGGGAGATGTTGAAGATGTTGGCCAGGACATTCTTGAGCTCCTCTGCACAGTCCTTCAGGACGCGACCCAGTATGTTGTCTGGACCAGCCGCCTTGCGTGGGTTGATCTTGCAGAGGGTCCTCTTCATACTAGCCGGATCCAGATTCATGGCCTGCTTGTCTGGGGGAGGAGTGGTCTTTCTGTGCTGATGCGCTGTTTTATGCTTCAAAGCAGCCGAAGAAGTCGTTTAGGTTGTTGAGCAGTGGGTTGTCACTTGTATGATGTGAGGGCCCCTGGTCGGTAGCTGTTCAGGTCCATGGGGTGTGGAGTCTTTGGTATGGGTACCACACAGGACGATTTCCACAGCTGTGGTACCCTCCCCAGCTTCAGGCTCAGACTGAAGATGTGTTCCATGGTCCCGAACACAAATTGAACACACAATTGAATAAAATGGCCCAAGGATTATGGAAAATATATGTACATATTGTAGGTATGGTAGTGGTTTCTCGGATCGGTCAATATACACAAAGGTGCAGAGTGCAGAGACAGGTGTGTTATTGTGATAATTAAAAAGGTTCTCATTTCTGTGCATGTGAGCATTCTGAGGGAGGGGGGTGGGTCTCTGACTGTTTGCAGTTCAGATGGCCCAGGGGAAGAAATGGCTTGTCAGTCTGGAGGTGTGGGACCTGATTGATCTGAACCATTGTCCAGAGGGAAGCAGGCCAAACAGGTGGTGGGTGGGATTTGAGGGGTCTCCTGTGATGGCCTTGAGCTTTCTAAGAAGGGAGGATCTGGAGATGTCATCCAGGGAGGGCAGAGGGCCACCAATGGTTTTTGGGGCATTGTTGATGACCGTCTGCAAAACCTTAGACCCAGAAGTAACACGGATGGAGACAGAGAGTTAAGTGACAATAAACTTTAATTACAAAATTGTGCAACAAATGAAGCAATATTAATTTGCCACGAGGATCTGGCAACCAGGTCCACTGGGGAGACATCGCTGAACCAAGGTAGCTGATCGTCTTCGACTGGGGAACTGGAGACAGTGAAGGAGCACACCTATGTTGGGAAGCGGTGGCAGTATTCTGGGAGGATCTGCAGCTAGGCTGGCCAGGCCTGGATGGAAGGAAAGAGGTGAAAGAGACGGTGCAGGAAAACGGTGGTAAGTCGGCTTACTTTGGGGAGTGTGAAGGGAGAATGTGCACAGTCTGGGTAATCCAATTTCAATCCACAATTCGAGTCCAGAATCCAAGGACAGCCAGTGTTCAAGGCACGGCAGACAAAATGGGGTAAACAGAAGTCCAAAGTGTCAGGTAGGCCACACAGTCTAAAGCAAACAGAGGTCAAAACACAGCAGGCAAGACAAGAGTTCATATAATGCAAGCAAGGCAAGGATATGAGTCTACACAACCAGGCAGACCAATGTGAGAGTGTCCCCTTTAAAGGGCTCTCCTAATTAGCAACAGGTGGTGATCAGGGCTGCAGGGAGAGCACTAATCAGAGGGGGGAGAGACCGAGGCAGACACACAGAGTAGGTAGGAACCCTTACAGGATCCATTTTAAAATCAACCATGCTTTTGTACTGACAGTATTTTGTGGGTGTGGTTGATGACTATTAGTGGAGAGAAAAGTGCAATCATGCAAAAAGTGCAATATTGAGATTATAGCATAGAAATTACAAGGGAGATTTGCTTTTGAAAGGGAAAAAATCCTTACTGAATTGGTGGAATTGGCTGGGGAACCAATCGAACAACTGTCTCAAACCACAGAGTCTCATTGTCTGCTGTCGTGTTGAACACCATCCACGTACTTTCCAGTTGCGACAAGGCATGCACTATTTCGGCCTTGGCAAGCCCCTCAAATAAAATCCACTTCCCCAAGATCTGTTTGGAGTAAGTGGAAATAAAAGAATAATAGCACATCATTGCAAATAAACCACTTTTAATATATCCACAAGATGTTTGCAGGCAATAAAATTGACTCAAGGATGGACGTCAGTGACATCTCCATATATTGGCGAATGATTTTACTTTTTTTAACGACTGTTGTCTTCAGCTGTTGTTTGAATTTCTGCTTCATTATCCTGTAAATAGAACTGCAGCTTTCAGGGAGAAATGATGTGACTGAATCAGCCACTACTCAACATCCCAATTCTTTACCCAAAACAAAGACTTGATGTAACACCCTGTTGTGAATCACTGCCTGTGTGCACTGTGAAATTTCATCTAGTTATCCAGATATCTGCTGAATCTATTCTGAGTTAGACTCATTAATTTTTTCCCAGAAAGACCTTGAGAGGACTTAAGCTTATTCGGTGAACCAATATGCACTCAAAAAAATGAAACCTTTGTGGCTTATATTAATCATATATTCCATACCTACATATGCATAGACATATTAGAATGTTTAGTGATTACATATGTGGAATGACCTCACGCCTCAGAACAGGACAAGAGGTCTCAACCACCGGCGAGGATCAAAGAACAGACTGAGTCGCAGTGGTGGAGACCGGATCAAACTTCCTGACCACCCAGGGTCAGGTGGAGGAGATGGAGGACAATGGAGGGGGATTATGTTAATGCGGGATGTCAGCTTTGATATGCAATGTCTTTTGTTGAGTGTGGGTATAAGTATGAAGGTCTGACTGCGCTCGACCTCTTGATTCTGCTTCTGCATCGAGATGAGACATGTTTGGGAGGTGAAGCTGATAATAAATCTTGATTTATAAAATCACATCGCTTCTTCATTTCAAGCTCCCTACACTGGTGACCAGACGTGAGGATGGAACAGAGACATTCTCCCGCGACGAACTCATCGGAGGCGACCCAGGCAAGCGCCGTCGCCCATGCAGACAGGGGAACGGATGGAAGACATTCCCCCACGGCAGAATCCACAGAGAGGGCTCAACCGAGCACCATCCCCAGCTCCGCCGTGAGGACAGAAGAAAGGCGTCCTCACCCGGCGGACACATCAGAGACGGCCCGCACAAGCGGCATCACCGTCAAGCTGCCAGAGTTCTGGCAAAACGACCCGAGCTCGTGGTTCCTGCAAGCTGAGGCTCAGTTTGCACTGGCGGGCATAACAGCGGACGAGACGAAATTTTACCACATCGTCGCCAAACTCGACGCCGCCATGTCAAGATGCGCGCGGAGCATAATTAAACAACCGCCCACCCACGACAAATACAGAGAACTAAAGGCGACCATCCTAGAGAACTTCGTCCCCTCAGCCGAGGAGAGAGCGGAGAAGATTCTGGCGATCTACGGCCACAGAGGATGCAGACCAAAGGCCCTCATGGAGGACATGCTGCAGCTTAAGGAAGCAGACAATGACAACTTCCTTTTCCAGCATATCTTCCTCAGCACTCTGCCGCCACACATGAGAGGGACACTGGCCAACATGCGGTGCAACACCCAGCAGGACTTCCGCGCGCTGGCCCGAGAAGCGCAGCGGCTCATCAATGCATGCAGCGAACAGATGGCCACAGCAGCATCTGCAGATCTCAGCGCGGAAGCCCAGAGCAGCGGAGAACCGCAGACAACGGAGCAGAGCCCGCCCACCATGGCAGTGACACGACCAAAGCGCAGCAGGCGGAACGACCTCTGCTATTATCATCAGCGTTTCGCCGAGAGGGCGTACAAATGCGTGCCCCCCTGCAATTTCAAAAACTCGGGTAACGCCAAAGACAGGAAAACGTTAGCAGCTACGGCTCTCGGCGAGACGAATAAGCTGCTTTATGTGACTGACGGACACACCGGGAGACCGTTCCTTATCGACACCGGAGCTCAGGTGAGCTTCATCACCCCTTCCAACGCAGACCGGGCCATGGGACCCCGGGGAAACGGAGCGATGGCAGCCAATGGCTCGCCCATAAACACCTTCGGTGAAAGGAACCTGCCTCTTTGCATTCACGGCCGCAACTATAGATGGACGTTTATTATAGCGGCGGTGAGTTTTAACTTGTTGGGTGCTGATTTTTTGTGTGCACATGGGTTGTTAGTCGATCTTGCAAATAGACGCTTGGTTAATGTCATTTTCTTCTATCCCCTGCTCAGCTCGTGTTTCTCCACCACCCGTGCAGGCCTGCGTCACCACAGCAGGAGGTAAGTTTGACCAACTCCTCACCCAATTTCCAGCACTCACAGTTCCCAAATTTTCAGCAACAGTAGTGAAACACGGGGTTGAACACTTCATCCCCACAACAGGCCCACCCGTGTTTGCCAAAGCTCGGCGCTTAGACGCGACCAAGCTCGCCATAGCACGTGACGAGTTTGCCAGCCTAGAAAAATTAGGCATTATTAGGCGCTCAAAAAGCCCCTGGGCATCGCCACTCCACATGGTCCCGAAAACCGACGGTTCTTGGAGACCTTGCGGTGATTACCGCAGATTAAACAATGCGACAGCACATGACCGCTACCCAATTCCTCACATCCAAGATTTTTCACTACATCTGGCGGGTGCGCGCATTTTTTCTAAAATAGACCTGGTCCGCGGCTATCACCAAGTCCCCGTTCGAGTGGAAGACATTCCTAAAACAGCTGTAATAACCCCTTTTGGTCTTTTTGAATTTTTGCGAATGCCGTTTGGCCTCAAAGGCGCTGCTCAAACTTTTCAGCGTATGATGGACACGGTATTACGCGACCTCCCCTTCGTGTTCGTCTACCTTGATGATATGCTGGTAGCCAGCCCGTCAGAGGAAGAACACGAACAACACCTCACTACAGTTTTTCAGAGACTAGAAGAGCACGGGTTAATAATCAACCCAGCCAAATGCCGATTCGGCATGTCACAAATTGATTTTTTGGGACACAGAGTTTCACCAAAGGGGGCAGTCCCATTGCCAGACAAAGTCCGCGCGGTAAAAAATTTTCCACGACCACAAACGGTCAGATCGCTGCCAGAATTTTTGGGAATGGTGAATTTTTACAACCGTTTCCTCCCCCGCGCAGCTCAACTCATGCAACCCCTGTATGCCGCACTCAGAAAACAAAAGCCTTCCAACGCGGTCGAATGGACCCCGGAGCGCGAAAGCGCTTTCGCAGAAGTAAAGAATGCTCTCGCGAATGCCACATTGTTGGTTCACCCTGATCCCTCGGCCCGCATAGCGCTAACCACAGACGCTTCAGACCTGGCCATAGGGGCAGTTGTGGAGCAACACGTTGGCAGAACCTGGCAACCGTTGGCATTCTTTAGCAAGTCTTTAAACCAAACTGAGCGCAAATACAGCACTTTTGACAGGGAGCTGCTAGCGCTTCATTTATCCATCCGCCACTTCCAGTTCTGGCTGGAAGGGCAGCGTTTCACAGCTTTTGTAGACCATAAACCACTCACTTTTGCAATGGCTAAAATTTCAGAACCATGGTCAGGCAGGCAACAAAGACAGCTAGCTGCAATTTCAGAGTTCACCACAGACATTCGACATGTGGCAGGCAAACTTAACGTAGTAGCAGACTGCCTCTCTCGCGCTGTGACGTCGCCAGAGCACGAGGAGACAGATTATACTACCTCAGCCGCAGAACTCTTCGCCAATGCGGACGCGTACGCGGCCCCAATTCACGTAGGGATAGATTACGCAGCCATGGCAGAGGAACAAAGCAGTGACGCGGACGTGCGCGCACTCCAGTCTGGACCAACAGGGTTAAGACTGGAGGAAAGGGGTTTACGTGACGGTGTACCCCCCCAATCTGCGACGTGTCAACCGGCCGACCTCGCCCGGTAGTTCCAGCTGCATGGCACCGCCGCATTTTTGACTCGTTCACTCCCTCGCGCACCCAGGGGTGCGCGCCTCGGTTAAAATGGTCGTGGAAAAGTTTGTTTGGCCGGGCCTGTGCAAAAATGTAAAGGAATGGGCAAAGTCGTGCATGTCTTGCCAACGCGCCAAAATACACAAACACACAAAAGCTCCTCTAGAGCCTTTTCGAATCCCAGCCAGGAGGTTTGACCACGTTCATGTCGACCTCGTGGGACCACTACCTTCGTCTCAAGGTTTCACACACCTGTTAACAATTATAGACCGTACTACGCGCTGGCCGGAGGCGGTCCCTTTAGCGTCAACCACAGCCGCGGAAGTCGCTCGCGTTTTTTTAACAAACTGGGTGGCACGTTTTGGCATCCCATCGGACATCACGTCCGATAGGGGGCCTCAATTCGTCTCAGAACTGTGGTCAGCCATGGCCAGCAGCTTAGGAGCGACAATTCACCGCACCACCGCGTATCACCCTCAGGCTAATGGGTTATGCGAGCGTTTTCACAGATCTTTAAAGGACGCCCTCAAGGCCTCACTAACGGATACAGATTGGGTGAATAAACTTCCCTGGGTTTTATTAGGGTTGCGTTCTGTGCCTAAAGAGGATCTAGATGCCTCCCCAGCAGAATTAGTTTTTGCACAACCTCTCAAACTCCCAGGTGAGTTCTTACCAGAGCATCCAGAGCCTGGGCAGCTTCCAGCCCTGAGGCCCTTAAGCAGCACCGGACCGGCACATCACTCTTTTCCACGGGTTTTTGTCCCCCAAGCTTTAAAAAACGCAGAGTTCGTTTTTGTTAGACACGAACCTTTAAAATCAACCCTCCGTCCACCATACGATGGACCATTCAGAGTGCTGGAACCTGGTGATAAGCATTTTGTGCTTGATTTCGGGGACAGAAAAGAAACAGTCAGCACTGACAGACTTAAACCTGCCTTCTTGTTGAGCGACGAGCCTGCACGGGTGGTGAGAGCACCTCGGCGGGGTAGACCCCCCAAGAAAAAAAAACTCAGCCCCCCTGCAGGGAACAAATAACCACTCTCCTCCCCAAGCTGCAGATTCCTTACAGGATGGTCCCACCAGGACGCCAAAGCGGACCTACAGCAGATTCGGGAGAAGATTAAAACCCAGACGGCACAGGGACTGATGCAAAATTGACAAAGAGTTGTTAACTATGTTATCAGATTGTGCTGTGACAGTTTTAAGGCTGATTTGTGACATTACTATACTGTTGTTGTTACCACTGAATCTTCTACAGGATCATGACTGCTGCAAAGATTTTTTCCTTGTTTTCCCTGTCAAGATGTTTAACAGTATAATATGTCATAGAGATTATCTTAAACTGTAAACTTAGATTGTCCTTTTCTTAGTCGTTTGGGGGGGGGCTGTGGCTTATATTAATCATATATTCCATACCTACATATGTATAGACATATTAGAATGTTTAGTGATTACATATGTGGAATGACCTCACGCCTCAGAACAGGACAAGAGGTCTCAACCACCGGCGAGGATCAAAGAACAGACTGAGTCGCAGTGGTGGAGACCGGATCGAACTTCCTGACCACCCAGGGTCAGGTGGAGGAGATGGAGGACAATGGAGGGGGATTATGTTAATGCGGGATGTCAGCTTTGATATGCAATGTCTTTTGTTGAGTGTGGGTATAAGTATGAAGGTCTGACTGCGCTCGACCTCTTGATTCTGCTTCTGCATCAAGATGAGACATGTTTGGGAGGTGAAGCTGATAATAAATCTTGATTTATAAAATCACATTGCTTTTTCATTTCAAGCTCCCTACACCTTGACATTAATTTTTTCTTGTCATCTGGTCCCATCTAAATGAATTATGCTAAGTATACATAAAAATATTAATTTTATCTAACAAAACATCTAACATAATGTTATATTATCTTTAGTCTTGTTGACTTGACTTAAAAGGTTTGTGATTGAACAATACATTACTATTATGTAACGATAACATGAGATTACATTTACTTTATTAGAAAAAATACATTTTAAGTCAGAAAACATGTATATTTTAGGTTAAATTAAATAGAATCATGAATGTAAAGTGAACAACCCAGCCACAGGTGGTACACAAGCCAGTGTACTCCTATAGTGCCAGTCCCAAGCCCAGGTAAATGGGGAGGGTTGTGTCAGGAATGGCATCAGACGTAAAACCTTTGCCAAATCAAATATGTGGATCATGACGAAAGAGACTTTCATACCGGATCGGTCGAGGCCCGGGTTAACAACGACCGCCACTGGTGCAGTTAACCAACCCGGTGCTGGTGGAGATTGGGCTACTGTTAGTTGAAGATCGAGGAGGTGGAGAAGGGCGAGGTGTGTTAGGAGGGAGAGAGAGAAAAGGAAAGGTACAAGTGTGAAGGTGAGAGTAGGGATGTTAAATGTAGGGACTATGACTGGTAAAGGCAGAGAGTTGGCTGACATGATGGAGAGAAGAAAAGTAGAAATACTGTGTGTTCAAGAAGCCAGATGGAAGGGAAGCAAGGCTAGGAGCATTGGAGGGGGATTTAAACTGTTCTGCCATGGTGTAGATAGGACGAGAAATGGAGTAGGAGTAATCTTGAAGGAAGAGTATGTGAAGAGTGTTTAGGAGGTAAAGAGGGAGTCAGAGAGAATCATGAGTTTGAAGCTAGAAATCAAAGGTGTGATGTTAAATATTGTCAGTGTGTATGCCCCACAAGTTGGATGACAGCTAGAAGAGAAAGAGGAATTCTGGAGTAAGTTGGATGAAGTGGTAGAGAATGTTCTGGGGGGGGGGGAGTGGTGATTGGAGCAGACTTTAATGGACATGTAGGTGAAGGGAACAGAGGTGATAAGGAGGTTCTGGGTAGGTATGGTTTTAAGGAGAGCAATGTGGAAGGACAGATGGTTGTGGATTTTGCTGAAAGGATGGAAATGGCTGTGGTGAACACATACATCAAGAAGAGAGAGGAACTTAGGGTGACTTACAAGAGTGGAGGAAGATACACACAGGTGGACTACATCTTCTGCAAAAGGAGAAATCTGAAAGAGATAGGAGACTGAAAGGAGGTAGCAGGGGAGAATGTAGCTAGACAGCATTGGATGGTAGTCTGTTGGATGACTTTTCAAAGCAAGAAGAGGAAAACAGTGAAGGCAGAACCAAAGATTAAGTGGGGGAAGTTACAGAAGGAAGAAAGTCATACAGGGTTCAGGAAGGAGTTGATACAGGCTCTGGGTGGTAGGAAAGAATTACCAGATGACTAGGAAAGTACAGCAAAAGTATTGAGGGAAACGGGTAGAAAGGTATGAGGTGTTTCCAGTGGACAGAGGAAGGAAGACAAGGAGACTTGGTGGAATGAGGAGGTACAGGAAAGTATTCAAAGAAAAAGTGGGATAGGCAGGGAGATAAAGAAAGTAGACAGAAGTATTTGGACTCTAGGCACATGGCAAAGGCAAAGGATAAGGCATATAGTGATTTGTATGAGAGGCTGGAAACTAAGGAAGGAGAAAATGAGTTGTATGGATAGGCTAGACAGAGAGATTGAGCTGGAAAAGATGTGCAGCTGGTTAGGTTGATTAAGGACAGAAATGGTAATGTACTAACAAATAACAAGTGTGTTGAGAAGGTGGAAGGAGTACTTTGAAGAGCTGATGAATATAAGAAAATGAGAGAGAGAAGAAGATGGATGAAGGAAAGGTGGTGAACAAGGAAGTCCCGAGGATTAGCAAGGTGGGAGTGAGGGCAGCTTTGAAGAGGATGAAGAATGGAAAGGTGGTTGGTCAAGATGACATACCTGTGGAGGTTTGGAGATGTTTAGGAGAGATGACAGTGGACTTTTTAACCAGATTGTTTAACACAGTCTTGGAGAGTGAGAGGATGCCTGAGGAGTGGAGAAGAAGTGTTTGGGTACCAATTTTCAAGAACAAAGGTGATGCTCAGAGCTGTAGTAACTACTGAGACATAAAATTGATCAGCCACACTATGAAGATATGGGAAAGAGTTGTTGAAGCCAGGTTAAGAGGAGAGGTGACAATCAGTGAGCAGCAGTACGGTTTCATGCCAAGAAAGAGTACTACAGATGCAATGTTTGCTCTAAGAGTGCTGATGGAGAAGACTAGAGAAGGTCAGAAGGAGCTGCACTGTCTTTGTGGATCTAGAGAAAACGTGATAGGGTGCCAGGCAGGAGTCTCCGTGGACCATGATGTTTGCAGACGACATTGTGATCTGCAGTGAGAGTAGGGAGCAGGTGGAAGAGAACCTGGAGACGTGGCAATATGCTCTGGAGAGAAGAGGAAGGAAAGTCAGAAGCAAGACAGAATACATGAGTGTGAATGAGAGGGAAGCAGGTGCAATGGTGAAGATGGAAGGAGTAGCGGTTGTGAAAGTAGATGAGTTTAAATACCTGGGGTCAACCATCCAAAGCAATGGAAATTGCACAAGAGAGGTGACGAAGAGAGTGCAGGCAGGGTGGAGAGGGTGGAGACGAATGTCAGGGGTGATTTGTGACAGAAGGGTAGCAGCAAGCGTGAAAGACAAGATCTACAAGACGGTAGTGAGACCTGCTATGATGTATAGTTTGGAGACGGTGGCACTGACAAAAAGACAGGAGGTGTAGCTGGAGGTGGCAGACTTGAAGATGCTAAGATTTTCATTGGGAGTGACTAGGAGGGACAGGATTAGAAATGAGTATATTAGAGGAACAGCTCAGGTTGAGTGAGTTGGAGACAAAGTAAGAAAGGCAAGGCTGAGATGGTTTGGACATGTGCAGAGGAGGGACAATGGACATTCTGGACAAATGATGTTGAAGATGGAGCTTCCAGGAAGGAGGAAAAGTGGAAGACCACAGAGAAGATTCATGGATGTAGTGAAGGAGGACATGAAGAGGGTTAGTGTTACAGAGGAAGATGAAGGGATAGGGTGAGATGGCGGCAGATGAGCCACTGTGGAGACCCAAGGAGAAGAAGAAGAAGAAGAAGAAGAAGAAGAAGAAGAAGAAGAAGAAGAAGAAGAAGAAGAAGAAGAAGAAGAAGAAGAAGAAGAATCTTTTTTTCAGTGTGGGAGATTCCTGGTTGGACCTTTAGCAACATATAGCGGTTACTGAAGACACCTCAGATCCCTTAAAAAGGATACCTAGAGGGAGCAAGTCTAAAGATTCAAGTAACTGACACCATACATTGGCATTTTCAAAGTGTTTTAATTTAGTCGAAGTGTAAGCCGCAATATTTCAATATAGAAGGATAAATGATTATATCCAGTGAAAAGAAGCAGGTGAGCACTTGGAGGTCAAGAGAAGGAATCAGTCTTAAATATCTTTAGATTTTAGCAGTCTTTCAGCAGTCAGTTCGTTACAGACTGAATCGAGGCAACAAAGCGCATTGGCAGACAACATACAAGCATAAAATGCGATCAATGCACATCATTCTTCAGTGCCATTATAGAACATACTGCATGCTACATGGTACTGCATTACTTCTTGCCTGAATCATTATAAAAACTGGAGGACGCATCATCCAAACAAGACTTCTGCTGCCACAGCTCAGTGACACTTTTGTCATTCTTTGTTGAAAGCTCAGAGGTTTTGTTTTAGACATCTTGCCTCCATCTGAAGTTTTGGTGTCTGTGCATCTTCTGCGTGTTGGAGCAGGCAGAGAGAAGAGGACCCAAAGTGTACGCCATTCCAGTTCACAAGAGCTTTATTGAAATAATAACCAACAACACGAGGAGCCAAGGAACACAGCGCACAGGAGGATAACACCACAGCATGAATAATAACGCTGCCAGAGGAGGGGAGAGGCAAGACTACATTTACAGGGAAATCATAAATGCAAACCTGGTGGGGGCACAGGTGCAAGGAATAACATGGCAACTACAAAAAGAGTAAATCATAAAGGCACACTACAGGAAATAAACCTTCAGAATAAAACAGGAAATCAAGTTACATAAGACTAAACAACCAAAGCTGGAAGTGCTTTCAAAAATAACCCAAGATCAAAGGAATCTAAACTAGACAAGAGTAATGCAAAAAACTATTTCAACATAAACCTGAAACTAGACAAGTGAGTTAAAATGGGTCATTTCATCTGTTGCCTCATTGTTTTTTAAGCTGCATTATTGCATTACATATTGGTCAGTAATCACAATTTACTGCATGAGTCCTATTAATGTTATTATTTTGCCTTTGGCAGCATGGCCTAGAGAATGTGGCATCCATTGCCACTCCTGCAATTAATTGCGATTAAATTGCCTTTTTTGTGGTTAATCGTGATCAGACCTTTCTCTGTTTTGTTTATTGTGTTCAAGAGTCATTTTCTGTGCTCCTGAATATGAGTCTTTCTCCAATTACTTTTGAGTTCATGAAAATGGGGTGGCTGTGGAAAAAAAGCCTGCAATTTGTTAAAAAAGAAAGTGTGGTGATTCGCTCTGCCTGCCTGTTGCCTTATTCTCCACAGCTGCGCGCACACCTGCGCTCCTCATCAGCTGAACTATTTAAGCCGTGCTGCCCTCTGGTCTGCACGGAGTCGTCTCACTCCCTGGTCTGATGACACCGTCCTACCACTTCGTCAGTCTCTTGAGATTATTCTCTACTTCGTCGTTCTCCGGAGGTTACGCCTCTACTTTGTCATCTTCCAAGGCATCCTTCTCCACTTCATCGTTCTCCCGGGAGTTTCCACTCCCCGACGCCAAGTAAGCTCCTCTCATCGCTATCATCACTCTCCACTCTGGTCCCCTGTGCACAGGTGGAAATCCGTGGCGGCGGACCTCCTCCACCTGGCGGTGGACCAAGTACTCCCTGCACCTCATCTTTCCTCCTTCCATTCCCTCTGCAACCGGGGCTGAAGACGCTGTCTCCCTGGCCGGAGCCTTCGGGACCAAGCCTGAGCTGATCTCCAACTCACCAACAGTAAAACAAACATTACAGCACAATTCCACCAGAGTGTTGTCACTAATTCCCCCGTCTCTGCTCCTCCATAGGGCTGCCAGGCTGTACGGTGCTCTGCTCGCCCCGGCTGCTGCATTCATACATACACGTGCACGCACCCTTACACACGTTACATAATAAAGATAATTGACTCAATTTCTGGGTCTGCATCTGCTTTCTGGGTCTCGAAACATGTCAGAAAGTCCTTCATTTCCACATTGACTGTTATTATATATCTGTTAACTAAAAAGATGTAAACTACAGCTATTTATACCGAGCGGATGGAGATAGACGGTTAGGTTTCTGTACCTTGTGAACTTCCTCGGCTCTTAGAGGCCGTGTCAGTTGACTACAATCATCAGCAGCTGGTGCTGCTGCAGTCAAGGGCAGCAGAGAGAGAAGGAACGAGGCCACATGTATCACAGCCATGGTGGACAGCAGAAAGCCAACACTTTCCCATAACATCCCACATTTATACAGTGGGTAGGCTCTTGCAGCTCTGCTGCAATACTGTTGCAACACACTGTGCTACATGTCACAGTGTACTTTGCAATGGGATGTACAAACACTGGCATTTTTTTTTAAAGCAGTTCTGGATATTTGAGTTGCAAAATGATTTGGGGGTTAACTGAACACACACACACACACACACACACACACACACACACACACACACACACACACACACACACACGGGGGAATGACCGTTTGGCTGCAACTTTTGCATCAGTGTTGCCCATTTGTCTGAAAATATTTAAATGATTTATTTCGTCATTTGGGCATTTTTGCGTGTTGTTGTTCTTTAGTGTGTGCATATGACACGCAGCTGATCTGGCCACTCCACGCCACAGTGAAGCAGCACTCAGGACTGCCGTCTACCACTGACCGGGCGGGCCTCCCCGCGAACGATCGTGGAGCGCCCGGCCGGACACTGGTGATGGAGAAGCGGCAGCTGAACCGGCAGATTGCAGTCCTTCGCATGGAGTCAAGCCCCGCCTGCCCGGTTAACGGGAGTCTCGGCTGATGCTTTACCCGTGTGCCAGTGATGTCCTTTGCAGCACCACAGGCCCCTGCCACCCCCCCCCCCCGTGTTGTCCATGCCGAATTATCCATTAGACCTATGCAATCACAGCAACTGATTGCATGTGATTGTATATCAGTGGGTGATTCTCACTCACTGGTATAAACCCCACAGTGTTATGAATGCAGTGAGACGTTGACTGTCTTCATCTAAAAACCCTTGGTGATATGCTTTCCACTGATCTAATACTGAAAACCAAGAGCTCCCAGTTAGGCTGTCTAACATGTCCTGTATTCTTGGAATAGGATGTCTGTCTGGCACTGATTTGTGACTGAGCTCACAGCAGTCTACACAGAGTCTGAGTTCGCCTGATTTTTTTTCTTACACACACTATCGGTGAGGAACAAGGTGATTTAGATTTGGTGACCCAACCAACCACTGTTGATGAAATCCTGCAAGTACTACTTCACTTCTTGGTGCAATGGCTTAGGCACACTAATGTATGTCTTTTGTACTGGTCTCTGATCTTGTAAGGTAATATACATATGGAGAGAAGGGATACAGCCTACATCTTTCTCATCTCAGGCAAAAGCTTTACACTCGTCCCTAAGATAGATAGATAGATAACTTTATTGTCTGTCCCAGTCGGTGACAGAAATTCTCCTTTGACACGACTACAACAATATAACACATTCAGCAGTCTCAAAGACATGTTCAAACTCACAAGATAAAACAGTTTAAAAAAGGAAGCATGGTTAAAAAGGAAACGGCAAATAAAATCATGTGGCAGAAAATATTAATAACTATTAAAAATTAATAGTGATTGTGTCACAATCTGAGCTTGGGGGGATTCCACCGGGCTCAGTCTTTCTGCCTTTTTTCATATTTGTACTGTGTTGTCATTTTGAGTTGCCTTCCTGTCAATTTATCCTTGGTTGCTTTGCCACATATCCTGTATTGTATCTCAGTGTGATTTATTTTCCCGTTTAGTTTGTTAATTACATTTTTGAGGTTTCTGGTCTTTATTTTCTGCCATCTCATTATAGTTGTATTCTGTTGTGTTCTCTCTCTCAGGGTTGACAGCTGTCACTGGCTTTCTGGGGTTTTGCTCTGCGTGGGCACGGCCCTGTCAGCTGTCAGCTCTGATCGCTTCTTCCTCTCTCATTATTCCCAGCTGGTCTAAATTGTTTCTTTGTTTTCTCCTACCCGTTCAGGTGAACCACACCTGTTACAACTTGTTTCATTTTGTTTCTAGCCTTATTTAAGGGGCTGTGCACTATTGTCTGGCGCAGCACCCAACTCTCAACTCTACGAACAAATGCAAGTTCCCCGCTTCTTTGTACCTTGTTCTCAAGTTTTTCCTTTGTATCCAACCGATGTGCATTCCACACTTCTTCAGGTTGTCTCAGACAAGCGTTCCTCATCTTATTATTTTCTCGTTGTTGAATCCTGCCCTCGTTCTGTGTTTGGTCAGCTAGCTTTCATTATTTTAGATAAGATAAGATAAGATAAGATAAGATAAGATAAGATAAGCCTTTATTAGTCCCACAATGGGGAAATTCCAGGATTGCAACAGCACAGGGACAGCAACACTCAGAGCAATAATTTAGAAGATAAGAAAATAAGAGCAGTGAATATACAGTACATACTGTATGTTGTGGAGAGTGCAAATAATGGAGGCAGATTCTTGCAGCAGACTACTTTATTCACTCTCACATCAGTCATAACAGAAAAAAACATTGTCACAATACACCAGGGTCTCTCCTTTTATATACTCCACCCATCTCACATCTGCATGACATCTCGCATCACAATACATTCAACCCTTCTCCCCCCACTGTCTCCCAGCTCTCCTTTCTGCTACATCACCATAATCTCTCCCATCTCAGTAACTATTGTCCTCAACTGTTTACCCTCTGCATCCAGTCTGAGATGATTAACCCCACGTCTGCACCGTACACATAAATATATAAATATAGATACACAGTGCGGAGCATTGTAGCTAGATGGAATAAACAGCATAACCGTCTATTTAGTTACCCTACATGGTATGAATATGTACCCATACATATTGTCACCCTCCGTAGCGACTGATATTGTCCTAGTTGTATACTGGAGGGGACCATTTGTGTAAGTCTGTTGCGTCTTTTGCATCCAATACTATTAGGTCGTCACATTTTTTTGCTATCTCTGCGAGCAGCCCTGCTTAGGTTATACAGTCTGACAGCCGTAGGTAGGAAGGACCTGCGAAACCTCTCGGTTGCGCACCGAGGATGATGTAGTCTATTGCTAAATGAGCTCCTCAGTGCGTTCAGTATGTCCTGCATAGGGTGGGACTCGGACTCCAGCAGAGATGACAGTTTAGCCACCATCCTTCTCTCTCCTATCTCCTCCGCTGGGCCAAGGCGTTTCCCCAGGACAGAGCTAGCTTTCTTGATTAATTTGTTCAGTCTCTTCCTATCGGCTGCTGTAATGCCGTTGCCCCAGCAGACCACTCCAAAAGTGATGGCTGATGCCACCACCGTGTCGTAGAATGTCTTCAAGAGCACCCCTTGTACACCAAAAGACCTGAGCCTCCTCAGTAGGAACAGCCTGCGCTGTCCCTTCTTGTAGAGTGCGTCGGTATTGTGTGACCAGTCTAGTTTATTGTTCAGATGAACACCCAGGTACTTGTAGGATGTCACCATCTCAATGTCTGTTCCCTGGATGTTTACTGGTGCTGTGAGGGGTTGTCCTTGCCTGCGGCAGTCCACCACCAGCTCCTTAGTTTTCCTCACGTTGATCTGGAGGCAGTTCCGATGGCACCAGTCCACGAAGTCCTGGATAAATCCTCTGTACTCAGCTTCATCTCCGTTGGAGATGAGGCCGACGATTGCAGAGTCATCAGAGAACTTCTGTAGATGGCAGTGTGTTGTGTTGTGTGAGAAGTCCGCCGTATAAAGGGTGAACAGGAAGGGAGCCAAAACCGTTTCCTGGGGGGCCCCCGTGCTACCGATGACCGTGTCGGACACACAATCCCGGGTTCTCACAAACTGTGGCTGGTTAGTGAGGTAGTCCAGGATCCATGATGACAGGTGCTGGTCCACCCCTGCGCACAGCAGCTTGTCCTTCAGGATCATCGGTTGGATGGTGTTGAAAGCACTGGAGAAGTCAAAGAACATGATCCTCACCGCGTTCCCAGGCTTCTCCAGGTGGGACAGGGAACGGTGAAGGAGGAAGATCACCGCATCCTCCACCCCAATGCCATGCTGGTAGGTGAACTGGAGTGGATCCATCGCTGGTCACACCAGGGGGCGGAGGTGAGCAAGGAGCAGTCTCTCCAGGGTCTTTGTCATGTGAGACGTCAGGGCTACTGGCCTGTAGCTGTTTGGGTCTCTGGGGTGGGAAGTCTTTGGTACAGGTACCACACAGGATGTTTTCCACAGACACATCACATTTTGTGGTGTTTTTTGTGTTCTGCCTTAATAAACATGCAAACGCACAGCCAGCATTTGGTGCCTTTAATCCCGCCCTGAAGGGCATTTATGACAGATTAATAGATAAATACTGATAACTAATACTGATAACTAACTAAAGTATAATAACTATTTGATTTTGTTCAGGATGGTTACTGCAGAGGGAATAAATGATTTCTAGTAAATGTTTTTATGGGCCAATGGAACTTTATATCGTCTGCCTGATGGCAGTAACTGAAGAGTGATGAAGGGGGTGAGATGGGTCCTCTGTGATCAGGGCGGCTTTCCTGATCACAAAGGGCTGATACAGTTCAGACAATGGTGCCTGTGGTGAGCCAATGATTTTGCTAGCCTGGTTAACTATACCGGAAAGCTTTGTTTTATCCTTGATGAAGAGAAGCTGTACCAGGATGAAATGTTAAAAATGAGAATGGATTCAATTAGTGAAGTGTAGACCAGAGTTAAAATATGTCTGCTGACATTAAAAGTTCTCAGTTTCCTCAACAGGGGGTGGTGGTGTTGTGCTTTTTTATAAACAGATGTAACGGTATACTTAATATGCTCCCTAAAATGGTATACCAGCCACTTAGACTTCCCTGACAGGTGTTGCAGCCTAATTGGAAGTTGGATCGACTGGGGAAGTAGAGTAGCCTATCAGGCAACAGAGAGGGCGAACAAGGAGAGAGAGGAGGGGAGGCGCGGATGCTGCGAGAGAGAACGAGTGACAGGGCAGCCGAGAGCATATAAAAGTGTTACCAGGCTTACACACAAGACTGGTGGGTTTTGAGTCAGAGTGTTGATGCTACTCGCTTGGAGAAAACGGTACGTCCTGCCGTCGGAGTGTTGTTTTTTTGTTTCACACAGCTTGAAGCTACATGTGGGTTTTGCTCACCGAGTTATTGTGTTAGCCCCTGTCATAGCTTCCCCGCTTCGCTGTTGCCCAGGACAAGAAGAGACTAACAGCGGAAGTGGCTCGCTTGCGGAGTGGATACTAACTCAGCAAGCAGGACTGTTGTTTCAAGTTTGTCTACATTAATCCAGCCACCTTCAGTCTTATAAATTACCAAGAGAGGCATATGGGCCAACCGCATGTTTCTGCTAGTGAAAGTTTGGCTATTCTGCAATGAGAGCACGGAGTGCGTGCACTCGCCGCCAGGTGGATTCCAGAAGACACTAGTGGTTGCCACAGCCAGCCGGATCCTGGATTAAAGTGGAAGCTGGTGGGAGTTTTGCCGCTGCCATCCAGACGTCATTTCACCAGTGCATCTCCTCTTCACCCTGTTATGTGTGGATGTGCCAACTGTTACTGTATATTCTGCCTGGTATAACTGTTCTAAATTTGTTACTACACTACACGGAAGACTGAGGTAAACTTTTGATTTATTTTATTTGAACAGTGTGCTGTGTTACGGTTGGTGTACCTCGTTAAAGACAGTGGACTGTAGAGCTGCCATTTTGGGACATTGAGGATTTAACCACACTAGAGACTGATAGCTGGCGGTGGGAATGACCAGAGTGCGTCCAGTGGATTTTTTGAGGGGGATTGCCTCCCCTCTAACTGTCCCAGTCGCCGTATGGCGACATAACCCCTAGTGGTCAAGAGTGGTAAAGATTTTTTGTCAGTAAAATAGCTCAGATTTCCAAGGCTATAACTTGAAAGTTGCAAGAGATAATGACTTATTGTCAATTAGAAAGATGTAGAATATGATCCAAAGTTTCAGATAGGAATAAATTTATGCATCTAATTTGCATAATGTCACGGCAGCTATATAAATTACATAACAGTCAAAAGTGGACTTTGGACATATTTACACAAAGAATGGTTCGGTTTTTTGACAATATTTTTCTACAGGGGTATTTTATCTTATCTTCAAAGTATATGAACCACAAAATCAGTACAATATAAAGAAACAAAGAAATTTGTCACTTGATGTTGGCGAAGGGGGGCTGGATGGCCGGCGTGGTCACTGCATTTTTGTCCATCGTGGTCGTTACTTTGCATTCTGTCGGTCATTTACGCTCTCTACCACATCTATAAAGTCTTATGATTATCCCACGTAAATTTCGTTTGTATCCCACGGCTATTTTCCGTGTACAAAGCTGTTTATGTGATGGTGCATGACGATGCATGGCGACCATATTGGTCTTGTGAGCTCAGCGAAGGGAAAAGGAAGAATAATAATGAGGATTTCTTCTTCTTCAGTGTATTCCATGTCAGCCATGATTCCTCCAACGCATGCCTGCCACCTTCTGAAATGGCAGATCAGTACAAATCAGTACAAATCCTCAGTACAGCCAGGGGCGTCAGAGTAAGTTGACAGGCACAGTTGCTGCGCTGTGCCACTGGGGGCACGTGAAATCTGACAGTTAAAATGTTAAGGACTCGAGTGATCTCCTTTCGTTTTATTTGTTTTTTTTTTTCTTTTTTCTACAGTTCTGTTAATCTGAAAAGGAAGACTTCTGTTCCCGTTAGCTTCTGTGGCCTTCAACATTATTAAATTTTTTTGTTGTTTTACCTGGGATGATTTTGCTTGCTTCATTTCAATTTTTAGGTGGCAGAGTATTATTTTGCTTCTTTTTGGAGGGGGGAAATTCTGACTGTTTTGGGCTAAGGTGTCATGAGTCTACTACTGATGCTGTGATTAAGGGTGACATCAGAGTTAAAATATTGGGAATTCCAATTATTTTAATACAGCATTTTGTGGGGTCTGTCACTGTTGTGTTTATGCCATTAAGAACAAGGGTTCTCCTTAGTAAATAGCCAATATTGTCCCTCTTAAAGTTGTGGTATACAACCATCTTTGTGGAAGGAAGAGTTGCCCTGGGGTAGGGGTGCCCCACCTGTTTGCTAGAACTACAGGGAGAGAGCCACCATCGGTTAGCGCTGTTGTTGCCAAGTAGTGCACTTTAGCAAGAAACCTCTGGCTATTAATGAGAGTTTGGGCCCTTGTAATCCACATTCACTCCACCCTCCTCAAGCCAGAGAGTCCAGCCAAACAGGTCACAACTTACCCATTGACATGGGTACAGGGGCTACTGATACTGGGGCCTCAGACCTAGATCTGACATCCCGGTTGTCACCCAGGGTAGGTGTTCACGACTTCCCCCTACAAAGCGTAGTTGTTCCCCCTTTACAGAGTCAACATGATGTGCAAAAGACAGGCTGCAGTCCATCTCTATTCCCAAATATTTAAAAGCTTGAACTTGCTCAATATACTGACCCTGGATACTGAGGGGTGTAAAGAGAGTAGTTAAAAGTTTCTCTTTGCTCCCACAGCACAACTCCTTAGTTTTCGTAGGCTTTAACTCCAGAGAGTTTTGATTGAAAGTCTGAGCTAAATTGTTGACTGCCTGCTGGTAGCGGGTCAGTGCAGTATTTTCTGTCAGGTGAGCCACCAGAACCATGTCATCTGCATATTTAAAAAGAGTCATTCTTTCACTGTCACAGGAGATGTTATTTGTGTACACAGAACAAAACTGGCAATAAAACACAACCTTGAGGAAGACCTGTGTTTAAAATCAACTTGTTAGATGTAAAACCATTTAAAAACACCTGTTGTGGCCTGGCATATAAAAAACTCTGCAGGTCTGTCAGGTGATATAGCAAGGTGTCTGTGTGTACAGTGTTAAAAGCAGTGTTAAAAGCAGAAGAAAAGTCCATAAACAAAATCTGTGTGTGTGGGTGTGAAGAGTCCAGTTGTTTGGTGACAGTGTCTACAAGTGTCTGACTCACTTCAAGCTACTGCTCACTAGTTAAGTGATCTAAGGCTACAGGGGGGTCCCAAGCCTCACTAGAGTCATTGGTAGGAGGTGATGTAGCTGAAAAGTCTGTATGTTTCTGTGTCGCGTTTACTGTAATTTTCTGTGTCTGTTTTTGCACCACAGGCTGTATAGCTGCTGGATAGACTGCTTTCACTCCTTCAATGTTCCCCAAGTTAACTCGTGGACCTAAAGTAATATTGTGTCTTGTGGTACTGATAACTGAAACACGGACAGTGGCAGAGTTTCCTCTTTTTATAGTAAACAGTATCTATTGGATATGTAACCCCACAGGTAAGCTTGCATTTGTATTAGGGCAGAAAAGCATTACAGTGTCTTCCTCAGCCTGTGAGTGTGTGTACGGAAATGAATTGTGGTGACCTCACCAGGGTGTAAAACCACCTTATCCTTTCCTGTTTTTACTATTGTCTCCTCATTGGCTGACTGAGTGTGCATTAGCTGGATAAAAGTTTTTGCTGCATCTGAGTCAATGTCAAAAGCACTGCTCACAATATCAGTAGCATCGTATTGTTGTTGAAGTTATTCATTAATCACCTCTTCAATAACATTAAAGCCATTAATAGGATCTTCAACTACACTGGAGTCACTTGACACAAGTACTGGTACTAGCAGATGAGGGCTAAACATCTCTGAACCCATTAGTTTAAACTCCCCTGGTACTCACCCAATAAATGGTATTTTGGTCTGATTTGCAGCAAACCCATTTAGTGGTTCTGGTCCTAAGAGTTCATCTATTGCTCTGATAGTATGTACTATGTGGGAGGTTTTCAACTCTCCATTTGTCATTTATTACAGTGGCCCGAGTGCCTGTATCCCAAAGAGCTGTAACTGGTACATTATCAAAAGTGCATTTCCCATTTTACATTTTCCTGTCAATTTAATCAGTCTTTTTTTCCTGCTTAGCTGAAAGATGGTCAACTGTACTTATGTGTGGTAGGTTAGATCTTTTTTCCTCTTTTTCAGCCAAGTATTGTTCGACTAACCAGACTGCTTTACACATGGGTTTGTGTTCATACCAGTGACTTCTCTGGCGTGCTTTGGAACAGTACACTGTGAATGAGCAACTTGCACATTGTAGAAGAGCTTGGAATAACGAGGCGATGTGATTTATAAACCAAAGTTTAATATCAGCTTCGCTCATCTAACAAGTCTCATCTCAGTGCAGAAGCAGAATAAGAGGTCGAACACATTCAGACCTTCATACTTATACTTACACACAACAAAAGACATTGCATATCAAAGCTGACATCCTGCATTAACTTAATCCCCCCTCCTTTGTCTTCCGTCTCCTCCACCTGACCCAGGGAGGTCAGGGCGATCGATCTCCTCCATTGTCCTCTGTCTCCTCCACCTGACCCTGGGAAGTCAGGGAGATCGATCTGGTCTCCACCGCTGCGACTCCGTATGCTCTTTGATCTTCGCTGGCGGTCGAGACCTCTTGTCCTGTTCTGAGGCGTGAGGTCATTGCACATATGTAATCACTAAACATTCTAATACGCTTATAGATATGTAGGTATGGGATATATGATTAATATAAACCACAGCCCCCCCAAACGACTAAGAAAAGGACAATCAAAGTAAGTCTACAGTTTAAGATAATTTCTATGACATACTATACTGTCAAACCTCTTGACAGGGAAAACAAGGAAGAATCTTTCCAGCAGTCATGCTCCTGTAGAGAATTCAGTGGTAACCATAACAGTGTAGTAATATCACAAATCAGCCTTAAAACTGTCACGGCACAATCTGATAAAATAGTTAACAACTCTTGGTTAATTGCATCAGTCCCTGTGCCGTCTGGGTTTTAATCTTCTCCCGAATCTGCTGTAGGTCCGCTTTGGCGTCCTGGCGGGACCTTCCTGTAAGGAATCTGCAACTTGGGGAGGAGAGTGGTTATTTGTTCCCTGCAGGGGGGTTGAGTCTTTTTTCTTGGGGGGTCTACCCCGCCGAGGTGCCCTCGCCACCCGTGCAGGTTCGTCTCTCAACAAGAAAGCAGGTTTAAGTCTGTCAATGCTGACTGTTTCTTTTCTGTCCCCTAAATCAAGCACAAAATGCTTATCACCAGGTTCCAGCACTCTGAATGGTCCATCGTATGGTGGACGGAGGGTTGACTTTAAAGCTTCATGCCTAACAAAAACAAACTCAGCGTTTTTTAAAGCTTGGGGGACAAAAACCCGTGGGAAAGAGTGATGTGCCGGTCCGGGGAGAGTGTCTGGTCCGTTACTGTCTAACGGCCTCAGGGTTGGAAGATGCCCAGGCTCTGGGTTCTCTGGTAAAAACTCACCTGGGAATCTGAGAGGTTGTGCAAACACTAACTCTGCTGGGGAGGCGTCTAGATCCTCTTTAGGTGCAGCACGCAACCCCAATAAAACCCAGGGAAGTTTATTTACCCAATTTGTATCCGTTAGCGAGGCCCTGAGGGCGGCCTTTAAAGATCTGTGAAAGCGCTCGCATAACCCATTAGCCTGAGGGTGATAAGCGGTGGTGCGGTGAATTGTCGCCCCTAAGCTGCTGGCCATGTGTTTTGTGAAAAATATTTAAACAGGTCCGAGAGGAGTCGGCACACAGGAAAGGAAATTCACACTGAGACAGACTGCTAGAATAAACTGTATCTTTTATTCCCCACAGATCACATCTCCATTACACACACAAGGATCAATGCATTTCATGTCATTTCATCAGCTCTTACCAATGATACAGGAGACTGGAGAGCCGTCAGTCTAGGCAGAGCGCATCGATCACAGCTGGGCGTTTGCGCAGAACCCACAGCAGACTCTGTTGTGTCAGGGAAAAATCCCTGTTTTTAAAGGAAAGGTTATGTGCAGAGCAGAGGAGCCACTCTCTGCTCCGAAGCAACCTCCCCCTCCCATCATAGAATCGCGTGGGGAGCGGGGAGGGCTAGTTCCCACTCCCAGGCGACTCCTCTGCCAGACTCCCAAAACATATTACGAAATGGACATCTGCTTCTTGTTTCATTGCACACACACACATGAGGAATAAAGGAATGCCTTTGTTTCATAAGCATGCAACAGTGCTCTAAGGAGTAACAGTTTTTTTTAGGGCAGGTCATACTGCCCAGGTCATCGTGTGCTTTAAGATAAATCCATCATAAAAGGAAAACTGGAGTTTCAACATTATAAAAGCAACTGAGAAACAAATCAGGGCACACGTTAAAAATACATTTATATTACATTCCACCCTTTGACCTTATTTGTTTCATCAGTTGGTAAAAAACATTGGGTAATTGCTTTCTTCTGGGGGAATACCCTCATCCTCGTAAGGTATTCCGAAATGATTGTGGTGAGATAATTCTATGAAATTGGTGTCCCAAATGCATTTTACAACATGCCACAGTAGCTCATTTCTTGTAGTGACACGTCTATTGTAGTAATTCCAATCATTACCTACAACATAATCATAGCATATCCAGTGACCAGGAGGTTCAGCACTCACCTCTACTTTACAAGATGTGGTACCATAACCCCCATCTCGAAAGATGATTTTGATTTTCATATTGCTAGAGAGTTATATATTCTTTTACTTAAAATCTTTTTTACTCTTCTAATATAGCAGAAAGCACTGAAATTGCATAGTGTTAAGACAGATAGAACAATAACTAATATAGCTAGGGGAGGCACCAGTGTTGTGCGAGCAGTGACTGACATGCCTGAGAATATATCCCACCAGTGATGAGCAGAAGCTTGCTCTATCTGATGGGCTGCATGCAATACCTTTCCTTGGGCCAGCATGGTGGATATCACCGCAGCACGCACATCCGACATATGATCACCAATGAGCTTTTGTACCTCCCTGGATCCATTCAGTGCACCTCTGAACCGATCCAGGGACACCCGCCATGGAACTTCCAGCGCCCGCCATTGCAAGGCGGTCAGGTGAGTCTCACTGGAAAAGTTGGTAAGATGATATGTCCGATTATGCCATTGCCACATGTGAACACCATGCAGACACCCAGTGAAAGGTATCCTAGGCAACATTGGATGGAAGTTTAAGGTGGCTACACATAGAGTATGGGGCCCTATTTGCCACATCATGTCACGGGGTTTTTCTATTCTCCATTCACATAGTGCCTCTGTCATGGTTAAGCATGGTTCAGTATATATTTCTCGACTTAGGCATGCATATCCTTGGTCAGTCAAATCACATTCTGATAAATCATATGTATTATTCTGCTCTGGAGCAAACCATCCCCCTTTTAATTGAATGAACCAAAATGCCGTAGCAGTAATCACCGGTAACACATGATATTTGCACACATCAACAGCTCCTGTGACATTTAATTGTGTCCATTGCCCGCTACACATAGTGCTATTACAAATGGTTTTTTCAGGATGTGGAATCAACCACCATTCTTCGGTAATGTTCCACATTTCTCGCCATTGCCGAGCGTGATTGGTGGTGACAATGCGAGTGAAACGTTCCAACTGCGTGCGAATATCCAAAACATGAATGTTGCACACAGTCCAATTGAGAGCTCGAGTGATATTTGTCATCAGTTCACCCGTAGCATTCCACATGGTCAAATCCCATTCAGATATTTTCTGAAACAAATTGGCGGCCCCCATTTGGGACCCCACCACCGTAGGCATCCAAAGTCCAACTTGTTGGATGCCCAAGGATGTTTGATGTCCAGTATCTGCCAACATCGCTCGAGTTACCTCGTTGTTAATGGTGTTAGAAATTCCCAAAATTGTGCCAGCTCCTCCCAGCAATGTGTCATACCATGCTCTCTTCTTCTTGTTTGAACATTTGGGAATGGGTGGTATCCTTACCATCCAATTGACGGTGATATGGCTGGTTTGTGTGGCCACCGTCGTACATGTCGACGGTATGGGTGCCAGATTCGTCGGGAATATACGCTTTGGGTTTTTATCGACCACCATAATAAGGTACCCAAAGGGGATTTGTCGACCCTTTATGACTGTTCCATTCATCAAATACACTTCTTTATCTTCTGTTAAATTGATGGATAGCTTTGTGCCATTTAAGGTAGTGTCACATTCTAGTGAGTCATTAGTTACTTTAACTACACATATGGTTACATTGGCGGTTAAGTTAACCATGCACCCCTTCTCCAGCGCAGGCACATCATGTCGGTGCTCGATACATTTGGGGCATATGTAAATAGGACAGTGGCTGGTTAAGTTCAGTATCTTGCACTTTTGGTTTGCTGAACAAAAGAAACCGTCTTGACTTTGATTGGTATTGCCTGCCTTCCATGCCAGCGAGACAGGTTGGTCCACCTCAAACATTTCTTGTCCTGGTGTGGCGTGGATCCAGCAACCGGCGATACTCATCCACAGGGCCACAACGAGGGCAGGGCGGCACATGCCCCAACAGACGACATTGCCAGGTCCTCGGTGCTTGTGGAGGTGTTGAAGAGGAACCATGGCGTGATGAGTGTCCAATCACCAGTCTCCACCCGAACATCCCTGCAAAGCAAGCACATACTTAGGAGAAGAGAAAGCACAGAATTAGTTCTCCCTTAGATAACATTTTGATACTGGTACATTCTTCCAGGTTTCCTCTCCTGGATACATAATGGTTACCACCTGGTCCGTCCCTTGAGCTATGATCTCAGCCGGGCGGGGAGGACCATTTTCTTGCCTCACCCATACTTTGGCCCCAGATTTATCTGTGGAACCAAAGCCTTTTTCGCCCCTTTGCGTTATCACAGCCGGCTTAGCAATTTCTTCAGGGTCAGTCATTAGACATGGTTTAATGACCAATTGGGCCACTTCATCCCCCTTATTCAGGGTTATAGGCTCTGATCCCAGTACGTAGCACACCACTCCCAGTTCTCCTTGATAATCACTGTCAATCACACCTGCCAGAGTCGTTAAACCTTTCAGGGATAATCCAGACTTTGGCAATATGTGGCCATACATTCCATTCGGACATTTCAACCCTAGCCCGGTTTTTACCACAGTAGGTGTTCCTGGTACCAAGGTGAGGGTTTCCATAGTTCTTAGATCTAATCCAGCCGAGCCTTTCGTCGCTCGCACTGGTAGTGTTGCTTCTGGGTCAATCTTCCACATCTCAATAATTTGTCCTTCGGAATGTTCAAGATTGACAGTGATCATTCGGTTCAGTGGTGTCGTACCAGGCGCAATGGGTCTGTTGTTTAGCTGTTTCAGCGCTTGTGGAGCCATCACCCTGACTGGGGGTACCCAGCAGTGGACAGTGATGGGGAGGCACTTTCAGACTGGGCATCCAGAAATGACCTCGCTTTGATATACGACCCCAAACAAAGAGGAACCTTCCACTCTGCTAGGTGGAAGAAGGACTATTCTCCTGACCTGTGTTGGGTCAGCTCTTTGAATGGGGAGCCATATCCTACACAGATCCTCATTCTTGATGATTTTCCACACAGCCAATACCGGCCCCTGCTTGTACACATTGGCCTACAACTTCCAGTCATATACAGCCCAAGGAAGATGCGCTGGAACTTCCGCAAAGCCAACTGGAAGAAATTCAGTGAAACTCTGGACCGGAGCGTTGTTACCATCCCACTCCACACCATCACTGTAGATGAAGCATACAACCGCTTCTGCAGCGCAATCTTCAAGGCTGCCCATACTGCAATCCCACGAGGCTACTGACCCCTCTATGTCCCATGTTTGGACGGAGAAAGTGCTGCCCTCCTACAATCCTATCAAACATCAGGGGACCCAGAGATAGCAGACCATCTCATTGAATCGCTAAATACAGCCCGGCGAAAGAAATGGGAGGAGACAGTTGCTGACCGGAGCTTTACCCACTCTAGCAGGAAATGTTGGAGCCTCATCCGTCGCCTAGGAGCTGCACAGAAGCCCCCTAGCCAAAGCCGAGCATCCGTCACACCCAACCAAGTTGCATCCCACCTACTGACTATCGCCAAAGCACCCCAAGACAAAGACACCAGAAGAGCAGTTACAACTGAGCTAAAAAAAACACCAAAAAATGCCTGTAGAGGAAACGAACCCTGAACCCTTCGAGGCTGCTGAACTGGAGAAAGTCCTACAGGGCCTGAAATGTGGAAAGGTAGTAGGATACGATAACATCTTCCCAGAATTCATGAAAAATCTTGGCCCCCGAGCCCTAACCTGGTTGACACAATTCTACACAAGGATCACACAAACAAACTCGATCCCAAAGAAATGGCGGACAGCAAAGGTCATTGCCATCCCAAAACCTGGCAAAGACCACAAACTACCAGCAAGCTACCGCCCAATCTCCCTACTCAGCGTTCCTTACAAAATCATGGAGCGCCTAATACTGCAACGCATTTCCCCAGAAATAGAGGATATTCTAAGTGTGGATCAAGCCGGTTTCCGCAAGGACCGCAGTACAGGAGAACAAGTACTGGCCCTAACCACCTTCATCGAAAATGGCTTCGAGAGCAGACTGAAGACAGGGGCTGTGTTTCTCGATCTTACACCCGCCTATGATACGGTCTGGCACAAAGGCCTCCTCCTGAAACTTATAAAGGCGATCCCTGCTTGGGCAACAGCAATTATAAAAACCCTGCTGACCAACTGAAGGTTCAGAGTCCACCTCAGTCAGAACACAAGTGCATGGAGAATGCAGAAAAACGGACTCCCACAAGGCTCAGTTCTAGCTCCAACTCTGTTCAACCTCTACATAAACGACCTGCCTACTACAAAATCCCGCAAATTCATCTATGCAGACGACATCTGTTTGGCATTCCAAGCACCAGACTTTGAACCACTGGAACGGGTGCTCACGGAAGATCTTGCCAAACTGGACCAGTTCTGCAAAATCTGGCGCCTAAAACCAAGCCCAGCAAAAACCGTCTCCAGTGTATTCCATCTCCACAATGCAAAAGCTGCCAGAGAACTAAACATCCACCTGAGCGGACTCAAGCTTAAGCATGCCCCAAATCCAACTTATCTTGGAGTGACCCTTGATAGGACCTTATCCTTCAAGGAACATCTAAAGGGGACGGCTGCTAAGGTGAAGGCACGAAACAACCTGCTCTGCAAGCTCGCTGGTGCAAAATGGGGGGCGGCAGTCTCCACCCTGCGTACCTCAGCACTGGCCCTTTCATACTCTGTAGCAGAATATTGTGCCCCTGTCTGGTCCAGGTCATCTTACACACACCATGTAGACACCCAGCTCAACTCAACCATGAGAACTATAACTGGAACAATCCGCTCAACACCACTCCCCTGGCTCTCTGTACTGTCAAACATAGCCCCTCCACACATCCGGCGAGTAGCATTACTCCAAAGGATGCTCCAAAAAGTTAAAGATTTTCCTCACTTGCCAATCCATGCAGATATCTACACCCCACCCACTGCCCGACTTTCATCCAGATGGCCGATTTGGAAAAACCCTCCCCCAGCTGACTTTACCATCCAGACAGCTTGGCAAGAGGAATGGGAGACCAAGGAGGTCCCAAACAAACAGCTGGTGATAAACCCCAACCAACAGGTCCCGGGCACCAACCTCCCAAGGAGACAGTGGTCTACACTCAATCGCTTCAGGACTGGACATGGCCCCTGCTTGGCCAGCCTTCACAGATGGGGCAGTAGCCCTAGCCCACTGTGCGCATGTGGAGAGGAGCAAACAATGGAACACATCATAGAGGTTTGCCCGCTCCAAAGACTGGAAGGAGGATTACACACCCTCCATACAGCAAATCAGGAGGCAACTGCTTGGCTTAAGGACTTTGCATTCGCTAAATAAATAAATAGCGCTTGTGGTAAGCGTTTTTTCTACCCTTCCAAGCTATTGTTTATCCCTCCTTTCTTCAGGGTAGCTTTCAACAGCCCATTCATCCTCTCAATTAAACCCGCGGCTTGGGGATGATATGGAACGTGATAGATCCATTCCACATGGTTGTGTTTGGCCCAATCTTTCACCAGGTTTCCGGTGAAATGGGTCCCGTTGTCAGTTTGAATCTGTACGGGTAGCCCATAGAACCTCTCAATTAGTTCTACACAGGCCAGCGTGGCCTTCTGATTAGCCACTTTAGCTGGGTGTGCCACCACCACACCCGAAAATGTATCCACAGCTGTGCATACATATTTGCATCGTTGTGACTCTGGAAGAGGACCAATAAAATCCATTTGCCAGATTTGTCCTGGGCTCTTTCCCCTTTGTATATGTCCAGTGAGATGTTGTGGAACACCTCTTCTATGATGCTGACATGCCTCACACTGTTGAATGGCTGTCTTTACATCATCAGTTTTTAAGTCAATGCCTCTATCCCTGGCCCATTGAGTGGTAGCTTGAATTCCCCAATGTCCACTCTTTTCATGGGCCCACCGGGCCAAATCCATAGTGGATTGCCTTTCCACTGACATTGCTCTGACCACTCCATCAATATAACAGTTGTGGAGGGCTTCTGAGTCCATATTTTGGGTGTGGGCATCGACATGAGTGACATGAATAGTGATCCCTTGGACCTTTTGCCAGATTTCTTCCCACAACTCCTTACCCCACACCTCTTTCTTTTGAATCCGCCATTGATTGGACTGCCATGTAGGCATCCATGTGGTTAACCCATTAACCACTGACCAGGAGTCAGAGTAGATATATGCTCCTGACACACCCGCGTGTTGTATCACCATGTGCACGGCCTTCAACTCGGCCCATTGACTGCTTTTTCCCTCGCCCATTTCTTCCAAAATTTGCCCCAGATGAGGGTTGAAAGCCCCGGCTTTCCACCTTCGTTTTCCCGCTACCCACTGAGAAGAGCCATCTACAAACCACGCCCTGCTCTTCTGCTCGTCTGTAAGTTCGTCATAGCGGGGCCCTGTTAACACAGGAGACTCTTGCAGCTGCTCAACTTCAAAACAAGACTCATCTGTCTCTGGGACATCAGCGACTTGTTCATGCAAGACCGAGACTCCTTTTTGTCCAGACTTCACTCTTTCAGACACGTACCATTTCCACTTAATGATACTACTCTCCTGGGCGGTACCTATCCGATGTGTGGTGGGGTCACTCATTACCCACGTCAGAATAGGTATCAATGGCCTCATGATCACCTCATGCCCTGCAGTCAATGCCTCTGTCTCCACCAAGCTCCAATAACACGCCAACAGTTGTTTTTCAAAGGGCGTGTAACGAATTCCTGCACTCGGCAGCTTCCTTGACCAGAAACCCAAAGGCTTCCGTTGCTTGCCTTGTTTTTGCCATAAGCTCCAATTTGCATAATCATTCCGAGCCGACACCTGCAACTCGACTGGACCAGACTGCAGTTTTCCTAGTGATAGGGCTTGCTGTATGGCCTCTTTGGCCATGTCAAAAGCCACTTGCTGTTTTTCTGTCCATTCAAATTGCTCTTTTTTCCTTGTCACTTGATGTAAAGGTTGCAAGATTTGCCCCAAATGAGGAATGTGACTCCTCCAATATCCAAACAACCCAATAAACCGCTGCACATCCTTTTTGGTGTGCGGGGTGGCAAAAGCCATTATCTTTTCTCGGGCTTTGTCCGTGATTTCCCTTTCTCCCTTATTCCAGCAGATTCCTAGGAATTTCACTCTCTGTGAAGGTCCCTGCACCTTAGCCGGATTAATCTCCCAACCATGACTCTTCATGTGCTGGATCAGCCGATCCAGTACTTGCTGGACTTCTTTTTCAGAGGTCCCTTGTACCATGATGTCATCAATGTAGTGGGATATCAATACCCCAGGGGGTGTTGTTAACCCGTCCAAATTCTCTGCCACCGTCCGGTGACAGATGGTAGGACTATGAAGATAGCCCTGCGGGAGTCTGGTGAACGTATACTGCCGTCCCTCCCAGGTAAACGCAAACTGCTCCTGCCTGTCTTCTGGAATTGGAATCGTAAAGAAGGCGTTAGCCAGATCAATCACCCCGTACCATATTCCCGGATGGTGCTGCACCCGGTCAATTATGGTAGGAGAATCTGGTACTGCCGCTGTCAATGGAGGAGTGTGTTTGTTTAGTTCCCGATAATCAACCGTCATTCGCCAGGATCCATCAGACTTCCGGACTGGCCAAATGGGGTTGTTCCACGCGGTGGTACATGTTCTCAACACTCCAGCCTCCACATAGTCTTTTATGGTGGCGGTGATTTCATCATGTCCTCCAGGGATTCGATACTGCTTCATACTCACCACCTTATCTGCCAATGGAATGGGGAAAGGTTCCATATGTACCTTCCCCACCGTGACTGCTCTACAATCCGCCATCGGTGGAGAAGTTACTCCAAATTCGAACCGTCCTTGTTTCAAATGCAGGGTTAAACCTGCCAAAATGTCCATGCCAATTATTCACTCTTTAACGGGTGTGATAATTACGGGGTAGCATTTTACGGGCATACTCCCAACTTTTAATGGGAGCTGCACGCTTTTTCCAATCACAACATTTCCTCCCAATCCTGTGAGAGAAACCGTAGGACCAACAAATTTGGCTGGATTACCATGAATCAAAGTGGTCTCCACCCCTGTGTCTACTAGAGCTACCACATTTTGGACAGACTTTTTCCAATAAATTTCTACCTTTACGTGGGGCCGTATGTCTGTCATTGACCAATTCAAATTACCAATCTGTGGGGCTCGGCCTCCATCCTATAAATCCAGGAGGAGATCATGATGCTTATACTTGTTTCTTCCCTTTTTCTTTTTCCCTTTATTCTTCTGCACTGCCCTCACATGTACTTCCTCCTCCTCTTCTTGGGACTCTGAATCATCTGAATCCTCTGCTGGAGGAGCGCTAGGTGAAACCGTCGCTCCTAATACATGATCCTTGAGAGCTGCCAGCAGCGATGACAATTCATCAACCCGTCCAGCTCTTACCTTTAACCCTTTTTTGGCACACATGTCCCTTAGGACACTGGTGGGCTGACCATCAATGCTATTAGCAGGCACCCCGGCTGCAATCAGCGCGTTCCATAAGTCTCTCCTAGAGGGCCCGCTGGATCCCTTGGAATCCGGGGGCGGATCTCTCCTGGGGGGTCGTGGGGGCACCTGGGGCTTAGCCGCCTGGGCCGTTCCCCAATCACCCAAACTTCCTAGCTCCGCCATTAGTGACTTAGTTTCTGACATAGACCGTTCAGTGTCACCCAAAAACATGGATAGCACCAATGCTTTATATTGGGGCGGAGCCGTTCTTATAACCGAATCCCTAACGGTCTTAGGAATAGGCATGTCGGTGTATTCATCAGCGGCACCAATGTAGAGTGCATCTCTCATACACAACTGAGTCAGCCGCTGGATTCCCTCTTCCAGAGTGTTCCATTGTTTATCCAACACAGGCCAGTCAGTGGGTTGGCGGTAAACATGGCTTACTGCCTCAGCATATAATCCAAATATGCTCTTCCCCCCTGGCACGTTAATCTCCGGGGCCTGTGCCCAATATGCTGAATTTACCCTAGACATTTTGGATAATCCTGAGAACCGCATTGCGTCCTGTGAATCCACCATAGTCCGTGCTGCCCCCTCCTCCAGCAGCCTGGCGACCCACAGGTCCAACGGTTCACTGTCCCGTTGACGATGCCGGGTTGTCAAATTAGCTACTTCCTCAGCAGTGTAATCTTCAAGGATAGTCACTGCCAAGCGTTCCGGTTGGACCTGAGGCACTATGTTATATAGCCTCTGTCCCTGCTCATCATATACCGGCTGTCCGTCACCATCCACCACCGCCTCCCGAACCGGCGGAACAAACCGCTGCTCCTCCCACCGTCTTCGGACAGGGGCAGCCTGATAACTCCCCGGTAGTTTGGGGTACAACAGAGAGATCGGTGGAGGAGTCTCCTCCTCTCCACCCCACTCATCCCACTCGTCGGGGTCCCATTCCCCATCACCCTCCACCATCTCAGCCACATACGACCGCACTTTAACAGCGGAGGTAGCATGGGGTCTCTTTTTTCTTCTCTCCCTATTTAACTGCGCCACACGCGCTACACCCTGCTCCGCCATCACTGTCAACCGAGATGAACGGAGTTTTTCCTTTTCCAATTTTTGTTGCAATTTTGAAATTTGCCCTGTCAAATCCTCCTCCTTTTGTTGCCATCCTTCTAATCGCTGAACTAAATCAGCTATTTGCTTTTCCTGTTCTTTTCCTTTATCATAACATCGGCGCCATGCCGCTGCACAACACCACATTCGCCGCTGAATACCACCCAGCGGAGCTTTCGGGGCAACCTCAATACCCCGAAGACATCCAGACACCACCGAGGGCGACCCGTCCCCAACCAGGTCTCCCCATGGCTCTGACCGTCCACCACCATCAGCTAAACACACACCCACCTGTTCCCAGGAACCATCCCAGCCTGGGATCACAGCACAATCGCCGGGAGAGCCCCCGGTCTCACTCTGTTTATTTCTTTTCTTAAACATGACTTTCCTATGTACAGCTCCTCTTTACCTTTATTAATTTTGAATCCTGTTCGTGACGCCAAAATGTTTTGTGAAAAATATTTAATCAGGTCCGAGAGGAGTCGGCACACAGGAAAGGAAATTCACACTGAGACAGACTGCTAGAATAAACTGTATCTTTTATTCCCCACAGATCACATCTCCATTACACACACAAGGATCAATGCATTTCATGTCATTTCATCAGCTCTTACCAATGATACAAGAGACTGGAGAGCCGTCAGTCTAGGCAGAGCGCATCGATCACAGCTGGGCGTTTGCGCAGAACCCACAGCAGACTCTGTTGTGTCAGGGAAAAAATCCCTGTTTTTAAAGGAAAGGTTATGTGCAGAGCAGAGGAGCCACTCTCTGCTCCGAAGCAACCTCCCCCTCCCATCATAGAATCGCGTGGGGAGCGGGGAGGGCTAGTTCCCGCTCCCAGGCGACTCCTCTGCCAGGCTCCCAAAACATATTACGAAATGGACATCTGCTTCTTGTTTCATTGCACACACACACATGAGGAATAAAGGAATGCCTTTGTTTCATAAGCATGCAACAGTGCTCTAAGGAGTAACAGTTTTTTTAGGGCAGGTCATACTGCCCAGGTCATCGTGTGCTTTAAGATAAATCCATCATAAAAGGAAAACTGGAGTTTCAACATTATAAAAGCAACTGAGAAACAAATCAGGGCACACGTTAAAAATACATTTATATTACACCATGGCTGACCAAAGCTCTGAGACAAATTGAGGCCCCCTATCGGACGTGATGTCCGATGGGACGCCGAAACGTGCCACCCAGTTTGTCAAAAAAACGCGAGTGACTTCCGCCGCTGTGGTTGACGCCAGAGGGACCGCCTCAGGCCAGCGCGTAGTATGGTCTATCATTGTTAACAGGTGTGTGAAACCCTGAGACGAAGGTAGTGGTCCCACGAGGTCGACATGAACGTGGTCAAACCTTCTAGCTGGGATTCGAAAAGGCTGTAAAGGGGCTTTTGTGTGTTTGTGTATTTTGGCGCGCTGACAAGACATGCAAGTTTTTGCCCATTCCTTTACATTTTTGCGCAGGCCCGGCCAAACAAACTTTTCGGCGACCATTTTAACTGAGGCGCGCACACCTGGGTGCGCGAGGGAATGAATTGAGTCGAAAATACGGCGGCGCCATGCAGCTGGGACTACCGGGCGAGGTCGGCCGGTTGAGATGTCGCAGATTAGGGGGGGTACACCGTCACGTAAACCCCTTTCCTCCAGTCTTAACCCTGTTGGTCCAGACAGGAGCGCGCGCACGTCCGCGTCACCGCTTTGCTCCTCTGCCATGGCTGCGTAATCTATCCCTACGTGAATTGGGGCCGCGTACGCGTCCGGGTTGGCGAAGAGTTCTGCGGCTGAGGTAGTATAATCTGTCTCCTCGTGCTCTAGCGATGTCACAGCGCGAGAGAGGCAGTCTGCTACCACGTTAAGTTTGCCTGTCACATGTCGAATGTCTGTGGTGAACTCTGAAATTGCAGCTAGCTGTCTTTGTTGCCTGCCTGACCATGGTTCTGAAATTTTAGCCATCGCAAAGGTGAGCGGTTTGTGGTCTACAAAAGCCGTGAAACGCCGCCCTTCTAACCAGAACTGGAAGTGGCGGATGGATAAATGAAGCGCTAGCAGCTCCCTGTCAAAAGTGCTGTATTTACGCTCGGTTTGGTTTAACGATTTGCTAAAAAATGCTAAAGGTTGCCAGGTCGCGCCAACGTGTTGTTCCACAACTTCCCCTATGGCCAAGTCTGAAGCGTCTGTGGTTAGCACTATGCGGGCCGAGGGATCGGGGTGAACCAACAATGTGGCGTTCGCTAGAGCACTTTTTACTTCCGCGAAGGCGCGTTCGCGCTCCAGGGTCCATTCGACTGCGTTGGAAGGGTTTTGTTTTCTGAGCACGGCATACAGGGGCTGCATGAGTTGAGCTGCGCGGGGGAGGAAACAGTTGTAAAAATTCACCATTCCAAAAAATTCTTGCAGCGATTTGACCGTTTGTGGTCGTGGAAAATTTTTTACCGCGTGGACTTTGTCTGGCAATGGGACTGCCCCCTTCGGTGAAACTCTGTGCCCCAAAAAATCAATTTGTGACACGCTGAATTTGCATTTGGCTGGGTTGATTATTAACCCGTGCTCTTCTAGTCTCTGAAAAACTGTAGTGAGGTGTTGTTCGTGTTCTTCCTCTGATGGGCTGGCTACCAGCATATCGTCGAGGTAGACGAACACGAAGGGGAGGTCGCGTAATACCACGTCCATCATGCGCTGAAAGGTTTGAGCAGCGCCTTTGAGGCCAAACGGCATCCGCAAAAATTCAAAAGACCAAAAGGGGTTATTACAGCCATTTTAGGAATGTCTTCCGCTCGAACGGGGACTTGGTGATAGCCGCGGACCAGGTCTATTTTAGAAAAAATGCGCGCACCCGCCAGATGTAGTGAGAAATCTTGGATGTGAGGAATTGGGTAGCGGTCATGCGCTGTTGCATTGTTTAATCTGCGGTAATCGCCGCACGGTCTCCAAGAACCGTTGGTTTTCGGGACCATGTGGAGTGGCGATGCCCAGGGGCTTTTCGAGCGTCTAATAATGCCTAATTTTTCAAGGGTGGCAAACTCGTCCCGTGCTATGGCAAGCTTGGTCGCGTCTAAGCGCCGAGCTTTGGTGAACACGGGTGGGCCCGTTGTGGGGATGAAGTGTTCAACCCCGTGTTTCGCTACTGTTGCTGAAAATTTGGGAACTGTGAGTGCTGGAAATTGGGTGAGGAGTTGGTCAAACTTACCTCCTGCTGTTGTGACGTTGGCCTGCACGGGTGGTGGAAAAACTCGAGCTGAGCAGGGGATAGAATAAAATGACAGTGCATTAACCAAGCGTCTATTTGCTAGATCGACTAACAACCCATGTGCACACAAAAAATCAGCGGCCAACATGTTAAAGCTCACCGCCGCTACAATAAATGTCCATCTATAGTTGCGGCATGGATGCAAAGAGGCAGGTTCCTTTCACCGAAGGTGTCGATGATCGAGCCGTTGGCTGCCATCGCTCCATTTCCCCGGGGACCCATGGCCCGGTCTGCGTGGGAAGGGGTGATAAAACTCAGCTGAGCTCTGGTGTCGATCAGGAACTGTCTCCCGGTGTGTCCGTCAGTCACATACAGTAGTTTATTTTTCTCGCCGAGAGCCGCAGCTGTTAACGGCCTCTCGGCTTTGGCGTTTCCCGAACTTTTGAATTTGCAGGGGGGCACACATTTGTACGCTCTCCCGGCGAAACGGTGGTGGTAATAGCAGAGGTCGTTCCGCCTGCTGCGTCTTGGTCATGTTGCCGCCATGATGGGCGGGCTCTGCTTGGTTGTCTGTGGTTCTCTGCTGCTCTGGGCTTCCGCGCTGAGATCTGCGGATGCTGCCGTGGCCATCTGTTCGCCGCAGGCGTTGATGAGCCGCTGCGCCTCTCGGGCCAGCGCGCGGAAGTCCTGCTGGGTGTTGCACCGCATGTTGACCAGCGTCCCTCTCATGTGTGGCGGCAGAGTGCTGAGGAAGATATATCGGAAAAGGAAGTTGTCGTTGTCCTCTTCCTTAAGCTGCAGCATGTCCTCCATGAGGGCCTTGGGTCTGCATCCTCTGTGGCCGTAGATCGCCAGGATTTTCTCTGCTCTCTCCTCGGCTGAGGGGACGAAATTCTCCACAATGGTCACCTTAAGCTCTCTGTATTTGTCATGGGCAGGCGGCCGTTGGATTATGCTCCGCGCACATCTTGACGTGGCAGCGTCGAGTTTGGCGACGATGTGATAAAATTTTGTGTCATCTGCCGTTATGCCTGCCAGTGCAAACTGAGCCTCAGCTTGCTGGAACCACGAGCTCGGGTCTTCCTGCCAGAAGTCTGGCAGCTTGACGGTGACGGCGCTTGTGTGGGCCGTCCCTGATGTGTCCGCCGGGTGAGAGTGCCTTTCTTCCGCTCTCACGGCGGGGCTGGTGCTCGGTTGAGCCCTCTCTGTAGCTTCTGCCGTGGGGGAACGTCGTCCATCTGTTCCCCTGTCTGCATGGGAGCCGGCGCTTGCCTGGGTCGCCTCCGATGAGTCAATTGCGGGAGAACGTCTCTGTTCCATCCTCGCGTCAGGGTCACCAGTGTAGAAGAGCTTGGAATAACGAGGCGATGTGATTTATAAACCAAAGTTTAATATCAGCTTCGCTCATCTAACAAGTCTCATCTCAGTGCAGAAGCAGAATAAGAGGTCGAACACATTCAGACCTTCATACTTATACTTACACACAACAAAAGACATTGCATATCAAAGCTGACATCCCGCATTAACTTAATCCCCCCTCCTTTGTCTTCCGTCTCCTCCACCTGACCCAGGGAGGTCAGGGCGATCAATCTCCTCCATTGTCCTCTGTCTCCTCCACCTGACCCTGGGAAGTCAGGGAGATCGATCTGGTCTCCACCGCTGCGACTCCGTATGCTCTTTGATCTTCGCTGGCGGTCGAGACCTCTTGTCCTGTTCTGAGGCGTGAGGTCATTGCACATATGTAATCACTAAACATTCTAATATGCTTATACATATGTAGGTATGGGATATATGATTAATATAAACCACACACATGTCTGAAACCTTGTCATGTCTTTCTTCCTGTAGGCAGTGGTGACAGCGGCAGGACTCTGGAGCTTGTTGCTGGGTCACTGCTGGTCCCTTGGCAGTGGCCCTCTGGAGTTTCCTGTGGCAGGTGATGAGCTCTGTATCCTCCAGAGATGTGGCCAGATTGACCACACTAGGTCCTGCAGCCCCTCCTCCTTCTGATGTCCTTGCCGTCCATCTGCTTGAAGGTCTGCAGTTTGTCTGTGCTCAGGAAGGCAAGCACAATCCACTTTACCTCAGCGACTTCAGATCTCAGTTCTGTTACCAAGACATGCACCTCAGACTGTGGTGGAGGGTGAGCTGCCTTTGGTTTTTCCTTGGCTAGAGCTGTAGTTTGGGCTGGGGCCTATGTGCTTCAAAGTGTTCCATCGGTTATTTGCAGCTCATTCACCCGTGGTGCCTTAGTGTTGTTCCTTTTTAGCTTGTTCAGCCTCTCTGTCTCAAGGTTGGCTGCCTCATTCAGCCTTTCAATCAGCGCCTCATCGGTTATCTCAGGATCATCCAAAAGTGATCATCCAAACCCCCCCCCCCCCGTGACCCCAAAAGGATTAAGCGAAAGAAGATGGATGGATGGAACTCTTGAAAATGCAGTAACTACTGAAAGAAATTATGTAGGCTTTTCAAATCAATACAGTAGTTACACCCTGACCTGGCTATGGGTTTGGGGTCAAAAGTTCAAAGGTCAAAATTAATATTCCATTTGCACTATGGTAAATGCTAAATTTACTATTACTATAAAATCAGTAAAGCTAGACTTTCATACCACATCAATCAAGGCCCGGGTTAACAACAACCACCACTGGTGCTGTTAACTGACAGGGTGCCGGTGGAAATTGGGCTTCTGTTGGTTGAAGATCGAGGAGGAGAGGGGGAGGCATGTCAGGAAGGAGAGAGAGAAAAGGAAAGGTAGAAGTGTGGAGGTGAGAGTAGGGACTTTAAAATGTAGGGACTATGATTGGTAAAGGCAGAGAGTTGGCTGATATGATGGAGAGAAGAAAGGTAGATATACTGTGTGTTCAAGAAACCAGATGGAAGGGAAACAAGGCTAGTGTGGCACATACTGTATGTTGGGTACATATTTTCCACAAATGTATTGCTGTATGTTTATTGTGTGCTTCACATCTCGAGGGACAAAAGGACTGAGTCTGCAGGAGATATCAAGAAGGTGTGAGATTTGGCCTTTGTCTCACAGAGAAGCCCTGGAGGGACTTCTGGGCCATCGGAGGCTAAGAGACAATGGTGGAAGATCAAAAGGGTTACAGCGTGACTGGGATTAAGTACCATGTGACTGTATGCTTGCTTAGACACCATGTGACTTGAGTTTCCATGTTCCAGAGTATAAAAGAGCGATGTGATATTGATCTGTCTCTTTTTTCTTGCTTGGAGATTGTTAGAGAATGTGTTCTGTTAATAAAGCTGAACCTGAGAAATAAACTCAGCCTCATCCTTGAGCACATCCTCTACACTGGTGACCCTAAGACGAATTATGGCTGGTGACGACTCTTCTACATCGGACTCATCAGGAGCCAGCCAGGCTAATGCAGCTACCACAGTCCAGCTACCTGATTTCTGGCAGCATAGCCCGCGCTCCTGGTTTAACACAGTCGAGGCACAGTTCCATCTTCAGAGAATTTCGGTGGACGCCATGAAATTCTGCCATGTCGTTGCAAAGCTGGACAGCCACACAGCCCAGCGGGTGGAGAGCCTGATTAACCACCCGCCAGACGACGACAAGTATGGCGCATTGAAAGCTGCTCTCATCTGTGCTTTCACCCCCTCACTGGGAGAGCGAGCAGAGAAGCTCCTGGCGTTGACTGAGGGCGAGGTCGACAGACCTGCAGACCTGATGGCGAAAATGCTGAGTTTGAGAGACGCCAAAGATGATGGCTTTATCTTCGCCCATCTTTTCCTCAGGACACTACCGCCAGTGGTGAGAGTTACCCTGGCCAGTTCACAGCTGCTGGCCCACCGAGACTACCACAAGCTGGGCCAGGAGGCGCAGCGACTCGTCGACGCCCATAGGCGACACACGACCACGACCGCAGCAGCGGAGCTGAGCGCAACACCCGGAGACGGCAGGGGGCCAGAGGCTGCAGCACCAGACTCGCTGACGACAGCAGCAGCGGAGGCCAGGAGACGCGGAGCGTGCGACGTCCTCTGTTTTTACCATCGCCGTTTCGCCGAGAGGGCACGCAAGTGCATTCCACCGTGCCAGTTCAAGCACTCGGGAAACGCCAAGACCGGGAGTCAGTAGCAACTGCGGCTCTCGGTGAAAAGAGCAAGCTGCTCTACCTGACGGACGCGCGATCAGGGAGGCAGTTCCTTGTGGACACAGGCTCCCAGCTGAGTTTCATCACACCTTCCTACGCTGACCGGCTGGCGCCTTCCAGTGGACCCCTGGTGTCGGCGGCGAACGGCTCAACGATCAAGACCTTCAGGGAGAAGACTCTGCCCCTGTCTTTTCACAGCCGGGCATTCGAGTGGACTTTCGTCATAGCGGCAGTCAGTTTTAACATGTTAGGTGTTGATTTTTTGTGCTCGCATGGTTTATTGGTTGATCTTGCTAATAGACGTCTGGTTAATGCAATGTCTTTTCACTCTATTTCCTGCACAGCCCGGGTGGTCCCGCCTACTGCACAGGTCAACGTCACAGCTGCGGGTGGTAAGTTCCACGCACTACTCACTCAGTTCCCAGCACTCACAGTCCCAACCTTTTTGGTGACAGTGGCTAAACACGGGGTGGAACATTTTATCACTACTGCCGGGCCGCCCATTTTTGCAAAAGCTCGGCACTTGGACACAGCTAAACTGGCCATAGCGCGCGAGGAGTTCGCCAACATGGAAAAACTGGGCATCATTAGACGTTCTAAAAGCCCCTGGGCTTCACCGCTACACATGGTCCCAAAGGCTGATGGTTCGTGGCGACCTTGCGGTGATTTCCGCAGGTTGAATAACGCTTCAGCACATGACCGCTACCTGATTCCGCACATCCAAGATTTTTCGGTTCATTTGGCGGGGGCGCGCATTTTTTCTAAAATAGACTTGGTGCGTGGTTACCATCAGGTCCCAGTACGCGCTCATGATATACCCAAAACAGCGGTAATAACTCCTTTCGGGCTTTTTGAGTTTTTACGCATGCCTTTTGGACTCAAGGGTGCCGCGCAGACGTTCCAGCGTATGATGGACGCAGTTCTACGCGACCTCCCTTTCATGTTCGTCTACTTGGATGACATTTTGGTAGCCAGCACGTCCGAAGACGAACACGAAAGCCACCTCACAGAGGTTTTTCGGAGGCTGGCAGAGCACGGGTTAATAATTAACCCAGCGAAGTGCCAGTTTGGGGTGGTGCAAATTGATTTTTTGGGGCATCGCGTTTCGCCAGAAGGAGCGGTCCCGCTGCCTGATAAAGTACGCGCAATAACAGATTTTCCCCGACCTCAAATGGTTAAAGCGTTACAGGAGTTTTTGGGAATGGTTAATTTTTATAACCGTTTCCTCCCAAGCGCAGCGCAGCTCATGCAACCATTGTATGCTGCACTAAAGAAGCAAAAACCCACAAATAAAATCGAATGGTCTCCGGAGCGGGAGCGCGCATTCTCCCAAGTCAAATCAGCCCTGGCAAACGCGGTTTTGTTGGCACACCCGGTCCCAACGGCCCACATGGCGCTCACCACTGACGCTTCCGATTTAGCGGTGGGGGCGGTCGTCGAACAGTTTGTTGCAAGGACCTGGCAGCCGCACGCGTTTTTCAGCAAAACCTTGCGCGATAGCGAGCGAAAGTACAGCGCGCTCGACAGGGAGCTGTTGGCCCTACACTTGGCCATCCGCCATTTCCAGTTCTGGCTGGAAGGGCGCCGTTTCACCGCGTTTGTGGACCACAAGCCGCTAACGTTTGCGATGGCCAAGATTTCAGAACCTTGGTCGGGCCGGCAGCAAAGACAGCTGGCCGCGATATCGGAGTTCACCACCGATATCCAGCATGTCGCAGGTAAACATAATGTAGTGGCAGACTGTCTCTCGTGTGCGGTGGCGGCACCAGGCCCCATGGGGGCAGACTCGGCAGCCGTGGCCGCGGGCCAGGGTAGCGGCGCGGAAGCGCACGCAGCCCCGGTCCGCGTAGGTTTAGATTATGCAGCCATGGCCGCGGAGCAGGTTAGTGATGCGGATGTGCTCGCGCTCCAGTCTGGACCAACAGGGTTAAGGCTGGAGCACAGGGTGCAACAAGTCGGTATGCCCCCACTAATCTGCGATGTCTCCGCCGCGTTTTTGACTCGATCCATTCTCTGGCGCACCCGGGGGTGTGCACATCGATCAAGATGGTGGGGGAGAAATTTGTTTGGCCGGGGTTGCGCAAACAGGTCAAGGAATGGGCAGCACCCTGCGTAGCGTGTCAGCGAGCCAAAATACACAAGCACACTAGGGCTCCTTTGGAGCCTTTTCACATCCCGGCTAAGCGCTTTGATCATGTGCATGTCGACTTGGTGGGCCCCCTCCCGTTATCACAGGGGCACACACACCTTTTGACGATGGTGGACCGCACCACGCGTTGGCCAGAAGCAGTTCCTCTGGCATCAACCACAGCGGAAGACGTTGCGCGCGCGTTTTTAACATCTTGGGTTGCGCGTTTTGGAGTCCCGTCAGACATAACGTCAGACAGAGGTCCTCAATTTGTCTCCGAACTCTGGTCATCGATGGCCCGCAGCCTAGGGGTGAAGATCCACCGCACTACCGCGTATAACCCCCAGGCTAACGGTTTATGCAAACGTTTTCATAGGTCATTGAAAGCAGCCCTCAGAGCGTCGCTTACGGATACAAATTGGGTTGACAAACTTCCATGGGTTTTATTGGGGTTGCGTTCTGCACCTAAGGAGGATTTGCACGCCTCCCCAGCTGAGTTAGTTTTTGCACAGCCTCTCCGTTTACCCGGTCAATTTCTCCCCAACAATCCTGCGCCAAATTGCACCCCCGCTCAGCTGTTGCAGAGCGACACAGGATCAAACACGCTTCCTGGCCCGGTTCATCACAGTTTCCCACGCGTTTTTGTGCTGAAGGCTTTAAAAAATGTGGAGTTTGTTTTTGTTAGACATGATGCTCATCGCCCAAATTTGCGGCCACCTTATGATGGACCTTTCAGAGTGCTGGAAACAGGTGAGAAGCATTTTTTGTTAGATTTGGGAGACAGGAACGAGTTGATTTGTATAAACAGACTCAAACCTGCTTTTGTTTTGGTGGATGAACACGTGCAGTTGGCGAGGGCCCCCCGTCGCGGCAGACCTCCGAGGAGGCATTCTCCAGAACCCCCACAGAGATTGGCTAACAGTTCTAATCCACAGGTGCAGGAAGACACTACAGAAGCAGCAAGACCGGCTTACAGCAGATTCGGCAGGAGGTTTAGACCTAGGCAACTGGTGGATTAATATTTGATATGTGGTAATGTTTTTATGTCATGCATCTCTGATTATGTTTGTCCCATATTAGACGTTTTGGGGGGGGTTATGTGGCACATATGTTGGGTACATATTTTCCACAAATGTATTGCTGTATGTTTATTGTGTGCTTCACGTCTCGAGGGACAAAAAGGACTGAGTCTGCAGGAGATATCGAGAAGGTGTGAGATTTGGCCTTTGTCTCAGAGAGAAGCCCTGGAGGGACTTCCGGGCCATCTTTGTTTGTTCCTCTCCCTTTTCTTTCCCCCTTCCTACCCCTCCTTTCCCCATCCCCCCGACGGGTCCTTCATGGGTAAAACAATTTAAATAAAGTATTAAAAGTTATTACAAGAGGAGTTTATAAACCATATACAGTGCATATATATGTACTGTATAAAGCTCCTTTTGGCAAAGTAAATCTGTTTGGCACAATAAGATAAGACAAGCCTTGATTAGTCCCACATAAGGAAAGCAGATTGCTGTTCTGCTCACCTAACTGCCTGACAGGACAAGGGGGAAAAAAGGAGAGAGGAGCATCGAGTGACTTACAGGAGTGGAGGAAGGTGCACACAGGTGGACTACATCTTATGCAGAAAGAGAAATCTGAAAGAGATAGGAGACTGCAAGGTGGTGGCAGGGGAGAATGTAGTTAGACAGCATCGGATGGTAGTCTGTAGGATGACTGTGGAAAGCAAGAAGAGGAAGAGAGTGGCGGCAGAGCCAAAGATTAAGTGGGAGAAGTTCTAGAAGGAAGAAAGTTGCACAGAGTTCAGGAAGGGGTTAATACAGGCTCTGGATGGTCGGGAAGAATTTCCAGATGACTGGAAAGGTACAGCAAAAGTACTGAGGGAAATGGGTAGAAAGATACAGTGGCGTGAAAAAGTGTTTGTCCCCTTCCTGAGTTTGCATTTTTTTGTATGTTTGTCACACTTAAATGTTTCAGATCATCAAACAAATTTAAATATCAGACAAAGATAACACAAGTAAACACAAAATGCAGTTTTTAAATGAAGGCGTTTATTATTAAGGGAAAAATCCAAACCTACATGGCCCTGTGTGAAAAAGTGATTGCCACTAAGCCTAATAACTGGTTGGGCAACTCTTAGCAGCAACAACTGCAATCAAGCATTTGCGATAACTGGCAGTGAGTCTTTTACAGCACTGTGGAGGAATTTTGGCTCACTCATCTTTACAGAATTGTTGTACTTCAGCCACATTGGAGGGTTTTCGAGCATGAACTGCCTTTTTAAGGTCATGCCACAGAATCTCAATTGGATTCAGGTCAGGACTTTGACTAGGCCAGTCCAAAGTCTTCATTTTGTTTTTCTTAAGCCATTCAGAGGTGGACTTGCTGGTGTGTTTTGGATCATTGTCCTGCTGCTGAACCCAAGTGCACTTCAGCTTGAGATCACGAACAGATGGCCGGACATTGTCCTTCAGGATTTTTTGGTAGACAGCAGAATTCATGGTTCCATTTACCACAGCAAGTCTTCCAGGTCCTGAAGCAGCAAAACAGCTCCAGACCATCACACTACCACCACCATATTTTAATGTTGGTATGATGTTCCTTTTCTGAAATGCTGTGTTACTTTTACACTGGATGTAATGGGACACACACCTTCCAAAAAGTTCAACTTTTGTTTTGTCAGTCCAGAGAGTTTTATCCCAGAAGTCTTGGGGATCATCAAGATGTTTTCTGGAAAAACTGAGATGAGCCTTTATGTTCTTTTTGCTCAGCAGTAGTTTTCGTCTTGGAACTCTGCCATGCAGGCCATTTTTGTCCAGTCTCTTTCTTGTGGTGGAATCATGAACGCTGACCTTAACTGAGGCAAGTGAGGCCTGCAGTTCTTTGGATGTTGTTGTGGGGTCTTTTGTGACCTCTTGGATGAGTCGTCGCTGCACTCTTGGGGTAATTTTGGTCGGCCAGCCACTCCTGGGAAGGTTTACCACTGTTCCATGTTTTTGCAATTTGTGGATAATGGCTCTGACTGTGGAGTCCCAAAGCTTTAGAAATGGCTTCATAACTTTTTCCAGACAGATAGATCTCAGTTACTTTGTTTCTCATTTGTTTCTGAATTTCTTTGGATCACAGCATGATTTCTAGCTTTTGACGACCTTTTGGTCTACTTCACTTTTTCAGGCAGGACCTATTTAAGTGATTTCTTGATTGAGAACAGGTGTGGCGGTAATCAAGCTTGGGTGTGGCTAGAGAAATTGAACTCTGCTTTCCAAAGATGTGATAAACCACAGTCATTTTATGTTTTACTGGGGGGGGGGATCACTTTTTCACACAGGGCCATGTAGGTTTGGATTTTTTTTACCCTTAATAATTATTATTATAGTAATAATTATAATATTATAGTATTTATTATAATAAAGACCTTCATTTAAAAACTGCATTTTGTGTTTACTTGTGTTATCTTTGTCTAATATTTAAATTTGTTTGATGATCTGAAACATTTAAGTGTGACAAACATACAAAAAAATGAGAAATCAGGAAGGGGGCAAACACTTTTTCACACCACTGTATGTGGTGTATCCAGTGGACAGAGGAAGGAAGACAAGGAGACTTGGTGGTGGAATGAGGAGGTACAGGAAACTATTCAAAGGAGCAGGATGACAAAGAAAAAAGTGGGATAGTCATGGAGGTGAAGAAAGTAGACATGAGTGTCTGTAATGTATGAGCATAGCAAAGAGAGAGGTTGCCATGTGTCTGAGCTCAGACCATCACTTTATTTCTAAGCATTGTTTGTATGTTAGCTTGATCTTGTTTGTTTTTTTGCACTTACTTTTTGGTCTGTTTACTGTTGTTTGCCTCCCCTCCTCCAGACACCTCATCTGGCTGCTCACAGCTTACTCCTTCGTTACCCTCAGCTGTGGGCAGTCAGGTAATTAGGTCACCTGCTCACTGCTCACACCTGCGTTGATTTTCTTCTGCTATTTAAGCACAGCCATTTCACAATTACTCTGCTGCGGTTGACGGCGGACATCGGCCAGAGTGGTCGCCAGTGGACAGAGGAGAAGGCGGCGAACAAAAACAAATGGACTAGACGGAGTGGAAAGATGAGTTGACAGAAGGCGGTATTGGCATAATCTGGTTTGTGACTGATTCAGAATGGCAAGTAGTAGTGGGGGTTTGACTAACGATGATGATATGGAGATCGGATAGAATTCAGTAGGGAGTAGGAGTAGGAAGAATAAAGTTGGAAAGGGCAAGAGTGAAGGAAATGTGAAGCAGACTAGCAAGCGGGAACTGTCAGGTGATGAGGAAAGACGCGAAGTGAGGAGGAAGATCGTGGCAGAAGAATTTAAAATAATCTTGAGGTTTAAACCAGGGCATGAAGTTGCATGTTTAAGCCCACTAGTTCTAACTAACGGATTAAGAAGTGCAATTGGAGACATAGAAATGGCCAAAGTATTAAGAGATGGAAATCTCCTCGTGAAATGTAAAAATGCAGAACAAAGGAACAAAGCACTCCAGCTGCAGAGAGTGTGCAAAAAAGAAATTGCAGAGAGGAAAAAAGCCACTGGGTTTGATGGTGTCAGGGGGGTGATATTTGGAATTCCACTGGGGGAAAACTTAGAACTGGAAAAAAAATGATTAAAGGAGGAACAGTTGTGGGGATTAGATGCCTACAAGCAGTCAGGAGTGGGGGAAAATTGGATAGCCCATCTGTGTTACTGGAATTTAAAGACAAGGCCCTGCCAGAAAGTGTTTATTGGATACCTAAGTTTTCCTGTTAGGGCTTATAGCCCCCCTCCTCTCAGGTGTTTTAAATGCCAGAGATATGGACATATTGCTAGTGTGTGCAAAGGAAAGCAGAGGTGTGGAAGATGTGGTGGCGAGCAGTTACGGAGAATGTGGAAGTGACAGCATAATTAAATGCTGTAATTGTGGAGGGAAATCACACAGCAGCATATGGAGGGTGTATAGTGAGAAAACAGGCAGTAGAAATTCAGCAAGCAAGAGTAGAGAGGAAGTTGACATATGCAGAAGCAGCAAAGGTTGTGAATCAACAGGAAAAAGTAGAAAGCATGGTCAAAAACAAGGAAGTAAAACCACAAAATTGTCAGACTAATATCAAAACAGATTAGCTTGTTCTTTTTCTAGCCTATGTCATCAACTGCTCGGAGCAGGCTAAGACTAAAACAGAAGATAAAGATCATTGTGAAAGCGGCAGCAAAATTCTTTAATACCAAGGATCTATCCTGGGAAAAGATTCATGCAGAACTGAGTCAAGGAGAGGGAGCTGTAGAGGGGGGCCAACAGGTTAATTCGTGACAATCATCCTCCATTGGAACGCAAGGAGTCTGATTGCAAACGGGCAGGAATTCAAAGGATTTATTCAGAAATTGGAAACAAAACCAGATATTATTTGTGTACAGGAAACATGGCTTAAGCTATCACTATGTTTCATTATTAAGGGATATTCTGGAATGCGTAAGGGTAGGAAGGATGGGAGTGGTGGGGGTTGTGCAGTTTTTGTTAGACAAGGGGTTAAATATAGGCATCTGATTACAGTACAAGAGCTGGAAGTAATTGTCATTGAGATATGGACTAAAGAAGGCAGTATGAGAATAATCAATTTCTACAGTCCATGTAAGCAGTTAGTTAGAAGTGAGCTGGAGTCAATTCTCCAGGACTGGAGGGGGAGAGTGGTCTGGTGTGGGGATTTTAATGCACATAGTACATTATGGGGGGAGCACGACGACACTAACGGAGAGGTTATAGAAGAGATAATGGAGGACAAGGAGTTGGTGTGTTTGAATGATGGTTCGGGCACTAGGGTGAATTTGGCGAGGGGGACAGAATCAGCCATTGATCTCACTTTGATTTCACAAAGCTTAGCTGGAAGGTGCAGGTGGAGGGTAACAAGGGAAAGCACTATAGGAAGTGATCACTACCCAATAGTGGTTGATATTGGAGTAGGAAATGACATAGATCAAGAAGGAAGAGACAAGAGGTGGGCATCTGATAAGGCAGATTGGGGAAAATTTACAATTTTAAGTGAGAGGAAATTTGAGGAAGTAAATCCAAATCAGACAGTGGAAGAGATGAATGCGGGAATCACGACAGCTATCATTAAAGCAGCAAAGGAAACCATCCCAAGAAGAGGTAGGGGAAAAAGGAAAAAGTTAGTTCCTTGGTGGACTCCAGAGTGTTCTGAAGCAAGAGTCGGAATAAAGCTTTTAAAGTATTAAAAAATTTATTGAATATGGATAACTTGATTAATTATAAACGGGAGCAGGCTAAAGCACGGAGAATAATTAAACAGACCAAAAAAGAGTTTTAGAGGAAATATTGTGATTCACTGGGAAGATGTACACCCTTGGAGAAGATATGGGGAACAATTAAAAGGATGTCGGGTATAAGGAAGGAGCTAAATTATCCAATTATGGAAAACGGGGACAGTTTGATAGTAGATGATAATGAAAAGGCAGAACATTTAGTTAGAATTTTCAGTAAAATAAGTAGTGCAGATAATAAATAGATAGATGTACTTTATTGATCCCAAACTGGGAAATTACAGTGTAACAGCAGCACGACAGTTGACAACCAAACAACAGAAACACACACATGACAGACAAAGGGATTACCCATGGAAAGTAAAAACTAACACGACTATAAAACCTATATACATCATAGCTTAATATATGATGACCCGTATAAACACATGAATCATCCCATTGCACAAAGGACTATCAGGAGCAGAGTGAAAAAGTGATGTACGAGTTAGTCTGTAAGGTTCAGTGTGGCAGTATAGCTATGCCAGAATACAACATCGTAGTAAGTTATTGTACAGTGAAATTGCATGTGGCAGGAAAGATTTCCTGTACCTGGCCGTTCGACATTGAAGCTGTTGTAGTCTACTGGAGAAAGTGCTTCGCTGTCTATCTAGTGTGTGGTGGAGGGGGTGATCAGGATTGTCCATGATGGATCGCAGTTTATTCAGTGTTCTCCTCTCCACCACTGTCTCAAAAGTCTCCGGTCTAAGACCAATTACAGAGCCAGCCCTCTTGATAATTTTGTCAGGTCTGTTGGTATCTCTGGCCCTAATACTGCTACCCCAACAGACGGCAGCAAAGAAGATGGCGCTGGCAACAGCAGTCTGGTAGAAAAGCTCCAGCATCCTGCTGCACACATTGAAGGATCTCAGCTTTCTCAGGAAGTAGTCTGCTCATCCCCTTCTTGTGCACAGCATCGGTGTTGGATCTCCAGTCCAACCCGCTGCTGATCCTGACACCCAGATATTTGTAGTCCTCAACCACTCCCACATCCTCCCCCCTAATCTGCAGTGGCTGAGAAGGAGCCTTCCTCTTCCTGAAGTCAATCACCATCTCTCTGGTCTTGCTGACATTCAACCTCAGGTGATTCTGCGCCGTCCACTCCACAAATCTATCTACCAGTGCCCTGTACTCCCCCTCCTCTCCTCCTCTTATACACCCCACAACAGCTGAGTCATCAGAGAATTTTTGCAGGTGGCATGACTCAGTGTTGTACTGAAAGTCAGTGGTGTATAAGGTAAAAAGAAAAGGAGAGAGCACAGTCCCCTGTGGAGCTCCCGTATCACTAGCCACCACTCCAGACAAGACACTGCCCAGCCAGACAAACTGTGGCCTGCCTGTCAGGTAGTCAGGAATCCAGGAGATCAGAGCTGTCAACTCCCATCACCCACAGCTTCTCACCCAGCAGCAGTGGCTGGATGGTGTTAAAGGCACTGGAGAAATCAAAAAAAGTGATTCTCACAGTATCTCCTCCACCATCCAGGTGCAGATGGGCTCGTTGCAGCAGGTAGATGACAGCATCTTCAACTCCTAAATGGGGCTGATATGCAAAGTGCAAAGGGTCCAGCCATGTCTTCACCTGTGGCCTCAGGTGGGCTAAGACCAGTCTCTCCAGGACCTTCATCACATGAAATGTGAGGGCAACTGGTCGGTAATCATTCAAATCCGATGGAGATGACTTCTTGGGGACAGGAACCAGGCAGGATGTCTTCCTCAGCACCGGTACTCTCTCCAGACTCAGGCTCAGGTTGTACAGGTGTTTCAGTACCGGAGCTAGTTGGTTGGCCCAGGTCCTCAGGGTGCTTGCGAAGATGCCATCAGGGCCCGCTGCCTTCCGCTGACGGAGTCTCTCCAGCAGCGGAAGTTCTCTCCAGCAGCAGTTTCTCCACCTGATCTGTAGTCACCGTGAAGTGAGGGAGGGTCCTGGTGCCCCCTCAGGAGGAGGAGGAGGGAGATGGAGAGAGGTTCTGCACGGGAGCGTGGGTGGGGAGGGGTGCGTGGGGGTCTGGTTGTGTTGGTCGGGTGACAGACTGTGAGTTGAACCTATTAAAAAAAACAGATTCAGTTCCTCCGCTCTCTCCTGGCTCCCAGATGGCTGCCTGACTCTCCCCTTGCACCCAGTTATTTGTTTCATTCCCTCCCACACATCTTTAGTGTTGTTTTGCCTGAGTTTCTCTTCCAACTTCATCCTATAATTGTCCTTGCACCTCCTCAGCATCTCTCTCAGCTCATGCTGCACTCTCCTCAGCTTCTCCTTGTCTCCAGCCCTAAAAGTTCTCTTCTTTTTGTTCAGAAGTGCTTTCAGGTCACTGGTGACCCATGGTCTGTTGTTGGAGAAGCAGCGTACAGTCTGAGCTGGCATGGTCATGTCTTCACAGAATCTAATGTATTCTGTGATGCAGTCGGTCATATTGTCTATGTCCACCCCATGTGATTCACAGAGTACGCTCCAGTCCGTCGTCTCGAAGCAGTCCTGCAGTGCATCAGCAGCCTCCTGTCTCCACCTCCTCACAGTCCGTGTATAAGCAGACTGCCTTTGTACAAGGGGGACATACTTGGGTGTTAACATGACCATGCAGTGATCCGATTTGCCAATTGGAGGTAGAGCTGTGGCACTATATGCATCTCTAACATTGGCATACAGTAAATCCAGTGTTTTGTTCTCTCTGGTGGGACAGTCAACAAACTGGTGAAAGTTTGGTAGTGTTTTTCCCACTGAGACATGGTTAAAATCACCTGTGATGGCCATGAATGCATCCGGGTGCTTCTCCAGTAATGTGGCCGCAGTGGAGCTGATGACGTCACAGGCCACCGTTGCGTCAGCTGACGCAATAATTTGAGCAATGTGGAAAAAAGTGGAAGCGAGCAGACAAAATTAAATAATGTGGGAGCGTTGCAAGATGAGGCAGAATTTGAGAATGGGCTAAATCAGTGTTTTTCAATGTTTGAGTTAAATCATATGTTAAGGGAAGTCTGTAAGACAACTCCAGGAAAAGACCAAGTGACTTATAAAATGATTAAAAACCTGAGTGATACTGGTAAAAAGATATTATTAGAGTTATACAACAAGGTTTGGGAGGAAGGGATATTGCCTATTCCATGAAAAGAGATGGTTGTTGTTCCAATATGCAAGCCAGGTAAAAATCCAGGTTTAGGTGAGAGTTACAGACCAATCACTTTAATTCAATTCAATTCAGCTTTATTTATATAGCGCCATATCACAGCAAAAGTCATCTCATAGCACTACCAAATGCAGGGAAAACCCCACAACTGCAGAAAGACCCAGCAATCAGACGATCCCCTGTGAGCAAGCACATAGCGACAGTGGAGAGGAAAAACTCCCATTTAACAGGAAGAAACCTCTAGCAGAACCAGGCTCAGGGAGGGGCAGTCATCTGCTGCGACTGGCTGGGGGTGAGGGGATAGAGAGGATGACGAGAACAGACATAAAGAACATGAACGGTGAGAAGCCAAGTACATTATTGGAGGTCACCCTGCAGTCTGAATCTATTAACAGCAAAACAAAAGGGGGTTAATTAACATCCCATGTTGGTAAAACTATGGAAAAAATGATTAATGAAAGGTTAATATGTTATCTGGAGTCTAGAGAGGCATTAAAAGGTTACCAAAGCGGATTTAGAAAAGGGAGAAGTACTACTGATCCTGCTGTTTGTTTGAAACATGAGATTAGGAATAGTAGTAGATTAGTTTATTTGACAGGGACAGTGCAATAAACATAGACAATTAATCAAAGACAATCAATCTGATGTGTTGCACATAGAGTGTATAGCTATTAGCTAATTTGCAACTCTTGTCCCTGAAGGCCCAAGTGAATAGGGAAAGTGTGGTTGCTGTGTTTTTGAATGTCAAGAAGACGTATGACATGATGTGGAAGGAGGGACTGATTATCAAACTACATAAGCTAGGCATTAGAGGGAGAATGAAAAGATGGATTTAAAATTTTTTGAGTGACAGGAAAATTTCGGTAAGAATAGGGAAGCAGTATAGCTCAAATCAAGTGATAGAAAATGGAACCCCACAAGGCGGTATTATTAGTCCCATTTTGTTTTCAGTCATGATCAATGACATTTTTGGTAGAGTTAAGAGTTCTGTTGGTGTCTCCTTGTTTGCAGATGATAGTGCTATGTGGACAAGAGGAAGAAATCTATCATTTATTGTTAAAACGTTGCAGCAGACGATTGATAAAGTTGAGGCGTGGACAGTGGAATGGGGATTTAGGTTTTCGGTGGGGAAGACAAAGGCTGTGGTCTTCACTAGGAAGAGAGTAAACAATCAGGTCAATCTTAAAATATACGATCAAAACATAGAAACTGTCAAGTGCTTCAAGTATTTGGGTGTGTGGTTTGATAACGGTTGTTCTTGGAATATTCATGTTGAGAAAATTGTGGCAAAATCTAAGAAGGTTTTAAATATTATTAGATGTTGAGGGGAAGATAATGGGGAGCAAGTAGAGGTGCTTTAAAAACATTATATGCGGCTTTAATTAGGTCACTGTTTGATTATGGGTGTGTTATGTATGGATCAGCTTCAGAAACATTATTGAAAAAGTTGGATATAATTCAGTACCAAGCTCTGAGGTTGTGCTGTGGGGCCATAAGAACTACTCCAGTAGCAGCACTCCAGGTGGAGATGGGCGAGATGCCTCTGGAGTTAAGAAGAACTCAGATAGCAGCTACATACTGGACCAACATCGGAGGATTTAGTGACAGTCACTCAGTACACAGTGTGCTGAAGCCTTGCCAAGAGAATGAAAAGAGGCAAATGAGAAGTTTTGGATGGACAATAGAGAATAAGGTCAGGGAGCTAAGGGTTGCCGATAAAGAAGTATGTCCAACAGTCCCTCTTTCTGCAGATCCACCATGGTGGCTGGAAGAAGTAAAGGTGGATTTTAGACTTTTAACAAATGACAAAAGAGGGAGGATAAACAAGAATGAGGTCAATAACTATTTAGACAGCAATTATCCAGACTTTATAAAGATTTGTACGGATGCATCTAAGTCAACAAAGAATATTGTGGGAATAGCATTCATCATTCCAGAATCAGATGTCATAAAGAAGGAAAGGGTTAATGATGACTTAGCTGTGTATGCTGGTGAGCTTTTGGCAATCTGTTTGGCATTGGGTTGGGTGGAAGAAGTAAAGCCCAGAAAGGTTTTGATAGGGTCTGACTCTAGCAGCGCAATGGAGAGTATTGGATTCATTTGGATCCCAGCACACATGAATGAATGAATGAATGAATGAATGAATGAATTTATTTATTTCGGATAGTACATTACAGGTAAAAAGAAACTGTATAATATAACAACAAGGTCAAATTAGACAAAGACTCCTTCTACTATACAATTCCACGTGAGTTATCCGAAATGGGTGATGGCTGAAGCCGCGGCTTATATTGCCCACCCATATTCCCTCCAAGAATTCAAAGGAGAAAAAAGAGAAAACAAGACAAGAGCGATTACAATTTAAAACAAGGCTAAGACAAAATGTGACTGAGAGAAAAAAGAAAACTGAGCTAGTCTAAGTTAAGCGGTTACTATTCAAAAACAAATCTAAGACATAGTGTCACAGAGAAAAAAAAGAAAAAAAGAAAAACTAAGCTACAACACAACACAGGCTGGAAATGTCAATCCTTATGTGAGTTTACATGTCGTCTTGTAAATATGTTTGGAGTATTTCTTCCTTTAGTTTTTGTTTAAATTGTCCAAGCTTTGTACATGATTTTAATTCAGGTCCAAAATCGTTCCATAATCTGACTCCTTGCACTGAAATATAGTGTTGCTTGGTGGTTGTTCTCACTGTAGGCTTTTGAAATATACATGTTCCTCTGAAGTGATATCGTTTCTCCCTTGTTTGGAACAACTTTTGGATATTTGCGGGCAGTGATAGATTCTTCACTTTGAACATTATTATTGCGGTTTTAAAGTCAATCAGATCTTTCAACTTGAGAGTTTTTTGTTTAAGAAAAAGTGGGTTTGTTGGTTCCCTGTAAGCTGCTTTGTTGATTATTCTAATAGCTCTCTTTTGAAGCATAAAGAGTGGATGTATGTTTGTTTTATATGTATTTCCCCATACTTCATTACAATATGTTATGTATGGGAGTATTAATGAATGGTACAAGGTGTATAGTGTGGGTTGATTCAGCAAATTTTTCACTCTGTGTAATATTGCAATTGATTTGGATACTTTACCTTTTATATAATTAATATGTGGCTTCCAACACAGTTTGTTATCAATTATTACTCCAAGGAATTTAGTTTCGGATACCCTTTCAATCTCTACACCATTTACACTGAGTTTGGGTACTGGGTAGTTGTGATGGTTGTTAAAGACTATAAATTTTGTCTTGCTTAAATTGAGCGTTAATTTGTTTGAATCAAACCACAGTTTCAGCTTTCCTAATTCCTTTCCGAGTGTATCCAGAAGTTGTTCCAAATTGTTTCCACTGCATAGTAGATTAGTGTCATCAGCAAACAATATTAGGTCCATTTTTTCTGAAACTTTACATATATCATTTATATACATATTGAATAATAAAGGTCCCAAAACTGAACCCTGTGGGACTCCACAGGTGACCTTCAGTAACTCTGAGTTTTTGCTGTTAACACATGCAAACTGATATCTATTCTTTAAGTAACTACTTAACCAGGACAGTGCTACCCCTCTAATACCACAATTTTGTAGTTTCTTTAATAATAGATTGTGATCTACTGTATCAAATGCTTTTTTAAGATCCAGGAATACTCCAACTGAATACTCTTTATTTTCAATGGCTGTTGATATTTTTTCTGTAAATTCCATTCAGGCATATGCTGTTGTCCTTTTGTGTCTGAACCCATATTGCTGCTCACACAATAAATCATTCTTCAGTATGAAGTTGTCAATTCTCTCATAGAATATTTTTTCAAGTATCTTGGAAAATTGCGGTAATAGTGAAATTGGTCTGTAGTTGGAGAGTTCCCCTCTGTCGCCTGTCTTGTAAATCGGAATTACTTTAGCTATTTTCATTGCATTGGGAAATATACCTGATTGGAGAGACAGGTTACAGATATACGTCAGTGGTTTCACTATGCATTCGATAACAGTTTTGACTAGTAGCATGTCAATACCATCGCAGTCAGTAGATGTTTTACTTTTGAACGATTTAACAATTTCAATGACCTCTCTTTCGTCTGTGTTCTTTATGAAGATGGTGTCTTTTACAGCAGTGTTATTGCATATTGTATCACCTGTAGGCGCCGTAGTGGGTATTTCTCGGGCCAGTTTAGGTCCAATGTTAACAAAAAAATTATTAAATTCATCTGCAGGTGAAGCTATATTCACATTCGGAGTCGATTTATTATTTTTTGGAATATTAGTTGGGTAGCTAGTATTTCTACTTTTATTTCCAAGGATACTGTTGATTATTGTCCATGTATTTTTAATATTGTCTTTGTTTTTTTCCAGTTCTTTACTGTAATAGTCTCTTTTACTGCATCTTATTATATATGTTAACTTATTTTTGTATGTTTTATACCGTTGCTCTGCTTCTTTTGTCCTTTTCTTTATGAAAGCTTTATATAATAAATTTTTCTTTTTACACGCCTTTTGTAGTCCTTTGGTTAACCATGGGTTGTCAGCAAATTTGTGTTTAAGCTTTTTTTTAACTAATGGGCAGTTTTTTTCATAAAGAGTGGTTACAATGTTTATAAATGTGTCATAGGCTTCATTTACATCTGATACATAGACTTCTGTCCAGTCTTGCTTCAGCAAGTCCTCTTTAAAAGAACTGATTGCGTTTGGTGATTTGTGTCTGAACGATTTTGAGATTTTTTCTGGGTTGGGCCCCGTGTGGCCATGGATAAGTGCAAAGATTGGCAAGTGGTCGCTTATATCATTTATCAATAATCCACTTTCTATTTTCTTATTGAGAACATTGACAAACAGGTTGTCAATAAGTGTAGCAGAGTGAACTGTGATTCTACTGGGATGTGTTATTGTGGGATATAGACTCATGCTGTACATAGAGTTCATGAACTCTGTAACTACATTTTGTTGATGTGGATTAAGTAGGTCAATATTGAAATCTCCACAAATTGCTACCATTTTCTTACTAGTAATATTATTGTACAGCTCGACTAATTTATCTCTGAATGTCTCAATGCAAGTTCCCGGCGTTCTGTATATGCAGCTTATGATTAGATTTTTTGTTTTGTCGAGGTCAATCTCAACAGTAACACATTCCAAAATCCCTGGTAGTGCTGAGGACATTTCATTTACAAGCTTACATCTATATAGGTCATCAATATACAGTGCAACACCACCACCCTTTTTTTGAGATCTGTTAATGTTAAACATCTGATATCCCTCTGTTGCCATCAGGGGAGCCTGGTCTTCATTAAGCCAGGTTTCCGAGACTGCAATAGCTGTGAATTTTCTGTTTAGCTGTTTTAAATAGTCCTGAATCTGTGAGAAGTTTTTGTTAAGACTTCTGCTATTGAAGTGTATTATTGACAGTTTACCATCTAATTGCACTTGACTTTTGAGTTGCTTTTCAGTGTAATATTCACAGTGGTTATGAATATTATTGGAGTGGAGGGGAATGAGCTAGCAGATAAATATGCAAAAGTGCAACTAGGAAGAATCAAGTTAGTAGGAATGTGAAATATAGCAAGGCAGAGGTCAAGAACATTATTAAAACACAAATTAAAAAGAAGTGGCAGGAAGAGTGGGATAGAGGAAGTAAAGGACGGAGCCTGTATGGCCTACAAAAGAAAGTAGGGGAAGCTAGAGAAGTTCACAGGGGTAGAAAGGAGGACATCATCACCAGGTTAAGATTAGGTCATACAGGGCTGAATAGTGCATTAATCATAATGAAAAAACACCCAAATGGAAAATGTGACTATTGTGGAAACGATGGAACAGTTGAACATATATTTATGCACTGCCCAAAGTGTGAGTTTGCACGGTTAGCATTGGTGGACAGTCTATACAGGAACAAAAACCCAGCTCAATATTGTGACGTATGCGGGGTTCCCACAAAGAAGAGGAGCAAGATGGTTGTGACGAACAGGTTTTATTCACACACCACCCAACCCCAACACCCTCAACTGAGCACAGACAGGAGGGGAGGTCATTCTCCCAGACCTCCATTTCAATCATGGTTACACACACATGATACATCTTTCCCTAATCCTGCCTATAAACACTGCTGGGTCATTATAACACAGTTATAATGACACAGCAGTATAATAACTCAGTAATAACACATTTAATACACACACACAGTAACATTTTCAACTGGCAAAGCATGCTGGGAAATCCCTGCCCCCCTCAACATGGCCCCGATGTTACACTGCTCCCCCCGGACTGGTTTCTGTCCCCAGAAAAATCAAAGTCCAACCCAGAAGTCCAACGCGAATCAATCCAGGTGTTGGGGGCGGCTTGATGCCGACAACCAGCACATCCAACAGCTTCAGTAGGACTACGCACAGTCCCTCCCCTGGCAGCGGGAATCACGACTCCCACCGCTGCCAGGACCTCCCAGGCCCTGCCGAGCCCGGGAAAAGACCGGATCTGTCCTGCTTGCACTGCTGCTGCTGCGCGCCGAGGGCCTCTGTGATGTCACCACCGGGGGAAACATCTGCGGGAGGCGGCCTTTCACCGTCCATGCCACCTCGTTCTAATTTAACGTCGGCGAGGGGCCAGTTTCCCGCGAGGTGAGCGTGGGGCAATACTGTGTGATGAGCGCTGGCTCTCCGCAGCGGGAGCACCCTTCCTCACATCGCTGCAGCTGTCTCCTCCGTGGACGCGCCGCCATGGTCTGCCGTAACTCCTCTTCCTCCCCGTCTCTGTCAGCACGGCGGTTTCCTCCAGTAACCAGTCGTTCAGCACGGCAGCCAACTCAACCTGGGCCAGGTGGTCATCCAACAGGTTCTCGCCGTTGTAGCGGGGAATCCTGGCCCGCTGCCGGATGGATGGGACGGTCGCCTCCTGGTCGATCGCCGCTCCTGATCGCCCTGGAATCACCAGCCTGTCCTGCCCTGAAAAGGGCGGGAAGCGGGGCTGGTTTGCTCTGCTTGCCCGCTCTGCCTTGAAAAAGGCGGAAGGCGGGGTGCGCTGGTCCGTCCATTGCAGCGAGCCATTCCTGGAGTCGGCGTCTCAGCTCCGTGCTCCGTTCCCAGCCGGGCGATGAACCGCCCCGGCCGCTGGACCTCCGCCCGGGTCCTGGCCAACATCTTGCTCCATCCCCACTCCTGACACCAGTGTGACGTATGCGGGGTTCCCACAAAGAAGAGGAGCAAGATGGTTGTGACGAACAGGCTTTATTCACACACCACCCAACCCCAACACCCACAACTGAGCACAGGCAGGAGGGGAGGTCATTCTCCCAGACCTCCATTTCAATCATGGTTACACACACATGATACATCTTTCCCTAATCCTGCCTATAAACACTGCTGGGTCATTATAACGCAGTTATAATGACAGAACAGTATAATAACTCAGTAATAACACATTTAATACACACACAGTAACATTTTCAACTGGCAAAGCATGCTGGGAAATCCCTGCCCCCCTCAACATGGCCCCGACGTTATAATATGAAAGATTTTGCAGAGAAGTTCAGGAGATGCAGTCTATGAGGCAGTTTTTAGGTTCATTAGGACAACAGACCTAATTTCAAGGATATAGGAGGGTAATACCATTTTGATTCACACTCCATTCCAGAAGGTGGCAGTAATGCACCTATAAGCTGCTTGCCAACCGGCATTAAACATCAGAAGAAGAAGAAGAAGAAGAAGAAGAAGAGTTACTCTGCTGCAGAGTAGGCGGCAGGAAGGCAAGACAACTGGTTACCTAACTTTCCTTTCGGTTGTCTCGCTCTTTGGGTGGTGGACTTGAGGGCTCGGAAGCGGCAGGAGGAGGAGGTTGGGAGTTTGTGTGTAGAGTGAACACGCAGTCCTGACAAAGTGGCGAATTCGTTAAAGGCGGTTGAGCACGACTGCTTTGTGAAAGGATCAAAAGTGGGCATTTGGACTGATATGGAATTAAGTGAAGAGGAAGGGGAAGAAATCCAGAAAAGCATGAGTTTGAGGAAAGCAGAGGGACAGATAAAGGGAAATAAAAAGAACTAGGAATGATTCGGGAGATTATGCCCAGAGTGAAAGTGAGGATAATGAGGCAAGCACAAATAATCAGTCTGAAAAGTACGTTGCTATCATTAGGTTTAATGAGAAGGGTCAGGATAACATGAAGAAGATTAACCCGTTTGTACTTACTACTGCGCTGGCAAGCAAATTGGGGGAGATGATGTATGCTAAGGTACTGAATGACGGAAACTTATTGGTGAGATATACTAATGAGGAGCAACTTGAGAAAGTGTTAAAAATTAAAGAAATTGGGAAAATTAAGGTTACAAATACCAACAGGGTGGGAGGAAGGAGGGGTAGTGGGTGCAAAGGAGTAATCACAAGAATTACTCTGAACGTAAATACGGAGGAAATGAAGAAGAATCTCAAGGGAGGGAAAGTTCTGAGTGTGCTAAGACTGAAGAAGTCAAAGGATGGTGAGAGGAAAGACTGTGAGACTGTGCTGATTGAATTTGAAGGGGAGTGTGTTCCAACGAAGGTATTCCTAGGGTTTCTAAGTTACCCAGTGAGAGCATATGTGCCAAAACCAGTAAGATGTTTTAAGTGTAAGGCTTTTGAGCACATGGCTACAAATTGCAAAGGAAAGAAACGATGTGCAAGATGTTGTGAAAACCATGAATTTGGAAAGTGTGGGGCAGGAGTGCAACCAAAATGCTGCAGCTGTGGAGGAACTCACAGTGTGGCATATAGAGGATGTGAGGTGATGAAATGGGAGAACAATGTTCAAAAGCTAAGGGTGGAAAAAAGAATTAGTTTTGCAGAAGCTGAGAGACTGACAAAGATACAGAATAATAACACTGTGAGGCAGGATACATGAGAGTCACCACAAGTTATTAAGAATGACAGGATGTTTGTGGATAAAAAGGCGTTAGTGACATTTATTGCAGGAGTCATTAACGGCACAGCCGAGGTTAAGTCAAAGAATAAGATTCAGCTGACTGTAAAAGCAGTGATAAATCATCTAGGATTAATAGGACTGACTTGGGAAGAGGTGAGAGAGAACCTGGCTTCTCAGTCTAGTCAAGACTCATCAGGGACTGGTTAATTTTAATATTGGTAGTGCTGTTACAATGGAATGCTTGGAGTTTACTGGCTAATGGTCAGGGATTCAAGTGTTTCATTAAAGAAATGGCAATTAAACCTGATATTATTTGTGTTCAGGAAACCTGGTTAAAACCAAGGTTAGACTTTGTAGTGTATGGTTATACTGGTGTTACGAAAGACAGACAAAATGGAGGAGGAGGAGGGGCTGCAACATTTATGAAACAAAATCTCCCATACAGGGTAGTAGAAATGGGATTGGATCAGGAATACATAGTGGTGGAAGTGTGGGAAAGATGAGAAAAAGTAGTTATAATTAACTACTATAATCCATGCAAAAAGTTAGAGATGGATAATTTGCCAAAGATACAGTACAAGGGCAGGATAGGCAGAGTTATTTGGTGTGCAGATTTTAATGCCCACAACAAAATATGGGGGGGGGGGGGGAGTAAGTACCAATCTAAATGGGAATGTCAACTGAGAGGTTTGTACGGACACTACAGTTGGGAGTGATCATTATCCAATATCATGTGTAAGTGGAGGAAAAGTGGAAGTGATGTGGAGAGTGTAAATAACGGAAACAGATTTATGCAGCAGACGACTTTATTCACTCTCACATCAGTCATACACAAAAAAAAGCATGTCTCAATACACCGGGGGTTCTCCTTTTATATCAACCGCCCATCTCACATCTGCATGACATCTCATATCATAATACATTCATCCCTTCTCCCCCCAACTCCTTCTTCCTGCTACCTCACCATAATCTCCATACCTACTGTCCTTCTCTGTTTACCCTCTGCATCCAGTCTGAGATGATTAACCCAGCCTCTACAGTGAACGCAGATGAGAGTCCCAAGATGGATATGTGGAAAAGCTAACTGGGAAAGATTTCAAGGCTTATGTGAGAGTAATATGGCAAGGATAATGCTAGCAGATAATATCAATGAAGCTAATAATCAAATTGTCTCAGCTATAATTAGGGCTGCAGAAGGATCTATATCTAAAAGTAAAGGAAAACTGAAGAAAAAGCTGGTCCCTTGGTGGACAGAGCAATGTCAGCAGGCAGTCAAAAACAGAAACGGGGCATTTCGGCAGCTTAGAAGGACTCATGAGATGTAACATTTAATCAAGTATAAGAAGGCACAAGCAAGGGTTAGGAGAACAGTATGGCAAGCAAAAAGGCTAAGTTGCAGACATTTTTGTGATGATATAGGGAAGAATACACCTGTGGGGAATGTCCTACTGATGTCCTGAAATAGGAAAGATCTGGAATATACAGTGTTAGAGAATGATGGGGAAGTGGCAATCTCAAATATAGAAAAGGCTGAGGTACTAGCTAAAACTTTTGCAAAAGTGCACAGTATGGATAACCTGACAGATGAGGGAAGGAGGAGAAGGGAGAATACATTTACGCAGTATCCAAATATTAGATAGAAGAGAGCATACGGAGAATGAAATTAATGATCAATTCAGTATAGGAGAAATGGCAAGAGTAATAAATAAATCCAAGAATACATCCCCAGGGAAGGATAAAATTAGTTATCAAATGTTAAAGCATCTGGGAGAAGGAACTCTGGGCAAGTTGTTGGACCTTTATAATAGAGTATGGGACAAAGGGAAATTACCAGATGTGTGGAAGGAATCTCTAGTGATCCCTGTCAGAAAACCAGGCAAGGACCTGGTACCTACTAATTATAGACCAATAGCATTGACTTCCAGTTTGTGCAAATTTATGGAAAGAATGATAGAGAGGCTGCAGTATGATCTGGAAAAAAGAGGAAAGATAGCAAAGTATCAGAGTGGCTTTAGGAAAGGAAGAAACACAATGGACTCGGTGGTAAAACTGGAGACTGAAATTAGGAAAGCTCAAGCAAATAAAGAATCAGTAATTGCCATGTTTTTTGATATTGAAAAAGCCTACAATATGATGTGGAAGGAGGGGTTGCTGATCAAGTTACACATGATGGGTGTTGGAGGTAAGATTTTTAATTTGGTGAAGGATTTTCTTTTTGGAAAGGTTCAGATTGGGTCAGCTATATCAGGCCAATACGAGGTAGGAAATGGTACACCTCAAGGAAGTGTAATCAGTCTTTTACTGTTTACAATTATGATAAATGACGTGTTTTCAAGAGTCCCAGTAGGTATAGGCCGATTCATTATTTACTGATGATGGGGCCTTGTGGAAAAGGGGAAGGACTTTAGAATATATAATCAGGAAAGTGCAGGAAGCAGTTAATGAGGTTGTAGAATGGGGCCTTGATTGGGCTAGTAAATTTTCTGTTGAAGAGACACAATGTTTTTCACTAGGAAAAGAATTGGTGAAGATATGAAATTGAGGATGTATGGAAGAGAACTAGAAGGAGTTAATGTATTTAAATTTTGGGGTGTGTTATTTGATTCTAGACTCACATGGGCAGAACACAAAGAGTGGAGGAAAAATGTAAAAAAGTGATTAATGTGATGATATGTCTGACAGGTAGGAGATGGGGAGCTAGTTTTGCAGCTTTAAAAACTATGTATGTTGCTCTGATCCGGTCAATATTGGATTATGGCTGTATGGTATGTGTTTCAGCAGCTGGATCTCTTCTTAAGAAGTTAGATACTGTTCAGGCCAAAGCTTTGAGGGTATGCAGTGGGGCCTTTAGAACTTCCCCAGTAGCTGCTATACAAATTGAAATGGGAGCGATGCCTTTGGGGTTAAGAAGGAAACATCTTATGGCTAACTACTGGATTAATTTAAAAGGACATAGTGATTCGCATCCTACTAAAGAAGTGCTGCAAGCATGCTGGGAGAATGCCAGAGGACAAAATGATTCCTACGGACGCGTAAGTAATATGATTGCCAATGAACTTGGATTACTTGAGGTGAGGATGAGTCCTATACTGTAGTGGTAATTCCTACAGTAGCTCCGTGGAAACTTGTTGCACCAGATATTGATTTTCACTTGTTACAAGCAAGAAAGAGAGGGAAAATTGATTTAGTGAGTGCTTTTTACTGTTTGGAAGAAAAATATAGTAATTTCTTACCTATTTATACAGATGGGGCTAAAGATTGTGATAGTGGATTGGTTGGGTTTGGAGTAGCGATTCCATCTAGGGAGATAAAAATTTGTAAGAACTTCCAACATGCTGGGGGTGTATACAGTGGAGAGGATGGCTGTGTGGGAAGCTCTACTATGGGTTGAAAAGGAAAAACCAGGTAGGGTTGTCATTTGTTCAGATTCTTTATCAGTGTTATCAAGCATAAAATCTTTTCAGTCAAAAAGTCGCCAAGATATTTTGTACAAGGTTTTACAGGCTATTAGGAGAGTTACAGACAATGGAGTGCAGGTTAAATTTGTATGGGTTCCAGCTCATGTAGGTATAAAGGGGAATGAAGTGGCTGATGAGGTGGCAAAGAACACACTAAAAAAGAAGACCATAGACAAACAGATTAGCTTTGGTAAAAATGAGGCAAAATATATAATTGGGGGGAAAATTCATCAAATATGGCAAGTAGGGTGGGACGTAGAGGAAAAGGGTAGACTGTGGGTGACCCCCACAGCCTACGGACAAGCAGAGCGCTCAGCTGGAGCAATTAGCATAACAGTGTGATGTATGGACTGATTTCAATAGGCAGCCTCTCCTTCCTGCCAATAATCCTGCTATTGATATGCGTGACTCTCATGTAAATGTCCCATGCTTTCCTGCTGTACTGTGATGCTAATGTGCCATGCATGCATTGTCTAGCTGGGTATATAAGTGACTGAATATCGCTTGCTCATTCTCTCTCTGACTACTGCTTTTGATCACACGCATTGCCTGTTTTGCTGACGAGAGCCTGAGGGCTCGCTCCAGCATGCTTACACAGTGCTGGAGTGAGTTCCGTGATGGCGGATGAATAAAACACCCTTTTAAACTTCAGTTCGCCGTGCCTTATTATACCATCCGCCACAAGACGGTATTATGCAATCCAAAAGAGTGTGAAAGTGAACCGGTTGAGAAGTGGAAACAGGAGACGATACTCACTAGACTGAGAATAGGACACTGCTCATTAAATAAGACTCTTAGCATAATTGGTAAGCAAGAGTCTGGTCTATGTGATGGATGAAATAGTGGGACATGTGATGTTAAGTTGTAGGGATTATGAGGCACAGAGGGAGTGTTGGAGTCGCTGAGGAAAGAGGGAATGAATGACTACACTAAGAGGGTTTTTAAATATGAGGAACAACTCACCCTTGGCCAGGGGATCCTGGGTTCAATCCCAGCCCCCAACCAACAGTGATCTGTGTGGAGTCTGCGTGGGTTTACTCCGGGATTTCTCAGGTTTCCTCCCATGTAGCATCATCGCCTCCTCAAACCAAGACAGAAGATCACTTCTCTCCATTTTACAAGAATTTCACTTTATTCCTTATACAGGAATACCACTTTTCTGCCTTTTTCAGGAATATCACTGGCTTTCATGTCGACTCATGCAGGCCTCTTCCAGGCCTGACCAAAGATGTTTGCTTTCCCAGGACCCCAATGTAAACAGTTGCCTCTTGCAGAGATTGTAAGGATCAGAATTTGCTTTTAAAGGCTCAAAGGAACATAAAACTCAGGAGACCAGACCTCCAATGTGAACACTGCATTTGATAACGTACCTTTACAGGAAACCAATGCTATTAAAAGGATCATAAACGGCTTAATCAGACAGATTTATAGCCCCGATGCTGTCCAGGTTTCCTCTCCAGATACCATGGACCTAAAGGAAATCATCTACAGCTCAACAGTACCTCCTAGCGGATACATACGGAATGTGTTTTCAGTATGTAGGATGATTTTTAATTTGTTCTAAACATTGTTTCTTTCAGCTTATCCTCATTCTTGGATCCTAAGGACACTGAAAATCATCCCTCTTTTATCACCAACCATGATTTGCTGTACTATTAAGCTTTGATCTAAATATGAATGCATGTATTATAATTATGTATAAGAAATGTTATATTCATGAGTGTTATTCAAACAAAGGTAATATTGGAGTAATGGTATAAATGCATGATCACCAAATATTAGCCAAGTCATTTAATTTAGTTAGATTTTATATTGAGCACCTAATTTCATAAGAACTGACTGAGTGTTGATTTTCCCTCTGCAATTTCATGGGATGGTGTCTTCATTTGATTGGCTGCTCTCAAACAAAGAAATGTTCTCACATTGGATGGCAGCCATTTCAAACTGCTTTTGAAAAAGTCGATTGGTCAGTCTTGCGATCGACATCATCAGTTTTACGACACAGCGAGGTAACTTTAAAAGAGAAGTTAGATTTGAGATTTAGTTTAGTAAAGGGAGAGTTAGTTTAGCAAGAAATTAGTAACAATGTAACAAGAACAGCAAGATAGAGAACGGTGAGAGAATTAAGAATTAGAAACACAGAAAGAAAGAGAGATTTTGAGAAAGATTAGGAACTAAATTAAGATTAAAGAAGCAGAATAGTAATCTAGATCTCAGAAGAAGATTTTATTCCACCGTTTCAAGGTCCTGTGAAGTTTTATTCTGTTCTTTGTGAAGTTTGTCAAGTCTTTCGTTATTTTCTGGTTACTGAGGAGAAACCATTTTTTCCTTTAGAGCTCGTTCTTTTAGAGAATCAAATTCTCAAACTTTTTCCTTCACCTCAGAAGCCATTCTTATCCTAGTAAATGTTTTTCTCATTTTTTTAATGACTTTTCACGCCATTAAAGTGGACCTTTAATTTTCCTAATTTAAAGTGAACAGAGATTGAGAAGTTTCTCCTTCAGTTTTTTTGGTTTATCCCGCTACAAGAGACCTCAAATTTGAACTCTTTTCCAAGGACTTTTCACGCCGCCCTGAGACAAACCATCCACGGCTGCAACTGTCTCCTTGAAGGGCCCCCCAGCTGAGTTATCACCTCCACGGCTGTGAGGACAGCAGCCGCTTCCTCCGACGTCCTAACTTCAAAACCCAGCGGTACTGACCCGCGGAAACGTGGACCTACAGCTGTTGTGTGAGTGAAGCTCCTACTTTTCTTATCTCCCGGGTTAAAACGTGATGTCCTAACAATTAAATTACAATTGAATATGGCCCGTATTTCAGGGCTCAATTAGTCTCTCAGCCACAGGATAAAGCTATAAACTGAAGGAAAACTCTTAGTCATTTTTAAGTAACTGCCCTTAAATTTTTGTAGATTAATTCAGAAGTCATTTTTAGATAATTAGTTTATGAATTTTCCCCATAAAATTGCGTTGTTTTGTTAAAACATTTCAGCCTCATTTACCGTTGAAACATAAGTCTGGTTCCTCCTTGGTTCTACAGAGGTGTAACGCTGGATTTTATATTCAGGAGTCCAATATCAGTTGATGTGATATTTTACGCTGTCATCATTTAAATCTGTTTATTCATCATTTGAACGCCATGCCATGTAACCTGAATGAGTTTAATAAAAGGGTGAATGAGAGAAGTTGAAGCGTTTTTCTTTCGCATATATCTGTTTCCTAATCACGACAGGAAAAGAACTCACTGAAATTCTGAGACTGATTCATTAAGTAATTGAAGGTACAAAATTAATTAAAATTAAAGTTAATATTATTGTCCGTTAGGACTGGTGCCCCTTTTACGAGTGCTTTTATTTAATTTAGCGGGTGTAGAAGTGAAGGTTTAACTCCGCCCCCCTTTCACACCCACTATTAAATAAAATAAATAATTCCTGTACCTTATGACTAATATATTTTTATAAGCAATTCATGCAACATCCCAAAAACATGCAAGTTAGGTTAATTGGCATCAAACTGGGAATTCTAAATTGTCCTTAGGTATGACTGTGAGAGTGAATGGTTGTGTGTCTCTCTGTGTTGGCCCTGCGATGGACTGGCGATCTGTCCAGGGTGCACCTTGCCTCTCGCCCAAAGATGCTGGGATAGGCTTCAGCTCTCCCGCAACCTGAAAAGGATTAAGCAGAAGAAGATGGATGGATGGATGGAAATGGGCACAGGTGAAGGCAGTGTTAAAGTATTTAAGGGAAATTTGGGTTTTAAGGAGAATTTAGTTGTCGAGAAGATGTTTTTGTTTTTTTTTTCCTTGGGCTTCAGAGGTACTGTACACTTTGATCCACACTCCAGAGCAGAAGGTGGCGGTAATGCACCATAAGTTGGATGCCAACCGCCATTAAACCAAGAAGAAGAAGAATAACTCTGCTGCAACATTATGTCAATGGACTCCTCCTTTCTCTGGAGCTCTCAGCTAATCTCCCAGCCGCTGAAGTTTTTTCATGCTTCTGCAGAGCACTCTCTGCTCTGAGGCTAACCAGACTGTAAGTTTTTCTTGAGTTGCATTTTTGTTCTGTGAGTAGTGATGGCCAAATGAGGCTTTCTAGAGGATTTGAGGCCTTTCATCAAAATGGTTCACATAGACAAGGCCTCATGTGGGACTTCATTTTCTCTACCAGACCATCTAGTGGACAAAATGTATACAACATGCTGATATTTACAAGGGTATTGTTGGTTTAATGTGTATTTTTTCAATTTCAATTAATGTGCTATCTTTTAACAAATATCAATTATCATAAGGCAGAAAAATAATAAAACTGAGATGACTACAGTGAATGTGCTTGCACTACTTATCCATTTTTTTTTTTTTTAAAGGAATAACTTTTCAACAGTCATACTGTCTTTCTCGGTACATTCATCTCTGTCCTTATTGTCACGCAGGGCACAATAGTGCCTCAGCATAATGTGTTATTGTTGTATCCAAGCTCATTGAAACACTTAACTATGCAAATAAAAATAAATTATTAGAATGATCCAGCTGGGACTTGAACCCTAGCTTCCCAATTGCAGGACATATATTTTACCTCTAAGCTATTACTTAATCATAAGTAGTTAAGGCATTTCTGAACACTTGAGCCTTTCATCAAAATGGCTCACCGAGACGAGGCTGTTACATATGAAACATGCTGGTAGTAGTAAGATGGTGGCCGGGTTGAACGTGGGTTAGACCAGGGTGGCTAACTACCAGTTTCCGGTGGTGACGCCATTCGGGGTATAAAGAAAGTGGGGGAAGAGGCTCTGCCTCTTTCGTCGTGGGAGCCACCTGGCATGCAGGTCAGTGCCGTAAGCCTTTCATGTATATAGTTTATCCTGTAATAAAGCCCTGTTCACCGAGTTAGCATTTCCTCGTTATTCCTATAATTATGGACACAACATTTGGCGACGAGGTAAAAGCGGTAATGGAGCATTCCATTGCCAGCTTTCAGCCATTTTTGGAGGCCCCGGGCGAGCTGCCCATGCCGTGGCCTCGTTGGTTTGCTGCCTTCACTAATTATCTCATTGTCTTAAACCTGGGCAAGATGGAGAAGCTCCGAGCGAGAGCTGTGTTGGCCTATAATTTGGGAATGGAAGGGCAGAGGATTCTAGAGAATCTTGGAGGTGCTGACAGTTTCGACGAGGTTGTGAAGCTAATGGCGTGGTACTTTAGGGCGTCGTAAAACGTCACAGTGAGGCGCATTCAGTTTCGACAGCACCACCAGTGGTCAGAAGAGCCGGTGAGAAGATTTTTGGCGGACCTCCGTGAGCTGGCGAGGGAATGCAGGTTTGGGGCCCTAGAGGACAAGATGATTTGGGATCAGTTGACAGAGCACATCCACTGCCCGGCAGCCTGTTCCAGGTTGTTGACACACCCAGGGGAGTTGACGTTGCCTGAAGCTGTCGAGCTTGCCCAACAGTTCGAGGTGGTGCGAGTCTCGCGCTGAGGCACTGATCCTGGACCCTTGTGATGGTGAATGCGGAGAGGATGATTTTACCTCCGTGGTCAGGATAAGGTCTGCCCCAGGTACTGGTGAAAGGAAAGCATTGTGGCAAGTGCGGTGTTTTGAACAATTTTGACAGGGTGTGTGACAACTTTTTACACAGGAGCCATAGGGGTGAACCAGGTGCTGTGAAGAAGACTCCGACAGTTGTGCATACCGTCTCCCCAGAGACGACAGGGAGGATCGGCTGCACTGTCATGCTAGATGACTTTGAGGTTCCACTTTTGGTGGATACTGGAGTGGTTATTTCCGTCCTGAACCTGACAACCACAGAGAGACTGTTTCCCCACCGGCAGATTAGGAGGCAATATGGAGAGTATTATGGTTATGGACGGAACAGGTTGGCCATTTTGGCCTATGTGGAGATGGAGGCCCGGTATAAGAGTGTGGCACTCAGAGTTCACATCAATGTTTCAGCATCTGGGGTTAATGTTATGGGGTGTAACCTATTTTACAGTCTTGGGTTCTCCGTTTCTAACGTGTAGGGTGAAGAATGGTCTGGTGGTGGACTTTGGGGCCAGCCTGTTCCAGTCGTGGAGGGTGCTGAGGTGTGGGATTCGGACTGGCTGGACAAAGTTTCAGAGGGAGAGCACACACCGTGCAGAGGCGTCTCTGGCTGGACCCAATGCTGTCATGCAGGCTGCCCTAGACGAGGGTGCCGGACGGCACTCCGAGACCCCCGATGAGGCTCGTGAGTGCAAGGTGCCTACGCCGGGAGAAAAAGGGGCTAGACCGCAGAGCGTGGTGATCGTAAAGCGCTCCCAGCGACGGCCTGCCAAGAGGAGACCAAAACGAGCCTGCGAGCCGGAGCGATCAGTGACGGAGGCCTGTCGCAGGATTGGTGATCCGGATAAAAGGAAGAGGGCTCCCTCAATGACCAAGGTTGATGCTCGAGTACGACGGGATCATAGTCCACACAAGCAGCGGGACGACCAGAGGCGGTTCCTGTTGGAGCCCAACTGGATGGAGGCACACCGGTGTAGGTCCTTTTACACCTGGAGAAACCCAAGGGATCTGCGGCTGCCAGTGGCGCAGCAGGAGCCCTGAGGTGAAGAGACGGAGACACCAGGAGAGGGATCCATCCAAGGACTGAGGGTTTTGTTTTGTGTGTCTGTGGTGTTTTACCCTAGTCCTGTATATGTAGTTTTACTGTTTGGTGTCCAGGTAAATTTACTTTAACCACTTGCACTCCATTGTTCCGCGGGCGGCCAAGTCTCTGCGTCCTAGGGCGCACGAGGGTGCACGAGAGCGAACTCGTGCACGCTCAGACGCATGACGCATGATAGAGATACTGATGGTGGTGATGTAGGTGGTGTGGCCTCCAAGCGCCACTGAAAAAAAAAAGCTGCAGTCACAGCCGCGAACAGATTAGTTCATCTGATTGACCTCTCATTCGACTAATAAGAGCCTTGAATTGGGTTTCTGAAACCACGAAGAGCCAATGAATGAAAACCTAGGAAGGAGGACCCGCCTACTGTGAATGCAGGAGCCAATTGAAGCACAGAAATTCGGACTGGTGAAGAGATATTTACTGTTGCAGCAGATGAAAACAAAGGACGCTGGACGAACCTGCTACAGACCCAGGCTCACCCAGCAGCATGGAGACCACCCACAAGTGGGACCTGCACTCATTCCAGCAGAATAGACGTTTAGGATTCTCTTCCGTCATCATAGACCGACGGAGGCCGACAACAAAGGTCGTAAATCATTCACCAAAACCGCAATATTGGAATTATGTTTTGATCGGGATCCACGAGCAGACCAGCATCGCGTTCGTCTGACAATGGGGAAGAGAAGTTCGCCAGGACTCTGCTGCTGTGAAGAGGTAAGGTGTTATAAGCTAAATTATTATTTCTCCCTGAAAACTGTAATCCAAAAATGACTTTTGACCGATCGGTAAATTACAACTGTACTGCGCATGAAGTACGAAGTGCATGCGCCGCGATAAACGGTTCACTTGCCGTGTTCGGACCGTGAACGCCCCCCCTCCCCCGCTGCAGAAGAGGAGCGGGGGGGGGCGTTCGGACCGTGAACGCCCCCCGGTCCGCAGGGGGAAGCATATGAGTCTATTCCGTCATGTAGCGATGGCCGTCTTCTGTAGCGAGGGGGGGGACAACCCCCCCCCACACACACACAGTAGCGAGGGGGGGGGGAGCCGCTGTGAAAACATGCAAGGAGTGTAATCCGTCATGTAGCGAGGGCCGAACTCCGTCTTTTGTAGCAGGGGGGGAACCCCCCCCCCCAACACACACACACAGACACAGCCCTGAATGTGACCTTTCATTAGAGCCTAAAATGAAGATTCTACATTGAATTATTCAAAAGTTACAGACGTTTTTCCAAACTGTGCCATTTGGCACAATTTGGCACAGTTCCAAAACGCCTGGGAACAACCTGAGAACAAAGCTGTGTAAAATATTCATTTTTTGTGGTATTGTTACCAAATTTGGACCTCAGCTGGATAACACTTGGTTCTACATTTCTGTTGCATTTTCCAGCCGGATCGGACAGCTGTGTGTTATTTGTATCCAAAAAAACACCGTGTCCAAATTTATTTTCTTCAAGTTCAGTATGTTTAGATGACTGTAACTCAGTGGCCGGAGCACGTAGAGAGATTATGGTTTTTTTGCCAAAAAATTCAAAGTGTTTTCTTTTAAATGAGACCACCCCCATGAAGATGCTGCAAAGTTTTGAATAACAGCTTTCGATTTACTTTGGGCGCGTTTTTTTTTTGGCATTTTTAGGAAAATTGCCCGGAGTGCAAGGGGTTAATAAAAAAAAGATAAGAGAAAGTACGGAAGGCATGTTAAGTTGTGAACCTAAGTTGTGTGTTTACATGGTAAATTTTAATAACCAGGATAGTGTTGTGCCTGAATTAGTGCTGTTGATTCTGTGTGTTTTAGCCAGGAGCGGAACTGGGGTTAAGCTCCCAGTGCTTATAAAATGCTCCTTATGGCGTGCGTCTCAAAAAGCCTCTGACAACTAAGTCTAACTCCTAGCCTGCCCGTGTGGTTTAGTTTCTAAGCCCGGCAGAACTGCTTTTACTAATAGGAGAAGGGGTGAGGGCGGATTTCTGGCGCCTTAAAACCAGATGCTTCAGGTAGATGGTGGCCCGTTAACCTGGGAAGGTAGCCCATCGAGGGGAAGGTAAACCCTGATTTCAAACCTCCACTGCCTTGCGGCATACCCGGTCACGGGAAAGGCTTTGGGAGTCAACCCTGAGGAAAAATCCGGAGTCGGAGTCCCTAAGGCAGTTCTCTGTTGTGCTCAACATCGTTCTGGCAGCTCCTGCGATGGCGCTGGTGCCAAACTGTAGCAACTCTGCTGTTCCTTTGGATTCATCAGTGACGTGGAGAGGGGGGACATGCTTCATGGGCAACATCTTGTCTTCCATATCTTCCTGCCCAGGCTTGAATCCTACCAACCCCCAACGCCGGAAGGTAGAACACCGGATCACTGGACGGGACACTCCAGCTTCGCCTACAGCATAGACAAAACACGGGGAATGACAGTTACCAGTTATAAGCCACCGCCCAACTGGCGTAGATCGTGGCGCCAGGGGTTGTTCCCGATGGTGGGAGGGATCATTTGATCTCATTGGACAGCTACCGCCCGCCTCAAGCTGGGCAGCCCCCAGCCAATAAGGTGTTGTCCCGCCACAGCCTGCTTTCCTCATTGGGTGCATGGGGATGAGGTGAAGTCCGAATGGCAGGCTGAGAACCTTTGCACCAGGCAAGACAACAAAACAAAAGAGAACAACTCTAAAACTGGGAACTTGGAACGTCCACACTATGATGACAGGACTCGCTGCTAACTTCAAGCACATCAGCGACACCAGGAAGACTGCCGTCATCAATGATGAGCTGAAGAGACTGGAAGTGGATATCGCCACTCTCCAGGAAACACGGTTAGCTGACGCAGGCACACTGAGAGAGAAGGACTACACGTTCTACTGGCAGGGAAAGGGCAGCGACGAACACAGGGAACACGGAGTGGGCTTCGCAGTGAAGAACTCCTTGCTGAAGATGGTGGAACTGGGCAGCAATGGCTCTACACAACTCCTCACCCTCCACCTTAACACCACTCAAGGCCCAGTCACCCTCGTCAGTGTGTATGCCCCAACACTGACAGCCACGCCAGAGGCAAAAGACGAGTTCTACGAGAATCTCGCAACAACTGTCAGGATCATCCCCAACTCTGAACAACTCATTCTCCTTGGAGACTTCAATGCCAGAGTGGGTGCTGACCACGACTCCTGGCCCTCCTGTCTTTTCCATTTGGCGTGGGCAGAATGAACGACAACGGACAGCGGCTGCTCGAGTTCTGCACACATCATGATCTGTGCATCACAAACTCGTTCTTCAAGACCAAACCCCAACACAAGGTTTCCTGGCAACATCCGCGCTCAAAGCACTGGCACCAGCTGGACTTGATCCTGACCAGGCACACCTCTTTGGAGAACGTGCTAATCACCCGCTCATTCCAGAGTGCAGATTGTGACACAGACCATTCATTGGTGTGTTGCAAGGTCAAGCTGCAGCTGAAGAAATTCCACCGTGCCAGACAGCTTGGAAAGGCACGGATTGACACCAGCAAGATGGCCCAACCAGAACTTGTCGAGCAGATTGCCTCCACCTTTGGGAAGGAACTTGGTGAACCACAAGAAGGAGAGTCCGCAAAGCAGAAGTGGGAAGAGCTGCGAAACATCATCCACTGCACAGCCTTGGCTATCTTTGGGAGGAAGACCTCGAAGTCACAGGACTGGTTTGATGCCAAGTCGTCCATGATGACCCCCGTCATTGAAGCCAAGCGCTCAGCACTTGCTGAGTACAAGAAGTACCCAAACGAGAAGAATCTCCAGATCCTCAGGGCTGTGAGAAGCAAAGTTCAGCAGACTGCTCGGCGCTGCACCAACAAGTACTGGACTCAGCTCAGCCAAGACATTCAAACCGCTGCCATAACAGGGAACATCCGTGGTATGTACGACGGCATCAAGAAAGCACTTGGTCCGGCTCAGAGCAAGACGGCCCCCCTCAAATCCTCCACTGGGGAGATGATCACAGAAAAGAACAAGCAGATGGAGAGATGGGTGGAACACTACTCTGACCTCTACTCCAGACAGAACACCGTGGCACCGTCAGCCCTTGATGCCATCGATTGCCTGCCATCCATGGATGAACTTGACGCCGAGCCAACCATCGACGAACTCAGCAAGGCCATTGATAGCTTGGCCGCTGGCAAGGCACCTGGCAATGACGGCATACCCCCCGACCTGATCAAGCACTGCAAGACTGCCCTACTGCTGCTATTGCATGACGTCCTCTGCCAGTGCTGGAAGGAAGGTGCCATACCACAGGACATGAGGGATGCCAAGATCATCACCCTCTACAAAAATAAAGGGGAGAGAAGCGACTGCAACAACTACAGGGGCATCTTCCTCCTCAGCATTGTTGGCAAAGTCTACGCACGAGTTGTCCTCGTTCGTCTACAGAAGCTTGCCGAACATGTCTACCCCAAGTCTCAGTGTGGCTTCCGCGCTGGGCGATCGACGGTGGACATGATATTCTCCATCCGCCAACTCCAGGAGAAGTGCAGAGAACAGAACATGCCCCTGTACGTCGCCTTCATCGACCTCACCAAAGTGTTCCATCTGGTCAGCAGAGAGAGCCTTTTCAAAATCCTGCCAAAGATAGGATGCCCACCAAAGTTGCAAAGCCTCATCGAATCGTTTCACACCAACAAGAAGGGGATGGTGCAGTACGACGGCAATGTCTCAGAGCCATTCAGTATACACAGCGGAGTGAAACAGGGCTGTGTACTTGCGCCAACCCTCTTTGGGATTTTCTTTGCTATGCTCCTGAGGCATGCCTTCAGCACAGCAACAGAGGGAATCTACCTGCATACAAGATCTGACTGCAGGCTTTCCAGCCTCGCCCGCCTGAAAGCCAGAACCAAAGTACGTGAGGCTCTAATCAGAGATATGTTGTTCGCAGACGACGCTACAGTCGCGACCCACACACAGCAGGAGCTTCAGACCCTGATGGACCGCTTCTCCCAGGCATGCATGGACTTTGGGCTTGCCATCAGCCTGAAGAAGACTAACGTCTTGGCGCAAGGCACGGAAGCACCACCAACCATCACCATCGACTACTACGAGCTGAAGGTCGTGAATCAGTTCACGTACCTGGGGTCCACAATCAGCAGCAACCTCTCCCTTGATACAGAGATCGACAAGAGGATTGGAAAATCAGCCTCCACACTCGCTCGCCTCACCACACGAGTGTGGGAGAATCCCAAACTCTGTCAAGACGAAGATGGCAGTGTACAATGCCTGCGTCATCAGCACACTGCTCTATGGGAGTGAGACGTGGACAACATACGCCCGGCAGGAAAAGAGACTGAATTCTTTCCACTTGCGCTGCATTCGCCGCATCCTGGACATATCCTGGCAGGACAAAGTGCCCAACACAGAAGTCCTGTCACGCGCCGGCCTTCCCTCCATGTTCACTCTACTCAGGCAGCGCAGGCTCCGCTGGCTAGGTCATATTCACCGTATGGAGGATGGCAGAATCCCTAAAGATGTCCTCTACGGAGAACTGGCGACTGGCAGGAGAGACGCTGGCCGCCCACAGCTGCGCTTCAGAGACGTCTGCAAGAGAGATATGAAGGCCCTGGAGATCAACACAGAGCGCTGGGAGGATCGCGCAACGGACCGCTCCAAATGGAGAGGCACCCTGACCAGACAGCTCAAGGTGGGTGAAGAGAAACTGACTGCTGCAGCAGATGAAAAAAGGACCCGCAGGAAGAACCGCCACAGACCCAGCAGCACGGAGACCATCCACAAGTGCGACCTGTGTGACAGGGACTGCCATTCGCGCATCGGCCTGTTCAGCCACAGGCGGTGCTGGTCCAGCAGAATAGACATCTAGGATTCTCTTCCATGGTCATCATAGACCGACAGAGGCCGACGACAACGATTCTGTGTGTTAATGTTTAATTGGTATTTATATGATAAATTTTACAGCCGAGAAGTGGTGGCTCGGTTAGTTGCAGTAATGGAAAATTTGAGCCCACCATGGCTGTTTGAGTTATTTTAATTGAATGCCCAACATGGTTTTCTTATGTATGCCCATTGTGGGGTGGGGTGGGGTGGGGGCCGCCAATAGTGTGTATGTTGTGATGTTATGTGTGGTGTTTGTGTATTAGTGTTCATGGGATTATTTTAAATTAGAAACATGGCTTCCTTTTGTTTGATTGAACTGTTCTTTCTTTAGCGGCAGAATAACCCACTCAGCGGTGTAAGGGGCGCTGGCAGTCTACCCAGCCCCCCAGCCTTAGTTGTGTGAATGGATAGGAGTTTTATTTTGTACATATGTTCTTTCCTCTTAGTGTGTGAGCCGGGTGACAAATTAGGGTGGGTTGTTTGTGTGCCTGACATTTTGGGGGGGAGGATGTTACATATGAAAAAGGCTGGTAATGGTAAGATGGCGACCGGGGTGGCTAACTACTGGTTTCTGATGGTGACACCACTTGGGGTATAAAGGAAGTGGGCGGAAGAGGCTCTGCCTCTTTCATCGTGAGAGCCACCTGGCATGCAGGCGAGTGCTGTAAGCCTTTCATGTATATAGTTTATCCTGTAATAAAGCCCTGTTCACCGAGTTACCTTTTCCTCGTTATTGCTATAATTGTGGACACAACAGAGGCCTCATGTGGAATTTCATATGTTCTACTAGGCCATGTAGTCGAGTATGTATACAGCATGCAGATTTTTACAATGTGTATTTTTCAATTTAAATAAATGTGCTGTCTTTTAAGAAATATCACTGATCATAGGGGGGAAAAGAAGTAATAAAACTGTGGTGACTCCAGTGAATGTGTCTGTGTTACTTAATGTGCTTTTACTACTTATCCATTTTTATTAAGAAATAATAAATTTTCAACAGTCTTATACTGTCCCAGTATATTCAATTCTGGCCTCATTCTCATGCAGGGCACAATAGCAATAGTGCCTCAGCATAATAATGCATAATAATGATCCAAGTTTTTTAAAACACAAGAGACACTTCACCTTGCAAATAAAAATGAAATTAAAAGAGCGACACAGCTGGGATTCGAACCCAGGTCTCCCACTTGCAAAATGATATATTACCACTAAGCCATTACCTCAGTTGCGATAAATGGCCACTATTGTAGAGGATGTGCTCAAGGATGAGGCTGAGTTTATTTCTCAGGTTCAGCTTTATTAACAGAACACATACTCTATCAATCTCTAAGCAAGAAAAGAGGCAGCTCAATATCACATCACACTCTTATACTCCGGAACATCGAAACTCAAGTCACATGGTGTTTTAGCAAACATACAGTCACATGGTACTTAATCCCAGCCCCACTGTAACCCTTTGATCTTCCACCATTGTCCCTTATCCTTCGGTGGTCCGGAAATCCCTCTAGGGCAGGGGTGTCAAACTCATTCCATGGAGGGCCAAGACCCTGCATGTTTTGCTTCTACCCAGTGTCTTCAGCAGGTGTTTTCACTGATCAGCAATCAGTGGGAAGAAATTCAGTGAAATCACCTGCTGAAGACACTGGGTGGAGGTAAAACCTGCAGGGTCTTGGCCCTCCATGGAATGAGTTTGACACCTGTGCTCTAGGGCATCTCTCTGAGACAAAGGCCAAATCTCACACCTCCTCAATATCTCCTGTAGACTCAGTCCTTTTGTCCCTCGAGACGTGAAGCACACAATAAACATACAGCAATACATTTGTGGAAAATATGTACCCAACATATGTGCCACATGACCCCCCCAAACGTCTAATATGGGACAAACATAATCAGAGATGCATGACATAAAAACATTACCACATATCAAATATCAATCCACCAATTGCCTAGGTCTCAACCTCCTGCCGTATCTGCTGCAAACCGGCTTTGCTGCTTCTGCAGCGTCTTCCTGCATCTGTGGATTAGAACTGTTAGCCAATCTCTGTGGGGCTTCTGGAGAATGCCTCCTCGGAGGTCTGCCGCGACGGGGGGCCCTTGCCAACTGCACATGCTCATCCGCCAACACAAAAGCTGGTTTGAGTCTGTTTATACAAATCAACTCGTTCCTGTCTCCCAAATCCAGCAAAAAATGCTTCTCTCCTGTTTCCAGCACTCTGAAAGGTCCATCATATGGTGGACCTCCACCAAACAAACTCCGCATTTTTTAAAGCCTTCGGCACAAAAACGCGTGGGAAACTGTGATGAACTGGGCCAGGAAGCGTGTTTGATCCTGTGTCGCTCTGCAACAGCTGAGCGGGGGGGCAATTTGGCGCAGGATTGTCGGGGAGAAATTCACCAGGTAAACGGAGAGGTTGTGCAAAAACTAACTCAGCTGGGGAGGCGTGCAAATCCTCCTTAGGTGCAGAACGCAACCCCAATAAAACCCATGGAAGTTTGTCAACCCAATTTGTATCCATAAGCGACGCTCTGAGGGCTGCTTTCAATGACCTATGAAAACGTTCGCACAAACCGTTAGCCTGGGGGTTATATGCGGTAGTGCGGTGGATCTTCACCCCTAGGCTGCGGGCCATCGAAGACCAGAGTTCGGAAACAAATTGAGGACCTCTGTCGGATGTTATGTCCGACGGAACTCCAAAACGCGCAACCCAAGCTGTTAAAAACGCGTGCGTAACTTCCTCCGCTGTGATTGATGCCAGAGGAACTGCTTCTGGCCAACGCGTGGTGCGGTTCACCATCGTCAAAAGGTGTGTGTACCCCTGTGACAACGGAAGGGGGCCCACCAAGTCGACATGCACATGATCAAAGCGCTTAGCTGGGATGTGAAAAGGCTCCAAATGAGCTCTAGTGTGCTTGTGTATTTTGGCTCACTGACACGCTATGCAGGCTGCCGCCCATTCCTTGACCTGTTTGCGCAACCCCGGCCAAACAAATTTCTCCCCCACCATCTTGATCAATGCGCGCACCCCCGGGTGCGCCAGGGAATGGACCAAGTCAAAAACACGGCGGCGTTACGCAGCTGGTACCACGGGATGCGGCCATCCCGTGGAGACATCGCAGATTAGGGGGGGCATACCAACTTGCTGCACCCTGTGCTCCAGCCTTAACCCTGTTGGTCCAGACTGGAGTGCGCGCACATCCGCATTGCTAACCTGCTCCGCGGCCATGGCTGCATAATCTAAACCTACACAGACCGGGGCTGCGTGCGCTTCCGCGCCGCTACCCTGGCCCGCGGCCACGGCTGCCGAGTCTGCCCCCACGGGGCCTGGCGCTGCCACAGCATGCGAGAGACAGTCTGCCACTACATTATGTTTGCCCGCGACATGCTGGATATCGGTGGTGAACTCCGATATCGCGGCCAGCTGTCTTTGCTGCCGGCCCGACCAAGGTTCTGAAATCTTGGCCATCGCAAACGTTAGCGGCTTGTGGTCCACAAACGCAGTGAAACGGCGCCCTTCCAGCCAGAACTGGAAATGGCGGATGGCCAAATGTAGGGCCAAAAGCTCCCTGTCGAACGCGCTGTATTTTCGCTCGCTATCGCGCAAGGTTTTGCTGAAAAACGCGAGCGGCTGCCAGTTCCCTGCTACAAACTGTTCAACAACCGCCCCCACGGCTAAATCGGAAGCGTCCGTGGTGAGCGCCATGTGGGCCGTTGGGACTGGGTGTGCCAACAAAACCACATTTGCCAGGGCTGATTTGACTTGGGAGAATGCGCGCTCCCGCTCCGGAGACCATTCAATTTTATTTGTGGGTTTTTGCTTCTTTAGTGCAGCATACAATGGTTGCATGAGCTGCGCTGTGCCTGGGAGGAAACGGTTATAAAAATTAGCCATTCCCAAAAACTCCTGTAACGCTTTGACCGTTTGAGGTCGGGGAAAATCTGTTATTGCGCGTACTTTATCGGGCAGAGGGACCGCTCCTTCTGGCGAAACGCGATGCCCCAAAAAATCAATTTGCACCACCCCAAACTGGCACTTCGCTGGGTTAATTATTAACCCGTGCTCTGCCAACCTCCGAAAAACCTCTGTGAGGTGGCTTTCGTGTTCGTCTTCGGACGTGCTGGCTACCAAAATGTCATCCAAGTAGACGAACACGAAAGGGAGGTCACGTAGAACCGTGTCCATCATATGCTGGAACGTCTGCGCGGCACCCTTGAGTCCAAAAGGCATGTGCAAAAACTCAAAAAGCCCGAAAGGAGTTATTACCGCTGTTTTGGGTATATCCTGAGCGCGCACTGGGACCTGATGGTAACCACGCACCAAGTCTATTTTAGAAAAAATGCGCGCCCCCGCCAAATGAACCGAAAAATCTTGGATGTGCGGAATCGGGTAGCGGTCATGTGCTGAGGCATTATTCAACCTGCGGAAATCACCGCAAGGTCGCCACGAACCATCAGCCTTTGGGACCATGTGTAGCGGTGAAGCCCAGGGGCTTTTAGAACGTCTAATGATGTCCAGTTTTTCCAAGTTGGCGAACTCCTCGCGCGCTATGGGCAGTTTAGCTGAGTCCAAGCGCCGAGCTTTTGCAAAAACGGGGGGCCCGGCGGTAGTGATAAAATGTTCCACCCCGTGTTTAGCCACTGTCGCCGAAAACGTTGGGACTGTGAGTGCTGGGAACTGAGTGAGTAGTGCGTGGAACTTACCACCCGCAGCTGTGACGTTGGCCTGTGCAGTAGGCGGGACCACCCGGGCTGTGCAGGAAATAGAGTGAAAAGACACTAACCGTCTGCACTAACCGTCTGCATTAACCAGACGTCTATTAGCAAGATCAACCAATAAACCATGCGAGCACAAAAAATCAACACCTAACATGTTAAAACTGACTGCCGCTATGACCAAAGTCCACGCGAATGCCCGGCCGTGAAAAGACAGGGGCAGAGTCTTCTCCCGAAGGTCTTGATCGTCGAGCCATTCGCCGCCGACACCAGGGGTCCACTGGAAGGCGCCAGCCGGTCAGCGTAGGAAGGTGTGATGAAACTCAGCTGGGAGCCTGTGTCCACAAGGAACTGCCTCCCTGACCGCGCGTCTGTCAGGTAGAGCAGCTTGCTCTTTTCACCGAGAGCCGCAGCTGCTACCGATTCCCGGTCTTGACATTTGCCGAGCGCTTGAACTGGCACGGTGGAATGTACTTGCGTGCCCTCTCGGCGAAACGGCGATGGTAAAAGCAGAGGACGTTGCCCGCTCCCCGTCTCCTGGCCTCCGCCGCTGCTGTCATCAGCGAGTCTGGTGCTGCAGCCTCTGGCCCCCTGCCGTCTCCGGGTGTTGCGCTCAGCTCCGCTGCTGCGGTCGTGGCCGTGTGTCGCCTATGGGCGTCAACGAGTCGCTGCGCCTCCTGGCCCAGCTCGTGGTAATCTCAGTGGGCCAGCAGCTGTGAACTGGCCAGGGTAACTCTCACCGCTGGCGGTAGTGTCCTGAGGAAAAGATGGGCGAAGATAAAGCCATCATCCTCGGCGTCTCTCAAACTCAGCATCTTCGCCATCAGGTCTGCAGGTCTGTCTGCCTCGCCCTCAGTCAACACCAGGAGCTTCTCTGCTCGCTCTCCCAGCGAGGGGGTGAAAGCACGGATGAGAGCAGCTTTCAATGCGCCATACTTGTCGTCGTCTGGCGGATGGTTAGTCAGGCTCTCCACCCGCTGGGCTGTGTGGCTGTCCAGCTTTGCAACAACATGGTAGAATTTCGTGGCGTCCGCCGAAATTCCCCGAAGATGGAACTGTGCCTCGACTGTGTTAAACCAGGAGCGCGGGCTATGCTACCAGAAATCAGGTAGCTGGGCTGCGGTAGCTGCATTAGCCTGGCTGGCTCCTGATGAGTCCGGTGCGGAAAGGTCGTCACCGGCCACAATTCGTCTTAGGGTCACCAGTGTAGAGGATGTGCTCAAGGATGAGCCTGAGTTTATTTCTCAGGTTCAGCTTTATTAACAGAACACATACTCTATCAATCTCTATGCAAGAAAAGAGGCAGATCAATATCACATCACACTCTTATACTCCGGAACATCGAAACTCAAGTCACATGGTGTTTTAGCAAACATACAGTCACATGGTACTTAATCCCAGCCCCACTGTAACCCTTTGATCTTCCACCATTGTCCCTTATCCATCGGTGGTCCAGAAATCCCTCTAGGGCATCTCTCTGAGACAAAGGCCAAATCTCACACCTCCTCGATATCTCCTGTAGACTCAGTCCTTTTGTCCCTCGAGACGTGAAGCACACAATAAACATACAGCAATACATTTGTGGAAAATAATCAATGGGAGAAATGCGCTCAAACTGCTCCCAAACGAGAGGAGTTTTTGGTGCTGACTCCATCTGAAAATTGGCTGTGACAAATCCCTTTCATAGTCAAACATGACAAAACAAAACGTGAGGGACAGGGAACGGCTTCCTGACCCAGTCATGTGGTCCGACGTCAACACATATGTCACGAGTCATGCCTCGAAACACGCCTCGCCAAATATTTTCTGGATAAGATCGGGTCACCGTTCAGAGTACCGGTGCTTGCCTTCCCATCACTATCTGTGAGTACTATTCTGCATTTTAAGTTCTTTTGTGAATAAGATGGCTCAAACACTATTCAGCACTTGGGTCTGTCTCCCTGCCCCCCTGGGGGGCTTATGACAGAATGTTGCAGCGTGTAGGGAGCTTGAAATGAAGAAGCGATGTGATTTTATAAATCAAAGTTTAATATCAGCTTCACCTCCCTAACAAGTCTCATCTCGGTGCAGAAGCAGAATAAGAGGTCGAGCGCAGTCAGACCTTCATACTTATACCCACACTCAACAAAAGACATTGCATATCAAAGCTGACATCCCGCATTAACATAATCCCCCTCCATTGTCCTCCATCTCCTCCACCTGACCCTGGGTGGTCAGGAAGTTCGATCCGGTCTCCACCGCTGCGACTCCGTCTGTTCTTTGATCCTCGCCGGTGGTTGAGACCTCCTGTTCTGTTCTGAGGCGTGAGGTCATTCCACATATGTAATCACTAAACATTCTAATATGTCTATACATATGTAGGTATGGAATATATGATTAATATAAGCCACAGCCCCCCCCCCCAAACGACTAAGAAAAGGACAATCAAATTGAGTTTACAGTTTAAGATAATCTCTATGACATATTATACTGTTAAACATCTTGACAGGGAAAACAAGGAAAAAATCTTTCCAGCAGTCATGGTCCTGTAGAAAATTCAGTGGTAACAACAACAGTATAGTAATGTCACAAATCAGCCTTAAAACTGTCACGGCACAATCTGATAACATAGTTAACAACTCTTTGTCAATTTTGCATCAGTCCCTGTGCCGTCTGGGTTTTAATCTTCTCCCGAATCTGCTGTAGGTCCGCTTGGGCGTTCTGGTGGGACCATCCTGTAAGGAATCTGCAGCTTGGGGAGGAGAGTGGTTATTTGTTCCTTGCAGGGGGGCTGAGTTTTTTTTGGGGGGGGGTCTACCCCGCCGAGGTGCGCTCGTCACTCAACAAGAAGGCAGGTTTAAGTCTGTCAATGCTGACTGTTTCTTTTCTGTCCCCTAAATCAAGCACAAAATGCTTATCACCAGGTTCCAGCACTCTGAATGGTCCGTTGTATGGTGGACGGAGGGTTGATTTTAAAGCCTTGTGTCTAACAAAAACGAACTCGGCGTTTTTTAAAGCTTGGGGGACAAAAACCCGTGGAAAAGAGTGATGTGCCGGTCCGGGGAGCGTGTCCGGTCCGGTGCTGCTTAAGGGCCTCAGGGCTGGAAGATGCCCAGGCTCTGGATGCTCTGGTAAAAACTCACCCGGGAGCCTGAGAGGTTGTGCAAAAACTAATTCTGCTGGGGAGGCGTCTAGATCCTCCTTAGGCGCAGAACGCAACCCTAATAAAACCCAGGGAAGTTTATTCACCCAGTCTGTATCCTTTAGTGAGGCCCTGAGGGCGGCCTTTAAAGATCTGTGAAAACGCTCGCATAACCCATTAGCCTGAGGGTGATATGCGGTGGTGCGGTGAATTGTTGCTCCTAAGCTGCTGGCCATGGCTGACCACAGCTCTGAGACAAATTGAGGCCCCCTATCGGACGTGATGTCCGATGGGACGTCGAAACGTGCCACCCAGTTTGTTAAAAAAACGCGAGCGACTTCCGCAGCTGTGGTTGACGCCAAAGGGACCGCCTCCGGCCAGCGCGTAGTATGGTCTACCATTGTTAACAGGTGTGTGAACCCTTGAGACGAAGGTAGCGGTCCCACGAGGTCGACATGAACGTGATCAAACTGTCTGGCTGAGATTCGAAAAGGCTCTAGAGGAGCTTTTGTGTGTTTGTGTATTTTGGCGCGCTGACAAGACATGCAAGTTTTTGCCCATTCCTTTACATTTTTGCGCAGGCCCGGCCAAACAAACTTTTCCGCGACCATTTTAACCGAGGCGCGCACCCCTGGGTGTGCGAGGGAGTGAACCTAGTCGAAAATGCGGCGGCGCCATGCAGCTGGGACTACCGGGTGAGGTCGGCCGGTTGACACATCGCAGATTGGGGGGGTACACCATCACGTAAACCCCTTTCCTCCAGTCTTAACCCTGTTGGTCCAGACAGGAGCGCGCGCACGTCAGCGTCACTGCTTTGTTCCTCTGCCATGGCTGCATAATCTATCCCTAAGCGAATTGGGGCCGCGTACGCGTCCGCGTTGGCGAAGAGTTCTGCGGCTGAGGTAGTATAATCTGTCTCCTCGTGCTCTGGGGTCGTCACAGCATGAGAGAGGCAGTCTGCTACCACGTTAAGTTTGCCTGCCACATGTCGAATGTCTGTGGTGAACTCTGAAATTGCAGCTAGCTGTCTTTGTTGCCTGCCTGACCATGGTTCTGAAATTTTAGCCATCGCAAAAGTGAGCGGTTTGTGGTCTACAAAAGCCGTGAAACGCCGCCCTTCTAACCAGAACTGGAAGTGGCGGATGGATAAATGAAGCGCTAGCAGCTCCCTGTCAAAAGTGCTGTATTTGCGCTCGGTTTGGTTTAGAGATTTGCTGAAAAATGCTAAAGGTTGCCAGGTTCCGCCAACATGTTGTTCCACGACTGCCCCTATGGCCAGGTCTGAAGCGTCTGTGGTTAACGCTATGCGGGCCGAGGGATCGGGGTGAACCAACAATGTGGCATTCGCTAGAGCACTTTTTACTTCCGCGAAGGCGCGTTCGCGCTCCGGGGTCCATTTGACCGCGTTGGAAGGCTTTTGTTTTCTGAGCGCAGCATACAGCGGCTGCATGAGTTGAGCTGCACGGGGGAGGAAACAGTTGTAAAAATTCACCATTCCCAAAAATTCTTGCAGCGATCTGACCGTTTGTGGTCGTGGAAAATTTTTTATCGCGCGGACTTTGTCTGGCAATGGAACTGCCCCCTCTGGTGAAACTCTGTGTCCCAAAAAATCAATTTGTGACACGCCGAATCGGCATTTGGCTGGGTTGATTATTAACCCGTGCTCTTCTAGTCTCTGAAAAACTGTAGCGAGGTGTTGTTCGTGTTCTTCCTCTGACGGGCTGGCTACCAGCATATCGTCGAGGTAGACGAACACGAAGGGGAGGTCGCGTAATACCGCGTCCATCATACGCTGAAAAGTTTGAGCAGCGCCTTTGAGGCCGAACGGCATTTGCAAAAATTCAAAAAGACCAAAAGGGGTTATTACAGCCGTTTTAGGAATGTCTTCCGCTCGAACGGGGACTTGGTGATAGCCACGGACCAGGTCTATTTTAGAAAAAATGCGCGCACCCGCCAGATGTAGTGAAAAATCTTGGACGTGAGGGATTGGGTAGCGGTCATGCGCTGTCGCATTGTTTAATCTGCGGTAATCGCCGCAAGGTCTACAAGAACCGTCGGTTTTCGGGACCATGTGTAGTGGTGATGCCCAAGGGCTTTTCGAGCGCCTAATAATGCCTAATTTTTCCAGGCTTGCAAACTCGTCCCGTGCTATGGCAAGCTTGGTCACGTCTAAGCACCGAGCTTTGGCAAACACGGGTGGGCCTGTTGTGGGCATGAAGTGTTCAACCCCGTGCTTCGCTACTGTTGCTGAAAATTTGGGAACTGTGAGTGCTGGAAATTGGGTGAGGAGTTGGTCAAACTTACCTCCTGCTGTGGTGACGCTGGCCTGCACGGGTGGTGGAGAAACTCGAGCTGAGCAGGGGATAGAAGTAAATGATAGTGCATTAACCAAGCGTCTATTTGCAAGATCGACTAATAACCCATGTGCACACAAAAAGTCGGCGCCCAACAAGTTAAAACTCACCGCAGCTATAATAAATGTCCATCTATAGTTGCGGCCGTGGATGAGGAGAGGCAGGTCCCTTTCACCGAAAGTGTCGATGATCGAGCCGTTGGCTGCCATCGCTCCGTTTCCCCGGGGTCCTATGGCCCGGTCTGAGGGGGAAGGGGTGATGAAGCTCACCTGAGCTCCGGTATCGATGAGGAACCGTCTCCCGGTGCGTCCGTCAGTCACATAAAGCAGCTTATTCGTCTTGCCGAGAGCCGTAGCTGCTAACCGTTTCTTGAATTTGCAGGGGGGCACGCATTTGTGTGCCCTCTCGGCGAAACGTTGATGAAAATAGCAGAGGTCGTTCCGCTTGCTGTGTCTTGGTCGCGTCGCTGCCATAGTGGGTGGGCTCTGCTCCGCTGTCTGCGGTTCTCTGCTGCTCTGGGCCTCCGTGCTGAAATCTGCTGATGCTGCTGTGGCCATCTGATCGCCGCAGGCGTTGATGAGCCGCTGCGCTTCTCGGGCCAGCGCGCGGAAGTCCTGCTGGGTGCTGCACCGCATGTTGGTCAGTGTCCCTCTCATGTGTGGCGGCAGGGTGCTGAGGAAGATATGCTGGAAGAGGAAGTTGTCGTTGTCCGCTTCCTTAAGCTGCAGCATGTCCTCCATGAGGGCCTTTGGTCTGCATCCTCTGTGGCCGTAGATCGCCAGAATCTTCTCTGCTCTCTCCTCGGCTGAGAGGACGAAGTTCTCAATGATGGTCGCCTTTAGTTCTCTGTATTTGTTGTGGGCGGGCGGTTGTTGAATTACGCTCCGCGTGCATCTATGTGTGGCGGCGTCGAGTTTGGCAACGATGTGGTAAAACTTCGTCTCGTCCGCCTTTATGCCCGCCAGTGCAAACTGAGCCTCAGCCTGCTGGAACCACGAGCTTGGGTCGTTTTGCCAGAATTCTGGCAGCTTGACGGTGACGGCGTTTGTGTGGGCCGTCCCTGATGTGTCCGCCGGGTGAGAGCGCCTTTCTTCTGCCCTCACAGCGGAGCTGGGGATGGTGCTCGATTGAGCCCTCTCTGTGGATTCTGCCGTGGGGGAACGTCTTCCATCCGTTCCCCTGTCTGCATGGGCGCCGGCGCTTGCCTGGGTCGCCTCCGATGAGTTCATCGTGGGAGAACGTCTCTGTTCCATCCTCACGTCTGGTCACCAGTGTAGGGAGCTTGAAATGAAGAAGCAATGTGATTTTATAAATCAAAGTTTAATATCACCTTCACCTCCCTAACAAGTCTCATCTCGGTGCAGAAGCAGAATAAGAGGTTGAGCGCAGTCAGACCTTCATACTTATACCCACACTCAACAAAAGACATTGCATATCAAAGCTGACATCCCGCATTAACATAATCCCCCTCCATTGTCCTCCATCTCCTCCACCTGACCCTGGGTGGTCAGGAAGTTCGATCCGGTCTCCACCGCTGCGACTCCGTCTGTTCTTTGATCCTTGCCGGCAGTTGAGACCTCCTGTCCTGTTCTGAGGCGTGAGGTCATTCCACATATGTAATCACTAAACATTCTAATATGTCTATACATATGTAGGTATGGAATATATGATTAATATAAGCCACACAGCCTTAAATTATACCCAGCTGTAGTGTTTGTCCATTTTCTTCTTTTGGTGCTCTCCTGTTTTGGAGCTAATCATGTCCTCGGCTCACCAACCTCACCGAAGGATGGAAGGCTCGACAGCGGGGTCTCCCAGCCTGGAGGAGGAGTGGGCGACGGTATTCATCTAGGATTTCATGGAAGACGCGCTTGATGCCCGGGGTCCCAAAGAAACATGGAATTGTTTAAATTGAGCGGTGGGTATTCTGGAGGTGCACCCTGGCCTGTGGAATTACCCACAATATGCAGAACTGTTATCCACGGTTTGTGCACTCCAGCGAGAATTTCCGTATCTGAGGGTTGGCACGCTTCTTGCTGAGCCAAGGAGGAGGTGCTCTCCATAGCAGAAAACCATCTCCTCTCACGGTATGCCAGCCTCAGCTCTACCACCACACCAGTGTCATCCCATTCCTGACCACAGGGGGAAATCTCCCGCCTCTCTGACAACCATTGCCCAAACGCTGAGCCAGACAGCTCCCGCAGCAGATCCTACTTCTTGTCTTTCTTCACTGGCCGTTCCGCCAGCCTCCTCCTCCTCCTCTGCTGCTGCATTCCCCGTCGCACCAGCATGTCCTCCATGTTTCCACCGGCCATGTCCTCCTCCGGGAATACAGGAGCGGGTACCCTACTATCCGCAGGGGGGCCCATAATCACCTTAGACACGGAGAGGGATGATGCAATTTCATTTGCAGCAGGCAACATCGCTCATCAGGAGAACAGGCAAGTGCAATTTATTTCTTCCTTAATTTATGATGGTATGTCTTGCCTGATCCCTGGTAGAGAGACTCAGGGTGTGCAGTCCCCTGAGCTCTCTCCACCTGCTGTAGTCCATAAATCCTCACCTGTCCTCTTAGTGTCTCCTCCTGTGCTTCCTGAGCGCCCACCAGTTCCGGAAGTGAACCGCCGGATGATGGAGGAGCCAGTGGCCCTGGAGGATCCGACTCCAGTGCCAGCACGGAGCCAACCCCCAGCTGCCTCGTATGACGAGCCTCCAGCGTGGGCCAAGTCACCTGGGGGCCCCATGACTGCAACTACCATCATGTCTGCTGCGGAGCCCGCCGCAGGAGAATGGGAGCCCGAACTGGACCACCTGAAGGCCGAACCCAATTCTCCATCTTCGCCTGGATCATCGGAGTCCTGGACAGCGGTGGAGCTCAAGCTCAGGCAAGTGCTCGCTGTTGTGTTTCTTTTCTCTGTTTTGGAGCATTCTTGCCTGGCTCTTGGTGAGGAGAGCCAGGTGCGTTGTCATCTCTCTGCCACCAGATGCCTTCATGATTCCCCCTCCTCGGCTCTCCTCACCTGTTTTGGGTCTCCCAGTGGAGGAGCTGACTCCCAGGCCCCCTCTCCTGTTCAGCTGGCTCAAGAAGTCAGGCTGGCCGCCAGAAAGACTGAGCCACCAGGTCGGGTGGAACATATTTTCCAACATGCCACCCGACTCGTACCATCTGGCCGTCCAGTTAGCCTGGGACTTAGGCAGGCCACCTGACTGGTTCTACCGTGCCGTCTGCTGGGCCTGGGACTTTAATTTTCTGTTAATAAAACTACTTTTTTATAATAAGTCCCCAGTTGCTGTCCTTTGTTGTGGTCCATGAGCCAGACCATATCAAATTGGGGGCTCATCCAATTGATAACTGATTGACTTTACTGAACCAAGAACTGGTAAGCCATTTAATGCATTTTTATCTTGGGTGAAGTATAGTCAGTTGTTAATTTACTCCTATTTATTAAGGAAGTGTTTCATTAAATGGTTTCCCTGATTAAGGACATTGTGATGCAGGGAATACCTCATTTGAAAATGTCTGCTTAACTGGCTTGTTAGCTCGTTAAGGGAGCTCCTTGGGGAACTGAACTGTTTGTCAGGGCTAGCCTCCTCCACCATAATTTCATTTCGTTAAGGTACGTTTTGACTATTTAAAGTTACTTGCACCTTTAAATTGACTCCCCTGTAGGCCTAGCACTTATCTCCTTTGAGGTTTGTGCCTTAACATCAGTAGTGTGGGGTGAAAGTGGGTAGAGTAGTTGTCTCAAGTGCACTTCCATAGTTCTGGTAGGGTTGTCAGCTTGCTGGTCGCTTTACCACACTATTGGGCTCTGTGCTCAAAAATCACCCCATCAGTATCCCCTGGAGACTAGTGTGGAGTTCAGTTTAATAAAGGGTTGTAGAAGAGCTTGAAATAACGAGGCGATGTGATTCATAAACCAAAGTTTATTATCAGCTCCTCTAACAAGTCTCATCTAGGTGCAGCAGCAGAAGAAGTAAGAGAGCGAACACCTTTGGCTCTACGAACTTATACTCGCACATAACAAAAGACATGCATATCAAAAGCTGACATCCCTCACTATCTTAATCCCCTCTTTTGTCTCCGTACTCCTCCACCTGGCCCTGGGGGGTCAGAGCAACCCATCCGGTCTCCACCGCAGTGCCTCGGATGCTCTTTGATCTTCACTGGCGGTTGAGACCCTTTGTCCTGTTCTGAGGTGTGAAGTCGCTTTACATATGTAATCACTAAACACTCTCACATGCTTAAACATATGTAGGTTATGGGATATGTGATTAATATAGACCACAGCCCCCCCCCAAACGACTAAGAAAAGGACAATAGAAAAATTCACAGTTTAAGATAATTATTATGACATACTAACTGCTACACCTCTTGACACAGAAGAAACTTTCCAGCAGCCATGCTCCTAAGAGAGTTCAGTGGTAATCATAACAGCATAGTAATATCACAAGTCAGTCCTAAACTGTTACAGCACAATTAGTGAACAACTGTTGAGTAGTTTGCATCAGTCTCTGTGCCGTCTGGGTTTTAATCTTCTCCCGAATCTGCTGTGGGTCTGCTTGGGCGTCCTGGTGGGACCTTCCTGTAAGGAATCTGCAGCTTGGGGAGGAGAGTGGTTAATTGTTCCCTGCAGGGGGGATGAGTCTTTTCTCTTGGGGGTCTACCCCGCCGAGGTGCTCTCGCCAACCGTGCAGGCTCGTCTCTCAACAAGAAGGCAGGTTTAAGTCTGTCAATGCTGACTGTTTCTTTTCTATCCCCAAGATCAAGCACAAAATGTTTATCACCAGGTTCCAGCACTCTGAATGGCCCATCGTATGGTGGGCGGAAAGTTGGTTTTAAAGCTTCATGCCTAACAAAAACAAATTCAGCATTTTTTAAAGCTTGGGGGACAAAAACCCGTGGAAAAGAGTGATGTGCCAGTCCGGGGAGAGAGTCCGGTCCGTTGCTGCCTAAAAACCTCGGGGCTGGAAGATGCCCTGGCTCTGCGTTCTCTGGTAAAAATTCACCTGGGAGCCTGAGAGGTTGTGCAAAAACTAATTCTGCTGGGGAGGCGTCTAGATCCTCTTTGGACGCAGCACGCAACCCCAATAAAACCCAGGGAAGTTTATTTACCCAATTTGTATCCGTTAGTGAGGCTCTGAGGGCGGCCTTTAAAGATCTGTGAAAACGCTCGCATAACCCATTAGCCTGAGGGTGATAAGCGGTGGTGCGGTGAATTGTCGCCCCTAAGCTGCTGGCCATGGCTGACCAAAGCTCCGAGACAAACTGAGGCCCCCTATCGGACGTGATGTCCGATGGGACGCCGAAATGTGCCACCCAGTTTGTCAAAAAAACGCGAGCGACTTCCTCCGCTGTGGTTGACGCCAGAGGGACTGCCTCTGGCCAGCGCGTGGTGCGGTCTATTATTGTTAACAGGTGTGTGAAACCTTGGGAGGAAGGTAGTGGCCCCACGAGGTCAACATGAACGTGGTCGAACCTTCTAGCAGGGATTCGAAAAGGCTCCAGAGGGGCTTTTGTGTGTTTGTGTACTTTGGCGCGCTGACAAGAAATGCAAGTCTTTGCCCATTCTTTTATGTTTTTGCGCAGGCCAGGCCACACAAACTTTTCGGCGACCATTTTAACCGAAGCGCGCACACCTGGGTGCGTGAGGGAGTGAATCGAGTCTAAAATACGGCGGCGCCATGCAGCTGGGACTAACGGGAGAGGTCGGCCGGTTGAGATGTCACATATTAGGGGGGGCACACCGTCACGTAAAACCCTTTCCTCCAGCCTTAACCCTGTTGGTCCAGACAGGAGTGCGCGCACGTCTGCGTCACTACTTTGCTCCTCTGCCATGGCTGCATAATCTATCCCTGCGTGGATTGGTGCTGCGTATGTGTCCGCGTTGGCGAAGAGTTCAGCGGCTGAGGTAGTATAATCTGTCTCCTCGCGCTCTGGCGATGTCACAGCGCGAGAGAGGCAGTCTGCTACCACGTTAAGTTTGCCTGCCACATGTCGAATGTCTGTGGTGAACTCTGAAATCGCAGCCAGCTGTCTTTGTTGCCTGCCTGACCACGGTTCGGAAATTTTAGCCATCGCAAAGGTGAGCGGTTTGTGGTCTACAAAAGCCGTGAAACACCGCCCTTCCAACCAGAACTGGAAGTGGCGGATGGATAAATGAAGCGCTAGCAGCTCTCTGTCAAAAGTGCTGTATTTACGCTCAGTTTGGTTTAGCGATTTGCTGAAGAATGCCAAAGGTTGCCAGGTTCCGCTGACGTGTTGTTCTACAACTGCCCCTATGGCCAGGTCTGAAGCGTCTGTGGTTAGCGCAATGCGGGCCGAGGGATCGGGGTGAACCAACAATGTGGCATTAGCTAGGGCACTTTTTACTTCCGCAAAGGCGCGTTCGCGCTCCGGGGTCCATTCGACCGCGTTGGAAGGTTTTTGTTTTCTGAGCGCGTCATATAGGGGCTGCATGAGCTGAGCTGCGTGGGGGAGGAAACGGTTGTAAAAATTAACCATTCCCAAAAATTCATGCAGCGATTTGACCGTTTGTGGCCGTGGGAAACTTTTTACTGCATGAACTTTGTCTGGCAGTGGGACTGCCCCCTTCGGAGAAACTCTGTGTCCTAAAAAATCAATTTGTGACACGCCAAATTTGCATTTGGCTGGATTGATTATTAATCCGTGCTCTTCTAGTTTCTGAAAAACCATAGTGAGATGCTGCTCGTGTTCTTCCTCAGACGAGCTGGCTACCAGCATATCGTCAAGGTAGAAGAACACGAAAGGGAGGTCGCGTAATACTGCGTCCATCATCTGCTGAAAGGTTTGAGCAGCACCTTTGAGGCCGAAAGGCATCCGCAAAAATTCAAAAAGACCGAAGGGGGTTATTACAGCTGTTTTAGGAATGTCCTCTGCTCTAACTGGGACTTGATGATAACCGCGGACTAGGTCTATTTTTGAAAAAATGCGCGCACCCGCCAGATGTAGGGAAAAGTCTTGAATGTGAGGAATTGGGTAGCGGTCATGCGCTGTCGCATTGTTTAATCTGCGGTAAACGCCGCACGGCCTCCAAGAACTGTCGGATTTCGGGACCATGTGAAGTGATGACGCCCAGGGGCTTTTCGAGCGTCTGATAATGCCTAATTTTTCAAGAGTGGTAAACTCGTCTCGAGCTATGGCGAGCTTGGTCGCGTCTAAGCGCCAAGCTTTGGCGAATACGGGTGGGCCCGTTGTGGGAATGAAGTGTTCAACCCCGTGTTTAGCCACTGTGGCTGAGAATTTGGGAATTGTGAGTGCTGGAAATTGTGTGAGGAGTTGATCAAACTTACCTCCTGCTGTGGTGACGCTGGCTTGCACGGGTGGTGGAGAAACTTGAGCTGAGCAGGGAATAGAAGCAAAGGACAGTGCATTAACCAAGCGTCTGTTCGCTAGATCAACTAATAACCCATGTGCACACAAAAAATCTGCGCCCAACAAGTTAAAACTCACCGCCGCTACAACAAATGTCCATCTGTAGTTGCGGCCGTGGATGGAGAGGGGCAGGCTCTTTTCGCCAAAAGTGTCGATGATGGAGCCGTTGGCTGCCACCGCTCCATTGCCCCAGGGGCCCATGGCCCGGTCTGCTTGGGAGGGCATGACAAAACTTAGTTGAGCTCCCGTGTCGATAAGGAACTGCTTGCCGGTGTGTCCGTCCGTCACATATAGAAGCTTGCTTTTTTCGCCGAGAACCGCTGCTGTTAACGGCTCTCAGCTTCGGCGTTTTCCCGAAATCGTGAATTTGCAGGGGGGAACGCATTTGTAAGCCTTCTCAGCGAAGCGGTGGTGGTAATAACAAACGTCGCTCCGTCTGTTGCGTCCTGGCCGTGTCGCTGTCACCGCGGGCTGATTCTGCTCGGTGATTTGTGGCTCCTCGTGGCTCCGGACATCAGCGTTGAGGTCTGCGGATGCTGCTGTGGGTGTGTGCTCCTTGCAGGCGTTGACGAGCCGTTGAGCTTCGTGAGCCAGCGTGCGGAAGTCTTGCTGGGTGCTGCATTGCATGTTGGCAAGCGTCCCTCTCATGTGTGGCGGCAGCGTACTGAGGAATATGAAATGGAAGAGGAAGTTGTCATTGTCCTCTTCTTTAAGTTGCAGCAAGTCCTCCATGAGGGCCTTGGGTCTGCCTCCTCTGTGGCCGTAGACCGCCAGGATCCTCTCGGCTCTCTCCTCGGCTGAGGGGACGTAATTTGCCACGATGGTCGCTTTCAGTTCTTTATATTTGTCCTGGGCCGGTGGCCGCTGGATTATGCTCCGCGCACATCTCGAAGTGGTGGCGTCGAGTTTGGCGACGATGTGATAGAACTTTGTATCGTCAGCCGTGATGCCCGCAAGTGCAAACTGGGCTTCAGCTTGCTGAAACCACGAGGCGGGGTCTTCCTGCCAGAAGTCCGGCAGCTTGACGGTAACGGCGTTTGTGTGGACCGTCACTGATGTGTCCGCAGGGTGAGAGTGCCTTGCTTCGGCTCTCTCCACGGTGCTGGTGCTCGGTTGAGCCCTCTCTATCACTTCTGCCGTGGGGGAACGTCGTCCATCTGTTCCCCTGTCTGTATGGGCGCCGGCGTCTGCCTGGGTCGCCACAGATGAGTCGATCGCGGGAGAACGCCTCTGGTCCATTCTCGCGTCAGGGTCACCAGTGTAGAAGAGCTTGAAATAACGAGGCGATGTGATTCATAAACCAAAGTTTATTATCAGCTCCTCTAACAAGTCTCATCTAGGTGCAGCAGCAGAAGAAGTAAGAGAGCGAACACCTTCGACTCTACGAACTTATACTCGCACATAACAAAAGACATGCATATCAAAAGCTGACATCCCTCACTATCTTAATCCCCTCTTTTGTCTCCGTACTCCTCCACCTGGCCCTGGGGGGTCAGGGCAACCCATCCGGTCTCCACCGCAGTGCCTCGGATGCTCTTTGATCTTCACTGGCGGTTGAGACCCTTTGTCCTGTTCTGAGGTGTGAAGTCGCTTTACATATGTAATCACTAAACACTCTCACATGCTTAAACATATGTAGGTTATGGGATATATGATTAATATAGACCACAGCCCCCCCCAAACGACTAAGAAAAGGACAATAGAAAAATTCACAGTTTAAGATAATTATTATGACATACTAACTGCTACACCTCTTGACACAGAAGAAACTTTCCAGCAGCCATGCTCCTAAGAGAGTTCAGTGGTAATCATAACAGCATAGTAATATCACAAGTCAGTCCTAAACTGTTACAGCACAATTAGTGAACAACTGTTGAGTAGTTTGCATCAGTCTCTGTGCCGTCTGGGTTTTAATCTTCTCCCGAATCTGCTGTGGGTCTGCTTGGGCGTCCTGGTGGGACCTTCCTGTAAGGAATCTGCAGCTTGGGGAGGAGAGTGGTTAATTGTTCCCTGCAGGGGGGATGAGTCTTTTCTCTTGGGGGTCTACCCCGCCGAGGTGCTCTCGCCAACCGTGCAGGCTCGTCTCTCAACAAGAAGGCAGGTTTAAGTCTGTCAATGCTGACTGTTTCTTTTCTATCCCCAAGATCAAGCACAAAATGTTTATCACCAGGTTCCAGCACTCTGAATGGCCCATCGTATGGTGGGCGGAAAGTTGGTTTTAAAGCTTCATGCCTAACAAAAACAAATTCAGCATTTTTTAAAGCTTGGGGGACAAAAACCCGTGGAAAAGAGTGATGTGCCAGTCCGGGGAGAGAGTCCGGTCCGTTGCTGCCTAAAAACCTCGGGGCTGGAAGATGCCCTGGCTCTGCGTTCTCTGGTAAAAATTCACCTGGGAGCCTGAGAGGTTGTGCAAAAACTAATTCTGCTGGGGAGGCATCTAGATCCTCTTTGGACGCAGCACGCAACCCCAATAAAACCCAGGGAAGTTTATTTACCCAATTTGTATCCGTTAGTGAGGCTCTGAGGGCGGCCTTTAAAGATCTGTGAAAACGCTCGCATAACCCATTAGCCTGAGGGTGATAAGCGGTGGTGTGGTGAATTGTCGCCCCTAAGCTGCTGGCCATGGCTGACCAAAGCTCCGAGACAAACTGAGGCCCCCTATCGGACGTGATGTCCGATGGGACGCCGAAATGTGCCACCCAGTTTGTCAAAAAAACGCGAGCGACTTCCTCCGCTGTGGTTGACGCCAGAGGGACTGCCTCTGGCCAGCGCGTGGTGCGGTCTATTATTGTTAACAGGTGTGTGAAACCTTGGGAGGAAGGTAGTGGCCCCACGAGGTCAACATGAACGTGGTCGAACCTTCTAGCAGGGATTCGAAAAGGCTCCAGAGGGGCTTTTGTGTGTTTGTGTACTTTGGCGCGCTGACAAGAAATGCAAGTCTTTGCCCATTCTTTTATGTTTTTGCGCAGGCCAGGCCACACAAACTTTTCGGCGACCATTTTAACCGAAGCGCACACACCTGGGTGCGTGAGGGAGTGAATCGAGTCTAAAATACGGCGGCGCCATGCAGCTGGGACTAACGGGCGAGGTCGGCCGGTTGAGATGTCACATATTAGGGGGGGCACACCGTCACGTAAAACCCTTTCCTCCAGCCTTAACCCTGTTGGTCCAGACAGGAGTGCGCGCACGTCTGCGTCACTACTTTGCTCCTCTGCCATGGCTGCATAATCTATCCCTGCGTGGATTGGTGCTGCGTATGTGTCCGCGTTGGCGAAGAGTTCAGCGGCTGAGGTAGTATAATCTGTCTCCTCGCGCTCTGGCGATGTCACAGCGCGAGAGAGGCAGTCTGCTACCACGTTAAGTTTGCCTGCCACATGTCGAATGTCTGTGGTGAACTCTGAAATCGCAGCCAGCTGTCTTTGTTGCCTGCCTGACCACGGTTCGGAAATTTTAGCCATCGCAAAGGTGAGCGGTTTGTGGTCTACAAAAGCCGTGAAACACCGCCCTTCCAACCAGAACTGGAAGTGGCGGATGGATAAATGAAGCGCTAGCAGCTCTCTGTCAAAAGTGCTGTATTTACGCTCAGTTTGGTTTAGCGATTTGCTGAAGAATGCCAAAGGTTGCCAGGTTCCGCTGACGTGTTGTTCTACAACTGCCCCTATGGCCAGGTCTGAAGCGTCTGTGGTTAGCGCAATGCGGGCCGAGGGATCGGGGTGAACCAACAATGTGGCATTAGCTAGGGCACTTTTTACTTCCGCAAAGGCGCGTTCGCGCTCCGGGGTCCATTTGACCGCGTTGGAAGGTTTTTGTTTTCTGAGCGCGTCATATAGGGGCTGCATGAGCTGAGCTGCGTGGGGGAGGAAACGGTTGTAAAAATTAACCATTCCCAAAAATTCATGCAGCGATTTGACCGTTTGTGGCCGTGGGAAACTTTTTACTGCATGAACTTTGTCTGGCAGTGGGACTGCCCCCTTCGGAGAAACTCTGTGTCCTAAAAAATCAATTTGTGACACGCCAAATTTGCATTTGGCTGGATTGATTATTAATCCGTGCTCTTCTAGTTTCTGAAAAACCATAGTGAGATGCTGCTCGTGTTCTTCCTCAGACGAGCTGGCTACCAGCATATCGTCAAGGTAGAAGAACACGAAAGGGAGGTCGCGTAATACTGCGTCCATCATCTGCTGAAAGGTTTGAGCAGCACCTTTGAGGCCGAAAGGCATCCGCAAAAATTCAAAAAGACCGAAGGGGGTTATTACAGCTGTTTTAGGAATGTCCTCTGCTCTAACTGGGACTTGATGATAACCGCGGACTAGGTCTATTTTTGAAAAAATGCGCGCACCCGCCAGATGTAGTGAAAAGTCTTGAATGTGAGGAATTGGGTAGCGGTCATGCGCTGTCGCATTGTTTAATCTGCGGTAAACGCCGCACGGCCTCCAAGAACTGTCGGATTTCGGGACCATGTGAAGTGATGACGCCCAGGGGCTTTTCGAGCGTCTGATAATGCCTAATTTTTCAAGAGTGGTAAACTCGTCTCGAGCTATGGCGAGCTTGGTCGCGTCTAAGCGCCGAGCTTTGGCGAATACGGGTGGGCCCGTTGTGGGAATGAAGTGTTCAACCCCGTGTTTAGCCACTGTGGCTGAGAATTTGGGAATTGTGAGTGCTGGAAATTGTGTGAGGAGTTGATCAAACTTACCTCCTGCTGTGGTGACGCTGGCTTGCACGGGTGGTGGAGAAACTCGAGCTGAGCAGGGAATAGAAGCAAAGGACAGTGCATTAACCAAGCGTCTGTTCGCTAGATCAACTAATAACCCATGTGCACACAAAAAATCTGCGCCCAACAAGTTAAAACTCACCGCCGCTACAACAAATGTCCATCTGTAGTTGCGGCCGTGGATGGAGAGGGGCAGGCTCTTTTCGCCAAAAGTGTCGATGATGGAGCCGTTGGCTGCCACCGCTCCATTGCCCCAGGGGCCCATGGCCCGGTCTGCTTGGGAGGGCATGACAAAACTTAGTTGAGCTCCCGTGTCGATAAGGAACTGCTTGCCGGTGTGTCCGTCCGTCACATATAGAAGCTTGCTTTTTTCGCCGAGAACCGCTGCTGTTAACGGCTCTCAGCTTCGGCGTTTTCCCGAAATCGTGAATTTGCAGGGGGGAACGCATTTGTAAGCCTTCTCAGCGAAGCGGTGGTGGTAATAACAAACGTCGCTCCGTCTGTTGCGTCCTGGCCGTGTCGCTGTCACCGCGGGCTGATTCTGCTCGGTGATTTGTGGCTCCTCGTGGCTCCGGACATCAGCGTTGAGGTCTGCGGATGCTGCTGTGGGTGTGTGCTCCTTGCAGGCGTTGACGAGCCGTTGAGCTTCGTGAGCCAGCGTGCGGAAGTCTTGCTGGGTGCTGCATTGCATGTTGGCAAGCGTCCCTCTCATGTGTGGCGGCAGCGTACTGAGGAATATGAAATGGAAGAGGAAGTTGTCATTGTCCTCTTCTTTAAGTTGCAGCAAGTCCTCCATGAGGGCCTTGGGTCTGCCTCCTCTGTGGCCGTAGACCGCCAGGATCCTCTCGGCTCTCTCCTCGGCTGAGGGGACGTAATTTGCCACGATGGTCGCTTTCAGTTCTTTATATTTGTCCTGGGCCGGTGGCCGCTGGATTATGCTCCGCGCACATCTCGAAGTGGTGGCGTCGAGTTTGGCGACGATGTGATAGAACTTTGTATCGTCAGCCGTGATGCCCGCAAGTGCAAACTGGGCTTCAGCTTGCTGAAACCACGAGGCGGGGTCTTCCTGCCAGAAGTCCGGCAGCTTGACGGTAACGGCGTTTGTGTGGACCGTCACTGATGTGTCCGCAGGGTGAGAGTGCCTTGCTTCGGCTCTCTCCACGGTGCTGGTGCTCGGTTGAGCCCTCTCTATCACTTCTGCCGTGGGGGAACGTCGTCCATCTGTTCCCCTGTCTGTATGGGCGCCGGCGTCTGCCTGGGTCGCCACAGATGAGTCGATCGCGGGAGAACGCCTCTGGTCCATTCTCGCGTCAGGGTCACCAGTGTAGAAGAGCTTGAAATAACGAGGCGATGTGATTCATAAACCAAAGTTTATTATCAGCTCCTCTAACAAGTCTCATCTAGGTGCAGCAGCAGAAGAAGTAAGAGAGCGAACACCTTCGACTCTACGAACTTATACTCGCACATAACAAAAGACATGCATATCAAAAGCTGACATCCCTCACTATCTTAATCCCCTCTTTTGTCTCCGTACTCCTCCACCTGGCCCTGGGGGGTCAGGGCAACCCATCCGGTCTCCACCGCAGTGCCTCGGATGCTCTTTGATCTTCACTGGCGGTTGAGACCCATTGTCCTGTTCTGAGGTGTGAAGTTGCTTTACATATGTAATCACTAAACACTCTCACATGCTTAAACATATGTAGGTTATGGGATATATGATTAATATAGACCACAGGGTGTATTTTTTGTTTGTAGAGTCAAAACTTTCTCGGTTTATGTGGAAGTCTTATTTGGGGACACTGTTCAATCATTAATCATGGCAACCGTGGATAACTTTATTAAAATGCCATCAGAACAACTTGTGGATCAGTGCACAAAGGAATAATTTATCAAAATTTCTGAACATTTTAACATACAGTAGAAGTTGTTGACAAAAGACAGAAAATGTGAAAGCAATTTTGAGAGAGAACTTGTATGAAATTGGTGTTTTGGATGAATCTTGACAGTCACTTTCTGATTTAACTAGAGTTACTGGAGGTTAAACATTAGTAACTGTTGCACCTTTAAATTTTGAACAACTTAAAACTTAGATTAGAATTAGAAAAGGAAAAAAAAAACTGGCATTAGAAAAGACAAAACAAAGAAAAACTGTCATGACTGATATAGTAATTCAGCCCAATTACTGAACAGCTCAACAATAATACACGTTTGAGTTTCTTTATTAAATAGCAAAAAGCCCTGGCACAGCTACAGAAACAGTCACTTGCCAGAGGAAGGAGCCTGTGGAGAGAAGACGAGAGCTGTGAGAGGAGGAATGGAGTAAGGGATAATGGGCAAACCAAATTACCGCTTACATGGGCTCCAAGGGAGCACCGGCAGGACTCCAGCGGGGAAAAGACGAACCAGCAGGGTGAGGAATGAGCTGGTGGTGCCTGACCAGGTGGAGGCTGACAGTCAATGAGTGGAGATGTGGCAGGAGAGTGCGTGCAGTCCCAGCAACACACCCGCACAATGGCAGCAACCTGAATAAGAGAAAAAGATTTAATTTTCTACCCCAGTGTGAACGAGACTTGCTGTCTGTACGGCAGTATACCCAGACGAGCCAGCGTTGAATCACTGAAGGATGCCTCCTTACGTACGCTGGCTGATGAGAGGGCGCAGGTGTGTCCTCTCACTCAGGTGTGCTGATGAGCTAAAGAGAGATGAACGGGGAGGAGGGGGCGCGCTCTCGCTGCCCATGACAAAAACAGAATCATTTGAAAATGAGTTACAGCAAAAAAAGTGGAATGAAATAAATTCAAATTCAAATTCAAACGTTTATTTCAAACTCAGGGTTCATATTATGAGCAAAACTAAAACGAGTAGAAAATAGATAAATAAATAAATAAATAAAAATAAAATAAAAAGTATATACAGATCAGCAGACACTCGGCGCTCTTGTAACAACAATAACATACAATAATGGGCTCAGTATAAGATGGAACGCCACCACTTCCAAATGCTGGAATGAAGTGTGAGTGACGAGTTGACAATTGCTGATATAAGATGATTGTTACATGCCAGCAACCTTCTCAAAAAACTGTAAACATTCTTACGTATCAATTCGCCAAAAGACGGAATGTTCACAGACACAAACATCTTGCTTGCACTCGACCTTCGTGGTACATCTAACAACCTTCTTAGGGAGTTATTATATGCAATGCGGATTTTGTTCCTAACAGCAACATTGCTATTAAACCATAAAGGCGAGCAGTACATTGAGGTACAGAAGGTCTTGAACAACATACATTTGACATCAGGAGAACATCTATGGAAATTTCGCAACAGTAAATTTGTTTGAGCGTACAGTTTCCTGAGATGCCTGTTACAATCAACATTGGTCTTATCAGATTCAATCCACACACCTAGGTATTTGATTTTTTCAACAAAGTTCAAGCTATTACCACAGAGTGGCATAACAGGATTCGACGTATTGACACCCTTTGGTTTGAAAGCCATACACATAGATTTAGTACAGTTGAACAGGATGTCATTTTTTTCACCAAATTTTTCACATACCGAAAGGAGATGTTGCATCGCTGCAGTAGACAAACTTAACAAACAGAGGTCATCAGCGTAGAAAATGTGATTTAACAGTGCACCGTTAAAGGAGCCGCCCACATTAGTATTGTTCAACAGTACACTGAGATCATCAACATAGACATTAAACAACAAGGGTGACAGTATACCACCTTGTTTAACACCATTGGTCACATGAAATTTGGATGAGGTGACATTGCCCCATCTAACAACCATAGACTGCCTTCTGTACCAGTATAGCAGGATGCTAACAATGTAAATAGGAATACCTCGATCGATCAGTTTTCTGAACAAACACCAGTGGTTAATCCTGTCAAAAGCTTTGCTAGCATCTAGGAACGTAGCATAGACACTAGTGGAATGGCTTCTGAAGTAGTCAACAAATTCATGGAGTAGGTAAACAGCCTTGTCAGTTGAAAGAGCTGATTTGAAACCAAACTGATTGTCGTTTGTCCACAGATAATCCTCAACTCTGTTCAGGAATAAACCCTCTAACAGTTTATATATAACATTTGCAATAGCTATAGGTCTGTAGTTGTTCATATCAGACAGACTGGCACACTTGTTTTTCACCAAAGGAATAATAACAGAGTCCATCAACATATCTGGCATGTAGCCATGAACAAACATACAGTTAAAACACAATGACAACAGAATACACAAATTGAAATCAGCGTTGATGAGGCATTCACTGGTGAGACAGTCAGGGCCAGCTGATTTGCCTTTCTTGAGAATTTTGATCAGTGAATCAACTTCAACAGGAGTAACGGCAGAAATATCAGAGGCATCAAACATGTCGTTATACAGACGAATATCATGCATAACAGAATCCTTCATTGAAACATTCTTGACTGAGTTGAAAATAGCTTCATATTGACATTTCCACTTTTTAGCAATATTAACGTCACCAGTCACACCATCAATAGTGTTTGATCTGACAGACCGGTGGGAGCTCATAGCCTTCATTTGTTTCCAGAATTCTACCATGTTCAGTTCACTCATGTGATTAGCTAGCTGGTCACATTTGATACTTTCTTCATTGCGCCTGCATGCTCGTAGAGCATATTTGAACCTAGCCCTGCAATTTTTCATGTTTTCAAATATTGGACCAGAACGTGGTTTGCTATTACTCCTCCACCACAAAAAAGCATCCCGAGCAGCTGTGTGAGCCTCGCTAACGACATCATTCCAGCCTGGGACGTTATATTGGGTGGTCACACTGTGACTAGGAATGCATTCACTCACACAGTAATTTAAAGCATCAACAATATCACTGTAGAACCTGTCAATATCGTCCCTGTGTGTCGCACAATTACGGTCGTGACACCTGATGGCGTCCATAGGAGCACGGATGTTACAGAGTTTCCTACGAGTAAGTTTCTTATATCTGGACAGGTCTGACGCTGTGGCATCACGCCATTTGTATGTTCTACTGCCCGTTGTGGCTGAGGGAGCTTCCCGGGGGCCACTTACAGCACTAGATACCTCAATATCTATAGATAAAGGTACATGATCAGAACTCACATAGTCAAACAGAACTTTGATATTGGACACGTTATCATGGCCTGAGGATGTAGTCACACAGTGATCAAGCCATGATGTAGAGCCATGAGCCAAGCTAACATGAGTAAAGGTATCACCTGGTAAGATAATCCTGTCCGAGATGTGTAAGGAGTAACTCTCACAGAAAGACACCAGTTCGTCTCCAAAACAACTTGAACGTGCTGTATTAGCGTTGAAGTCACCAATTGTGAACACATATGGAGTTGGAAAGTCCTCGGTGATACGTTTAACAAGACTCAGGCAGTGCAAGTATTCATCCAAGTTTTCAACACTGTCATAGGGGAAATATACACATAATATAAGACAGTGAAAGTCACCCAGGTTGACTTCAATACCTGTAACTCTTAAGCAATCGTAAGTTTTCACAACACAACTGTTCGCAAGTGACTTCCGCCATAGGATACCGACGCCGCCATAGGGGCGACCTAAGATAACACGTTCTTCCGTATCCATAAAAGAAACCCCTTGTCCTATAAAGTCACCATGTAATCTGCTCAGAATAGACAATTCGTTTTCGAACAACCAGTGTTCCTGCAACAACACAATGTCATGGTTATCACATAACCTGGAGATCTCGTTAGATGAAGTTTTTACATTCTGGCAGTTGAATAAACATATTCTAAGGTTGGTCCTACTATTGAATGAGTATAATGACAAACACAATAATGACAATCACATGTAGATCATTTCCTCTCAAAAAACTGTCGAAGGTATAAACCAGATGGCCACACATTTTTGTCAAGCAACTTCTTGCTGCAGCTGGCAGGACGACATGGACAGACATGCGTTCAACACTACAGACCAGAAACCACACCAGTCTATCCAGTCATATGCAGCCACGTTAAGGTCTCTGGCCAAGAAATGTGAGTTCGGCCCGTTACATGATGAACTGATTAGAGACAGGTTGGTGTGTGGCGTCCGCGATGACACCCTCCGCACCCAGCTAATGAAAGAAAAGAAATTGACGCTAGATGCAGCCATGGAGATGTGTGTGCTACACGAGCAATCTGAAAAGGGCAACATGGAACTAAAGAAGGAAAAAGACGACAAAGAAATGAAAAAGGAAGGAGATCTGTGTGCAGTGCAATTCAACTTGTGCTCAAACTGTAGTGGGCAACACCCACCCGATTGCAGCAGCTGCCCAGCTTTCAATAAACGCTGCAACTCGTGTGGAAAATGGAACCACTTCTCCAAATGCTGCAGATCGAGTGGGGAGCGTAAACCCAGCGCACAGCGTGGGCAGCAGCCGAGCAGATAAAGCAAATAGATAGAGCAAGATAGAGCAAGATAGAGCAAATAAATTGTCATACAAACTGGGAGCAGACATGCTAAAATATGATATCAACAATGAAAGAAATGATCTCAAAACATAAAAGAACAACACTAAGCACAAGAGATAACAGGATCTACCTTGGCTAAATGAAAAATTATGGAATGTTATGAAAAAAGGGACTTGGCTCTTGCTATAAGCAACAACTGATTTAAGTACAGATAGACCGATTTTTAAAAGCCTCAGAAATGAAGTCACCATGCAACTCTGTAAAGCAAAAGCAAATTTCTTCTTAGACATAATCAATATGCAAAAGGGAACAACACAAAACTCTTGAAATGTACTGATAAACTCACAGGAAAAAAAAAAATGCCAAAAAAGTGACTCAAATTAAATGGAAAACTTCACTCAGATAGCTTAGATATAGCCAGCAATTTATTTTTTTTTTTTATTTAAGTTTTTGTAAAGGGTATACAGGTCGTTACAGCAATGCATTGTTTACATTTTCATCACATGTTCCCTTATTTTCTGATATCTGACAACATTGGAAGATTAATTCTTACAACACCCCTTTTTTTTTTTTTAAAGTGAAAGAAAAAGTGAAATTAAAGAGAAAAAAAACCAAAAAACAAATAACAAAAAAAAAAAAAACCAGTAAAAAACAAACAAAAAGAAAAAGTAAGTAAATAAAGATAAAAGAGCATCTGAGTAGCATTGGAACAAAGAGCGGAACCATTATTGAAATGGTATTTGTCAAAGATTAGATCTAATGGAAGACACATATGCGGTCCAGGGTTGCCAAAAGTTCATGAACCCATCCATGTCCTGTCTCAGTGCGAATGTCAACTTTTCCATCGAGTAAATGTCTTGGATCACGTTAGTCCAATCTTCAGGTGTAGGACAGTCCTTCAACATCCATTTTTTAGTTAGAGCTTTTTTGCTTGCCAATATTAAAACATTGAATAAGTATTTTTCTCCTCGTCTTTCCAGTGAGTCCGGTAGTAAACCCAAATACAAAGTTACAAAAGAAAAGGGAACTGTAATTTTGAATATTTTCCCCAATATTGTCTGTACCTTGGTCCAATATTGGTGGATAACTGGGCATGACCAAAACACATGAAAATGATTTGCAGTCTTTTCACCACACAAGCGCCAACAGTTCAATCCCTTATGGGTAAATTTGTTTTGTGCAGGTGTTCTGAAAAATCTTGCCAAGTTTTTCCATCCAAATTCTCTCCACTGCAGGGATGAGGTACTTTTCCATTGCTGTTTATTTAGCTTTTCCCATATTTCCAGTTGTAAAGTGAAATTCCCCTCTTTTTCCCATCTCTCTTTTATATAAGATGTGTTGTCTCCTTTTAAGTCTTGAAGACCTTGGTATATTTTAGAAATGTATCTGATCCCTGGGATCCCTTTATATGCCATTAAGAAGACCTTCAGAACACCTGACTGGGCCCTTTCCAAAACCTCCTTTTTAAGTATATTGTTTATGTGGTGTCTAAGCTGGAAGAACCTGTAAAGGTCTTGATTTATTAGGCCTTGTTTTTTCAAATCTTCAAAACTTCTTAAGATTTGCCCTTTAAAAAAATCGTAATATTTTATCAGCCCTTTCTCCTTCCACTTTTTAAATCTGGTGTCTGTTTTATTAGGAGTAAAGTCCTGATCATAGGCGATCCATTGCAGAAGTCGATAGGGCTCTTTAGTTTGATTCTCTCTGACTATCTTAAACCAAATTTTTAGCGGGGTCTCTATCCACGGGTTAGTGTTATTCAAAAGCTTAGGTAAGGCATTGTTCCCTATTATCGCCTGTAGGGGGATGCCACTTGTTATTTGGCATTCGATCTCCTTCCATTGTGCAGTGTAGACTGGGTTACATATCTCTACTAAAGTTTTAATTTGTGCGGCTTTAAAGTAGTCCCTGATATTTGGCAGCGCGAGCCCACCTTTGTCTTTGTTTAGCTGTAGGGTTCTATATCTGATTCTAGGTCTCTTGCCCTGCCATATGAATCTTGAGATCCTTCTGTCCAGCTCCTGCCATGTTTTTTTGGGAGGTTCTACCGGTATTGTTTGGAAAAGGTATAGAAGACGTGGAAGTATATTCATTTTGACTGCTTCAATTCTTTGTGCAGTACCCAAGAATGGTATCATATTCCATCTTGCTAGGTCAGATTTTATTTTTGTCACCAGTGGATCATAGTTTAGTGATATAATTTTGTTGAGTTGTTTCGGGATATTGACCCCCAGATATTTCATAGATTCCGACTCCCAGTTAGTTTTGAGTTTGCTTAGTGAATAATGATTTGGGTCATAGTTGAATGTTAAAACTTGGGTTTTATGCATGTTTAATTTGTACCCCGATAAATCTCCATACTCTGAAAAAACTGAGGTTAGTTCTGGTAAAGAAGTGTCCGGCTGCCCTAGGTATATTAAAATGTCATCAGCAAAGAGTGCTATTTTATGTTCCTTCTGACCAAGTGTAATACCTTGAATTTTTTGGTTTTGTCTTATCCATTGGCTCAGAGGTTCTATGAAGATTGCAAAGAGCAGTGGAGACAGGGGGCAGCCCTGACGACATCCTCTTTCCAGTTCAAAAGATGATGATAAATTACCGTTAATCCTTATTTTAGCTGTTGGTTTTTTATATAATGCCTGTATAGTTCTAATGAAGTTGTTATGAAAATTGAAACTGGATAAGATTCTATATAGAAAAGACCAGTCAACCGAATCGAATGCTTTTTCAGCATCTAATCCCAATATGACTGCATTTAAGTTATATTTTTTTATATGATGAATTATGTGTAGAGTGCGTCGAATGTTGTCTTGTGTCTGTCTTTGTCTTATAAAACCTGTTTGGTCTAAATGAATTAGGTCTGTCAGTATATTTTCTAACCTTTTGGCAAGGATAATGGTAAAAAGCTTATAGTCCTGATTTAGTACACTGATTGGTCTGTAGTTGGAGCACTCTAGTTTATCCTTTTCAGGTTTAGGTATAACTGCAATGACCCCTTCTCTCCAGGAGGGGGGGATTTCCCCTGTGTGGAGGACATAATTAAATGTTTTCAGGAGGAGAGGAGATAGTTGCTGTTTAAAGGTTTTGTACCACTCTGCTGTATAGCCATCAGCTCCTGGGGATTTGTTAGCTTTAAGTTTCATAATTGCTTTTTCCAATTCTTTAGGATGTATTTCTGACAGTAGTGTTTTATTTTGTGACTCCGTAAGTTGGGGAAGGTTTAATGTGTTTAGGAATGCCTCGGATGCGTTTTTATGTTTTTTGTGGGAGTATAAGTTCTTATAGTAATTCTCGAAGTTTTTAAGAATATCCTGAATTCTGAATTTTATTTCCTTTGATACTGGGTCTCTGATTTTGTAGATTGCTCTTTCTGTTTGATGTTTCCTCAATTTATAGGCTAGCAATTTTGCCGATTTACTGCCTGCTTCATAGTATTTTTGTTTCAGAAATGTAAGTTTCTTCTGGATTTCTATTGTGTAGATCTCAGTTATTTGGTTTTTAATTTCCTTAATCTTGAGCGAGTCAGTAGAATGAGTGTTGCCTTTGTGTTCTTTTTCTAGGTTCCTAAGTTCTGACTCTAATGTGGATAGTTTTTCTTGTCTTAGTTTCTTTTGGGTTGCCAGTTTTGCAATAATCTTTCCTCTTATTACAGCTTTGCATGCATCCCACAGTATTAAAGGGGATACTTCTCCATTATCGTTATCTTCCAAATATCTGAGAATATCTGATTCCAATTCATCTTTCAATGGTCCTTTCAGGACATTTGAATTTAACCTCCAAGAAAATGTATTATTTGTGTATTTTTGGATATTTAAGTCCATGTAGATCGGACTGTGGTCAGAGAGATCCATCAGTCCTATTTTACATGTTTCTACTCTTCCAATGTCTCTATTAAACATAAAAAAAAATAGTCAATCCTTGAGTAAGATGAATGTGGAGTTGAGTAAAATGTATAGTCTTTTACACTGGGGTTGAGTTCCCTCCACACGTCACAGATTCCCAATTCTTTTAGTAGCATCCGAGTCTTCCTGTTTTGGGTGTTATTTTGATGTGGGGAATTACCAGAAGCTTCCCAGTATGGATTCAGTCTAAGATTGAAGTCCCCACCACATATCACTAAACCTTGAGCTTTAGTTATCATTAGGTCGAATACATTTTTATAAAATTTCCAGTTAGCCCCTGGGGGAGCATACACATTCAGCAGGGTGATATCTTCTCCCACTAGCCGCCCAGTTACCAAACTGTATCTCCCTTCTTTATCTTTGTGTTCTGATTTTTTTTCAAATGTAATTTTGGTTGATATCAATGTCGCTACTCCCCTCCTCCTCCCTAATTTATATGAAGATGAAGAGATCATTTTAAACCCTTGTCTACTGAGTTTATTGTGTTCCATGTCTGTTAGGTGGGTTTCTTGTAAAAATATTATTCCTGCTTTGTCTTTTTTCATTTTGCCTAGAATCTTGGATCTTTTAACTGGATTCAGGATTCCTTTTACATTATATGAAATTATTTTGGTTACACCCTGTTTCTCCATTGTGTTGTTTTGTTTAGTATAACTGTGTGGTGGCCCTCTTTTGTGCTACTCAGAAACTGAAAGAACATTAAAAACAAGAAAAACATTAAGAACATAGTGTAAAAAACTTTAAAACAAAAAGCTGTCATAAGAACTTCCTGAGCTGAGGTCTTTTTAAAGACCCTGTAAGAGCCTTGATGGAGTGAAGGCCCTGAGGGAAATTCCTCAAACTCTGTTACGTGTTGAGGGCCCTCTCTTACCACTGAAAGTAGTCCCATGCTTTTAACGTGAGTTTCAGAACCCAATCCAAACTTGTAATGATTTTTTTTTTTTCCTTTTATGCCTAAACCCTGTGAAATTGTGTGCACCCTCCCACCCCCATCACATCAAACATTCACGCAAAAACAGTATTTGTTAGTATGAGGAGAACATGTGGATTATTGTCACATTTCTATTTTAACAAGTTTTTTTTTTTTTTATTACAAAGACTTATTTGTTTCAAATAATATGATTGTTCCATGAAATGTTTTACCACATGCTGAATATGCATCTCCTTTAAAGTTTGTTACCTTGTATGAGGGGGGTTGGATGTGCGGATTGATTCAAGAGAAAAGAAAAAAAAAAAAAAAAAAAAAAAAGGTCGCTATTCCAACCTGAAAACGGATAGTTTATCCGCGACGCTCTGGTGCTGGGTTTCCCGCTGCTGGTCCGTGGATTTTGAGGGTCTTTGTGTTGTCCATGTTTGCGCTTTGATCTTCTCACTCGGGTCTGCTGCAGGTTTAAATACCGTTACCGGGAGCCCTCTTTTCGCCATGTCAGCTGTTGCTTCTTCCGCCGAATTATAGAGACACGTTTCATCGCCGTAGAAGACCCTTAACTTCGCAGGAAATGGTGTCTGAAAGCGCAGTTTCTTCTCTCTTAACACCTTTTTCGCGTCATTGTATTCCCTGCGCTTTTTAAGGACCTCCGGGGCGTAATCGTGTTCCACGTAGACTTTTTTCTCCTGGTGTATAAATCCTTTTTTCTGCCAGGCCAGTCTTACAACCTCTTGTTTTATTTTGAAATTGGAAAATCTTACCAACACCGAACGTGGGGGCGCTTCCGCCGCCGGCCTAGCAGCTAATGAACGATGTGCCTTTTCTATCTTCAAGTCGGTGGTTTGTGGAATATCCAATTTCTCTCTTAGTAAGGATTCCACGCATTCTGCCATTGAGTTAAAACCATTTTCGGTTCCTTCTATCAGACCATGAATTCTTATGTTGTCTCTTCTTTGTTTTCCTTCTTGGTCGGTTAGCTTAGCCTCTATAGCTGCTTGTCTTTTGCGTAGGTCTAGCACAGAATCTTCGAGCACTTTTATTCGATCTTCTGTTTCCAAGATTCGGTTCTCGGCCTGGTCCACTCTGCTGTTTGTCCTTTTCAATTCTTCTCTGAATTCCCGAAATTCGGCCGTAACTTCTCGGCGAAATCGTCGTAGCTCCTCAAATAGTGATTTCAGGCTAACCCTTTTGTTAGCTATCACCAGTTCCTCGTCTTCTGAACGGAGATCTTCCAGTTCAGATTCTCCGGCCGATACGTGTCCTGGCCTGGAGAATTTCAGTTTCTTCTGTTTTCCTTTAGACATGATGATTTTGTCTTTTGATTTTCACTCCTCCAAAAATCCGTTAAGTTTGATTTTCAAGGTGTTATCCTGGATTGGGTCTGAGAGCTTTAGTGTTAAGCTGCAGTCGCCATGGCGTCCAGACCGGAAGTCATAGCCAGCAATTTTAATGAGTATTTTATCAAATCGGTACAAGAACTGGGACTGAATTTTACCCAAACATACCTGCACCAAATTAAAATAAATCATAAGTCTTTATTAGTTCCACAAAGGGGAAATTCCAACATTACAGCAGCAAAGGGATAGCAGCACTCAGAGCAATAGTTAATAAGATAAGAACTGGTTAGCCAAAGCAGTAGGTGAATATATGTACATAGTCATGTGAAAAAATTTGAACACCCCTTTAAATATTCAGTTCTTTATAAAGAAACATTCACGTATCTATGTCTAACCTTGTTTTTGTTTTTACTTGCATTTTTTAAAAAGTTAATATAGCCATTGTAAGTGGGAATGAATGTGGGGGTGTCCTAAAATAGATGGGGGTGCCCTAATTTATTCTTCACTGTTTGTTTAGAATTACATTTTACAGGAAATTTGAAAAAAAAAGTCTTTTAATTCATTTTTAATTGTTTAGTTGTATTGCGTGAATCTCCCAGTATTTTTAACATTGAAATTAAATATCCATATGTCCAAATATGTTTAAAAAAAACACACAGGGTCATACAGGGTGTCCTAATTTTTTCACAGAGTAATCCCATTACCTTTATCAGTTTACTCCAGTAATCAGTTTACTCGTGACCATGTAAACAGGGTCACTGTCTCCATTGCAATAAAGTCAGCTGCATTTTGTTAAAATATGTTGTACATAATCAGGTTTACCTCAGAGCAGATGCAGAATCTAGTCAGAGCCACAAAGAAGCCTCCATTTATACAGTCTATGGCACAACCACAAACACCAGCAACAAGAACCAGAACTACACCAAAACATTCAAAAAATACAGAAACTACAAATGCTGAAATTAGCTGCCACTTGAGTGCAAAACACGTATGTGGACTATACATTAAAATGAATTTGAAAAACTTAAAAAAAAAAAAATTAAATGCCACTGCTACTCCACTCTTACTAACTGATTTAACACTATGTCAGCCGAAACTGGAAGCTCCGCCCATAATCGTTCTACGGCACCCCCAGGAATAAGGTGGATAAATACGATAATTTTCGTATATCTGGCAACACTGTTCAGAAACCTGGACTTGATCACACTGTGGGCTATTTCAGGCCAATCTTCAAGCTGCCTTTTCTCTCAAAAAGAAAATAGTTTATTTTCAGTTGAAGGCTTTTTTTTGGCTGAGCATGATGTCCTGGAGGAGTTTCAGTCTGGCTTTAAAACCCTTCATTGCACAGTCAGCTCTGTTCAAGGTATTCAGTGATGTCCTTCTGATGTCTGATTCTGGTGGTTATGGGATTCTTGTCCTACTTGATCCAACCGCTGCCTTTGAGACAATGGACCGTGACATTTTAATGTCTCATCTTCGCCATCTTGTGGGGATTTCTGGTACTGCTCTGGAATGGTTCGGGTCCAGCTTGGCAGACAGAACCAAGGCTGTGTCTCAGTTCAGGTGTGACAGCCCCATAGACCGCGGCCCTGTAGGCCAGAACACTCAGACGTCGGTAGGCTGCATCTAAAGGCTGATGTATGGCTGGACGTATGTTTGCGTGGGCACGCGCTACCCTGTTGCCTAGCAACCATGACAGCTTCTGTTGAGGTTTTTTTGCTGACATTTTTGACAGAGAACTTTATTTTTCGTTTTCTATTATTGTATTGTCTTTACCTTTTACTTGAGAATTTTCACCAGACAGAAGACCATGACAAATAAAATAAGACTTTAACTCCTGTTAAAGTCAGCAGGTAGAATTAAGGTAAAACCACAAAATAGGTAAATTAATTTTTATTACTTTAAATAATACCAATTAAATTGAACTCCAACATATAGTCTTAATTACATGACCAGAAGAAAATATGGAAAGTTACCGTTATCATGTATTAACATTATGCAGCTAAATAATTAGATGTTCTGCCTTGTATCAGCTCTGACATTTAGTTTCTAATGTTCTACAGCAGATCAGTTCTGTGCTGCAGGATGATGAGCCTCAGTGATGTTCAGCAGCAGGAGAACAGATTCCATCTTTAGCTTCATCTCAGTTGGACCATCTCAGTAAATTAGAAAATCAGGATTTATCATTTAATTTTAAAACTGTAATCATTATTATCAATATTAAATCAGGTTTAAAATGTTTCACTCTGTGTAATAAATGTATAAGTCTATTTTAGAATTAGCTTGCAAAAAATCATCTTTTCAATTCAATTCAATTCAACTTTATTTATATAGCGCCATTTCACAACAACAGTCATCTCATAGCACTATCAACTGTAGGGGGAACCCCCACAGTTGCAGAAAGACCCCAGCAATCAGGCGATCCCCTGTGAGCAAGCACTTGGCAACGGTGGAGAGGAAAAACTCCCTTTTAACGGGAAGAAACCTCCAGCAGAACCAGGCTCAGGGAGGGGCAGTCATCTGCTGCAACTGGCTGGGGGGTGAGGGGATAGAGAAGAAGAAAAGAACAGACATGTAGAGAGCAAACAGCACGATGGGGACTCAATCTATGGGAGAGAACAAACAAATGTTAATGACCAGCAAAAAAAATATTTCATAGAGAGTGAGGAAAGGAGTGAGGCCCAGTGCATTACTGGAGGTCCCCCGGCTGACTAAACCTATTAGCAGCATAACTAAGGGAGGGTTCAGAAACACATGATCCCTCCCTAATTGTAGGCTATATCAAAAAGGTAGGTTTTAGCCCTATTCTTAAAAACAGAGATCGAGTCTGACTCCCGAATCCAGATTGGCAGCTGATTCCACAGGAGAGGAGCTTTTCAAAAAAACTGCTTCACTGAAATACAGTTTTTCTAACTATTAACAGTAAACATACAATATTTTTATTTAGCTTGTTTCATTTTACAAAGTAAACTGCTAAAAAATCGCAATCAATAAAACAATTCATCAGGTCTCTTTTATTGTAGTTATTTCAGTCAGATATCAGTTTTTAAATCTTGAGTCCAGCCCGTTCTCTCCACAGCTGACCCTCAGTTCCTGCAGGTTCTCCACCATGGACCTCAGAAATAAACCAGAAAAAAAGAAAAAAAAAATCTGAGAACTCTGATTATCACTTCAGATGTGATGCAACATTTTCAAGATCATCCATCCATCCATCCATCTTCTTCCGCTTAATCCTTTTCGGGTCGCGGGGGGCTGGAGCACAGATGTCCTGTCCCTCCTCAGCTTCATTAACTGCTCCGTTTTCTCTAAAAATAACCTCAGGTGGGCAAATAAATAGCATTGTGGAGGAGGAAATCAGACGAGGCAACGAGCTGACAACGCAGAACTTTATTCTGCTTCAACAGGTACGGACTGCCCTGGGTCCCACGGCAACCACTTTTATACTCTTTATTCCCGCCTTTGGGATCCAGGGAGTGAAACATTAACATATGGGACACAAGACATGTACACACATCAACATACAGTACACAGAGCATGACTTATTATCATACTGGTATCTTGGTACCTCAGCAGAGCTATTGCCATTATTAAGGACTGCACTCATCCAGGTCATGATTTCTTTCACTTGCTCCCCTCAGGACAGCGGTACAGACCCCATAAAACCCGGACTACCAGGTTTAATCATAGTTTTTCCCAACAGCAGTACGTATTTTGAATGGACTTATGTAACACATACAGACTGCTGATGTTATTTTAGGTTATTTTGTGGCAATAACCTTGTGTATAAGCTGGTCTTATTTATTTATTGCTCAGTATGTTTTTTATTATTGTTATGTACATATTTTATTAAACTTCTTTAGGTATCATTGTTTTAGGCATTATTGTTGTAATTATGAGAAATGTTAAATTCATGAATGCGAGTGTGATAGTTTGTTTTAGGGAGCAGCATCTCAATTTCGTTGTATTGTTTTTTAACAATGGAATGACAAAAAAGGCACTTTGACTTTACTTTTGTGCCCCGGTGACCTCAGATGTGAACCCTGTCACAGCAGGGGCAAGGGCACCTCTTGTCTAGTGTAAAAACCCCCTAGTGCTACGGCGCCCCTCGTTGTCTCCGCTCCTCTCTTCACTATTACCATTTCTCACCTCCCTCTTCCCCCCAAGCTCAAGCCCTGGGTGGAGTGCCACCTGCTATCATATCACCACACAGCACCCCCCCCCCCCCCGAACACCCAGAAAGGGCCCTACCCCTCTGGTCCTTTGCTTGAGCAAGCATCCGTAGCAGCTGTAGCGAGGAACTGCCAGTCCGTTCAAAGTGCCTTCCTGACGAGGTGTGTGGGAGGAAACATTGGTCTGTGGAGGGGGAGAGGGTGGGGCAGGGACACAGTTTCTTGAGCACGGGTCTCTGCCAGGGGAATACCGACCTGTGGACTGGTGCGATGTCCGCACCGGGGATCTTGGGCCAACACCACCTGTTCGTCTAATCGGGCTTAAGGCTGTCAATGCAGATGGTCTCCTTGCACCCCCCCCCCCCCCCAAGTCTAACACAAAGTGTTTTGCCCCTGTTTCCAGCACTCTGAATGGGCCATTGTATGGTGGATGCAGCGGGTTCTGTGTGCATCGTGCCTGACAAAAACAAATTTGGCGTTCTGCAAGTTCTTTGGAACGAAGGTGCGGGGAAAACAATGGTGCGCTGGGCCCGGCACGTTGGCAGCCCCTGTACTGTGAAAAAATTGCGCGGGCGGATCAGTCCCGGGTGTGGGGCTCTCCGGGAAAAAATTCCCCAGGGATCCGCAACGGCTGAGAAAAAATGGGCTCTGCCAGGGAAGCTGCCAACTCTTCCTTAGGCGCAGAGCGCAACCCCAATAGGACCCAAGGCAGGCGATTGACCCAATTTGCATCCATGAGCGAGGCTCTGAGCGCTGCTTTAAGCGACCTGTGAAAACGTTCACACAGCCCATTAGCCTGGGGGTTGTACACGGTGGTGTGATGAATCTTGACCCCCAGGCTATCAGCCATTGCGGTCCAGAGTTCCGAAACAAATTGCGGACCACTGTCGGAAGTGATGTCCGACACGGAGCCAAACAGTGCGACCCAAGCTGACAAAAACGGCCAGCTACCTTGGCGGACACAGTGGAAGCCAGCAGGACCACTTCTGGCCAACGTGTGGTGCGGTCCACGATTGCCAAAAGGTGTGTGAAACCTTGCAATGGTGGAAGGGGTCCACTAAATCTACGTGTACGTGGTTGAACCTCCTGGCTGGAATTTGAAATGGCTCGAAGGGGGCTTTGGTGTGCTTGTGCACCTTAGCCCGCTGGCACACGACGCACACTGCACCCCATTCTTTCACATCCCTGTGTAGGTGAGGCCAGACAAATTTTGCCCCCACCAGTTTAACTGAGGTGCGCACCCAGGGATGTGAAAGGGAATGGACAGACTCAAAAACACTGTGGCGCCAAGAGCTCGGAACCACTGGGCGGGGGGTGGCCGGTAGAGACATCGCAGAGCAAGGGAGGGCCACTCTTCTTGCACCACCCTGCTCTCCAGTTTTAATCCAGTAGCCACGGACTGGAGCACACAAATGTCTGCATCCCCGGTTTGGTCGGTGGCCATGGTAGGAAAATCTATTCCCATGTAGACCAGGGAGACTAACGTGCGTAACAGGTAGTCAGCCATGACATTAAGCTTACCGGCTACGTGTTGGATGTCGGTAGTGAATTCTGAGCTTGCGGCCAAGTGCCGTTGCTGCCGAGCCGGCCACGGTTCTGAAACTTTGGACATAGCATACGTTAGTGGTTTGTGATCAACAAACATGGTGAACTCGCGGCCCTCAAGCCAAAACTTGAAATGGCACGTAACCAGGGGGAGAGCCAACAACTCCCGGTCAAACACTCTGTATTTGCACTCGTTGTTGCACAAGGTATGGCTGAAAAATGTGAGTGGCTGCCACTACCCAGTGACATACTACTCCACCACTGCCCCTATCGCAACGTCAGATGCGTCTGTGGTGAACGCTATCCACGTTGACAGGGTTGGGTGGGCCAGCAAAGTCACGTTAGCGAGCGCTGTTTTGGCGTTTGTGAAAGCCTGGATCCGCTCGGGGGTCCACTCAATGCTTTCCGCGGGCTTCTTTTTTTGAGCGCGCCATACAGCAGTTGTAGCAGCTGGGCTGCCCCAGGGAGGAAACGGTTGTAAAAACTGACCATTCCCAAAAATTCCTGTAGCGCCCTCACGGTCTGTGGATGTGGAAAATCTGACACTGCGCATACTTTATCTGGCAGCGGAATTGCACTCTCTGGCAAGATGCGGTGGTCCAAAAAATCAATGATCAGCAGCCCAAACTGGAACTTTGCCGGGTTAACGATCAGCCTGTGCACTTCCAACTGTTGGAAGACCTGTCTGAGATGGGCAAGAAAAACTTGAAGAGGCCAAAAAGAGGCCAAAAGAGACTTGTAAAAACTTGAAGAGGCCAAAAGGAGTTAATACCGCGATTTTGGAAACGTCCTCTGCGTGGACCAGGACCTGGTGGTAACCACGGACCAGGTCCACTTTTGAAAAAATGCGTGTCCGGGCCAGGTGCATGCAAAAATCCTGGATGTGTGGGATAGGATATTGGTCATGTTCCGTGGTGTTGTTCAAGTGTCGGAAATCGCCACACGGCCGCCACGACCCATCAGCCTTAGGCACCATGTGCAACGGAGATGCCCAAGGACTGTTGGAGCGCCTAACGATGCCTAATTGCTCTAGGTTAGCAAACTCCTCGTGCGCACTGGCTAGTTTAACCACGTCCAGGCAGTGAGGGCACACGTATACAGGTGGACGTTGTCGTTGTGATAAAATGCTCAACCTCGTGTTTGGTTACCGCAGAGGAAAAGGTGGGAAGCGTGAATGCTGGGAACTCTGAAAGCAAACGCTGATACTTACCCCCTGGAGCTAGAACATTAGCGTGTGTTGGTAGCCCAACTCTCCGAGCTATGCAGGGCAAGGAGGAAAAACGTCTGTTGGCAAAATCGACTAACAGTCCGTAAGCACACAGAAAATCAACCCCCAAGATGAGAAATGGACATGCAGCTACCACAAACTCCCAATGGTAATTGCGTCCATGTAAGCAAATAGTCACCGTCCTTTCTCCAAACGTCCTGATGTGGGATCCGTTGGTGGCCGTAAGAGTCGGGCCGCTGCCTTCTGCCAACCAGTCTGCGCTGACTGGCAAAATGAGGCTCTTCTGGGAGCTGGAGTTCACCAGAAAACGTCTCCCAGAACGTTCTCCCTGTCACCAGCAGTCGCAGCTGCTACTGGTTGCCTCCTTTCCCGGCTTTCTTGAAGTGGCATAGCGGCAGACAACGTTGCGCTTCCTTGCCAAAACGGTGGTGATAAAAGCACAGGATCCTGGTCCCATGTCTCCGGGTGGCCGTCCCTGCCACCACCATCGGCTCCTCGATCTCGCTGGATTCCTTTGAAGATCCCGGTGTCACTGCGTGCACGCTGAGAGCCCTGTTTGAAAGGATGATGCAATCTGCTTCTTGTGCGAGCACACGGTAGTTCCTGGTCACCAGCAGCAGTGAGTTAGTGAGGATCGCCCATGCTGTAGCTGGTAGGTTCCTGTGGAAGAGGTGGGTGAAGAGGAAGAATCCGTTGTCCCTACCCATTAGTGCGAGCATGCTCTCCATAAGGTCCACAGCCGATCTGTCACCTAACTCCGAGCATGTGAGGAGTTTTTCTGCCCTCTCCCTGTCCGAAAGGGTATAACATTGCAGCAGTGTCTGCTTGAGAGCGTTGTATTTACCCTGAGTTGGTGGGTCCTGGAGCAGGTTCATGATTTGTTGCATGGCACGCGCGTTCAGTGCAGCTACCACATGATGGTATCTGGTGTCGTCCGTAGAGATTCCACGGAGGGCAAACTGGGCTTCCACATGCAAAAACCAAGCGGCCAGATTGTGGAGCCAAAAGTCTAGGAGCCTGACTGTGATGGCACACGCAGCGGTGTGTGGCTCCCACGGGAGTGTTTCCACTTAGGTGCTCAGCTCGTTGTCCATTTCACGTCTTAAGGTCACCAATGTGGAGGAGGAAATCAGACGAGGCTACAAGCTGATGACACAGAACTTTATTCTCCTCCAACAGATACAAACAGACTGCCCTGGGTCTCAAGGCAACCACTTTTATACTCTTTATTCCCGCCTTTGGGGCCCAGAGTGTGAAACAATAACATATGGGACACAAGACATGTACACATATCAACACAGAGTACACAGAGCATGACTTATTACCATACTTTCTCGCCCCGGTGACTTCAGGTGTGAACCCTGTCACAGCAGGGGCAAAGGCACTTCTTATCTAGTCAAAAAAACCCTAGTGCTATGGCGCCCCTCGTTGTCTCCGCTCCTCTCTTCACTATTACCATTTCTCACCCACCCCCCCCCAACCTCAAGGCTTGGGTGGAGTGCCACCTGTTATCGTGTCACCACAACATCAACTTTCCGATGTCTCTAGGGGACTTTAGAAGTTATCTTAAAGCAAGTTATTTCAACTATGTTAAACAGTGTTTTTATATTACTACATTAGTTAATAAATTAGCAGTAGTGGGAAAAAAAGGTTTGACTTCAGAAAAAATAACAGTTCAACATGTTTAATTAATACATTAAGTGAAGCATACAGCACATCAGAAAAAATGTCACGCCACATGAGTTTAGATAATCAGATGTTTCTGTTTTCTGGATTATTGGTGTTTTCACATTCAAGCTGCTGCAGAATTCAAGCAAAAAACTTACTTTGAACTGTTTCTGACTTCGTTTTGCTTCTGCGTGAGCCAAGGGGGGGGGGGGGAAGCCAAGCTGAGCCATGCAGTGAATGCTGGGATGTCATATGCAGGTGAGCGCTCGCCCCTCCCATCCTGTTGAACTTTCCCCTAGCTCTGCAGGCAGTCAGCTCACCTGCGGGACTGGACACACCTGCCGCCTCTTCCTTGCCAGCGCTTATAAGGACCATCTAGTGAAAGCTTCAGCGCTGACTCATTGGGTAAACTGCCTGCTTCAGCGAGTAAGTGTTTGGTTTTGTCCTAACTCCCCGTTTGCTTTTACACAGCACACGGAGAGGGGAGAAATAATGAGGATCTACGTGCTAGAGTTACACCACACACATTTATTAAACACAAAAAACTGATGACAAACAGTTCCCAAACAAGGTGAAGACTTACAAGAAATACACAAACACTTACAGTTGGTGTCCGGGGGCCGGTATCGCCCCACGAACGCATGAGGAGAAACGTGTACCCATGCTGGTGTCCCACAGCCGGTATCGCTGAGTGGGTGCCAGAGAACCACGAAGTGCGCGGGGTGGATACACGTCGTTGAGGTCCTGACACAGACCGTACACTGACAAGACAATACAATACAATGACCCAGCAATGTGTGACTGGCAAAAAGCTGCTTAAATACACACATTGCTGGTAATGGTGAAATGAGGAGCACCTGGGCGAGGCGCGGGAAGACGGCACACGGGAAAGGGAACAGCTGGTGAAGATGAGAGAGGGGGCGTGGCCGGACCGGCGAGCTGTCAGCAGCGCTCACAGAAAGTAGGTCATAGCAGCTGTCTAACAGCAGCCGGTCAGACAGTGGCTATGTGTAAGGAAGGCAGACTGAAATGCATAATATACACATAAACAGTGGCACTTAACCCCACAGGGACGTCAGGACCGAGCCGGCTTGGTTTGCCCCCGGCTCGGCTCCTGACAGGTTTTGTTGAGAGAGAAATATCACTCACGTTTCCTCTCCTCTTCTCCTTTTTCAGGTTGCTGCCATATGTGCGGTGTGCTTCCGGGGATTGTTGTGCACTCACCAGCTCCATCATCCTCACCCCACCTCAGCTTCCTCACTCCACCCGGTCAGGCCATTCTCAACCTACCGCTGACCAGCTTCATCCCGCTGGTTCGTCTATTCCTGTTGGTGCTCTGTCGGGTTCTCTGTTTGGTTCATGTAAGTTGCCTATTTGGTTTCCCACATCACCATATCCCTGCTCTGGTTAATCACTCTTGTCCTCCCCACAGGCCATGTCTTCCTCTGGCGAGTGACGTTTTCTCTGCAAGAGCTTCTCTTTCGAAATTTATCAATAAACCATTTAAACTAGCTTCTCTGTGTTTTGAGTGTTTTCTCTGGTGTTGCTCGTTACACGTGACCAGTTCCTTCTGCCAATATGACATGGGATATGTTAGGGCCACAAGGATACTCTTCATGTATCCTTCGCTTTTGGGGTTTTGAAGGCTGCATTTGTTGGCCGCATGTGAAGAAGAACACGGAATGGCTTGGATGCAGCACAGTGACATACCTGGCCTAGAAATGTGCACTTGGAGGACGCAGAACCTGAACTGAGAGACAGCCCATCCTCCTCTTCCCTGTTGTGTGGGCTCCCACAGAGCTCAATTTTACGGCTCCTGCTCTTTTCACTTTACATATCTACTTCCACTAGGATCAAGAAAGCATAACTCAAAAAAATGAAACACTGACTTTAATTTTTTCTTGTCAGCTGGTCCCATCTAAATGAATTATGATAAGAGAACATAAAATATTACTTTGATCTAACATAACAATGTTGTATTACCATCACACAATAACTACACTACTCATAAAAAGTTAGGGATATTTGGCTTTCAGGTGAAATTTCAGGATGCGCCTAAAATGCACTAGAACCTTTACAGGTGAACTTAATTTGACCTTCTCTAACCTTTTGAATGCACATGTCCAACTGTTCTGTGTTTCAGTGCTTTTTGCATAACTTGCTGTTCTCAAAGGCTCAATTCCGATTTTTATGCCGAGATTCCAATTTTTTTTTCATTTCTGTGTGTGTGGGCGTTCACATTATAATTTAAATGCAACCCCCATCAGACTCCAGTGTGAACGGTCTGCAAATGACCCACGTGCACAGGTCACTTTTTTCTCAACATGGCGGTGCTGAGCTGTGCAGCGGCTTCTCAAGCTCCCAGTGAAATTCCTTTCTTACGGACAGTGTGTGTGTGTGTGTGTGTGTAGTCCATTACAGTGTGGTATGGCAGCTGCCCTGCGCTGGATAAGAAGGCACTGCAGGGTGGTCAGTACAGCCAGGAAGATTACTGGGTGCAGCTTCCCATCCATCAGTGAAATTTACATAAGACGCTGCAGGAGCTGGGCCTCTGGGATCATAATGGACCATACCCACTCTTCATCTGGACTGTCTGCCCCTCTGCCCTCTGGGAGAAGACTGTGCAGCATCAGGACAAGAATCTCTCGACTGAGGTCCAGCTTCTTTCCTGAGGCTGTCCGACTAATGAACAGTTCATGAGCATGTCTATTAGCACACACGGACTCCATATTGCTACTTCAAAGTGCAACTTGTGTTTGAAGTGCAATTTTTTTGCTTGTTTTTAGTAGTTAGGCCTTTTTAATCTATTTTTATTCTATTTATTAGTATTTTTTATTCCATAGTATATTCTCTGAGCCTTGAGTACAAATTTCATTCTTTCATGCCTGTATGTATTGGAATGACAAAGCATCATCTCCCATCTCATCTCAAACCGTAACGTCAGACAGTGTTGTGTTTATGGACGTAAATATGAGCCCTGAACGATTGAGGGAGATGGAGCTTCTTCACCTTGATGCAGCACAGAAAAATAAAATGTTAAAATCATTCAGAAATGATTATGCATAAAATAAATATGAGACCAGCTTCATTCCTCTACAGGCCAGATGACCGCTGTGATCAGCTCTGCTTTAACAAAACTGATCGATTAAACAGCTTGCTTGAAAATGACACCCTGTGTTTCAGTGGGATTACCTGTATAAATAAGGTGAGTAATAAATAGACAGCGTGGCTCGGACCAGCAGCGTAACACCGGTCCCGCACAGGAAGGAGAAGCCACCAGAGACTTCCCCCTCCTGGACTGTGTTTCCTTGTATCCCCATATCTGGCCATTCTGCTCCACAGTCATGTCGGAATTAACTTTACATTTTAGATATTACAGCGGCCAGGACTCACGGTGTGCTGTTTACAGGGAAAAAGGAATTTGCAGCATCCAGTAAATGTGGCGTTACTGTGCACCTGTAATGCTTGTCTCACAGTTTCAGCCCCAACCACCCCCCCCAAAAAAAAAAAAAATTAAGTTGCTGTGCAATCGGACCTTCAAAATTATGATCCAGTAATAAAGAGAAGAAGATTGATTAAAAAGAGTGCACAGATGAGCTGTGTCTGCCATGCTGCTGCAGAATTGTCATGTCTGTCTCATTTCAATTAGGAAAAAGTCAGATGAAATATGACATGACCGTTCAGACAGAGGTCGCTTGGAAAAACATCAGATACGTATCCGAATTAGGGCCACATATGAAAGTGGCCTGGGTCTGGTGTGAAAAAACGGATGTGTGCTGTTCAGGCTGTCATTAAAAAAATCAGACATGGGTCACATGTGCAAAAATGTCAGAATTGGGCCACTTTTGTCTGCAATGTGACCATTGCCTAACAAGGTGCTTTATGGCAAAATTCATAACAGATGTTTGATCCATGAATCGACCAATAAATGTTCTGGTTCAATTAGAAATGGTATTTAAACAGTCCTCTTCATCATGCTGTTCACATTTTGACATCATGAGAGCAAGATGACATCGACGAATAATTGATCAACAGTACATTGCCATTGCGAGACTTCAAACAGGACGTTCTCTGAGGGAAGTGGCCACTGAGCTTAGAGTGTCACAGAGTGCCATCAGCAGGTTGCAACAGAGATACAGAGAGACTGGAAGAGTCACAGAAAGGCGTAGAAGTGGACGTCCTTTGGCTACAGTGCCCTGTGGAACCGGATGATGAATGCCACTCTACTCCTGGCACATTTAAAAGAGGTGAGAGGCACCCAATTGTCACGTCAGACCATTCAAAACTGTTTACAGTACATCAGCGTGGTCTGCATGCTAGATGACCTGCAAGGGTGCCTGACCACACCACCAGGCACAGGCATCATAGTTTTGCATGAGCCAGGAAGCATTTACGCTGGACAAGGGACCAATGGGCCTTAGTGCTGTTCTGATGAAAGTTGATTCACGTTGAGCAGAAATGATGGCCACCAATGATGTTGGAGACGTCAAGGAGAAAGCTATGCAACAGCCACTGTTGTCACCAGATGAACCTTTGGTGGTGGTGGTGTTATAGTCTGGGCAGGTGTGTCTAGTCAATACAGAACTGCCCAACACCTTGTGAATGATACAGTGACAAACCGATACTACCTGAATAACATCATTAATCCAGTCAATGTGCCCCTACATGAACAACACAGGCCTAATTTCATCTTCATGGATGGCAATGCTTGAGCTCATCAAGGTTGCATCATTAAGGAATGGCTGCTGGAGGCTGGGGTACCTCAAATGGAGTGGGCTGCTCTTTCTCCTCACCTGAATCCCATAGAAAACCTATTGAATGAGCTGAGTCACCGTGTAGAGGCTTGTAACCCTGCACCCCACAATCTCAGTGACCTGAGGGCCACCCTTCAAGGAGAATGGAATGTCATGCCTTAGCAGACAATAAGTCAGACCCTCCAGGATTTCATGATGTTGCGATTCTACCAATTCCTGCGACTTCAGCAGGTCCTGCATAATTTGAATTTTGTCCAGTCACCGCAACTTTACCGCAATTTTGGCCAATCATTGTCAACTTCCGCCGATTTCGTCAATCAAATTTGTCTCTCAGTAGCGCGCACGTGTATGTCATCAATCTGACCAATCAAATGCGGCGCTGCACCGTGCTCACTTCTGTATTTACAGTGAGTATATACCAAACACATCAGCAAAAAACAGTGTGTGATTAAAAAAACACACTCACCTGCAAGTTTTCCCACATCGTTCCTTCCTCCGTCTCCCCCGGCCCGCTGGTGAACGTCTTCTCGAGTTTCCGTAATGACCGCGTATATGAAGTGCCGGGTTTGTGTTGAAAAACATCCGCCTGCCTGAAAGCACCTCCATCTTGGGAGCACGTGTGCCCAGACACGCCGTAAAACCACACAAAAAAACAAGTGAACCTAATATTACAGCAAGTGTTGTAACAGTTTTTACGTCTTTAGTGGTAAAAGTCACTACTACATCTTGTCAATGAGTTTTAAAGTTGAGACTCTCCGGTCTGGACATGAGCCAATGTGTGATTCAGGCAATCCCCGAGGACAGCCCCACAACTTACCGCAACAATAGGGAAAAAAAAATCCCACGGAATCCTGGAGGGACTGATAAGTCGACTTGTGAACAGCATTAGATGTCATTGTCAAGCTGTAATTGATGCTCAAGGGCACATGACAAGTTATTGAGACATTGACATTTTTTGTTGTGGTATACCCACCACTGTTGTTGGCTTTTGTTTCAATAAATTATTTGAGATGAAGAAATCACCACTGCATGCTTCTACTTAATGCCCTACTTTCATGATATGAGATAAGGAGAACTGCAAGTTCCGGATAGCTCCACAGGCTGGGGTATGCCTCAATCACCAGTGCCGCACTATCCCAACATTGCAGAGCCTCCTCGGGAGTGTGGGTGGAGTGAGCATCTGAGATAATGTCCTCCACTAACTCTGCTGCCCAGCACTCCACCTCATCCAGCCCCAAAACACTAAAGTCTGTGCGGACTGACATCCCCGCAAAAATGGACTTTAACACAAAATATGGGAGGAAAAGAAAAAGGCAAAACTCACAGCGGCTGGTGTCTACACTGGCAGCATCCTTCTGTCATAAATCGCCCAAACCGGGACGGACTGAAGACCCAAACACCAGCTGTGAGTTTGCAACATTTAATAACAAAAAGCACAAAAATACAAAACAACACAAAAACACAACACTTACAAAAATGGCGTGCGGGATGATGGGGCTCATGTCTGGAGATAATCGGGAGAACAGCCTGGAAGGAGCCAGGCTGTAGCGCACGGGATCGCCAGGAAAAGAAAGAACCAAGACAGAGCGCACCCATCATAACCCACAGAAACATACAGTAACGCTCAGAAGGACGCTGCGACAAGCAATTGATGCAGCAGTCCTAAAATAGGGCAAGCAGGGATAATTACAAATGATAACAGGTGTGGGTGACATGAGCAAGGATAATGAGATCAACCAATGACAGGTGTGACAGTCCGCGAACAGAATTTGACACACGGAAGTAACACTACAGTAACAACGACACTATCAAAGTAAAAGTGCAGGGGAACAAAAAGGTAACCAGCTAAATATGACTACAAATAAGAACAGTTACAAGATTCAGATCAGCAAATACAACAAAAGGGGAAATAACCACCAAGGAGAGGACAAGATACATTGGTGTGAAAGTGTTTGCCCCCTTCCTGATTTCTCATTTTTTGTGTGTTTGTCACAGTTAAATGTTTCAGATCATCAAACAAATTTAAAAATTAGATAACGATAACACAAGTAAACACAAAATGCATTTTTAAAATGAAGGTGGGAAGGGAAACAAAAATCCAAACCTGCATGGCCCTGTGTGAAAAAGTGATTGCCCCCTAAACCTAAAGACTACTTGGGCCACCCTTAGCAGTAACAGCTGCAATCAAATATTTGCGATAACTGGCAATGAGTCTTTTACAGCACTGTGGAGGAATTTTGGCCTACTCACCTTTGCAGAATTGTTGTAATTCAGCCACATTGGATGGTTTTCAAGCACGAACTGCCTTTTTAAGGTCATGCCACAGCATCTCAATCGGATTCAGGTCAGGACTTTGACTAGGCCACTCCAAAGTCTTCATTTTGTTTCTCTTAAGCCATCCAGAGGTGTACTTGCTGGTGTGTTTTGGATCATTGTCCTGCTGCAGAACTCAAGTGCGCTTCAGCTTGAGGTCACGGACAGATGGCTGGGCATTGTCCTTCAGGATTTTTTGGTCGTCAGCAGAATTCATGGTTCCATTTATCACAGCAAGTCTTCCAGGTCCTGAAGCAACAAAACAGCCCTAGACCATCACACTACCACCACCATATTGCACTGTTGGTATGATGTTCCTTTTCTGAAATGCTGTTACTTTTATGCCAGATGCAATGGGACACACATCTTCCAAAAAGTTCAACTTTTGTCTCTGTCTCTGTTAAACTTTTGAGTATTTTCCCAAAAGTCTTGGGGATCATCAAGATGTTTTCTGGCAAAACTGAGGCAAGCCTTTACGGTCTTTTTGCTCAGCAGTGGCTTTCGTCTTGGAACTCTGCCATGCAGGCCATTTTTGTCCAGTCTCTTTCTTGTGGTGGAGTCATGAACATTGACCTTAACTGAGGCAAGTGAGGCCTGCAGTTCTTTGGATGTTGTTGTGGGGTCTTTTGTGACCTCTTGGATGAGTTGTCGCTGCGCTCTTGGGGTAATTTTGGTCTGCCAATCACTCCTGAGAAGGTTCACCACTGTTCCATGCTTTCGGCATTTGTGGATGACTCTCACTGTGGTTTGCTGGAGTCCCATAGCTTTAGAAATGGCTTTATAACCTTTTCCAGACTGATAGAGCTCAATTACTTTTTCTCATTTGTTCCTGAATTTCTTTGGATCGTAGCATGATGTCTAGCTTTTGAGGATATTTTGGTCTACTTCACTTTCAGGCAGGTCCTATTTAAGTGATTTCTTGATTGAGAACAGGTATGGCAGTAATCAGGCCTGGGTGTGGCTAGAGAAATTGAAGTCAGCTTTCCAAAGATGTGATAAACCACAGTTAATTTATGTTTTAAAGGGGGTGGGCAAACATTTTTTCACACAGGGCCATGTAGGTTTAAATTTTTTTACCCTTAATAATAAACACCTTCATTTTAAAAACTGCATTTTGTGTTTACTTGTTATCTTTGTCTCATATGTAAATTTGTTTGATCTGAAACATTTACAGGTACATCTCAAAAAATTAGAATATCATGAAAAAGTTCAGTATTTTTTGTCAATCATTTCAGAAAGTGAAACCCATATATTATATAGATTCATTACACAGAGAGTGATATATTTCAAGTGTTTATTTATTTTAATTTTGATGATTATGGCTTACAGCGCATGGAAACCCCAAATTCAGTTTCTCAAAAAATTAGAATATTACATAAAATTAATTTTAAAAAATAATTTTTTTTTAATAGAAATGTTGGCCAACTGAAAAGTATGTCCATGTACACATTCAATACTTGGTCGGGGCTCCTTTTGGATTAGTTACTGTATCAATGTGGCATGGCATGGAGGTGATCAGCCTGTGGCACTGCTGAGGTGTTATGAAGGTTCAGGTTGCTTTGATAGTGACCTTCAGCTCATCTGTATTGTTGGGTCTGGTGTCTCTGATCTTCCTCTTGACAATACTCCATAGATTCTCTATGGGCTTTAGGTAAGGAGAGTTTGCTGGCCAATAAAACACGGTGATACCATGGTCATTAAAGCAGGTTTTGATACTTTTGGCAGTGTGTGTGTGTGTGTGTGTGGGGGGTGACATTGTTGTCTGAGAAGGTATCTCCTCTGATGACCTGTCTGGATCAATGCTTTTGTAGAGACTGGGATGTAGCCTCCTCAGGTGATGCCTGTTCCTGCTGAAAGTCTTCCCTGCGGGGGTATGCACTGTGTAGGAGCGTGGCTCATCTCTTTGGTGTACCACTACAGTAGGCTCCCAGCTACGCCGTGTCTACATGTGTACGGTGGAACCTGGGGGTAGCACTGGTAGTGTTTTGGAACCTTGGTTGTAATAGTGCTGTTGACAAGACTGCAGATCCTGTAGTCTGTTGTGCACATCCTGTGCAGCTGACTGCTGTAACACAAAACCGGAACATAGAAGTGTACTCCGCAGGACTCTCCCCATTAACAATTGTGCTGGTGACAGATCTACGTAGATCTGTTACTGGTGTGTTTCTTCGTGAGAGTAGGACAAGATATGGGTGTGTGCTGGTCTGTAGTGCTTTCTTCAGTGCATGTTTGGTAGTTTTTATGGTTCTCTCAGCAAGCCCATTAAAATGTGGATATCATATGCTGGAATGTATGAGTTTAAACTCCCAAGATGCAGCAAACAACTTAATTTCATGACTGGCAAATGGTACATGGACACACACAGCCTCCTTGGGGATACCATTCCTGGCAAAGATGGTCTTCATCTTCTGTATGACTGTGTGAGCTGTCTTATCAGGCAGATGTAGTACTTCAGGGTACCTGGACAAGTAGTCTAGGAGTAAGAGGTATGACTAACCTCTAAGCTCAAAAATATCTGCTCCAATTTTTAGCCACGCTATATCTGGGATTTTGTGCGTGATGAGAGGCTCTTTCTGTTGCTGTGGCTGCAGTTGTTGGAACTGCTTGCACTTTTCCATCATCATCTCAATATCACGTGACATTCCAGGCCAACAGAGGACTTTCCTTGCTCTGGCCTTTGTGTGCTGAATGCCTTGATGAGCTAGATGCAGTTTTTTCTAGGATGAATTTTCTGAAGCTTTGTGGTATAATTTTGTCTCCAACCATTACAATGTCATTTTGCAGGCTGATATTATGTCTCATAGGCCAATAGCTGTGCAGATTCCTGTTCTTGCTGGCCATCCAGTCATGTGTTTCTCACATAAAGCTTGTAACACACTGTCTGTTGCAGTTGCCGCTTTTAGTTGAGCAAGTGTGTCCTCACTCAGTGCATCTGTAGCTTCTATTACATACACCACTTTTTCTACTGGGGTGTTTTCATCGTCATCTGCTTTACCTGCTGTCGCTCATGATAGCATCATGTCAGCATGTCAGCAATGTGCATTTGTTTGCCTGGTGTGTATGTAATTTTCAAGTTGTACTTTTGCAGTTGAAGCAGCATTCCTTGTAGTCGTGTTGGTTTCTTGCTCAGTGGGTTCTGCACAATGTTCTCCAAAAGCTTGTGATCAGTCTGCACTGTTACTATCTTGCCATAAACATACTGGTGAAATCTTTTGGAAGCAAAGACTATGGAGAGCAGCTCCTTCTCTATTTGAGCATACCTCTGTTGTGTTTCCATGAGCGCATGTGAGGCGTAACATATGGGATGGCCTGCCTGGAGAAGGCATGCACCAAGTCCATCTTTTGAGGAGTCTGCTTGATTTGTGAGAGGCTTCTTGTGATCAAAGAATTTCCATACTGGTGCTTGCGTTAATGCGACTTTCAAATTCACCGGTGCTGTACTGTGCTGTGGGATCCATTGCCACACAATGTCTTTTTTCAGGAGCTGTCTAAGAGGTGCTGTCAGTGAAGCCTTATTTGGAATTTACTGTGTTAAGAACTTTGTCATTTCCAACAAGCGTTGCAGGGCTTGTTTGTCGGTGAGGGGTGGCATGTCAATTATTGCCTTTACCTTTGTCTCATCAGCTCTCTGTCCCTCTGCTGTAATAATGTGTCCCATGTACTTCATTGTGTTGACTTTGAACTGGATCTTGTCCTTGTTGAATTTTACATGTGTTGTTTTTGCTCTCTTCATTACATTCTGTAGGATCTCATTGTTCTCTTGCTCTGAAGCTGTGATGATCATATCATCTGCAATGATATGTACCCCTTGTATGTCACCAAAAGTCTCAGTTTTTTTTTGCTGGAACACTTTACTTGCAGATTTTATCCTGAAGGGGAGTCTGAGGAAGTGGAATCGGCCCCATGGTGTGCTGAAGGTACATAGTTCTGATGATGCCTCATCCAGTTTAATCTGCCGATATCTATCTTTTTTATCAACATCAAGGATGGTAAAAATGGATTTCCGGACAGTTTGTTGCGCACATCTTCAGGAGTGGGAACGAAGTAGTGCTGGCGTTTGACTGCTTTATTCAAGTCACAAGAGTCCAAGCACACCCTAAGAGAACTATTTCTTTTCTTCATGACTACAAGTCTCTTCACCCATTCTTCAGTTCTGTGATGGGAGCTATGACTTCTGTCCTCTCAAGGTCATGCAGTGTGTCTTTTAGTTTGTCCATAATTGACAGAGGAACATTCCTGCAGCAATGTACCACTGGCACAGTATTTGGGTCCACATTTACAGTGGATATAAAGTCTACACACAAATCATTTCAAAACTTTTTCCACCATTAATGTGACCTATAACCTGTACAACCCAATTGAAAAACAAACTGAAATCTTTTAAGAGGAAAAATTAAAAAATTACAATAACCTGTTTGCATAAATATGCACACCTTTAAACTAATACTTTTGTTGTGGCACCTTTAGCTCTTATTACAGCACTCAGTCTTTTTGGGTAGGAGTCTATCAGTGCGGCACATCTTGATGTGACAATATTTGCCCACTCTTCTTTGCAAAAATGCTCCAGATCTGTCAGATTGTGAGGGCATCTCCTGTGCACAGCCCTCTTCAGATCACCCCACAGATGTTCAATCAGATTCAGGTCTAGACTGTAGCTGGGCCATTCCAAAACGTTATTTTTTTTTCTGGTGAAGCCATTCCTTTGTTGATTTGGATGTGTGCTTTGGGTCATTGTCTTGCTGAAAAATGAAGTTCCTCTTCATCTTCAGCTTTCTAGTGGAAGCCTGAAGGTTTTATGACAACACTGACTGGTACTTGGAACTGTTCATAATTCCCTCAACCTTGACTAAGGCCCCAGTTAGAGCTGAAGAAAAACACCCCCAAAGCATGATGCTGCTACCACCATGCTTCACTGTATGTATGGTGTTCTTTTGGTGATAAGCAGTGTTGTGTTTGCACCAAATATACCTTTTGGAATTATGGCCAAAATGTTCAACCTTGGTTTCATCAGACCATAACACATTTTCCCACATGCGTTTGGGAGATTTCAAATGTGTTTTTGCAAAATGTAGCCAGGTTTGGATGTTTTTCTTCGTAAGATAAGGCTTCCGTCTTGCCACCCTAGACGGGAGATTGTTGTCACATGTAGTAAACAGCCAGTACTTGCCAGAAATTCCTGCATCTCCTTCAATGTTGCCGTCACCCTCTTGGCAGACTCCCTGACCAGTTTTCTTCTTGTCTTTTCATCAATTTTGGAGGGACATCTTGTTCTTGGTAATGTCACTGTTGTGTCATATTTTCTCCATTTGATGACTGTCTTCACTGTGTTCCATGGTATATTTTATGCCTTGGAAATTCTTTTGTACCCTTCTCCTGACTGATACTTTTGAACAATGAGATCCCTCTGATGCTTTGGAAGCACTCTGCGGACCATGGCTTGTGCTGTAAGATGTGACTACAAAAATGTCAGGAAAAGCCTACTAGAACAGCTGCACTTAATTTGGGGGTAATCAGAGGTACTTTAAATGGTGGCAGGTGTGTGCTGACTCCCATTTAATATGAGTTTCAGTGTGATTGGTTAGTTCTGAAGTGTGTTAATTCTGAACACAGCCACATCCCCAGTTATAACAGGGTGTGTGTATTTATGCAAAGAGGTTATTGTAAGTTTTTTATTTTTTATTTTTCCCCTTAAAAGATTTCAGTTTGTTTTTCAATTAGTTGTACAGGTTATAGGTCACTGAAGGGCGCTTCCTTTTAAACGCTGGCTGATGAGAGGGAGCAGGTGCGTCTTCTCACTCAGGTGCATTGATGACATGAGGAGGGATAAACGGGAAGGAGGGGGTGCGCTCTCGCTGCCCATGACAATAACCAAATAAAATGTTTTTATAGTATCGGGTGAAGTTCGGAAGGATGTTGTTTGAAATTAGATGATGATATCTTTCCACAAGGCTTGTGTAAAAGCACAGGACCAAAATAAATGGGAGCAAGTCTCGGGGATGGGGGTGGGGGGTGAATCTCACAAAATGGGCAGGATGTGTCTATATCACTTTTATATTTTTGCAGAAAGTTTCCACAGGGTAGAATCTGTGAATTAATTTAAATGACACCTCTTCCACCTTGGTTGTAAGGAAAAAAAATTGTGATAATGACAAAGTCCTTTTCCAGTCAACATCCTTCACAAAGTTCATTCATTCATTCATTCATTCATTCATCTTCTTCCACTTAATCCTTTTTGTGTTGCGGGGGGGGGGGGGGGGGGCTGGAGCCTATCCCAGCATCTTTGGGCGAGAGGCAGGGTACACCCTGGACAGATCGCCAGTCCATCGCAGGGCCAACACGGAGAGACAGACAACCATTCACTCTCACAGTCATACCTAAGGACAATTTAGAATCCCCAGTTTGATGCCAATTAACCTAACTTGCATGTTTTTGGCATGTGGGAGGAAACCGGAGAAATCCATGCAGACACGGGGAGAACATGCAAACTCCACACAGATCACTGTTGGTCGGGGGCAGGGATCGAACCCAGGATCCCCCGGCCAAGGTTGAGTTGCTGTGCTGCCGCAGTGCTAACCACTCCGCCACCGCGCCGCCCCTTCACAAAGTTACTCCAGTAAAATATAGATGGAGGAATAGATCTCAGATCCTCTTGAAAAAGAGATTTAATTTTGACATTTTTAAGTTTGCTAGAGGAAAGACAAAACTGATCCAGGCTAGATTGTTTTAGGTCAGGTGGAGACAACGGGGGCGATGGGAAAGTAACATTTCTAAACAACATGGATAAACCTTATGGGATGCATTGAAAATGATGCAGAACTGCTTTGGAGTTACTGGTATTTTGTATCTGTTTAGTAACTCAGAATAGTTGTATAATAGTCCTTGTCTATTAAACAATTGACTTACTAAGAGAATACCATTATTAAAACCGATATACCATTAGCACCGATGCCTTGGTGCTTTCTTGCTTTTTTGCAGGTGAGGAATGTTGGGACTTGGAGTTTTAGTGAGGTTTTAAACTAGTTTTACCTCATCCTTCCACTGCAAAACTAAACAGCAAAACCAATGTGAAAGCAATTGATGTGATGAATAAATAGTGTAGTTGCTGAATACGTGGGTTTTTTTCAGTAACCACTATTTTATAATGGTTCAGCTCTACATGCTTTAAAAAAAGATGCAGCGTTGTGCTGTAAAAAGGTCACACTGCTGCCTCTAGTGGCCCGGCATAGTTATTACAATACCTTTTCCCCTGGCTTCATTGACGTTAAAGGTGAGTTAAATTTGTGTTTATTTCAAAAACAAAGCCTTATCTTGGAATTCTGGCAAATTAAAAGTCAAGAAAATATGGTGATACAATGATAGAAGTCTTTAGTTCCACTTAATTGTGACTGGGCGAGCTGAAACAGAGAGGTGGACGGACAAATCCACACATACATCCACACACAGACGCATTGAGTGATTACTGTATGCCTCTCCATTTCACCAAGGCATAATTATATAATATTTTATCAACAGACTTACACGAAGAGCTATCAACATCTAGAGACTGAGAAGCATAGGCTAGATGAGACTGACCCTCAGTTTTACTCAGCAGAGTCCTGCTTTGGCTACAAATACTTTTGTAGCCAATTGTTAAATACATATTGAGTTTTATCAATAGCCATGTTTACATGGACACAAGTAACCGGATTAAAAGCCTGATAGGAATAAAAATGCTTTGTGTAAACACGGCAATCTGAATATTCTGACCTGATCACACTCTTTCAGATCAAAATTTCCTTCCAGTTGAGACGGGTGGATTCTGCCAATTGTTGATCCTGTGGTGGCACTGAGTGGGGGGGTTCTCCATCCAGAGTCAGAAGCCGGTGAGGGAGATGGAACAGAGGACTGAAGGAGGAAGTGGCACCAGGGGGTCTCAGATATAACAGAAAGGACTATCCGCACCCCGGGGAGTCAGGAGACACCAGAGTTCGCTAGAGTATGAGAGGGAGTGAGAAGCAGGGTTTGTGTTTTGTAATGTTAATGTGCCAGACAGGCTTTGTGCACTGTGTGTATTGTCTTTGGCTACCTGGGTCTCATGGGGCAGAAATAAAGTGGAATAAAATCTGGATTACTTCCGGCGCCACACGAGTAGGCTGCCCTTTTGCAACAGCGGCTCAGTTTCTTCCTATTTCTATTTACTATCTGGCTCTCTTGCTAATCTTTCTGTTTTGGCAACACCTTGATCCATCACAGACATGTAGATCGCCCAAATGTCTCCTGAGCCAGTGGACGGATCCATTGTTTCTTGTTGGAGGCAGTACAATAGGGACCAGCTGTTAGCACTTAACCGGCCCACGATGCTAACGCAAAAACTCGACATACCGGGAGAAATAAGACGGAAACGGCGTGGATGTCGTGCTGGAATAAGACAGTGGGCGAGGAATATAAGGAACAGACCCGCCCTCCCATCCGTTATTATGGGGACTGTACGATCGCTACTCAGAAAAACAGATGAGCTAGCGGCTTTCTCCCACTATGAGAGCATATACAGAGAGTGTAGCCTGATGCTATTCACGGAGACGTGGCTAACAGAACTAGCAACAGATGCTAACATTGAACTAGAGGGTTTCCACGCAATACGGGCAGACCGAACACCAGACAGTGGGAAGGCAAGGGGCGGAGGAGTGATGATGTATGTCAATAACAACTGGTGCAGACCGGGACATATCAAGGTTAAACAACAACACTGCAACAAAGACATGGAGTTGCTAGCTGTTAGCATGCGGCCTACATATCTCCCGAGGGAATACTCACACGTGATCTGCATTGTTATTTATGCAAATCCGACTGCGAACGCTGGGACAGCGTGTGACATCATCAACTCAGTAACTGGCAGGCTGCAGACAAAACACCCAGATGCTCTTCTCCTCATCTCAGGCGATTTCAACCATATTTCACTGTCTCCCATTCTACCCACGTTCACCCAGTATGTCACATGCCACACTAGAGACAATAAAACACTGGACTTATTCTACACAAACACTAAGGAGGTGTACACCTCATCACCACTCCCCCCACTCGGGAGATCAGATCACAACTTGGTTCATCTCCTGCCAGTGTACAAACCCCTAGTGCACAGACAACCTCCGGTCATGTGCACAGTGAAGTTATGGTCTGAGGAGGCAATGGACACTCTAAAGGACTGTTTTGAAACCACTGCCTGGGAGCAGCTCTGCGATCCACATGTGAGGACATCAATGGCCTCACTCACACCATCACGGACTACATCAGCTTCTGTGTGGACAACACTGTACCCACCAAGACCATACGGTGTTGCTCGAACAACAAACCCTGGATCAACCCTGAGATAAAAACACATCTGAGAGAGAAGAAGAGGATCTTCAGGTCGGGGAACAGAGAGATGCTGAAGTCCGTACAGAGGGAGCTGAGGAGGAAGATCAGAGAAGGCAAGGACGGCTTCAGGAAGAAGATGGAGGACAAGCTGCAACAGAGTGACATCGGTGGGGTCTGGAGAAACTTTAAAACCATCTCTGGGCTCCAGAATACCTCCCCCCAGGCCACGGGGGGCAGGGAGTGGGCGAACAATCTGAACCTGTTTTTTAATAGGTTTGACCAACTGCCCTCCCCCCCGACTGCACAACAACCACTGCTGCCTCTAAAGAAATCAAGTCCTGCTGCCCACACCCCACTCCACCAACACCCCCCCACTCCCAACACACAGCCCCCCAACATGACCCTCACTAACACCCAGGTGAGGACTGAGCTGAGGAAGATCAAGGCGAGGAAGGCGTCGGGACCAGACGGCATCAGCGCAAAGCTCCTCAAGTCCTGTGCAGACCAGCTGTGTGGAATTGTGGAGCTCATCTTCAACCTGAGCCTGAAGCTGGGAAGGGTACCACAGTTGTGGAAAACATCTTGTGTGGTACCTGTACCAAAGACTTCCCACCCCAAAGACCTGAACAGCTACAAACCAGTGGCCCTGACGTCCCACATGATGAAGACCCTGGAGAGACTGCTCCTTGCTCACCTCCCCCCCTGGTATGACCAGCGATGGATCCACTCCAGTTCGCCTACCAGCATGGAATTGGGGTGGAGGATGCAGTGATCTTCCTCCTTCACCGTTCTCTGTCCCACCTGGAGAAGCCCGGGAATGCGGTGAGGATCATGTTCTTTGACTTCTCTAGTGCTTTCAACACCATCCAATCGATGATCCTGAAGGACAAGCTGCTGTGCGCAGGGGTGGACCAGCACCTGTCATCATGGATCCTGGACTACCTCACAAAACGGCCACAGTTTGCGAGAACCCGGGACTGTGTGTCCGACATGATCATCGGTAGCACGGGGGACCCCAGGGAATGGTTCTGGCTCCCTTCCTGTTCACCCTTTATACTGCAGACTTCTCACACAACACAACACACTGCCATCTACAGAAGTTCTCTGACGACTCTGCGATCGTCGGCCTCATCTCCAACAGAGATGAAGCTGAGTACAGAGGATTTATCCAGGACTTCGTGGACTGGTGCCATTGGAACTGCCTCCAGATCAACGCGAGGAAAACTAAGGAGCTGGTGGTGGACTGCCGCTGGCAAGGACAACCCCTCACAGCACCAGTAAACATACAGGGAACAGACATTGAGATGGTGACATCCTACAAGTACCTGGGTGTTCATCTGAACAATAAACTAGACTGGTCACACAATACCGACGCACTCTACAAGAAGGGACAGCGCAGGCTGTTCCTACTGAGGAGACTCAGGTCTTTTGGTGTACAAGGGGCACTGCTGTAGACATTCTACATTCTACGACACGGTGGTGGCATCAGCCATCACTTTTGGAGTGGTCTGCTGGGGCAGTGGCATTACAGCAGCCGATAGGAAGAGACTGAACAAACTGATCAAGAAAGCTAGCTCTGTCCTGGGGAAACGCCTTGACCCAGTGGAGGAGATGGGAGAGAGAAGGATGGTGGCTAAACTGTCATCTCTGCTGGAGTCCAAGTCCCACCCTATGCAGGACATACTGAACGCACTGAGGAGCTCATTTAGCAGCAGACTACATCATCCTAGGTGCGCAACCGAGAGGTTTTGCAGGTCCTTCCTACCTACGGCTGTCAGACTGTATAACCTAAGCAGGGCTGCTCGCAGAGATAGCAAAAAAACATGACGACCTAAAAGTATTGAATGCAAAAGACGCAATAGACTTACACAATGGTCCCCTCCAGTATTCAACTAGGACAATATCGGTCGCTACGGAGGGTGACAATATGTATGGGTACATATTCATACTATGTAGTATAACTAAGTAGACGGTTATGCTGTTTATTCCATCTAGCTACAATGCTCCGCACTGTATGTATATATTTATATATTTATTCCATCTAGCTACAATGCGCCGCACTGTGTGTTTATATATTTTTATATTTATATGTACATATGTATATTCGCTGCCCTTGTTTTTCTTGAGTGTTGCTATCCCTGTGCTGTTGCAATCCTGGAATTTCCCCATTGTGGGACTAATAAAGGCTTATCTTATCTTATCTTATCTTATCTTATCTTAAAAGGAGGTGCCCTGAGACCCTGGGGAGATTTTTTTTTTTTATCTGTGTTTTATGTTGGAAGGTGAATAAAGTTTGTGTCATCCAGCTTGCTGTCTCGTCTGCTTTGATCTTCCACATTGATGACCCTAAGACGCGCAATGGAGAACGAGCCGAGCACTGCCCCGGAAACAACCCAGAGGGAGAACACCAGTGCGGCATGTGCTGTCACAGTCAAGCTCCCGGATTTCTGGCTTCACAATCCGACCACTTGGTTTCTGTGGAAGCCCAATTCGCAATCTGTGGGATCATCACAGACTACACTAAATATTATCATGTGGTCGCTGCGCTGGATGTGCACGCCACACAGCAAGTAATGAGCCTGCTCCAGGAGCTGCCAGCCCAGGGGAAATACGACGTGCCCAAGCAGATGCTGCTTCAACAACATACCCTCTCCCACAGTAAGAGGGCAGAGAAACTCCTCACGTGCTCACAGCTGGGTGACAGATCAGCTGTGGAGCTGATGGAGAGCATGTTAGCGCTGAGGGGGAAGGATGACGAACCCTCCCTGTTTTTCCACCTCTTCCTCAGGAACCTACCAGCTACAGCGAGGGCAATCCTGGCCAACTCACCACTGCTGGTGTCCAAGAACTACCACACCTTGGCGCAAGAAGTGGACCGCATCATCCTAGTGAACAGAGCTCTCAGCATATGCACGCAATGACACCAGAAGCCATGAAGGACTTCAGCGAGGTCGAGGAGCCGTTGGGGTGGCTGGGACGGATGCCATGAGATGCAGTAACAGGACGCTCTGTTTCTATCACTGCCGGTTTGGCTCGAATGCCCAACACTGTCTGCCGCCGTGCCAATTCAAGAAACCAGGGAAATGGCACGGGCAGTAGTCAGTAGCAGCTGCGACCGCTGGCGACAGGAACAAGCTGCTTTTCATCACAGATGCATGTTCAGAGAGACGTTTCTTGGTGGACTCTGGCTCCAGAAGAGCCTCGTTCTGCCGGTCAATGCGGACAGGTCGGCAGAAGGCTGCGGCCCTGAGCTTAAGGCCGCCAACGGATCCAACATCAGGACATTTGGTGAACGAATATTGACAGCATGCTTACACGGATGCAGTTACCAGTGGGACTTTGTGGTAGCTGCATGTTTGGTCCCCATTTTAGGCGCTGATTTTTTATGTGCTTACGGATTATTAGTCAGTGTTGCCAACAGACGTTTAGTGGATGCTGTTTCCTTTTCCTCCTTGCCCTGCATAGCTCGGGGAGATAGGCCAACAACACATGTTAATGTTATAGCTCCAGAGGGTAAGTACCAGCATTTGCTTTCACAGTTCTTTCACAGTTTTTTCTGCTACAGTAACCAAACACGGGGTCGAACGGTTCATAACGACAAAAGGTCTGCCAGTGTTCGCACGCCCTTGACTTGGTTAAGCTGGCCAGCATGTGCGAGGAGTTTGCTAACGTAGAACAACTGGGCATCATTAGGTGCTCCAACAGCCCGTGGGCATCTCCACTACACATGGTCCCCAAGGCGGATGGGTCGTGGTGACTGTGCAGTGATTTCCGGTGCTTGAACAACGCCACGGAACACGATCGGTATCCCATCCCGCACATCCAGGATTTTTCTGTGCATCTGGCCGGGACGCTTGTTTTTTCAAAAGTGGACCTGGTCCACGGTTACCACTAGGTCCCGGTGTGTGTGGAGGACATTCCCAAAACAGCAGTAATAACTCCTTTTGGCCTTTTTGAGTTTTTACGTATGCTGTTCGGGTTAAAGGGCGTGGCGCAAACCTTCCAAAGAATGATGGACGCGGTGCTCTGTGACCTGCCTTTCATTTTTGTCTACTTAGATGACATTTTGGTGGCTAGCACATCTGAGAAGGAGCACTTTGCCCATCTCAAACTAGTTTTCCAGAGGTTGGAAGCATACGGGCTTATCGTTAACCCTGCGAAGTGCCAGCTCATTGTGCCAGTGATTGATTTTTTGGGTCATTGCATTTCGCCAGAGGGTGCAATTCTGCTGCCTGATAAGGTGTGCACCGTGTCAGATTTTCCACATTCGCAGACCGTGAGGACCCTGCAGGAATTTTGGGGCATGGTCAACTTTTACAACCGTTTCCTCCCCCGAACAGCCCAGCTGCTGCAACCATTTAACGCCACGCTCAAAAAAACGAAGTCCGCAGAAAACATCGACTGGACCCCCGAGTGAGTCCAGGCTTTCTCAAATGCCAAAATGGTGCTCGCTAATGCCACCTTGCTAGCCTACCCTGCCCCATCAGCATGGATAGCACTCACCACGGACGCATCTGATGTTGCCATAGGGGCAATGGTAGAGCAGTACATCTCCGGTTTGTGGCAGCCGCTCACATTTTTCAGCCGTACTTTGCGAGACAACAAACGCAAATACAGTACATTTGACAGAGAGTTGTTGGCCCTCCACCTGGCACCACTTCCAGTTTTGGCTAGAAGGGCGTGAGTTCACTGCGTTTGTTGATCATAAGCCGCTAACTTACGCAATGTCCAAAGTCTCAGAACCATGGTCGGCCCGGCAGCAATGACATTTGGCCGCGATCTCGGAGTTCACGAGTCGTGGCTCATCGTGGCTGATTGCCTGTTGCACGCGTTAGTCTCCCCAGTCTACATGGGAATAGATTTCCCTGCCATGACCGCAAAGCAAACCGGGGACGCGGACATTTGCCCTCTCCAGTCCGCGCCTACTGGGTTAAAACTGGAGAGCAGGGTGGTGCAAGAAGGGTGCCCCCACTTGCTCTGCAATGTCTCCACCGGTCGCCTATGCCCAGTTGTTCCGAGCTCTTGGCACTGCCACATTTTTGAGTCAGTCCACTCCCTTTCACATCCCGGCGTGCGTGCCTCGGTTAAACTGGGGTGAAATTTGTCTGGCCTCACTCGCGCAAGGACGTGAAAGAGTGGGCTGCAGCGTGCGTCGCATGCCAGTGGGCCAAAATGCACAAACACACCAAAGCCCCCCTTGAGCTACTCCAAATCCCGGCCAGGAGGCTCAACCACATCTATGTGGATTTGGTGGACCCCTTCCTTCCGTTGCAAGATTTCATGCACCTTTTGACAATCGTGGACTGCACCACGCATTGGCCTGAAGTGGTCCCGCTGGCTTGCACCATGTCCGCAGAAGTGGCTCATGCTTTCTTGTCTGCTTGTGTTGCACGGTTCGGATCCCCATTGGACATCACTTCCAACAGGGGTCCACAGTTCATTTCAGAACTCTGGTCCACGATGGCCCAGAGCCTGGGGGTCAAAATCCACCGCACTACCGCGTACAACCCCCAAGCTAACGGGTTATGCAAACGTTTTCATAGGTCACTGCAGGCAGCACTCAGAGCTTCGCTCACGGATGCAAATTGGGTCAACCGCCTGCTCTGGGTCCTGTTAGGGTTGCGCTCCATGCCTAAGGAGGACCTGGCAGCCTCCCTGGCAGAACTCGTTTTTTCTCAGCTGCTGTGGATCCCCGGGGGAAATTTTTAATGGAAAACCCCGCACCCGGCACCGACCTGCCTGCACAATTTTTATAGAGTACAGAGGCTGCTAACGTGCCAGGCCCGGCCCACCATTGTTTTCTCCGCACCTTCGTCCCGAAGAGCTTACAGAGTGCCAAGTTTGGTTTTTTTTCAGACACGATGCACACAGAACCCCACGGCACCCACCATATGATGGACCGTTCAGAGTGCCGGAAACTGGGGCAAAGCATTTTGTGTTAGACTTGGGCGGGAAGGGGGGTGTAAGGAGACTGTCTGCATTGACAGGCTGAAGCCCGCTTATGTGTTGGCAGATGAGCAGGTAGTGATGGCCCAAGCTCCCCGGTGTGGACGCCCACCGACGGTGGTTCCGCAAGTTGGTGTTCCCTCGGTAGAGAACTGCACTCGCAAAGCTAACCTGTCCCCCCCCCCCACCCCCACCCTCTTCCCCTCCCCAGACTAACGTGCCCTCCCGCACACCTCGTCAGGAGGGCGCTTCAATTGGACCGGCGACCGCCCGCTACAGCCGCTATGGGCGCCGGCTCAAGCCCAAGGGACCAGGGGCTTAGTTCCCTTTCTGGGTGTTTGGGGGGGGGGGGGTGCTGTGTGGTGGCACTGAGAGGGGGGGTTCTCCACCCCAGAGTCGGAAGCCGGGGGGAGATGGAACAGAGGACTGAAGGAGGAAGTGGCACCGCGGGTCTCAGATATAACAGAAAGGACTAGCCGGAACCCCGGGGAGTCAGGAAACACCGGAGTTCGCTAGAGTATGAGAAGGAGTGCGAAGCAGGGTTCGTGTTCTGTAATGTTAATGTGCCAGACAGGCTTTGTGCACTGTGTGTATTGTCTTTGGATCCCTGGGTCTCATGGGGCAGAAATAAAGTGGTATTAAAGTAGGCGCCCAGAGACCCCGGGGAGAGTTTTTTCTGTGTTTTATGTTGGAAGGTGAATAAAGTCTGTGTCGTCCAGCTCATCTTCCAGCTGCTTTCATCTTCCACAATCTGACTAGTGTGCACATAAACACATTCCAAAGTTTGGGTAGAAAATATGTTTACTGCACATGTCTGCACATCAGCCACTCATTGACGTGATGCATTTCTTCTGCTTTTACAGCAACGAGCGGAAGACATGGGGGAGTTAAACAAAACTGGTCTGTATTGTCCTGTTGTCTCCCTCTCTTTGTCATATACAGAAGTATGTACTGCTGGGCTTGTAGCTTCATTACGGAGACCAGCAGAAGCAAAAGTACAGTGTGAATAACACAATGCAGGTCCATTTCAAAAACAGAGACATGAAGCGGGATTTGTTTACATCAGAAGTTGCTTCTTCTTCTACCATTTCTGGAATGTCAGACAATTCTGTGCATGTCAAAATGATTTAGTCCATTCAAACGTGTGACATGTAAATGCACGTCATAATAGGATCAGCTTTTTCAGGATCCATGTTGACAGTAAAGTTCTGATCTGAACTGTAATCAGATTAAAGAAATTTTGTTCATGTAAACATGGCTAGTGACAGGACTAAAATTTTTTGTAACTTAGATTTTTATTCATTTTTCATTATATATATTGCATTCAGATCACAGTCTACATTTAAAAACAAAGGGGCTAGAGTAAGAAAGAAAAAAAAAGGGAAAAAAAAGGGGGGGGGGACAAATGTTGGAGCATCAAGTTTTTAGTTTCCATCTCTTAATTCTTCTGGTTTTTCCAGTGTCTTTGGTTATTCTTTCAATTTCTGTCTCGTTGTTGCACTTTGTAGTGTGTCCATTTCCGCCATTTTTTTTCATATAGTCCTTCTTGCATTCTTTGTCGATATGTTAGTTTTTCCATCATACGTATGTCCTCAACAATGTCAGTCCATTGCTCTTGGTCAGGAAGAACTTCTGATCGCCATTTTTTTGTGATTGTTTTTTTACATGCAGTCAACAAGATTTGAACTAGATATCTGTCCTCAGCCTGTATTACATTGTCTCTTTTAAGATCACATAAGTACATCAGGTTACAGTTCATTGGTATATTATATCCTAATATTCTCTGTATTGTCACATGTATAGATTTCCAGAATGATGATATTTTGCAGCATTTCCAAAACATATGTGAGTAGTCTGCATTTTGAGCCCCACATCCCCTCCAGCATAAAGATTGGGTATTTGTATATTTTCCTTGAATCTGTGGTGTAATGAAAAAGCGAATCAAGTTTTTCCATCCAAATTCCCTCCATGTCTTTGAATTTGTTGATGTGTGTTGTGTTTTCCATATTTCCTGCCAGCTTTCTTCTGTTATGTTTAAATTGAGCTCTTTCTCCCATTTCTCCTTTATATAGTTACTTGAATGTTTGTTTGCCATAAGTTTCTGATATAGCTTTGAAATAATTCTTATTTTATTTCCTGCATATGAGCTTAAAATGAATTGTATAATCTCGCTCACATCTGTTTGGAGGTTATGCCTAATCTTCTTCATATAATAGTCTATCATCTGCAGATATCTGAAGAATTCCGATCTTTCTAGTTTAAATTTTCTTCTGATGTTTACAAAGCTCCCGAGATCTTTTTTTCCCATATTGCCCCATGCTGTGATCCCCTTGTTCACCAGATTTTTGTATCCCCTATCTTGCTTTGCCGGTTCAAACTGACTGTCAAATGCTACCCATTTCAATAGTTTTATGTCTTCCTTTATATTATACTTTTGTACTATTTTATACCACAGTTCCAAAGTAAATTTAGTGATTGGGTCTATTTGTTTGATTTGCTTATATGCATCTTTATCTCCTATTATGCTTTGTACTGGGAGTCCCTCAATTTCCTTTTCCATTTCTTTCCATTTTGCCTCATATCCTTCGTCGCACCAACATATGATATATCTTATTTGTGCTGAGTAGTAATATTCCTTTAGACTCGGTAGGCCCATGCCTCCTTTCTCTTTTGGTAACTGGAGAGTTTTATATTTCACTCTTGGCTTTTTACCTCCCCAAACAAATCTCGATATCATCCTGTCCCACTTTGAGAACTGGGCACCTGGAATCTCTGTTGGTAGAGCCTGGAAGAGGTAAAGTAATCTAGGTTGTATGCTGATTTTGACTGTCTCAATTTTTGAATTCAGATCCATATTTAAGATTGACCATCTATCAATATCTTTTTTTATTTCTTGTTCCAACCTATCATAGTTTGCTTTATAGATTTTGCTTAGATCTTTAGGTATGTTCACTCCAAGGTATTTTATTTCTTTTTGTTTCCAGTTTAGTTTGATCTTATCAGTTATCTGGTTTAGAGGGTTATAGTGGAATGTCAGTATTTGTGTTTTTGTTATGTTTATCTTGTATCCTGATAATTTTCCAAAATTTTCTATCAAGTTCATCATTTCCATTATTGATTCATCTGGTTGTTCAAGGTAAACTATAATATCGTCTGCAAATAGCCCAATCTTGTGTTACGCTCCCTTTATTGTTACACCTTTTAATTTCTTATTTTGTCGTATCACTTGAGCCAGTGGCTCTATGAACAGAGCAAACAAGGTGGGCGATAAGCAGCATCCCTGCCTGGTTGATCTTTGTATATTTACTTTGTCTGTTAAGCTACCGTTTATCTTGATTCTTGCCACAGGTTCTTGATACAGCGTCCTTATGCATTGTACTGATTTTTCATTAAATCCAAAGCGTTCCAGCACACTATATAGGAATTTCCAGTTAACCCTGTCAAATGCTTTTTCTGCGTCTAAACTCATTGCTACTGCGCCTTTCTTTTCTTTATGTATTTGATTAATTATATGTATTGTTCTACTGATATTGTCATGTGTTTGGCGTCCCTCTATGAAACCAGTTTGATCATCTTCTATCAATTCCGTCAAGAATGTCTTTATTCGTTTACATATAATTGTTGTATATATTTTATAATCCACATTTAATAAAGAGATTGGTCTATAGTTTCCGCATTGTTCTCTATCTTTCCCTGGCTTTAAAATAACTGAAATAATGGCTTCGTTCCATGATGGAGGTATTTTGTTGTTGTTCAACGTCCAATTAAATGACTTTAGGAGCTGTGGCGTGAGTTCTTCTATTAACAGTTTATAAAACTCAGACGGGTACCCATCACTACCTGGTGATTTACCGTTTTTAAGTGACTTAATCACATCTCTAATCTCTTGTGTTGTTATTTCTGCTGTTAGCTTTTCATTTTGTTGATTTCCTATTGATGGCAAGTCCAATGTGCATAGAAATTTTTTAATATCCTTAGTATTTGCTTCTTCAGGTTGCGAGTATAGTTCTTGATAGAAATTATGGAATATATCTTCGATGTTTTCTGGATTAACTGTGGTTTTATTTGTGATGGGGTCTTTAATCTTATATACATTATTCACTGTTTGTTGTTTTCTTAACCGTTTCGCCAGCAGTTTTGTGGCTTTTGGTCCCGTTTCATAATATTTTTGCTTTAGATATCTATTTTTCCTTTCAATTTCATCCATTTGTGTTTCTTTTATCTTTATTTTTTCTTCTTTAATTTCTTGGTATATTTTTGGGTCATTTGTGTTTTGATGTTTACGTTCTAATTCCCTCAGTCTCTCACATCTTTGTTCATATGTTTCCAGTTTAGACTTATTTGCTTTTCCTGTTTCAACAATTAATTTACCTCTTAACACGGCTTTTAGTGCATCCCATAGTATTGTTGGGTCCACTTCGTCATTGTCATTCTCTTGGATATACTCGTTTATGTTTACTTTTATTCTTTCTTTCATTTTCTCATCATTTAACAGTCCTACATTAAGTTTCCATGTTGTTTGTCGTTTTCTATTGTTTAAATATATTTCCATTTATATAGGATTATGATCTGATATTTCTGCCCCTCCAATCCGACAATTTCTCACCCTGTGTCTGTCACCTTCATTCATAAGGAAGTAATCTATTCTAGAGTGTACTTTATGGACTGCTGAATAATGTGTATAGTCTTTTTCGAGTGGGTGCAGGTCCCTCCATACGTCTACCATACCCATTTCTGCCAGTGAGGTTCTTATGAACTTTGTTACATGTTTTTTTGTCTTCTTAACACTTGTGTCAACTTCATGATCCATGACGGCATTTAAGTCTCCTCCACAAATTAGGACTCCTTCACTGTGTGTTGCTATGAGATCAAACAGCTGTTGAAAAAAACCCTTGTCACTTTCTGGTGGGGCATAGATGTTCACTAATGTGATCTGCATACCATCTATTCTTCCCTTTATTATTACATACCTGCCTTCTTTATCCTGGATTTCCTGTTCACATTCAAATTGTATTTTATTTGAAATTAGTATCATAACCCCCCTTTTAGTTCCTCCCTTAAATGAACTGTAGTAGGAGTTCTTATAGCCAAATCTCTTTAGTTTCACATGTTCTGTCTTGCTCAAATGTGTCTCTTGCATAAATATAATTTCGGCTTTTTCCTTCTTGAATTTTCTTATTATTCTTTCCCTTTTAACAGGTGAGTTCAGACCATTCATGTTTAATGTTATTATCTTAAGATTTTTACCCATATTCATGTTTTTCCATTTTTTTTTAACTTGTGCTCCTAGCCCCTTTAACAACAAAAATAACATATTTATATAAAAACACATTAAAAAATCTCGACCTCCGTACTTTGGGCCTTTCTTCTGCCCACTGGTCCCTGTTGGTGGGTGGAGGGAATGTCCTCACCGAGTGAGGGGCCCTCCCTAGACCTGTATTTACTATCCAAGTAATAGTCATTAGTCTAGAAATGTCCAACAAAAATCACTTAAACCTCTCCTAGCCGTTTGTTTCTCTTTTACCTTGTCTTCTTGTCCTTCATTTCTTCTGTGCCTTTCTTAATCTTTGTTATGATTTAGGCTTTCAGCTGAAAGTCTTGCAGTTTTTCCTGGCCCCGCTGCTCCACGTCTCTCCCCCTTCTTCTGCCGCTCACTTGTCTCCACTCCGGCTGTCGTGATGCGTTCAGTGCCGCCGCTGCTCCAGCCGCTTCCTCCGGCATGCTCACCACAAAGCCCCGCTCCATCATGTCCCGCGCTGCCTCTCTGGCCGTGTTGTAGGTTTCTACGCCGTCCTCCCAATGAATCCTCATCTTCGTTAGCGGCATTTTTTAATGTTGGCATATTTCTTTCGCTGCTGCACAATTTCTGTCGGGTAGTCATGATCAAAGAATATCTGTTTGTCGCCGATTCGTATCTTTTTTTTCCACGCTTGTGTCAGGATTCTTTCCTTTTCATCATATTTCAGAAAGTTTACCACAACTGACCTGGGTGGAGAGTTTGGTTTCGGGTTCTGTGCCGAGGCTATGTGCGCTCGTTGAATCTGCAGATCTGCTTCACCGGGCAGCTCAAGCTCTTTTTTAAAGAACTGATCCATGAATTTCGTCATCGAGTTGCCTTCAATGCCCTCCGGGATCCCGAAGATGCGTATATTGCTCCGTCTGGACCTGCTCTCCGGGTCGGTTATTTTTTCCTGCATCCTCTGCGTTTGTGCCGTCAGGGTCTGCAGCTGCTCACTTGCCTCGCTCTTCCAGTCTTCCAGCTCCAATATTCGGGCCTGTGCTTCTGTCATACACGCCCGTTGAGAACGCAGCTCCTCCATGTTTTCTGCTAGCTTGTGCTCCATTTCTCTTCGGAGGCCCATAATTTCCTCCTTCATCTCTTTTTTCAGCTCCTCCTTAAGAGCCGCTAAATCTTGTTGGAGTTGCCGCTTGAAGTCTTTTAACTCTTTACCTAAATTGGCGATGCCAGTGTTCATGGTATCGAGTTTGGCGTCCTCCATTTTCCCTGCTGCAGTCACCTCATTTTTTTGGGCCTCGTGTTCAGCGATTTCTCCTGCGTTGTTGAAGAGGAATTCTTTAATTTTACCCTGCTTTTGTCCGTGTGCCCGGCTCCTTCGTGTTTTCATCCCTTGGTTTATTGATCTGTTTATGTCGAGTTGGCCATTTACCAATGATTTTTAATCCGGCTAGGGAGAGCTCTCTGTTTAAGCGTTATGTCTCTCCGCCATCTTCCCGGAAGTCCGACAGGACTAAAATTTAAAGTGCTTCTAGATTTATGATCTTTAGTGACACAGATCCCCAAGTAAGTCACTGAACTTTCAGCAGGAATACCAGAAATTGAGGCCACAGTTCATTTGTTCACAGGTAGCAATTCACATTTACTGAGATTAAGGGTGAGTCTAGATGCTTTGGAGAAAGACTCAGTGGTGCTAATTGCCTCTGAAACGTGAGACATATCCCTGAGAAACAAAACTGCATCATCTGCCAGCTTACTGAAGATTTCTCTTTCTGCTGTGTTGGTTGGTGCCTTTATTAGAGCTAGTTCTGATCTGTAAATTCAAAAATTGTGCAGCTAAAGCATTTGATTTGGTAAAGCATGAGTGTATCTTGACTGCTTGAAATAAATTTGGCTTTGGTGTTAAGTGTTAAAACCTTATAAAATGGTGGGAATAGCTCTATTAAACTTCCCTATGGCACATTCCCCAGATTCTCTCTTAAGTGTGGGGTTCAACAGGGATGCTCCCTATCTCCCTACCCTTTTCTGTGATCTGTCCAGGATGTATTCTGCGTCTTGCCCGAAGATGCTGTCATAGGTTTTTTCCCCACCCCCTACACACAACCCAAAAAGGATAAGATGAATGATCTTTGTTTTTTAACCCTAAAAAGCCAGCTTACAGCTATTGACGCCACCGAGGACACCGTCCAAGGACGGATAATTTTTTTTTACAGCTGAGGAGTTGTTCAGAACACCTTATAAGAACTCCTTATACAAAGATGTAGAGTGATGATAATCAAGTCACTGGAGGTAATGCACCTGTAAGCTGGTTGCCAACTGCCAATCAAATCTAAAAGAAGAAGAAGAAAAAAACAGCTTTTATCTTTCACTTTTCAGTCCAATTTAGACCACACAGAGACGTCTTTTCATCTTCATTTTTCATCGATAGGTGGATATCTTTTTCATAAAGGTATTGTAACGTCGGGGCTGTGTTAAGGGGGGGGGGTGCAGGGATTTCCCCAGCATGCCTTGCAACAGAGGACGTTATTTTGTGTGTTTGCTTAAATGTTATTACTGAGTTATTATACTGCTGTGTCATTATAACTGCGTTATAATGACCCAGCAGTGTTTTATAGGCAGGATTAGGGCAAGATGTATCATGTGTTGTATAACCATGATTGAAACGGAGGTCTGGGATGATGACCTCCCCTCCTGTCTGCGCTCAGGGTGCTGTTGAATAAAGCCTGTTTGTCACAACCATCTGCTCCTCTTCTTTGAGTGAACCTCGCCTATGTCACACTGGTGCCAGGAGTGGGATGGAACAGATGGAAGCCAGGATCAGAATGGAGATCCAGCAGCTGGAGCCACTCATCGCTCAGCTGGCGATGGACGACGGGGCCGAGACACCAATCCCCAGAGCCGCTCGCCGGGACGAACGAAGCAGGGGACCCGATGGGGCCAACGCACCCCGCCCTCTGCCTTTTTCGAGGCAGATCGAGCGGAGCAGAGCAAACCGGCCCCACTTCCCGCACTTTTCAGGGCAGGACGGGCTGGCGATTCCACGGCAATCAGGGGCGGCGATCGACCGGGAGGCAACCGTCCCATCCATCCGGCAGCGGGCCAAGATTCCCCGCTTCAATGGCGAGTCCCCGTTGGATGACTACCTGATCCAGGTCGAGCTGGCCGCCGCGCTGAATGGCTGGTCACCAGAGGAAACCGCCGTGCAGGTCGCGCTGGCCTTGGAAGGGAGGGCTCTCTGCACGCTCTCTGATCTCCGGCCTGAGGAGCGCTGCAGCTGGCCAGCGCTACAAGGAGCGCTCCGGAGGCAATTTGGGAGAACAGCAGACGCTGAGCACATCCAGGAACAGCTGACCCACCACCGTCGAAGCAGCCAGGAAAGCCTAGGAGCCTACGCAGCGGACATACGGCTGCTAACACGGCGCAGCTACCCAGATTTCGCACCGGAGGTGGTAGAGAAGCTTGCCCTCCGGAACTTCATCCAAGGTCTCCGCCCGGCCCAGCTCCAGAGCCACGTACGGATCCACGCCGCAAGCGACTGGGAGACTGCAGTGGCAGAAGCAGAGTGGGTGGAGCCGCTGATGAATCGTACAATCGAAGCTTCGACGCCAAGACAAAGAACCTTCCAGGCCACAGCTGAGAGCGAGGGGGAAGAGGAGGAGTTACGGCAGACCACGGCTGTGCATCCCAGGAGGAGATGGCCGCGGCGACGCGAGGAAGGGTGCTTCCGCTGCGGAGAGCTGGGACACATCGCACGGTACTGCCCCGCACCCACCCCATGATAAACTGGCCCCTCGTTGACGTTAAATTAGAGCAAGGTGGCATGGACTGGGACAGGCCGCCTCCCGCAGATGTTTCCCCCGACGAGCCGGTGCCACACGTGGGCCGAATTGGACACCCGCCAGGGATGTATCTACAGTGCAGCCTGGAGAAGACATCCGGGCCCTGATTGACACCAGCTCTACAATCTCCTTGGTCCGACCTGGTGTGCTGCCGGGCACGAACAAGATGGCCCCACAGGGGTGGGAACCCACCGAGCGCTGCGTCACCACAGCTACCAGTGAGCGCGCCAGATTGGGGGGGGCGGAGAGTTCTCGTGGTGGGGGTGGCCGGTCAGAACATAAAACACCCGTTCTGGCTGGCTGACATCCAAGACCCCTGCATTATTGGACTAGACCTGCTCACAGCATGGAACGCCAAGATCGACACCACTGGACCGTCCCTCCAACTGGGAGACCGGACCATCACGCTCCACAGCAGAACCGAGAGAAGGAACACGGAGGCCTGCGTGATCGAGGGACTGCCAAGACGGACCGGACAGGGTGGGCCACCGCGAGGACCGGACACGATGATGCCACCAGCGTGGGCAGAGAAAGCACGAGCACACACAAGGACAGCAAAGGGAGGGGTCAATGTGTCAGCAGAGACGCAGCAGGCGGTCGAGGAATTATTTCAGTGGAGCTGCAGCGGGCTGGAGCCGGGACAGAGACACCAGCTGTGGGAACTGTTGGACTGTTATATGGGTGTCTTCGCCGTGAAGGATGAGGAATGCAACCGGACCGGCTTGGTGCAGCACAAGATCGACACCGGTGAGACCAGGCCGATTCGACTCTGCCCACACCGGCTGCCCTTTTCAAGGCGGGCAGCAGCAGAACAAAAAGTGCGAGAAATGCTGGAGGCAGACATCATTGAGCCCTCCAGCAGCCCCTGGGCGGCGCCGGTGGTGCTGGTCAAGAAGAAAGACGGGTCGTGGCGGTTCTGTGTGGATTACCGGTGCCTGAATGATGTCACCCGAAAGGATTCCTACCCCCTGCCCCGCATCGATGATGCACTGGACCACATCGCCGGCTCCAGCTGGTTCAGCTACACTGGATCTACGCAGCGGCTATTGGCAGGTAGAGCTGTCACCTGAGGCCCGCCATAAAACAGCCTTCTCCATTGGGCAGGGACTGTACCAGTTTAAAGTGATGCCGTTTGGACTCTGCAACGCCCCGGCCACCTTTGAGCGCTTGATGGAGCAAGTGCTGGCTCACGTGCCCCGGAGTCGCTGTGTTGTTTACCTGGACGACCTACTGGTGCATGCAGCTGATTTTGACAGCGCCCTGTCAAATCTCTGAGAAGTACTGGACGCCATCCGACAGGCAGGGCTACAGTTACACCCGAGGAAATGCCACCTATTCCGGCGGAAGACCACCTTCCTGGGCCACGTCGTCAGTGCAGCGGGAGTCGCCACCAACCCAGAAACAGTGGCGGCGGTGAGAGACTGGCCAATGCCGCGGAATGTGGGAGAACTGAGAAGCTTTCTCGGACTGGCCTCCTATTATAGGAGGTTTGTGAAAGACTTCACCACCATCGCCAGCCCGCTGCATCAGCTGACTCAGAAAGGACCCACGTTTCAGTGGAGTGAGAATTGTGCTGCTGCTTTCTCCCAGCTTCGCGCAGCACTCATCAGAGCTCCCATCCTGCAGTATCCTGACCCGAACCGCCCTTTCATCGTGGACATGGATGCCAGCAACCAGGGCATTGGGGCGGTGCTATCCCAGGAGGGAGAACACGGAGAGCAGGCAGTCGCTTTTTTCAGCCGCACTCTCAGCAGAGCTGAGAGGAATTACTGTGTGACTCACAGAGAGCTGTTGGCTGTCATTCAAGGACTGCGTCATTTCCGCCCGTATGTGTACAGGGGGAGGTTCCGGCTCAGGACGGATCACGCTTCCCTGACCTGGTTATTGAACTTCAAAGAGCCGGATGGACAGTTGGCGAGATGGCTGGAGGCACTGCAGGATTATAATTTTCAGATTGTGCATCGGGCAGGCAGCCTCCATGCCAATGCTGACGCGCTGTCTCGGCGCCCCTGTGCGACAGAGGAGTGTTGTCACTGCCAACGGGCTGAAGATCGAGACCAAGCCGTCCCACGGGCTGCTGCTCTCCGGACCGCTGCGAGCAGGAATAATGCAGCGACGCGCAGCCCCTCCTCGGATGATCAGGCAGCCCCCCTCCCAGCGATGACGTCACGGAGGTCCTTGGCACGCAGCAGCTGCAGAGCGAGCAGGATAGAGACCCGGTCATTTCTCGGGTTCGGCAGTGGCTGGACGCAGGACAGTGGCCCGCCTGGGAGGTTGTGTCAGTGCTGGACCCAGAGACTAGGGCCCTACACTCCCAGTGGGCCAACCTCCGCTGCCACGAGGGCATGGTGTATCGACAGTGGCAGACTCCAGCTGGGCAGCGGCACGTCTGGCAGCTGTTGGTTCCTCCTCGACTCCGGCCCAATGTACTCCAGCTGGTTCATGGGGCGGTAGGAGCGGGCCACTTCGGGGTGACAAAGACGCTGCAGCGTCTTCGAGCCCGGTTCTACTGGCCCAGTTGTCATCAGGACATGGAACTCCACGTTCACCGCTGCGACACGTGCACAGCTCAGAAAGGGCCAACTCAGCGATCCCACGCTCCCCTGCAGCAGTACCGGGTGGGAGCACCGATGGAGCGGGTGGGAGTGGACATCCTGGGCCCTTTCCCGACCACGGACCGGGGGAACCGCTATGTGCTGGTCGCAATGGATTATTTCACTAAGTGGCCAGAGGCGTACGCGGTCCCGGACCAGAGCGCCGCTACGACGGCATCAAAGCTGGTGGACGAAATGTTCTGTCAGTTTGGCGCACTGGAGGAGCTGCACAGCGATCAGGGTCGGAACTTCGAAGCGGAGGTTTTCGGAGAGGTCTGCAAGCGGCTGGGCATCCGGAAGACCCGGACCACCCCGCTGCATCCACAGAGCGACGGCCTGGTCGAACAATTCAACCGGACCCTCACCACCCAGCTCGCTATCCTAGTGGACCAGCGACAGCGAGACTGGGACCTGCATCTGCCTTTTGTTTTGTGGGCATACCGGACGGCAGCTCAGGAATCTACTCGGTGCACCCCTGCAGCGCTCATGTTTGGACGCGAGCTGCACACACCGGTGGATTTGGTATTCGCTCCCCCCCGCCCCCCCCGAGCCGGAGGTGGAGGGAAAACCCGGGTTGGATTATTTGTTTTGTTTAAAGGAACGTCTCCACACAGTACATGAACTGGCTCGGGAGGCCCTGGCAGCGGCGGGGGGTCGGCAGAAGCGAGCGTATGACTCCCGCTGCCAGGGGAGAGACTTTGCACCGGGAGATCGAGTCTGGGTTTTCTGCCCTGAGAGAAAAAGAGGACAATCACCGAAGCTGGCAAGCCATTGGTCGGGACCATCGCCTGCACGGTGGCGCAGTGGTTAGCACTGCGGCAGCACAGTTTACCCTTGGCCGGGGGATTGTGGGGATCATGGGATCGTGGGTTCGATCCCAGCCCCCGACCAACAGTGATCTGTGTGGAGTTTGCATGTTCTCCCCGTGTTGCGTGGGTTTACTCCGGGATTTCTCCGGTTTCCTCCCACATGCCAAAAACATGCATGTTAGGTTAATTGGCTGTTCTAAATTGTCCCTAGATATCTGTTTCCTATAGGCCCTTAGAATATAGGGTTAGTATTAATGAAAGCGCTTTGAGTGGTCTTTGTGACTAGAAAAGCGCTATATAAGTGCAGGTTAGTTAGTTAGTTAGTTAGTTAGACCATGCGTGGTCCTGCAGAGACTGTTGGATGTGGTGTACAGGGTGAAGCTAAAGAAAAGGGACTGGGTCGTGGTGCTCCACCGTGACCGTCTTGCCCCGTATCAGCCATCCGCCCCGCTGGTGGTCGAACCGGAGCTTTCATCCCGACCAGATACTCCAACCGAAACTCAGATGGACACTAGGGGGCCTGTACGTGCTGGTCGTCGGCATCGAAGGCTGCCCCAACACCTGGACGAGTTCGTATTGGACTTTTGAATTGGACTTTAATTTTTCTGGGGACAGAAACCAATCCGGGGGGGGGCAGTGTAACGTCGGGGCTGTGTTAAGGGAGGGGGGGGGCAGGGATTTCCCCAGCATGCCTTGCAACAGAGGACGTTATTTTGTGTGTTTGCTTAAATGTTATTACTGAGTTATTATTATTATTACTATTATTATTACTGTTTTATAGGCAGGATTAGGGCAAGATGTATCATGTGTTGTATAACCATGATTGAAACGGAGGTCTGGGAGGATGACCTCCCCTCCTGTCTGTGCTCAGGGTGTTGTTGAGTAAAGTTGTTGAATAAAGCCTGTTCGTCACAACCATCTGCTCCTCTTCTTTGTGTGAACCTCGCCTACGTCACAGTATTACCTTGTCAGATATCTAAACACAAAAGATTTTAAAAAAAGACAAACACATTTCTGGATGAATGACAAAACCCTTGCACTTTTCTCAATACCATAATGAATGTACACTATGCCATGCTGAAGACTGTGTTTATTTATTACACGTGCAAACATTTTTTTCTCGGTACAGCAGGTAAATTCCTTCTGCCTCCGTGACGTAACACACGTGAAACCTCCGAGCAGCAAGCAGCGCCCTCTGCTTCATTTTTTTTTAAGAAGATTTTTTTTTATTGGATCAGAACAAGTTTACAAGTAATCAGCATACAGTATTTGAAGAACACAGAACACATGGTTAGAGAACATTGAAAGTAAAACTAAAATATAACTAAGGAGCCAGGGGGTAAATATAAAATAGGGTATACATGTATCTCTTCCATGGTCATCATAGACCGACGGAGGCCGACGACGATACATGTATAGCAAACACCGTAGGTTAGCATTGCATGCTGACTTTAGAAAGTGTCTGTTGCTTTTTTTTTTTATAATTATTTTGTAGTTCAGTCAACAGTCGTACAAGAGGTACGAAGGATAAAATAAAATAGTAAGGGTAGTAAATAATAATAAGATAAAGTTAATAAAAGCATAATAGAGTAGACAGAGAAAGAAAAGGGGGGGTTCTTTCCAGTCCAGAGTGTCCAGAGCGCTGGTGTTGTCCATGAGTTTCCCATCATGGACCCAACAGTGGAGTTTCCCAGCATTCTGCTTCTTCATGTGTTTCAGTGATGAGAAAAAAAGGCAGAGTTCTTTATGAAATACATTAAAATTTGGCTTGCATTTTAAAAATCTATTTCTGTGTACATAAAATTTTCCCAAGATTACGAGGGTGTTAATAGACATATCATGCAATGAGTTCTTAATAATAAAGCCATACAAAATATTCCGACAGTTAAAAACAGGGGTTGGTACATGTTTAGATAACCAGTGATGAAAATCATCTCAAAACGCATTGGTGTACATATAGTAAAAGAAAATGTGATCTGTACTTTCTATATGTTCATTACAAAAGGAACAGTTATTGTTCTTAAAGCCAAAATGTTTACTTAGAAACTCAGCAGAAGGATACATTCCATTTAAAACATTGTAATGGATCTCTTTTGCTTTTGGTGAAATAGGAAATTTAAAGAATTTAGATATAAGATTTTGAGCTTCTTTTTTGGAGAAAAAATTAAGAATAGCAGCTCTAGATACTGTTACTGGGAAGATTTCTTTATTAAATATTTTTCAAATAGCTAAATTGTTTAATTTTGAGTCACCTAGGTGGAAACCATTTACCAAAAGCAAAGGGAGATTTGGGCAAAAGCTAAATCTATTTAAAGTTCAGGTTCAGGTTCAGGTTCAGGTTACTTTATTTGTACCCGTAGGTAGATTTGTTTTGCAGTCTGGTGACATCCATATTTACAAGCCACAATTACATTCAACATAGACACAAACACAGGCACATATGAAGCTGACTATAAACATGATAAAAAATACTCAAGGTTCCATCAATCAGGGTATAAAACGACAAAGAGATGAGGGAGAAACCAGAGGTAAGAGAGAAGGGTCATATTAAAAGTTAAAAACTAGTCAAAGAGGTTAAAAAATTCAAAGGTCTAAAACCCAATAAAATATTTAGAACCCAAGTGACATCCTACAAAAATAAGTAAATATAAAATGAAGTTAATAAATTGGCACGTAAATTATGTACAATATATTTTTACAGCTTGTTCAACTCTTTGACAGCAGCAGGGACAAAGCTGTTTTTGTAGCGCTGGGTTTTACTTTTTGGGACAGCAAACCTCCGTCTTGAGGGAAGAAGCTGAAAGTGGCAGTGCAAAGGGTGGGAGTCATCATTTAAAATGGAGGTAGCCATCCTCTGTACTTGTCTGGTGTACAGGGATGTCAGGCTCAGCTGTGACTCACCAAGCAAACGACTGGACCATCTAACTACCTGATACAAGGATTTCCTCTTTTTCAGTTTATCTGACCAAACCATGACACTAAAGAAAAGGATAAAACAGATTCAATAAAAGCCCGATAAAACATTGTCATTATGGTTCGGTCAACTTGGAAGCGTGCAAGTTTTCTCAAGCAATGCAAATGTTGCTGACCCTTTTTGCACACCCTTTCACAGTTCACTTCAAAGTCCAAATTACTATCAATAATCGTCCCACGATATTTGTAGGATTATACACATTCGGTGGCCTGGCCTTTTAGTACGGTGACTTTGTGCCTGGGATTTTTCCTCCTAAAGTCAATAATCATATCTTTAGTTTTTGTTGTATTCAGCTGCAGGTAGGAATCCTCACACCAGTGAACAAAATCATCAACTACTGGGCCGTGGCCACTCTCACCATCCTGGAGGAGACTGACAATAACTGAATCATCAGCATACTTTATAATGTGTCTGTTGTCATGTCTGCTCCGACATATGTTTGTGTACAAGATGAAGAGTAGTGGTGACAACACACACCCCTGAGGAGAGCCAGTAGAAGAGCACTTTAGGTCAGACAATGTACCGTTGACCCTTACTCTCTGTGTCCTATTGGTTAAGAAATCCAGAATCAAACCCACCAGATTATTGCTCAAGTCAAATTGTTGCAGGAGCCTTTCAACTAAGATATGAGGTTGGATTGTATTAAAGGCGGAAGAAAAGTCCACAAATAAAAGCCTGGCATGTGTCCCATTAAAATCCAGATGTTTAAAAAGCATGTTAAACAGAGCGACCGTGGCATCCTCCACTCCTCTGTGAGGCCTATAGGCAAACTGCAGAGGATCCAATGCATACTCAATCTGCTTTAGGACCTCAAATCTGACCAGTTTTTCAAAAATTTTCATTAAAATTGAAGTCAAAGCAACTGGTCTAAAGTCGTTTACCGTTTTAGGACAGCTGGATTTTGGAACGGGAGCAACCACGGCTTCTTTCCAGATCTTAGGCACATGTTGTGTCTGTAAGGACTTATTGAAAATGTAATGAAATATAGGACTCAGTTCATGTGCACAGGACTTTACCAAGCGCCCACATATATTATCAGGGCCCTGACTTTTGTTCACTTTTACAGCGCAGAACTCCCTTTTAACATCCTGCACCTCAATATTAAAGTGCTGATTGTCTTTGAGTTTCTGTTTCAAATCTTGGATTTCTGTGCTAAAATCAAAGGAGTCAAAACGACCATAAAAACAATTAAGAGCATTAGCCAGCTCTGTGTCTGAATTAAAACCATCTAAAAACACACAATTACTGCGCTCTGTGCTCTGAAGGCCTGCAATAGTTTTCATACAGGCCCAGGCTGAGCCAAGTTTCTTTGTTGCCATCTTGCTTTCCAATTCTGATTTATAATTCTGTTTTGCTCTTAAAATTTCAGCCTTCAGCTCCTTTATGGCAACCTGTAGCTCAGAAACAGACCCCTGTTTAAAGGCAAGTGCTTTCCTCTGTAAGCAGGATTTAACTGATTTTGTAACCCATGGTTTGTTGTTGGGATATATTTTGACACGTTTACGTGGAACAATCTTATTTTTACAGAAAGACATGTATGAGCATGTGACGTCAGCCAGAGAGTCCAAATCGTCCCCGCAGGCCAGTGTGAACATCTCCCAGTCTGTACAGTTAAAGCATTCCTGGAGGCTGTGCTCTGAATCCTCTGTCCACACATCAATGTCTCTCGTCTCCACCTTGCCTCTTCTGAGAGCAGTTTTATATGTGGGCAGCAAATGTACACAGTTGTGATCTGAGGATCCTACAGGAGGAAGGGGGAGTGATTTATAGGCCCTCTCTATGGATCCATAGCACAGGTCCAATGTCTTTTTTCGCCTGGTTGGGCAGGAGACATACTGATAAAAGTTTTTAAGTGTCTTCTTTAAAGAAACATGGTTAAAATCCCCAAGAATGAAGTTTGGCGCCTCTGGAGAAATTGATTGCAGCTGCTGGATCACATCAAAGATTGTGCTGGAGGCGGAGTCAGCGTCTGCCCTCGGATGAATGTACACGGTTGTGATGAAAAGTTGGGGGAACTCACGAGGCAAATAAAAGGGGCATAGTGACACAGACAGCAGCTCCACATCGGATGTACAGATGCGCTCTCTGACCGTGACAGATGTGCAGTACTGCTTATTAATATATAAACATACGCCGCCCCCCTGACATTTCCCCGTTACCTCTTCCTGCCGATCCGAGCGCAGCGGGGCTCCAAAGCTGTCAATCCACAGGTCTGCATCTCGGTCATGCGCAGTAAGCCAAGATTCGGTGAAGGCCATGACACAGGAGTTCTTAAAGTCCTCCTGGTAGCGTACATTCCCTTGAATTTCATCCACCTTGTTTCTCAGAGACTGTACATTCCCAAAAATTATTGAAGGAAGAGGAATGTTACCAAACTGCCTTCTCCTAAGGCGCAATTTCACACCTCCACGCCTTCCGCGCTTCCTTCTGCTGCCTCTCCCGTCTCTCTTTTCACCGCTATGTTCGTCTCTCAAAATAAAGTCCGGCAGTTGCGGCTTAGGCTCAATCACAGCCGCTGCATCAACCGTGTTTAAATGCAGCAACATGTCCCTGGAATAATGTATTCTGCCCGCCATGGAGCCGAACGCGTTTACTTCAGAGACAAAGAGCCAGAGCACAGATAGCAGCAGTGCAAGAAAGGGGAGGAAATCCATGTTGTAGATACCAGGGAGTTCTTCGCCATATAGTCCACAAACACTCCAGGGCAGAAACGACACAGAGGATTTTGTAAAAACATATAAAAGTACATAAAAACAGACACACAGACGACGCACTATTTCACCAGCTGCCGGTCGCTGCGTGCGCATGCACCCATCAGCGCATGCGCAAGTTGAGGCCATTAGTATAATTGTCTGAGGTATTGCCTTAATTACTTGGTTATATTCTCGTTTATCACTTATGTTATATTTAACACAGAAATTTTCAAAAGTTAAAATATTCCCTGTGCCATCTAATAAGTGTAGTACAGACCAAATGCCCTTATTTTGCCAGTTTTGTAGGAATATTGATTTGTGTTTATATAGTACATATCTACAATTCCACAGAGGGCTCATATGAGGGCTAAAATTATGTTTATAAATCAATGTCCAATATAGTAAGACCTGTTGATGAAATGAGGAGAGTTTATAGGGGAGCTTTTCTGGCTCATGGTCACATCTGAGCAGGAATTCAATGCCCCCAAATTTAGCAAAAATTCCATTGGGAATATGAAACCAGAAATGTTTGGGTTGTTCAATAAATTGTCTCAGCCAGTTAATTTTGATGGTGTGGGAATCATGAATTCCGCTGCAGAGACCCAAGCATAAAAGGACTTTAAGCTCGTGGTGTGTATTGACATCACGCCTCAGATGAACAATGAGTCTGGACCACCTGCGAACTTGGGAGGAAGTGAGAAGAACTGGAGAGAGAACCTGAAAGGTCTGTCTGACCTCCTGGGGTCAGACAGAAGAGCCAAGAGGACAATGGAGGGATTAAATGTAAATGTGATTCTGTGTTTGATGTGGAGGTATAAATGTATGTGGTTTACTGCAGCTCACTCTCTGATTTCCTGACTGAGAGAAAGAGCTGTGGGACGTGAGATGGAATAAACCAATACTGAGAAATCATCCAATCTCATCATTTCATGATTCCCACATTGTCCTCTTGGCTCTTCTGTCTGACCCCAGGAGGTCAGACAGACCTTTCAGGTTCTCTCTCCAGTTCTTCTCGCTTCCTCCCAAGTTCGCAGGTGGTCCAGACTCATTGTCCATCTGAGGCGTGATGTCAATACACACCGCGAGCTTAAAGTCCTTTTATGCTTGGGTCTCTGCAGCGGAATATGTGAGCTACATAATGTTACGTCACAATGGTGCCATTAATGCATTCAAAGTCTATAGCTTTAACACCACCTTCCTCATATTCTTGAATCATGGTACGTTTTTTAATATAATGTGTTTTCCCTTTCCAGATATAATTGAAAATAGTTTGATTGATGGCTTTAACGGCATCTTTGGGCATTGGCAATGAATGGGCTGGATAAATAAATCGGGAGATGCATTCCATTTTTGTCAGAAACATTCTTCCTATAATGGAAATATCTCTTTGAGACCAGGAGTTGAGAAGTTTTTGATTTCTCCAAGCAGTTCCATATATTGAGCTTGACTAATTGATCAACATCTTTAGTGATATGCATGCCCAAATATTTCACTGTTTGTTTGACGGGAATGGTATGAATGGCTGATAGACTGCAATCATGAATAGATAATAATTCACATTTACCTAGATTCAGTTTAAGCCCAGAGGCTTTAGAGAAAAACATCTATATAATGGAGAATTTTAGGGACTTGATCAGAGTTGTGCATGAATATGGCTGTGTCGTCAGCCAGTTGGCTGATTGTTAGTTGTTTTCCAAATACTGTTAATTTATCAAAGTCAGAGTTTTTTATAAAAACTGAGAGCATTTCAACTGCTGCAATGAACAACAGTGGTGAAACCGGGCAGCCTTGTTTAATTCCTTTGCCTATTGAAAATCTAGGGGAGGTACCATGTGGTAAAAGAACTGAGCTGTTAGTATCCGTGTAAATTAGTTTGATGAAGTCTAAAAAGTGCTCCCCAAAACCAAAAAGCTCTAAAGTCCTAAATATAAATTTGTGTTCAATCATATCAAAAGCTTTAAAAAAAAAATCCAAAAATAAAATAAACCCCTCATCAATTAGGTCCCTATAGTCAAGTAATGTGGAAGAGCTTGGAATAACGAGGCGATGTGACTTATAAACCAAAGTTTATTATCAGCTTCGCTCCTCTAACAAGTCTCATCTCAGTGCAGAAGCAGAAGTAGAATAAGAGAGCGAACACATTCAGCTCTACATACTTATACCTACACATAACAAAAGACATGCATATCAAAGCTGACATCCCACATTATCTTAATCCCCCTCTTTTGTCTTCGTACTCCTCCACCTGACCCTGGGTGGTCAGGGCGATCGATCTGGTCTCCACCGCAGCGCCTCGGATGCTCTTTGATCTTCGCTGGCGGTTGAGACCTCTTGTCCTGTTCTGAGGTGTGAAGTCGCTGTATATATGTAATCACCAAACATTCTCACATGCTTATACATATGTAGGTTATGGGATATATGATTAATATAAACCACAGCCCCCCCCCCAAACGACTAAGAAAAGGACAATGATAAAAAATTCACAGTTTAAGATAATTACTATGACATACTAACTGCTAAACCTCCTGACAAGGAAGAAACTCTCAGCAGCTATGCTCCTGTAGAGAATTCAGTGGTAATCATAACAGCGTAGTAATATCACAAGTCAGTCTTAAACTGTCACAGCACAATTAGTGAACAACTTTTGAGTAGTTTGCATCAGTCCCTGTGCCGTCTGGGTTTTAATCTTCTCCCGAATATGCTGTGGGTCCGCTTGGGCGCACTGGTGGGACCTTCCTGTAAGGAATCTGCAGCTTGGGGAGGAGAGTGATTATTTGTTCCCTGCAGGGGGGCTGAGTTTTTTCTCTTGGGGGGTCTACCCCACCGAGGTGCTCTCGCCAACCGTGCAGGTTCGTCTCTCAACAAGAAGGCAGGTTTAAGTCTGTCAATGCTGACTGTTTCTTTTCTGTCCCCTAAATCAAGCACAAAATGCTTATCACCAGGTTTCAGCACTCTGAATGGTCCATCGTATGGTGGACGGAAGGTTGGTTTTAAAGCTTCATGCCTAACAAAAACGAATTCGGCGTTTTTTAAAGCTTGGGGGACAAAAACCCGTGGAAAAGAGTGATATGCCGGTCCGGGGAGAGTGTCAGGTCCGTTGCTGCCTAAAAGCCTCAGGGCTGGAAGATGCCCCGGCTCTGGGTTCTCTGGTAAAAATTCACCTGGGAGTCTGAGAGGTTGTGCAAAAACTAATTCTGCTGGGGAGGCGTCTAGATCCTCTTTAGGTGCAGCACACAACCCCAATAAAACCCAGGGAAGTTTATTCACCCAATTTGTATCCGTTAGTGAGGCCCTGAGGGCGGCCTTTAAAGATCTGTGAAAGCGCTCGCATAACCCATTAGCCTGAGGGTGATAAGCGGTGGTGCGGTGAATTGTCGCCCCTAAGCTGCTGGCCATGGCTGACCAAAGCTCTGAGACAAATTGAGGCCCCCTATCGGACGTGATGTCCGATGGGACGCCGAAACGTGCCACCCAGTTTGTCAAAAAAACGCGAGCGACTTCCTCCGCTGTGGTGGACGCCAGAGGGACCGCTTCAGGCCAGCGCGTAGTACGGTCTATCATTGTTAACAGGTGTGTGAAACCTTGAGAGGAAGGTAGTGGTCCCACGAGGTCGACATGAACGTGGTCAAACCTTCTAGCTGGGATTCGAAAAGGCTCTAAAGGGGCTTTTGTGTGTTTGTGTATTTTGGCGCGCTGACAAGACATGCAAGTTTTTGCCCATTCCTTTACGTTTTTGCGCAGGCCGGGCCACACAAACTTTTCGGCGACCATTTTAACCGAGGCGCGCACACCCGGGTGCGCGAGGGAGTGAATTGAGTCGAAAATACGGCGGCGCCATGCAGCTGGGACTACCGGGCGAGGTTGGTCGGTTGAGATGTCGCATATTAGGGGGGATACACCGTCGCGTAAACCCCTTTCCTCCAGCCTTAACCCTGTTGGTCCAGACAGGAGTGCGCGCACGTCTGCGTCACTACTTTGCTCCTCCGCCATGGCTGCGTAATCTATCCCTACGTGGATTGGGGCCGCGTATGTGTCCGCGTTGGCGAAGAGTTCTGCGGCTGAGGTAGTATAATCTGTCTCCTCGCGCTCTGGCGATGTCACAGCGTGAGAGAGGCAGTCTGCTACCACGTTAAGTTTGCCTGCCACATGTCGAATGTCTGTGGTGAACTCTGAAATTGCAGCTAGCTGTCTTTGTTGCCTGCCTGACCATGGTTCTGAAATTTTAGCCATCGCAAAGGTGAGCGGTTTGTGGTCTACAAAAGCCGTGAAACGCCACCCCTCTAACCAGAACTGGAAGTGGCGGATGGATAAATGAAGCGCTAGCAGCTCCCTGTCAAAAGTGCTGTATTTACGCTCAGTTTGGTTTAACGATTTGCTGAAAAATGCCAAAGGTTGCCAGGTTCCGCCAACGTGTTGTTCTACAACCGCCCCTATGGCCAGGTCTGAAGCGTCTGTGGTTAGCGCAACGCGGGCCGAGGGATCAGGGTGAACCAACAATGTGGCGTTAGCTAGGGCACTTTTTACTTCCGCGAAGGCGCGTTCGCGCTCCGGGGTCCATTCGACCGCGTTGGAAGGCTTTAGTTTTCTGAGCGCGTCATATAGGGGCTGCATGAGTTGAGCTGCACGGGGGAGGAAACAGTTGTAAAAATTAACCATTCCCAAAAATTCTTGCAGCGATTTGACCGTTTGTGGCCGTGGAAAACTTTTTACTGCGCGAACTTTGTCTGGCAGTGGGACTGCCCCCTTTGGTGAAACTCTGTGTCCCAAAAAATCAATTTGTGGCACGCCGAATTTGCATTTGGCTGGATTGATTATTAACCCGTGCTCTTCTAGTCTCTGAAAAACCATAGTGAGATGCTGTTCGTGTTCTTCCTCCGACGAGCTGGCTACCAGCATATCGTCGAGGTAGACGAACACGAAAGGGAGATCGCGTAATACCGCGTCCATCATCCGCTGAAAGGTTTGAGCAGCGCCTTTGAGGCCAAAAGGCATCCGCAAAAATTCAAAAAGACCGAAGGGGGTTATTACAGCTGTTTTAGGAATGTCTTCCGCTCGAACGGGGACTTGGTGATAGCCACGGACCAGGTCTATTTTAGAAAAAATGCACGCACCCACCAGATGTAGTGAAAAATCTTGGATGTGAGGAATTGGGTAGCGGTCATGCGCTGTCGCATTGTTTAATCTGCAGTAATCGCCGCACGGTCTCCAAGAACCGTCGGATTTCGGGACCATGTGTAGTGGTGATGCCCAGGGGCTTTTTGAGCGTCTGATAATGCCTAGTTTTTCAAGGGTGGTAAACTCGTCCCGAGCTATGGTGAGCTTGGTCGCGTCTAAGCGCCGAGCTTTGGCGAATACGGGTGGGCCCGTTGTGGGAATAAAGTGTTCAACCCCGTGCTTAGCCACTGTAGCTGAGAATTTGGGAATTGTGAGTGCTGGAAATTGGGTGAGGAGTTGATCAAACTTACCTCCTGCTGTAGTGACGCTGGCCTGCACGGGTGGTGGAGAAACTCGAGCTGAGCAGGAAACAGAAGCAAATGACAGTGCATTAACCAAGCGTCTATTTGCTAGATCGACTAATAGCCCATGTGCACACAAAAAATCCGCGCCCAACAAGTTAAAACTCACCGCCGCTACAACAAATGTCCATCTGTAGTTGCGGCCATGAATGCAGATGGGCAGGTTCCTTTCACCATAAGTGTCGATGATGGAGCCGTTGGCTGCCATCGCTCCATTGCCCCGGGGGCCCATGGCCCGGTCTGCGTGGGAGGGCATGATAAAACTCAGTTGAGCTCCACTGTCAATTAGGAACTGTTTGCCGGTGTGTCCATCAGTCACATAAAGAAGTTTATTTTTTTCGCCGAGAACCGCAGCCGTTAACGATTCTCAGTTTGGGCGTTTTCCCGAACTTTTGAACTTGCAGGGGGGAACGCATTTGTACGCCCCCTCGGCGAAACGGTGGTGGTAATAGCAGATGTTGTTCCGCCTGCTGCGTCGTGGTCGTGTTGCCGCCATGGTGGGCGGGCTCTGCTCGGTTGTCTGTGGTTCTCCGTTGCTCTGGGCATCTGCGGATGCTGCTGTGGCCACCTGTTCCCCGCAGGCGTTGGTGAGTCGCTGCGCTTCTCGGGCCAGCGCGCGGAAGTCCTGCTGGGTGCTGCACCGCATGTTGATCAGCGTCCCTCTCATGTGTGGCGGCAGAGTGCTGAGGAAGATGTGTTGGAAGAGGAAGTTGTCGTTGTCCTCCTCCTTGAGCTGCAGCATGTCCTCCATGAGGGCCTTGGGTCTGCATCCTCTGTGGCCGTAGATCGCCAGGATCTTCTCTGCTCTCTCCTCGGCTGAGGGGACGAAGTTCTCGACGATGGTCACTTTCAGCTCTCTGTATTTGTCATAGGCGGGCGGCTATCGGATTATGCTCCGCGCGCATCTTGACGTGGCAGCGTCGAGTTTGGCGACGATGTGATAAAACTTCGTCTCATCCGCCGTTATGCCCGCCAGTGCAAACTGAGCCTCAGCTTGCTGGAACCACGAGCTCGGGTCTTCTTGCCAGAATTCTGGCAGCTTGACGGTGACGGCCCTTGTGTGGGCTGTCCTTGATGTGTCCGCCGGGTGACAGCGCCTTTCTTCTGCTCTCACGGCGGGGCTGGTGCTCGGTTGAGCCCTCTCTTCTGCCGTGGGGGAACGTCTTCCATCCGTTCCCCTGTCTGCATGGGCGCCGGCGCTTGCCTGGGTCGCCTCCGATGAGTCAATCACGGGAGAACGTCTCTGTTCCATTCTCACGTCTGGTCACCAGTGTGGAAGAGCTTGGAATAACGAGGCGATGCGACTTATAAACCAAAGTTTGTTATCAGCTTCGCTCCTCTAACAAGTCTCATCTCAGTGCAGAAGCAGAAGTAGAATAAGAGAGCGAACACATTCAGCTCTACATACTTATACCTACACATAACAAAAGACATGCATATCAAAGCTGACATCCCGCATTATCTTAATCCCCCTCCTTTGTCTTCGTACTCCTCCACCTGACCCTGGGTGGTCAGGGCGATCGATCTGGTCTCCACCGCAGCGCCTCGGATGCTCTTTGATCTTCGCTGGCGGTCGAGACCTCTTGTCCTGTTCTGAGGTGTGAAGTCGCTGTACATATGTGATCACCAAACATTCTCACATGCTTATACATATGTAGGTTATGGGATATATGATTAATATAAACCACAAGTAAGTCCAATACGAGGCGTATATTGTTGTGTATTGAGTGCCCTTTAATAAAACCTGATTGTGTCTCTGAGATAATATCAGTGATGCCAGTTTTGAGTCTGTTGGCATAAATATGTGTTAAAATTTTGTAATCATTATTAAGTAAAGTAACTGGTCTGAGATTATCAATAAATTCTGCGTCCTTGCCAGGTTTGGGAATTAGTGTGATGACTCCTTGTTTCATAGTATTTGGTAAAACTGATGTAGCACGGATTTCCTTTAACATATTAAAAAATAAATCTTTTAGGTTAATCCAGAAGTGCCTGTAAAAATTGGTTGTTAAGCCGTCTGAGCCAGGTGATTTGTCTAGAGTGATTTGGGCAGCACGGTGGTGCAGTGGTTAGCACTGTTGCCTTACAGCTAGAAGGTTCCTGGTTCGAATCCCCAGGTTGGCAGGGGTTGGAACCTTTCTGTGTGGAGTTTGCATGTTCTCCCTGTGCTGCGTGGGTTTACTTCGGGGGGCTCCGGTTTCCTCCCACAATCCAAAGACATGCATGTTAGGTTAATTGGCTGTTCTAAATTGTCCCTAGATATCTGTTTCCTATAGGCCCTTAGAATAGAGGCTTAGTACTAGTGAAAGCGCTTTGAGTGGTCTTTGTGACTAGAAAAGCGCTATATAAGTGCAGGTTAGTTAGAGCTAAGGATTTTAGAGCGTTTTCTCCTTCCTCCATTTGGATCTCTGCGTCACATAATTTTCTAAAACATTCATCAGTTTTCTGTTATCTGTCCTGAAATGGACTCAAAGAAACCCTCTGCATTAGTGTGAGTAAGAGGAGGAGTATAATTCACTGTAAAATTTAAATATTTCTTTAGAGATCCTCACAGAATCAGTATATTCCTTACCATCAATTATAAGAGACTCAATGGCATTTCGTTCTTGTCTTTTTTTCTCAAGCCTACAGAAGTATGTTGAGCTTCTCTCTCCCTCCTCTATCCATTTCGCACTCGACCTAATATATGCTCCTTTGGCTTTATTAATATAGATGTTACCTAGGGAAGAGTGCAATAAAATCAGTTTTTGTTTGTCCTCTTCACATAAGGAATGTTTGTTGCATATTAAAAGGATCTCATTTACAATATACATTTCTTTTTGTTTATTGTTTATTTGTTTATTTACTGGAATTTCCCCATTGTGGGACTAATAAAGGCTTATCTTATCTTATCTTATCTTATTGGCTCTGCTTATGACTTTGCTGTATGAGATGGAAATCTGACGGATTTTATACTTAATAAATTCCCATTTCTCCCTGTAAGTTGACAGTAATGTATCTTTGGTTATACTGTCGATTGTCCTTTTAACATCCTGACAGAATGGGTCATGTTTTAGAAGATTTGAGTTAAATTTCCAGTAGCCTTTATTTCTTCTGACTGCGCTGGTGGGAATTATAGTTACCTTGATCATACAATGATCTGTAAGCGGAGCTGTAGAAATTGAGGTACTTATATCTATATCAGGTTGGAATTCAGAAATAAGCCAGTATGGGACCTTGGGGGAGTCAGATTATTTAGCATCTCAGACAGAGACAGCGATAGTGAATAAGCATAGGAGAACAATGCCCAGGGAGTTCCTGGTGAGATGGCAGGAAGGAGTCAAGGACATAGGGGGTTGAATGCAGTGTGATGTAAATGTCATGCTGTGTGTTCAGAAGTGCCATGAAACTTGTGAAGAGTGATTGGGGTAAAAGCAGAGAGCTTGTGGAAATGATTCATTCTGTTCTGTGCTTGAGAGACGTGAAGTGTGTAATAAACCGTCTGCCATGAATCTGCCTCTTATTTGACACACTCCACACCAGTAGTCTAATCGTGATTTAATGGTGCCATCAGGTTTAAACCAAGTAAAGGTTTGGGTATCTGGATTTAGCGCACGCCATATGTCACTAAGCTGAAACGTGTTACAAAAATCTAGTAAAGTGGTATTATACTGATGATTAGGAAATCTGGAGGGTTGCCTATCAAGCCATTCATCCATAACCATATTGTAGTCGCCACCCAACACAAAAACAGGATTGATATATATTTGAGATAATTCCTTCAATATTAGTCACGTCTGTAATTAATTGTTTGTTCTGGTTGCAGTTAATAAACCCATAAATGTTAACAAGAATCAGGAATTGTACAGGAAGCTGCAAGAATCTTAGCTTTGGTATGCAAGGCTTGAGACTGTGGGGGGTTTAATTAAAGGATTAAAGAAGGGATGCATTGGAGACAGTGGAAGTGATATCATGGAGAGAAAATGCATTGTGACTTTCTTTATAATGCAAGGTGGTCTGTGAGACATGTGACCTGTGAAGTGTAAGAGTCCTGATATTTAAGGACGAGAGTTTACTGTGTGGATCTCTTTTTCTGCTTTGAGATGATGGTGTTGTGAATAAAGCTGACTTGAGAGAGAACTCTGCCTCGTCATTTTCACATCACCACAGTGTATTTCAAAAACGCAAATAATCCAGTGTCCTGTGTCATGTCTTTTGGTTGCAACTACTTTCCCAGGAAAGTTATTTAGGAGTATGGCGACCCCTGCTGACCTATTTGTGCGCCCTCTGCTTCATGCTCCATTTCCCGCTAGTCCGCTTTGGTCCGCGTGCGCTTTGGACGAGCCCGCGGCACGCACGCGGCGCTGTTCATGCTCACTTTTTTCATCTATCAAGAACAAGCGGTTGACGCATGCGCACAACCATCATTTGTAGTTTCACTCCCGCCTGATAGGTAGTGCCAATGCGCTAACGCACCAGGCTTTTCACCAACGAAGAAACACTGCTTGCTTTGTGCTGCTTTACTTCCCAGTTTTCACTCCTTTTCCACGAAGACTGCTGCTGCTGCTGAAGTATTTATTTACGATTCATGTATGTTTATTCTCGTCTTCCGCTTCCTCTTTGTCTTCTTCGTCTACTTTTTTTGGTATGCTGTGCCGATATCGCCACTTCGTGAATGGGACGTTCAGTCTTGCGCATGTGCTTTTCAACGCGTTCAGGTCGTGGGCAGGCGGCGCGGTCGTCCGCGGTCCAGCACTGTGGACACCAGAGGAGTGGAGACTATGACGCAAATTTCGTCACACGAGGTTTCCGGTCACACGTACACGAACAGCAGAGGCGCAGCATGAATCCAGCTACATTGCGTCATGACCTTCACACGACGTGCGTCTGTCCTGATTGGGCCACGATCATAAAAAAAGTCAATAACAAAGGTCAAAAGTATTTGACTGACAAGTTAATATAAATTGCCAATTTATTATTCGCAAGAGTTCAGTAATTTTAAACATTTCATGTAGAAACAGTTCGCAAGTATTTTCTTAAGTCGAAAAAACAAATCAGGCAGTAAATGGACGTCCCCGTTTCGGGTCCTTGACCAGAGCGTGCGTGGTGCAACATGTGTTGGATAAATCTAGAAGCAGCTCGGCAGGTCTCTGCTGTATCAGCCCTCAACACGGACGGTCCTGTCGGATCTGAGCTCCAGCTCTAGACATCTGCAGAAACACCCAGCCTTGCTGTTTATCGTTCTCTCTCCGCTGTTGAACAGTCTTCAACGTTCGTTTTGACGCTAAGCGTTTTTTTTTTTCTTAAATAAAGTTAGCGTGTTAGCGGAGCTGTCAGAAATGTTGAGTGTCGTCAGAAGCATTTCAAGGACTTTCCCAACCAGCAGCGGCTCCAGGAACGTTTCGTCCTTGGTGAAGAAGGTAATTCAGTGAGAACACTCGTGCGTCATGTGCTTAAACTTTATGGAGAGGTGTTACAGGATTTGACAGTTATGTTAGCCTAACATGCTAACACGACTTAGCTTATAGCCTCTTCGTTAATTAATGATTTTTTTTTTTTTATATGTGACGTCGCAACGTTTAGTTGACAAGAACGATCTTTTTTTTAAATCGTGGATTTACTGAACTGCTAATGAAATCCGCTGTCCACATGGTTTTATTGCGCTTGCTAAGTTGGTGTTACATCATACTCAGGGTTTGGCTAACTTTAGCATAGATTTGATATCTAAATGCCTGTGGTGGCTTTATGCGTTCGTTTGCCGTTTTATTGATATGTATGCTTGAATAGATTGCTAAATCCCCATTCCCACAGGGTTACGATGTTGTAGTGGTTGGTTGTGTCTTTGACCTTCAGTGAGGTGCCCCCGTCACACGGCAGACTGCATCGCTTCTAACCCGGAGTCCACCAGTGATCTGTCACTGTGCTTTTCTAAATGGAGAGAAATGACCCATAGTTAGAAACGATACACATCTACAGTAAAACTGCACATCTTGAAGTCTAAATGTAGGGTAGCACACGCTGTTTTAATTAATCTCTTTTATAATAGGAAGTGTCTATGGATATGGAAGCTGTAGCCCTATACGACTTGTCTGTTGGTAGGAAGAGTTGACAATCCCACAGAAGCTTTTCAGATCAACTCCAGGTCAGCTGCTGCTGTGGCGTAGGTAGATGGTGGACCTGTGATCGGAAGGTTGCTGGTTTACGTGCTGTTTTCAGCACCTTGCCCACACCATTTTACTTGATATTGTGGTGACCCAGCACACTGTGGACGGACACTATCTCACACTCATCAGGGCTGGAGGAAACGGAGGACAATTTACATAAGGACAGAGAGCCCCAGGGGGCAATCAGACGGGACTGTTATATATGCGTCCTCGGAGAGGATGTCATGCTAATGATGTGTATTAGATGACAATCACTATGCTAATGTACCATGCATTCTGTCTGTCTGTATAACATGTATAAAAGAGCTTGTTATACATGCCTCAGCAACGCAAAAACTCCTACCAGACACCCGGCCCCAGCGGGCAACGCTGGGGTCCACCGGCTGTATTTATGTTAGAGGGTCAATAAAGAACCTGTGTTGGCCTCGCCTCCACATCCTTTCCTTACATCCTCTACAATATGAGATTAAATTTAGAATTAAAATTTATAGGTTAGCCTTAGGAGTTGGGAGTGAGTAAGGTTAAAAATGTTAAAACCCTAGTCACACTAGAGGCGGAATGAGCCGGAATGCCATCAGAATGAAAATTCCTTGTATATTCCTGGATATTCAAAGTGCATTTGAAAAATTCTGATGACATTCCAAATATTTTGGCCCATTCTTGTGGCCAGCCTAAATGTTTTGCTCATGCTCAGAACTTTCCAGGTGCATTTGAAGTGGGAAAATATCGAACGGCATTCAAATTGTATTCTGATGGCACTATGACTGCATTCTAAATTTTCTTAGGGCATTCCATCAGTATCCGAAACATTCTGATCGCATTCCAGGGATAGTCAAATCACATAAAAATGCGACATTCTACCCCCCCCCCCCCCCCCGAATGTGGTGTAAATCTTAAAAATTCTTCATTCCATCAGGTTCTGCTTGATTCCTGCTGATTCTGAATAAGTATGACGGGGCATAAAATTTAAAGGTTAGCCTTAGGATTTGGGAGTGGGTAAGGTTAAAGTGGTAAATAGATATGAATTATAATTTTGAAACAAATACAGTCATGAAAAAATTAGGACACCCAATTAAATATTAAGTTCTTATTAAGAAGTGTTCACATGTCTGTCTAACCTTGTTTTTGTTTTTATTTGCATTTTTTTAACATTTATTTTAGCCATTCTAAGTGAGAATGAATGTGGGGGTGTCCGAAAAAAGATGGGGGTGTCCTAATTTATTCCTCACTATTTGCTTAGAATTACGTTTAATTGTTTAGTTGTATTACAGTGGGGTAAAAAAGTATTTAGTCAGCCACCAATTGTGCAAGTTCTCCCACTTAAAGGTCTCCAATTTTCATCATGGGTATACCTCAACTGAGACAAAATAAGAAAGAAAAAAAAAAAAATCCAGAAAATCACATTGAAGGATTTTTAATGAATTAATTGGTAAATTCCTCAGTAAAATAAGTATTTGGTCACCTACAAACACGCAAGATTTCTGGCTCTCACAGACCCCTAACTTCTTCTTTAAGAGGCTCCTCTGTCCTCCACTCGTTACCTGTATTAATGGCACCTGTTTGAACTCGTTATCAGTATAAAAGACACCTGTCCACAACCTCAAACAGTCAGACTCCAAACTCCACTATGGCCAAGACCAAAGAGCTGTCAATGACACCAGAAACAAAATTGTAGACCTGCACCAGGCTGGGAAGACTGAATCTGCAGTAGGTAAGCAGCTTGGTGTGAAGAAATCAACTGTGGGAGCAATTATTAGAAAATGGAAGACATACAAGACCACTGATAATCTCCCTCGATCTGGGGCTCCATGCAAGATCTCACCCCGTGGGGTCAAAATGATCACGAGAACGGTGAGCAAAAATCCCAGAACTACACGGGGGGACCTAGTGAATGACCTGCAGAGAGCTGGGACCAAAGTAACAAAGGCTACATCAGAAACGCACTACGCCGCCAGGGACTCAAATCCTGCAGTGCCAGACGTGTCCCCCTGCTTAAGCCAGTACATGTCCAGGCCTGTCTGAAGTTTGCTAGAGCATTTGGATGATCCAGAAGAGGATTGGGAGAATGTCAGATGAAACCAAAATAGAACTTTTTGGTAAAAACTCAACTTGTCGTGTTTGGAGGAGAAAGAACACCATACCTACTGTGAAGCATGGGGGTGAAAACATCATGCTTTGGGGCTGTTTTTCTGCAAAGGGACCAGGGCGACTGATCCGTGTAAAGGAAAGAATGAATGGGGCCATGTATCGTCAGATTCTGAGTGAAAACCTCCTTCCATCAGCAAGGGCATTGAAGATGAAACGTGGCTGGATCTTTCAGCATGACAATGATCCCAAACACACCGCCCGGGCAACGAAGGAGTAATACTTATTTTACCAAGGAATTTACCAATTAATTCATTAAAAATCCTTCAACGTGATTTTCTGGATTTTTTTTTCTCATTTTGTCTCTCATAGTTGAGGTATACCTATGATGAAAATTGGAGACCTCTCTCATCTTTTAAGTGGGAGAACTTGCGCAATTGGTGGCTGACTAAATACTTTTTTGCCCCACTGTACCCTTTGTTGGCAATGACAGAGGTCAAACGTTTTCTGTAAGTTTTCACACACTGTTGCTGGTATTTTGGCCCATTCCTCCATGCAGATCTCCTCTAGAGCAGTGATGTTTTGGGGCTGTCACTGGGCAACACAGACTTTCAACTCCCTCCAAAGATTTTCTATGGGGTTGAGATCTGGAGACTGGCTAGGCCACTCCAGGACCTTGAAATGCTTCTTACAAAGCCACTCCTTCATTGCCCGGGTGGTGTGTTTGGGATCATTGTCATGCTGAAAGACCCAGCCACGTTTCATCTTCAGTGCCCTTGCTGGTGGAAGGAGGTTTTCACTCAAAATCTCACGATGCATGGCCCCATTCATTCTTTCCTTTACATGGATCAGTCATCCTGATCCCTTAGCAGAAAAACAGCCCCAAAGTATGATGTTTCCACCCCCATGCTTCACAATAGGTATGGTGTTCTTTCTCCTCCAAACACAACAAGTTGAGTTTTTACCAAAAAGTTGTATTTTGGTTTCACCTGACCATATGACATTCTCCCAATCCTCTTCTGGATCATCCAAATGCTCTCTAGCAAACTTCAGACGGGCCTGGACATGTACTGGCTTAAGCAGGGGGACACGTCTGGCACTGCAGGATTTGAGTCCCTGGCGGCATAGTGTGTTTCTGATGTAGCCTTTTGTTACTTTGGTCCCAGCTCTCTGCAGGTCATTCAGTAGGTCCCCCCATGTGGTACTGGGATTTTTGCTCACCGTTCTCGTGATCTTTTTGACCCCACGGGGTGAGATCTTGCATGGAGCCCCAGATCAAGGGAGATTATCAGTGGTCTTGTATGCCTTCCATTTTCTAATAATTGCTCCCACAGTTGATTTCGTCACACCAAGCTGCTTACCTATTGCAGATTCAGTCTTCCCAGCCTGGTGCAGGTCTACAATTTTGTTTCTGATGTCCTTTGACAGCTCTTTGGTCTTGGCCATAGTGGAGTTTGGAGTCTGACTGTTTGAGGTTGTGGACAGGTGTCTTTTATACTGATAACGAGTTCAAACAGGTGCCATTAATACAGGTAACGAGTGGAGGACAGAGGAGCCTCTTAAAGAAGAAGTTACAGGTCTGTGAGAGCCAGAAATCTTGCTTGTTTGTAGGTGACCAAATACTTATTTTACTGAGGAATTTACCAATTAATTCATTAAAGGGGACCTGTGGTGGTCGTGAAAAAAAAAGATTATATTGAGCCCCTGTCTCACATTCTAGTTCAAGTTTAAGTTCAAGTTCAAAGCAATGTGATATAAATCCATTGCCGATGTGCTGGTTCAGCTATGTCAGCAAAACATGGGCGCAGCCATACTGGCGGCTACATGGCCTGCCAGGACGCTTCCTGTGACGTAGTGTCGTGGATACCGCGATCTGGATCAATATTGGCTGAGCCTGGAGTGCCCGGATGAGCAGTGGCTTTCGGGATATTCAAATTCAAACGTTTATTTCAAACTCAGGGTTCATATTAAATGCAGAACTAAAACGAGTAGAAAATAAATAAATAAATGCTTAAATTCAGCGGGTCGTCTCGTCTGATCTGAGGTCGTAACGGCCGCCAGACGGCCGGGGATTCGGCGCTGGGCTCTTCCCTCGCCTCTAAAAGTATATACAGATCAGCAGACACTCGGTGCTCTTGTAACAACAAAAACATACAATGCGATATGGATATCGCAACATGGCGGAATGTAAAGCCTTTGGATGTCTCAATAATAAGCGAAAAAACAAAGAAACACTTCTTTTGTGTACCCAAACCCAGCTCACCTTGTCGGAAGATCATAGCGGAAAAGTGGTTGCGCAATCTCGGAACAAGGCACAGACGTTTCCTTTCGGACGAAATTGCGTTGTGTGTGAGGACCACTTCGTCACTTTCACCCTCAGAAGACCTTTCTGGCTCAAACCTGTAGCCATGTTGACCAAATTCTTCCTCAGAGTCCGACAATTCAGCCATAATAGAACAAAAACACTGACAAAAGCACCCTATTCGCTGGTACAGGCGGAGTATTGACTTTTCAGTAGCAACGTGTTGATGTCACATCCGCATGTGTCATGGCTGCGTGCATAGTTTTCATTGGCTGGCCATGCCGGCGTTCGTATTTGCATATTTCTCTGGTGGTAGATGGCTGGCAATAATTATTTAACCAAATAACAAATACTTTGCCTAATGTTTTCAAGTTGAATGCGTCTAGACGACCACCACAGGTACCCTTTAAAAATCCTTCAATGTGATTTTCTGGATTTTTTTTTTTTTTTTCTCATTTTGTCTCTCATAGTACCTATGATGTAATATTCATACCTATGATGAAAATTGGAGACCTCTCTCTTCTTTTAAGTGGGAGAACTTGCACAATTGGTGGCTGACTAAATACTTTTTTGCCCCACTGTACATGACTCTCCCAGTATTTTTAACATTGATATTAAATATCCATATGTCCAAATATGTTTAAAAAAAAGGGGGGGGGCTTGTAGAGGGTGTCCTAATTTTTTCACATGACTGTAAATCCCTCAGATTTCTGTACCTGTAGCCTGCTGCTTTTAAAGATGCACTTCGGTGGCTCTAAAACCACCCCAAAAACAAAGGTGTGTTCCCCAAAATAGTATATTGTGACTTTTTACCCACAAAAAAATGCATTGCCTTAGAATTGCTTGGAAAGCGCTTATACATCTTCTGCCTACTTAAATATGTGCAGATCTATAAATATTCTAATTGGCTCCACCTATACCCCTACCCACTAGTACAGGGGTGTCCAACCATGTGCCATGGAGAGCCAAGACCCTGCAGGTTTTCTCTTCTACCCAGTCTCTTCAGCAGGTGTTTTCACTTATCAGCAATCAGTGGGAAGAAGTTCACTGAAATCTGCTGTTGAAGACACTGGTTGGAGGTAAAACCTGCAGGGTCTTGGCTCTCCATGGCACATGGTTGGACACCCCTGCACTAGTAGCATATGCCCTCTGATCTGAGGACACCAAAGACCAGTGTTTCCTCTGGCTTAAAGATAGGGGTGGGAATCGTGATACTTGGGTCACGATTCGATCCTATCACGATTCAGCGATAATCAGGATATATCACAATCTCATATTTCAAATTGTTTTTCACCTCAAATCATGTCTCTAAGTAAAACCATTGACACCTCTTTCATATCATAAAGTATTCTCGGGGCTTCATTTTCTGTGGAGGCGCGTCTCTGCACACAGGACGGGTGGTGGACGGTGCGGTTTGGAATAGACTTCCACTCCAGCTACGTTTCTGACTCTGTGGACTCTTAAAAAGCAGCTGAAAACTTTTTTGTTTAATGAGGATTTCTGTTGTTTCAACTGCTTTTTAATGGAAAGTCTGATATTTTTAAATTATTTTAATTAGTGGTCGACCGATTATCAGCCGGGCCGATTATCGGGGCCGATATTTGGAATTTTGATGTATATCGGCATCAGCCTTTTTTTAAATCCGACGGGCCGATATCAAGAAATCAATTTAAAACTGGGTTATTTTGGCTCAGATGCAGCCGCGCCTCTCTCTCTCCTGCCACTTCTGTCTCCAGCCACCACCCATGGCGCCATCTGATTGGTTAAGCAAGCCACAGCATGCGTAAGTGGCAGAACCAATCTGAAGCGGAAGCTGTCCTCACACACCCGGCGGAAAGGAAAGTTTTTTCTTGTGGAGAATGTATGGAGAGCAAGCACGCATGTCAAGGTAAACGCAGAAAACTCTCTCGAAATTGTAATAAACATCCCCGTGCTGTACATCTCACAACTACTACCAACGTTACAGTGAGCAGGAGAATAACGTAAGAGTGGAGTAAACATTAGCGGCAGTGATCAGGCGGAATGGGGATCCACTTCAGTGGTGGAGACAGAATGAAGGGCGCTTCAAGCAACTTGCCAAACAAGCAAGAAAATGTCTTGGTGCACCACCCTCATCAGTCCCAAGTGAGCGAATGTTCAGTGAAATCGCTGCAATTTATGAACGCAAGAGAAGCCGTCTCACTGGAGAGCACGCTGAACAACTTTGCTTTTTGCACTACAATCTCGTGCTGCTCAATTGGGACTACTAATTGGTTTGACACATATTTCTGTGCAAATTTTGTTTAACTTTGTTTGCTATACTTTATAAAACCTCTGAAAGCAAGTTTTTATTTAACTTTACTAGAGATGCTGCTGAGCCTGAGAACTGCCTGCACTTTTTGTTTTTGTTTGAAGTTAAAACAATGATCAATCATTTCAGTTATATTGAAATTTTACTTTGTTTACTGTGGAAATTTCAGGGAGCTATTTAAGTTTTTATTTAACTTTACAAGAGTTGCTGCTGAGCCTGGGAACTGCACTTTTTGTTCCAACTTTAAACAAAGTTCAAAGTCATTTCAGTTATTGTGAAATTTTACTTTTTTTTACTGTAAAAAAATCTTGGAGCTATTATATAAGTTTTTATTTATTAACTTTACCAGAGTTGCTGCTGAGCTTGTTAACTCCCTGTACTCTTTGTTGTGTTTGAACTTAAAACAAAGATAAGTTATATTGAAATGTTACTTTATTCACTGTGGAAACATTTCAGGGAGCTATTTAAGTTTTTATTCAACTTCTGGAGCTATTTTTCTGTTTGTTTGGTTAAATAAACCTGCTTTAGGCAGTTAAACAAAGTTAAGTGTTTGTATTATTCAACATTTTTACGCCAATTTTTACACTTTTACTGCAAATGAATATCGGCTCCAAATATCGGTTATCGGCCTCCTTAACTACTAATCATCCATATCGGTCCTTGTTCTGCCCACAGTAGAGTGTGTTTCATAGAAGGTTAAAAATAGTTCACCATAAGTTAATAATAAAATGTCATAATTCATCTGTAATAATTCATGCTAAAAAACAGTCATTGGGTTAAAAGTAACTTCTATACAGTCAGTACTGGTTTACCTGTATTTCATGTTGAAGGCGCAGCCAGTGGTCGCTATGTTTTATGGGTAGCAGAAGCGGAAGTCAGTGAGAGAGAGAAGGGGAAAAAAAAGGAGAAAAGAAAAACCTGCCTGTGAATGTCTAAGATGCTCCTCCTGTGTGTTATGTCCTTTTCTACACCTTTGAAAGCAATGGCTGTGAGTTTAATTAGTGTCTTGTTTATAAGTTTTATGAGACGTGATTTTGAGATCGTTTTGTGAATATGATGTCACCAGGAATTAGCCTTATCCCAGGAGCTTACTAGCTTGCCTTACACCGAGAGTGCTGTGTATTAGCATAGTAACGCTGCTACTAGCGATCTAATTAGCATATAAAAAGATAGCGAAAACGTGTTGTTTGCCTTTAGTAGCAGCTAGAGTTAACTTCTGTGCAAGTTTCTGATGTTAGCCATTTTTTGGTGCATTTATTTTTCACTTGACGAAGAGCTAAAATATATTTATTTTCTGTTTATATTTTCAGTTTCACTCTGGCTTTTCATTGAGCTTTTCAAGCCACAATTGTAAAGAATTGTAAGCTGTCTAGAAGACTGTAATAAAGGAGCAAGACGCTCTGTTTCCTGGCTCATGAAAAACGAGTTTGGCTTGCTGTTGATCTGCGTTCACATACACAGTGTATACAACACGTAGTGATAACAGTACAGTCCTGAAAAACCCATATCGGTCGATCTCTAATTTTTAATCTTGTTTTAACTTGTTTTTGTATTTTTAAAATGATTATCTATCACTTTGCTTTTATTCCATTTTCTTGTACAGCGCTTCTTGACTATACAGTTTGTCTCTGAAAAGTGCTTCATAAATAAACTTGGTGATCAGAGAAAAAGCTCCATGACGGTGTCTCTGTAGCTTAGCCGTTGCTAATGCTGCTGCAAGATGGGTGTGGCCTGCCATGTTCTGAGTGTTTTTTCCTTTTTTTGTGCAACGCTTCTTGCGGCTTGTGTGTCATGTCAAGGTCTTCCATCTTTGTTATAAAATCCAAAAAAGGCCCGACATTTGAGCGATGTTTGAGCTAACTGCTTCCTAACGTTCAAAGCTGGCTGCAAGTCTCCAAGACGAGCTATGACTTCACTTGACTGGGTGCTGGCTTTGTGCCCTCTAGTGGACTGAAAATCCCATTGATTAACTGATAACCCAAAAGTGCCCTTTTTTTTTTTTTAATAAAAGATCAATGCATTGTTGCCAGTTCCAAGTGTTGTGATCCATCACTGAATCAATCTTTTCTCACTTGTTAGGACCTCTCTGTCTAGGGGTGAGAGGGGAGTAACAAATAATCAGATGGAATTGGTTGTCAAAGCAAATTATATTTTAATGAGGATGGTTGTCAAAATGATAAATGCATAAAATGGTTGGGGGACAAAGGCCTAGAAAGGTACTACTCAAACCAAAGATAGAAATATAGCCAACAGAATTTCCACTTAGGGGGTGACAACTTCCTGTCTACAAAAGTGAGAGTAAATTAAGGAAACCAATAGAAACTAACTTAACTACTCTCACTATCCAAACTGAAATACAAGAGGGAGGAGTACCTCTAAACCTAAATGTGTCTAACAAAAGTTACCTGCAGTGATGTATATGGAATTGAGAACTAAAACCTTGGCCCAGTCTCTCAACCTGAAAGAAAGATGACGGGTGGTGAGATAAACACAGGGTGATCAGTCCCTCCAGGATTTCGCAATGTTGCAGTCGCACCAATTCACGCGAAATCAGCCAATCAGCGCAACTATTGTACGGCCTTGCAACTTTGTCCAATCACCGCAACTTTGCCGCAATTTTGGCCAATCCTCGTCAACTTCTGCCAATTTCTCCAAACAAATTTGTCTCTAACTGGCGCTGAAACACTCAGTCTAACCAATCAAATGCATTGTTGCACCGCGTTCACTTCCGTGTTTACAGTGAGTAGTGAGTTTATAGTTTACAGTGGGTAACAGAACATATATGCAAACAGAGCGTGTGATTTAAAAAAAAAAAACAAACAAACAACAAAAAAAACACCCGTGAGGTTTTCAACACCGTCCCTTCCTCCATCTCCCCCAACCTGCTCGTGGACACCTTGCCACGTCTCCGTCCTGACTGCGTGTGCGAAGCGCTGGGTTTGTGTTGAAAAACATGCATCTGCCCCAAAAGAACTCCGTCGCGGGAGCGTGCGCGAGGAGAGTACACTACACTACAGCGAGTGTTTGAACATTTATACATCTTTAGAGGTAAAATCATTACTACATCTGGTCAATGAGCTTTAAAACTGTGAATATCCGGTGTGGACTCTGGACGGACAAACACACCCACCCATCCATTCGCTGCTCCGCTGTAAATGAAAGATGTGTGTGTGTGTGAAGACCGACATGCAGCAGACAGACAGGTAGGCATGGAAAGAGAGAGAATAGTCTCCTTTTTTTTTTTTTTTTTTTTTTTTTTTTTTTTAGAAAAACACAGTCTCCCAATAGCCAATACAGAGCAACAGAATAATTTATTTTTTGCTCTCTGCTCTGTACCGAGTGGTTGGGAACCTTAGGGAGTTTTCAAATGAAGGTGCTGCCATTAATTTCCAAATCTCTACTCTTTAACATGTGTTCAATGCAATTTAGCTGTTGTAATGGATATTGTGTTAATATTTGTATTTGCTGTTGCAAAGAAGAGTTTTTCTGTATAGCAGAAGTTTGTGCTTAATTTACAAATCACTATAATAGGAAGTTTTTGACAATCCTGTGCATTTTCTTGTATTGTTATATAGAAAATCAATGCAGCCCCCGACCAACAGTGATCTGTGTGGAGTCTGCATGTTCTCCCCGTGTCTGTGTGGGTTTACTCCGGGATTTCTCCGGTTTCCTCCCACATGCCAAAAACATGTAAGTTAGGTTAATTGGCATCAAACTGGGGATTCTAAATTGTCCTTAGGTATGACTGTGAGAGTGAATGGTTGTCTGTCTCTCTGTGTTGGCCCTGCGATGGACTGGCAATCTGTCCAGGGTGGACCCTGCCTCTCGCCCAAAGATGCTGGGATAGGCTGCAGCTCCCCCGCGACCCGAAAAGGATTAAGCCAGGGGTCAGCAACCTTTACCACTCAAAGAGCCATTTGGACCCGTTTCCCACAGAAAAGAAAACACTGGGAGCCACAAAAACCCTTTTGACACTTAAAATGAAATAACACTGCATATAACTTTTTTTTTCCCTTTATGCTATGTATAAACAAACTATAATGTGTTGCATTTATGAAATCAGGGAACTCCTGCAGAGAAAACAAAATTACATTTCTGCATGCAACAAAAACATTTTGAACTCCGAAAAAAAAAAAAAAAAAGACATTGGGTTGAAGGTTGACATTGGGTTGAATGGAGAGTGCTATTTCTAGCACTGATGACTCCTGATCCTTCGATAAAAATCTCATAATTCCGCTGAAAACGATACCGAAAGCTCAGAATTCCAACACGAACCAGCGATGTGATTTGGGGTTGGGGAAATTATCTGAAAATTGAGCGGGGTCCGGGGCAGAGCCCCGGTGGGGTGGGGGGGGGCAGGGGGGGGCAAAGCCCTCCGAAGCTCCTGGGTTTTTATGATTTTTAAGTACCAGAACTGTGCTTAAATGACATAAAACAAACAGCTGAATGCCACTTATTAATGTATAATATTGACTTATGTTCCAAGAAGATAGCATTCCTAAAATATTCCAACAAGCATTATCCATCACATGCTTTAACACTTGATCAAATCAAAATCAGTTAATTTTATTTGTTCCATAATAGAAATAAAATTCCAACATTTACTTTTTATAATTTCAGCATTCATTTCAGATCACCAGTTTCAATCTCCATTGAGACTTGAGCAGTTCATTTTGCACAATCACTGATGTAGCCAAGTCTTAGAAATATTCAAAAGTTATGAGTCAATGTCCACTGTGCACTGTCAGTTTCAAACTGTTTGGAATCATAAAAGGGGATGGTTAACTTTTATTACCGTTTCCTCCCTCGCGCAGACCAGCTCATACAGCCGTTGTACCCCGCCAGTAACACAGAGTTAATGGCTCTTCACCTGGCCATACCGATTACCGGAAGTGGCCATACGCCACTTCTAGTCCTGCCTGAAAGGGCGTAGCTTCACTGCATTTGTGGACCACAAGCCGCTAACGTACTTAACGTACTTTATCTTCCTGGAAGATAAAATAAAGCAGAATTCGGCAAATTAGCAGAAAATCACATCCCTGAGAACACGCCGCAATGAATCTTTGAAAAAGCATACAACGAGCCATTTGATTGGTCCAATCGTTTGCAACTATCCAATCGCAGGGCTGTCAAGCTACTGCAATACAGCAGTAGCTTGAACACAACACATCCGGGTTATCGCAGGAGACGACTTTCGGGGAAGTGCCGAGCGCTTATGTAATCGTGTTGATTTTCGCTGACGGTGATTAAACTTTAACACGTTTTTTTTTTTTAGATTTTACAAGATCACCATAATCTTCAAATTTAGAATTACATTTTAAAAACTAATGAACTAAAATAAAATACATTTTAATTAAATACTCATTATTTATTTTCCAAAGTCACAGGGAGCCGCAGCAGAGGGATGAAAGAGCCGCATGCGGCTCCGGAGCCGCGGGTTGCCGACCCCTGGATTAAGCGGAAGAAGATGAATGATTGAATGAATGAATGCAGTAAACTGGAAAAAAGCATCTGCTTTAACATTTGGAGTTCTTCCCACAACTTTTAGTGCAGAAAACACTCTAAAAACATTGCAACTTTTATCGCAGCTTTTTCAAAAAGCTCCTGCAAATTCAGGCTTTTTGGCCTGCAACAGTCATAAAAACATCCCGTGAAATCCTGGAGGGACTGGGTGATGGGTAACAAAATAGAACAAGTTCCAAATTGCCCAAGTGTGCCTTGTAAAGGGAAAAAAAAACAAAAAAGACAGTGTCCCTTGGTCCTGAACCAAAGATAACTGGTTTTTAACCAGTTATCTCAACAAAGTAGGCCTAGACATTCATACACAAAACAAACAACTAAAGGCACATGAGTGTTTCCTGGTCAACACACAAAGACACTTCAACCAAAACAAAGTATCTGAACCAGGAAATCAAGACATTCAACCAAAAAGGAGTATTTTGCTGAATGGGGAAGCTTCCAGATCCTCTTTCGGCGCAGAGCGCAACCCCAATAAGACCCATGGCAGCCTGTCTACCCAATTTGCATCCGTCAGTGAAGCCCTGAGCGCTGCTTTCAGTGATCTATGAAAACGCTCTCATAAACCATTGGCCTGTGGGTTGTATGCAGTTGTGCCGTGAATTGTAACACCCAGGCTGCGGGCCATTGCGGACCAGCGTTCGGAAACAAATTGAGGGCCCCTGTCGGACATTCGACGGGACTCCAAAACGCGCCACCCATGCTGTTAAAAAAGCGCGTGCTACGTCCGCAGACGTGGTTGCCGCCAGCGGGACTGCTTTTGGCCAGCACGCGGTGCAGTCCACTACTGTCAGGAGGTGCGTGCACCCTTGTGATGGCGGGAGGGGGCCCACGAGGTCCACATGAACATGGTCGAACCTCTTAGCCGGGATACGAAACAGCTCCAAGGGAGCCTTCATGTGTCTGTGTACCTTGGCTCGTTGGCACGCCACGCAGGCTGCAGCCCACTCTTTTACTTGTTTGCATAGGCTCGGCCACACAAACTTCTCTCCCACCATTTTGACCGACGTGTGCACTGCTGGGTGCGCCAGAGTGTGAACCGACTCAAACACGCGGCGGCGCCACGCGACCGGGACCACCGGACGCGGGTGTCCCGTGGAGACATCGCAGACTGGGGGGGGGCGCCATCTTGCAGCACCCTGCTCTCCAGCCTTAACCCTGTTGGTCCAGACTGGAGCACGCGCACGTCTGCATCGCTAATCTGCTCCGCGGCCATGGCTGCATAATCTATCCCCACACAGACCGGGGCCACCACGGTGCGCGAGAGGCAGTCCGCCACCACATTCAGTTTACCCGACACATGCTGTATATCGGTAGTAAACTCTGAGATCGAGGCCAGCTGTCTCTGCTGCCGGCCCGACCACGGTTCTGAAACCTTGGCCATCGCGAATGTTAGCGGCTTGTGGTCCACGAACGCGGTGAAGCTGCACCCTTCCAGCCAGAACTGGAAGTGGTGTATGGCCAGGTGGAGAGCCAGCAACTCTCTGTCGAACGCGCTGTATTTACGTTCGCTGTCGCACAAAGTTCTGCTGAAAAAAGACGAGCGGTTGCCAAGCCCCGGCGACGCGCTGCTCCACGACAGCCCCTATGGCCACGTCTGAAGCATCGGTGGTGAGCGCTATCTGGGCCGCCGGGTCCGGATGCGTCAGCAGTGTGGCGTTTGCCAGGGCTGCTTTAACTTCCGAGAATGCTCGCTCTGGGGTCCATTCAACCCTATCCGCGGGTTTCTGTTTTTTGAGCGCGGCGTACAATGGTTGCATGAGCTGCGCCGTGCGGGGAAGGAAACGGTTATAAAAGTTCACCATCCCCAAAAACTCCTGCAGCGCCCTGACCGTCTGAGGCCGGGGAAAATCCGCCACGGCGCGCAGTTTGTCGGGCAGCGGGATCGCTCCTTCCGGAGTGACGCAGTGCCCCAAAACATCAATCTCCGTCACGCCAAACTGGCATTTCGCCGGGTTGATTATTAACCCGTGCTCCTCCAACCTCCGGAAAACCGTCGTGAGGTGGGTTTCGTGTTCGTCTTCGGACGCACTGGCTACCAGGATATCGTCCAGGTAGACTAACACGAACGGGAGATCGTGCAGCACTGCATCCATCATGCGCTGGAACGTCTGTGCCGCTCCTTTTAACCCGAATGGCATGCATAGGAACTCGAATAGACTGGAGTTATTACCGCTGTTTTGGGTACGTCCTCCGCGCGCACTGGGACTTGGTGGTAACCGCGGACCAGGTCTATTTTAGAAAAAATGCGTGCTCCGTCGAGGTGAACGGAAAAATCCTGTATGTGGGGAATTGGGTAGCGGTCGTGTGCTGTGGCGTTGTTCAATCTGCGGAAATCACCGCACGGTTGCCACGATCCCTCAGCCTTAGGGACCATGTGTAGCGGGGATGCCCATGGGCTGTTAGATCGCCTGATGATGCCCAACCTTTCCAGGTTGGTGAACTCCTCGCGCGCTATGGCCAGTTTAGCTGCGTCCAAGCGCTGAGGTCTTGCAAAAACGGGCGGCCCGGTGGTGGTGATAAAGTGCTCCACCCCGTGTTTAACAATGGCCGCCGAAAACGTCGGGACCGTGAGTGCTGGGAACTGAGTGAGCAGTGTGTGGAACTTACCGCCTGTAGCTGTGACGTTGGCTTGTGCTGTTGGCTGGGTCACTCGAGCTGTACAGGGGAGAGTGCATTAACCAGGCGCCTGTTAGCAACATCAACCAGTAAACCATGTGCACACAGAAAATCAGCCCCCAGGATATGGTAATTCAATGCTGCTACGACAAAAGTCCACTCGTATGTACGGCCATGTAGAGATAAGATCAGTGCCCTCACACCAAAGGTCTTAATATCCAAGCCGTTTGCTGCCAACATCTCGGGGCCGCTAGGTCCTGCCAGCCGGTCAGCGTAGGTTGGCAGGATGAAACTCTTCTGGGCTCCGGTGTCCATGAGGAAACGCCTCCCCGAGCGTGCATCCGTCAAGTAGAGCAGCTTGCTCTCTTCACCGAGGGTCGCAGCTGCTACCGACCCCCGGCCTCAGCGTTTTCCCAAGCGCTTGAATTGGCACGGTGGCGCACATCTGCGTGCATTCTCTCCGAAGCGGCAGTGGTAGAAGCAGAGCATGTCTCTCTGGCGCTCCTTGGACCCCGCTGCTGCTACCATCGGTGGCTCCTCGCCTCCTCTGGTCGTCTCGCTGGGCTCCGCCGCTGCCGCTTTGACTGTGATCGCCCTGGTGGTGATGATGATCCGGTCTGCCTCCTGGGCTAGCGCACGGTAGTCGCGCGTGGCCAGCAATGGCGAATTGGCCAGAACCGCTCTCGCCACTGTTGGAAGGTTCCGGAGGAAGAGGTGGGCAAACAGAAAGTGCCCGTCGTCTGTGCCCATTAATGCCAGCATCTTCTCAATCAGGTCTACGGCTGAACCATCTCCTAACTCGGCCCGCGTCAGGAGCCTCTCCGCTCTCTCACAGTCCGAGAGCGTGTAGCGCTGGATGAGCGCAGCCTTGAGCGCCTCGTATTTGTTGCTGGCTGGAGGCTGATCGAGCAGGCTCGCTACCTGCTGGGCTGTGCGGACGTCTAGCGCTGCGACCACATGGTAGAATCTGGTGTCGTCTGCCATTACTCCCTGGAGGGTGAACTGGGCCTCGGTGTGGTGGAACCAAGAGCGCGGGTTGTGCTGCCAGAAATCCGGTAGCTTGACTGAAACCGCACACGCGTGGCTGGGGGTTCCAGTCCGGGCCGTCTGTGGGATGGCTGCCGCCGCGCTGGAGCTTCCTGACCGGGCCGGCTCCGGGGTTCTTGCCTCGTGTTCCATAATACGTCTTGGGTCACCAGTGTGGAGTGTGTGAAATAAGAGGCTGACTCATGGCAGACGGTTTATTACACACTTCACATCTCTCAAGCACAGAACAGACTGACTCATTTCAGCAGGCACTCTTCTTTTCCCCAAATCTCTCCTCACAAGTTTCATGGCATTTCTCCACACACATGACATTTGCATTACACTGCATTCAACCCCCTACGTCCTTGACTCCTTCCTGCTATCTCGCCAGGAACCTCCTGAGCATTGTTCTCCCATGCTTATCCACTGTCTCTTGTCTGAGATGCTAAATAATCTGACTCCCCCCAAGGTGCTACAATATGACCTAAAAATAAAACCACTTTTTTTTCCCCATGTCACACTAGGTTTTTGATTTTAATAAATGTTTTTGACTTGAAGACAAGGAATTATTTCAAATAGTTTTTTTTCCCTAAACAAACATGATTCTCCATTTAAAATAAAGTGCAAACCTGGCTTTCCCCAAACCTATGTTTTAATAAGTTTCATCAAACCAAGATGAATCCTCACATTTCTGATTAAAAAGTGCCAACTTAATTTTTTATATAAAATTAACCCCCTTAGATTTGGAGGCTGCTATATTTACTGTTGTGAATGGGGGGGGGGGATTGATTTTCATGATAGTAATTTTTTGACATTGGCTAAACCAAAAAATTTCACATTTCAAATTAGAATCAATTTATTGCTCTGGCCTAATTTGAACATCAGCCAGCTTCTGTTACGACTGTTGAGTGTTTGTCTTGTGAAGAGTGCTGGGCTGTTGATGTAGGCCAGGGCTGTTCAGTTACTAAATCAGTTGGGCCACAATTTGAAATCGAGACCTGTAACTGGGCCGCACATGTTCAGTGATCTCAGAATCAGAATCAGGTTTATTGCCATTGTTCATGTAGTACACAAACTAGGAATTTGTCTCGGTGCAATGCTGCAACATTAAACATGATAAGTTAAAAGAAATAAACTATACATGCAATAAAGTGTAGAATAAGAGTAAGTGATACTGGTCAGCAGTTAAAATATATTAGCGAGCAGCAGATACTGTGGAGAACTATATAGTGCAGTCGGTAATGCAGGAAGAAAACAGTGATGATTGACATGAGTCTGGTTGAGCTGCTGTACATAGTGCACGAGAGTCAATAAGTTACTTAGTGTTCAGCAGTCTGATGGCAGAGAGGAAGAAGCTGTTCATGTGACGGGAGGTTTTAGTCTGGATGGACCGAAGTCTTCTACCAGAGGGGAGGGGGGCAAACAGTACGTGACCAGGGTGTGAGGGATCGGCTATGATCCGGCCAGCACGCCTCCGGGTCCTGGAGATGTACAGATCCTGGAGAGATGGGAGCTTGCAGCCGATCACCTTCTCAGCAGTGCGCACGACGCGCTGCAGCCTTAGTCTGTCCCTGGCAGTGGCTCCTGCGTACCACACGGTTATGGAGGTGGTGAGGATGGACTCGATGATGGCTGTGTAGAACTGCACTAACATCTTGGTGGGTAGCTTGAGCTTCCTCAGCTGCCGCAGGAAGAACATCCTCTGCTGGGCTTTTTTGATGAGTGAGCTGATGGTCGGCTCCCATTTGAGGTCCCTGGTGATGGTAGTGCCTAGGAAGCGGAAGGAATCAGCAGTGGTGATGGGAGAGCCTGAGAGGGTGAGGGGGGGCAGAGGGGTAGTGACTTTCCTGAAGTCTACAATCATCTCCACTGTCTTCAGAGCGTTCAGCTGCAGGTTGTTATTGTTGCACCAGGACGCCAGCTGGGCCACCTCTCTCCTGTAGGCGGACTCGTCGCCGTTGGAGATGAGCCCGATGAGGGTGGTGTCGTCCGCAAACTTGATCAACTTGACAGACTGGTGGCTGGAGGTGCAGGAGTTGGTGTAAAGGGAGAAGAGTAGGGGGGAAAGTACACAGCCCTGGGGTGATCCGGTGCTGATGCTAGTAGAGTCTGAGACAGTCTTTCCCAGCCGCACATGCTGCCTCCGGTCCGTCAGGAAGTCGGTGATCCACCTGCAGAGGGAGTCAGGCACGTTGAGCAGGGACAGCTTGTCCCGAAGCAGAGCGGGGCGGATGGTGTTGAATGCGGAGCTGAAGTCCACAAACAGGATCCTGGCGTAGGTTCCCGGGGAGTCCAGGTGCTGCAGGATGGAGTGGAGGGCCAGGTTGACTGCGTCGTCTACAGACCTGTTGGCTCGGTAGGCAAACTGCAGCGGGTCCAGGAGAGGGGTGGTGATGGACTTGAGGTGGGGCAGGACCAGGCGCTCAAAGGACTTCATGACTACAGAGGTGAGCGCTACAGGTCTGTAGTCATTAAGTCCAGTGATCCGTGGCTTCTTGGGGACAGGGATGATGGTGGAGGATTTGAGGCAGGACGGCACGTGGCATAACTTAAGGGAGGTGTTAAAAATGTCTGTGAAGACAGGAGCCAGCTGTTTCGCACAGTGTCTCAGGGTGGAGGGAGACACGCCGTCCGGGCCGGGGGCCTTGTGCGGGTTCAGTCTGGAGAACTGTTTGAGCGCATCCTGCTCACTGATGATAAGGGCAGGGGGGGGAGGAGGGGGGGGGTGCCTTTAATGAAGTAGGGATTGTGGAGGCTGTGGAGCTGGAGGGAGGGGGGGAGTTGGACACAGATGACGAGGTGTCAAAACGGGCATAGTGTTGGGACAGTCTTTGACAAAGGGCTTTGTCATCCTGACCTTTAGGAGCCTGAGGCCGATAGTTGGTGATTTGCCTCAGTCCTCTCCACACGGAAGCCGAATCATTAGCAGTGAACTGCTGCTGGAGTCTCTCTGAGTATAGAGATTTAGCCCTCTTCAGCTCTCTGTTAAACCGGTATTTAACCTCCCTGTAGCAGTCCCTGTCTCCACTTTTCAGCGCTGCTTCCTTCTCCTTCCTGATCTGTCTGAGCTTAGCTGTGAACCAGGGTTTGTCATTAGAGTAACTCACCCTGGTGCGTGATGGAAGAATGTTCTCTTCACAAAAGTGGATATATGAGTTCACAGTGTCCGTGTACTCATCCAGATCATGCGTGGCTCCTTTAAACATGCCCCAGTCAGATATTTCCATGCACGTTTCCAGCTTCTCCTCAGCTTCACTGGTCCGTATCTTCGTAGTGCTCACAACAGGTTTAGTGAGCTTCAATCTCTGTCTGTATGTGGGAATGAGGTGAACCATCACGTGATCAGATAATCCCAGCGCAGCACGAGGAACAGCGCGATATGCGTCTTTCACTGTGGTGTAACAGTGATCCAGTGTGTTTAATCCTCTGGTGGGGCATTTAATAAACTGTTTGTAGCGGGGGAGATCGCTACATCTGTTGTATCTGTTGAATATGATAAATTTCAAAGCAACACAGATCAGTATGATGAAAAATATGCACTTTTTATTAATTGTCTTGGTTTTAAATGTGCGCTTGGCACATGACAAAGGCACGTCAAAAGTGCATAAAAACATCAGTGCTGGGGTTGAGCGGAACTTGGAGTAGAAATATTTTTCCTCTTGAACAACAATTAAATAGAATGGGGGGGGGGAATTCTGTAAATAACCATTTTGGTCACATCTTACTCAGGCGTATCTCAAAGTGAACAATGTGCACTGTTGGCAGCATTAACAATTGCTTTCCTTTTGAAATAAAATATACTATATCCTGGTCATAACTGACCTTGGCACATCACGAAGGCTACAGTCACACTGCAGGTTTTAATGCTCAATTCTGATTTATTTATTTTTTGCACAAATGTGACCCATATCTGATTTCCCCCCACACACACACACCAGACCAGGCCACTTTCACGTGGTCCTAATTCCGATGCGTATCTGACATTTTCCAAAGCGACCTCAGTCTGAACAGTCATGTCACATGTCATCCGACTTTTTCCTCATTGAAGAGACAGATGCTACAATTCTGCTGTGGAAGATGCCGCAGGCATGACAGACAGCTGATTGGTGCCTTTTTTTTTTTTTTTTTTTTTTTTTTTTTTTTTTTTAAATCAACCTTCTTCCCTTTATCACTGGATCATAATTTTTTCGGCTCCCACAGCACAACTTCAAAATTGTGGGCGGGGGGGGGGGGGGTGGCAGCGTTTGGGGCTGAGGCAGTCAGACATTACAGGCGCACAGTAATGGCACATTAAAAAAAAAAAAGTGGTTGTCTGGTATGTAGAGGAATGAAGCTGGTTTCATTTATTTTGTGCATAAACATTTATTTTGCTGCACTGCGTCAAAGGCAAAGAAGTTCTGTCGCCCTTAATTGTTCGGTGCTCATATTTACTTCTCCAACCACAATGGTGTGTCTGGCGTTACGTTTTCTTCTGCGCATGCAGGTCACTTCATTGCTGTAGACTGTTCATACTCCAATCTGATGGGGGTCACGTTTAAATTATAATGTGAACGCCCACACAAAAAAATCGGATCTCAGCAAAAAATCGGAATTGAGCATTAAGACCTGCAGTGTGACCGTAGCCAAAGTGCATTTAGTTGAATAAAAAATGAACTGTCAAACACTTCTGTGCACAAACCCCCCGAGAAAAGATGGATAACATAAACAAACATTGCACATCCACCGTTGTGGTTTGTTTTAAATCACGTGTGAGTAGGAACCTCTTTTTATAACTACACATTCCATTACACACACATATAGGTCAACCACAAATTTCTAGTAGAGTTAAGGATGCAAAAAGCCCCCACTTAAAAACTTGAGTAATGACTTCAGTCTTGAAGGTTTGTTTTTCTCCATAATCTATAACAATTTTCTTATAATTTTCTGCTTTTCTCTGCAAATTTATCTAAAATTGAAACCATTTTCCTCAAATTTGTAATTTCCTCTTGTAAAATTGACTTTTCTTGTACATGAGATTTTATTATAAATTTGTGGATTTTTATGGTTAACTTTTGTATATTTTTTAAATAAAATTACTGATATTTTTAAATAAATTTGAAACGGATCGTTGTGAAATTTTGACTTTTTTTCCTTATACAACTTACACTTTTGACCATAATTTTGCAGCGCCAGAACAGAACAATAATTGAACTCTGATTTAAAAGAAAAAAATATTAATAAAATATTTAATTAAATAGGGCAGCACGGTGGCAGAGTGGTGAGCACTGCGGCAGCACAGCAACTCACCCTTGGCTGGGGGATCCTGGGTTCAATCCCAGCCCGTGACCAACAGTGATCTGTGTGGAGTTGGCATGTTCTCCCCGTGTCTGCGTGGGTTTACGCCGGGATTTCTCCGGTTTCCTCCCACATGCCAAAAACATGCAGGTTTGGTTAATTGGCATCAAACTGGGGATTCTAAATTGTCCTTAGGTATAACTGAGAGTGAATGGTTGTCTGTCTCTCTGTGTTGGCCCTGCGATGGACTGGCGATCTGTCCAGGGTGTACCCTGCCTCTCGCCCAAAGATGCTGGGATAGGCTCCAGCCCCCCGCGACCCGAAAAGGATTAAGTGGAAGAAGATGAATGAATGAATGAATGAATATTTAATAAAGTAACTTAAATGACCAAAGATGCGGTTATTTTTGTTAAAATATTTCTATATATTTATAGTTTTTTAGAAATCTCCTCACCACCCAGACAGCAGGAAAAATCTCCCTTATTTTGAAATCCAAATGTTGGCACGTTTAGTTTGAAGACTGTTGACAGATTAAAGTCATTGACTTTGTGAATTTCGGTCATCTTAACTTTCCAGGTACATAATATCCATCCATCCATGATGGATGGATGGATATTGTAGTAGCTGGTGAAGTCAGTCCTCAGCGATTGAGTCACTCTTGCCTTTCCCTGCATACAGCGTGAAGCTTTTAACTACACCGGTTTGCTCAGCGACTCTTATTGTTCCTGTTACCAGCAGGTTAAAACCACCATAAATGCCTCCACTGATTACATATCTCTTTTTCTTTTTTCCATGTTTAAAGAACTTTAATAAGCTCATGCTTCTCTGACAGCAACGCTAGAAAGACACTCTGCCTGGCCCGCTGACTGGAATGCCCACGTGGGTGGGGCGCTTCTGAACTCCCCACGGATGACGGTCAGGCGTGTTGTTCGTGTGTGCTTGTGGACCGTCATTCCTTCATATTTTTCTCTTAAATTTATATTTCCTTGGTGTGGCCTGGACCACTCAGAGGTTGTTTCTGGGCTGCATGTGGCCCGTGGGCTGCTAATTGAATAAGCCTGATGTATTAATTAGCAGGTCTTGTGGTTTTTAATCTGTAATATCTCAGCACTACACATTTGTTTAAAGCCCTTCAGTGGTTTCTGTCTGCACTCTGACTTGTTTGGTGATGTGTTCATAGGCATGCTGGAGTGGCTTCCATCCTGATGCGCTCAGAGCCTTGTCCAGGAGGAACTATGCGTGAGTATTCACCCCCAGTTCTCTTAATGTGTCCCACAAACATATTTATTATCATTATTACAATTATAGTATGTTATCAGGTTTTTGACCCTTTTCTGTTTGAAATTTTCTGCTGTTGCTAATATAGCGTCCACGTTTCTGTTAGGCTTTACTTCAGATTAATGCAGAACAAAAGCTTTGACTCATCAATACCTTGGACAAGTCTGATTTTGAGAAATCTAATGAGGGGTTCCATTTTGGGGGGAGGAGGTGCTTGGGGTTTTTTTGTTTATTTTTTTGTCGCTTTTTATGTTGTCGCTAGTATAGCGTCTACATTTCTGACTTCAAATATATACAGAAGTTTGAACTTGTCAATACCTTAGATTAGTTAGATTTTGACATAAGATAAGATAAGCCTTTATTAGTCCCACAATGGGGAAATTCCAGGATTGCAACAGCATAGGGACAGCAACACTCAGAGCAACAATCAGAAGGCAAGAAAAAACAACATCTAGTAAACATATGTCCATATTACTATAAATGTATATATATAGACACACAGTGCAGAGCATTATGGCTGGTGGATGTGCAGCAGAAAGTCTAAGCTCTCTCTCCGCGGATGCAGCGGGCCAGCTGGAAGTCTTTGGGCATGATGGTGACCCCCTTAGCGAAGAAGAGACCACCAGGTGGGTCTCGCTGGTCTCCTGCAGAGCCATGACGGCGAAGCTCAGGAAACGCAGGACGGTCTTGAAGTCCTGAGCGATCTCCCTCACCAGGCGCTGGACGGGCAGCTTACGGATGAGCAGCTCCGTGGATTTCTGGTAGCGACGGATCTCTCTCAGAGCCACGGGCCTGTGACGGCGAGGCCTCTTCACTCTGCCGGTGGCCAAAGCGCCTCTTCGAGCAGCCCTGTGGCTAGCTGTCTCCTGGGGGGCTTCTTCCTCCAGTAGATTTTACGGGCGGTCTGCTTGGTTCTTGCCATCGCTCTTTATTATTCTGTCTTATATTTCTTTCACGCCGCCTAAACTCCAGCCCGGCACCCGCTTCGTTTTCGCTACAGCTCCCGGTATTTTTTTTTTTGTTACTTATTTGTACCCGTAGGTAGACTTGGTTTGCAGTCTGGTGACAAGCCACCGGCTGCTGGTCGCTGCGTGCGCGAGCGCCCTAAACCTACATGTTTTTGGTGTGCGGGAGGAAACCGGAGAAATCCCGGAGTAAACCCGCGCAACACGGGGAGAACATGCAAACTCCACACAGCTCACTGTTGGTCGGGGGCTGGGATCGAACCCACGATCTCATGATCCCCGCGATCCCCCGGCCGAGGGTAAAACTGTGCTGTCACAGTGCTAAACCACTGCTCCACCGTGCAGCCCATATGTGCGCCCGGTATGTCGAGTTTCCCATTAGCACCGGGCGGCGGCCAAGTGCTAGCTAGCACTAGCTCCTCCCCGCTGTAACGTCTCCCGCTGCAAACCGTGGCTCCGTCCGCCGACCCGGGAGACCCCCGGGGCGATCCGTGCGTCCGTGATATATATACAGAGTGAAAGGTGTAGAAAGAAGAAGGAAGATAAAAAAAAAAAAAAAAAAAAAGGCTGTTGCAACAGGCAGCCGACTCGTGTGGCGCCGCCGGTCCGGCGGAACCGGAACCGGGGGAAAAAAAAAAAAAAAAAAAAGTGGAAGAGTGGAAGAGGAAAGGGCGGTAAAGGAGGCGCTAAGCGTCACCGTAAAGTCCTCCGTGATAACATCCAGGGAATCACCAAGCCAGCTATCCGCCGTCTGGCTCGCCGTGGCGGTGTGAAGCGTATCTCCGGCCTGATCTACGAGGAGACCCGCGGTGTGCTGAAGGTGTTCCTGGAGAACGTGATCCGGGACGCCGTCACCTACACCGAGCACGCCAAGAGGAAGACTGTCACCGCCATGGACGTGGTGTACGCGCTGAAGAGGCAGGGAAGAACCCTGTACGGCTTCGGAGGTTAAACTGATCCTGATACCAGACAAACACAAACTCACATGCATCCAGGGCTGTCGCGATAACCGCAATTATGTAATACCGCGCTATGGACAAGCCTACTGCAGAGGATAACGAGCAACCGCAACAACCATGGTGTTCACTTTTTTGTGTGTGTGGCTAAACCTCATTGTTATGAACAATGAGATGTAAACTGTAGTTTACATCTTGTTAAAATACATGTGAAGTGTATTTTTATTGCCAACAGCATGTTTGCATCCAGTACTGAAGCGGCAGCACCCAGTACTGGGGAAGTTTTCATAGTACCGGGTGCTGACGGCGGCAGCTCCGTGTGGGTCTCTCTCTTTCCAGAGGGACTCCAGCAGGCAGTTAGTGGGGGAAGTGTTTGGACTCCTTGCTAAATACAGCTGTGACAGTGAGCACTGAAAGGCACAAAGCGTGTCATTTCCTTCTGAGTGCAGTGTTTATGATCTGAGCTCCAAGAGCGAAACGACTACTGCATAGTGGTTTGTTTGAACGTGATTTTTCGGACTGCAGCAAAAATCCAAAAATCATGGAGACGAGCCGCGCAGGGTCCTGTATGGAGACTGTCCTGTTAAAATTAGCTGAATGTTGCTGCAGTCTCCAGTCCACACACGCCATAGATAAATACTGGAGTTCCCGCCACTACTTTATGAAAATGATTTTTTTTTTTTTTTTTTAACAGAAACAGCAGTTCATGCCTAGAAAGACCAGAACGCCGCACAATTGTTACACACGCACATAAAGTTGAGAGCAATACTGCAGTGAGTTTTTCACAGCTTCCATCGTTTACCACATAAGTTATGAACCCTGTTTAAATTACGAGACCACAGGGTCCTAGAAACATTGGCAATAATAGCACATACCATGGTGTTGAGTTATCCACCGTCACCACAGGGGAAATTCCTCTACCGTGACAGCCCTACATGCATCTAATGAGTGCAAGTTTAACCAACAACTAAAAGGACTTGATTGCACACTTTTTTCTACTTAAAAAGACACTACTTCCTTTGGCTACATGCCAGGTTTATATTGGCATAAGGGCTGCATTACTGTGTTCGGCGAAAACTCAGATATGTGGATGTGTGCGGTATGTGAGGCTGCTCACTAAGGTTCTTTCATTTAAACAAGCAGACATCCTGTTTGGGGAAAAATGTTGCTAATGTTAAATGCATGACAGGTGGAAACCTTCATTTACATGAATCACATCAAAATACATCCTTGGAACCTTTTGAAAGGGGTAGTTGGTAGTGTTGTATGCTAAAATCCAGTTCTGAGTATATAACTGTCAGATTGTGATGTAAATATTAATCCTGCTGATTAAAACAATATTCTAGTAAAGCTCAAATGACTTAGTCATGTGAAAAAATTAGGACACCCCATTAAACATTCAGTTCTTTATTAAGAACTGAATGTTTAATGGGGTGAACGTGAACTGCATGTTCACGATCTATGTCTAACCTTGTTTTTGTTTTCATTTGCATTTTTTAACATTTATTTTAGCCATTGTAGGTGGGAATGAATGTGGGGTGTCCTACAAAAGATGGGAGGGGAGTGTCCTAATTTATTCCTCACTATTTGTTTAGAATTACGTTTTACAGAAAATTAGAAAAAAAGACTTAATTTTTAATTGTTGTATTATGTGAATCTCCCACTATTTTTAACATTGATATCAAATATCCATATGTCCAAATATGTTTAAAAAAGCACACAGGCGTATACAGGGTGTCCTAAGTTTTTCACATGACTGTATATTAACATGTTGAATGTGTGGCAGGTCCGAAGCCATTAAGGGTGCAGTCATTGGCATTGACCTGGGAACCACCAACTCATGTGTTGCTGTGATGGAGGGCAAACAGGCCAAGGTGAGAATGAGCAGACATTTCCCATCTCTTTAGAGCTCGACTTGCATCTCCATCTTAAATATGGACAGTTGCAGGATTTCTCTGTATGAACACAGCATTTATATTTCTAAACTCTTCATCTGGGGTTGATGATTACTTGACAGTGTTCAGCTTCTTTGCATACTTCAGAAATGGATCAGCTTTGACTCTGAATCAGTGTCTCGGTGTCTATTTCTCTGACATGCAGTTTCAGTCAGAGGGGGCCCGTAGAGTTATTCAGTTTTCTCCCATGTTTGGATTTACTCAGATTTAATTTTAAAAGGGTAAAAACAGAGTAGGTAATTTATTGAAAACTGCATTTAAACTCAAACAGGCTGTTTATCAGCTGATCAAAAGTTTAAGACCATAGCCCCAAAAAACCCCAAAACAGAACTGCAAGTGTCAAAAAAAGGACTCTGTAGTGAGTAGCTCCACCGTTCTTGTTGATCACGTCAAACATTTGTTTATTCATGCTTGATGTGGCTGTTTCCAGGAACATGGCTCCATGTGGTTCACAAAGGGCATCCACAGTCTGCAACTGATGTCCATTTTTGTAAACTTCCTTTGCTATCCATCCCCAGACGTTCTCAATGGGGTTTAGATCAGGGGAAAAACTATAATCATAATCATCAAAAATCATTTCAAACAGCTTAAATATTTCACTGTAGTTGTAGTGAAAGCTCACATTTTTGCACTACACTTTAGTGTTTGTGATCTGTAGTGAGAGTAGGGAGCAGGTGGAAAAGAACCTGGAGAGGTGGAGGTATGCTTTGGAGAGAAGAGGAATGAAAGTCAGTAGAAGCAAGACGGAACACATGGTAAGCTGGTTGCCAATCAAATCTAAAAGAAGAAGACAGAATACATGAGTGTGACTGAGAGGGAGGCAGGTGTAATGGTGAAGATGCAAGGAGTAGAGGTAGTGAAAGTAGATGGAGTTTAAATACCTGGGGTCAACCATCCAAATGCACAAGAGAGGTCAAGAAGAGAGTACAGGCAGGGTGGAGTGGGTGGAGATGAGAGTCAGGGGTGATTTGTGACAGAAGAATAGCAGCTAGAGTGAAAGGGAAGATTTACAAGACTGTAGTGAGACCTGCTATGATGTATGGTGTGGCGCGAACAAAAAAGGCAGGAGGTGGAGCTAGAGGTGGCAGAGTTGAAGATGCTAAGATTTTCATTGGTAGTGACTAGGAGGAACAAGATTAGAAAGGAGTATATCAGAGGGACAGCTCAGGTTGAGCAGTTTGGAGACAAAGTAAGAGAGGCAAGGCTGAGATGGTTTGGGCATATAAAGAGGAGGGGTAGTGGAGATACGTATTGGACAAAGGATGTTGAAGATGGAGCTGCCAGGCAGGAGGAGAAGAGGAAGACCACAGAAGATTCATTGATGTAGTGAAGGAGGACGTGGAGAAGGGTTGATGTTGCAGAGGAAGATGCAAGGGATAGGGTAAATGGAGGCAGATGATCCGCTGTGGCGACCCCTAAAGGGAGCAGCCAAAGGAAGAAGAATTTAAAGTGTTTGTCAACTGTTATTTTGGACTGGAAGGAGTTATTTGGATTTTCAACGAAAATGGGATGGAACCCAATTGAATGTTTAAATTTCCAGACTCGGCAAGGGATCAAATAAGAGAGACTAGTTTTCCTCTTTTTATCCCCCACCAGTCAAAGACGGAAGGGGTACCAGGGTTTGCTACACACTGATGTGCATATTGCTATTTGAATCTCATTGGATGACCTTGAGGTCAAGGTCAGAGGTCAGTTTTTTCCCAAATCTAATAAACGCAGTAACTACTGAAAGAAATGATGTAGGCTTTTCAAATCAATACCATAGTTGTATTTAAGACAAATTCTGCATGGCTTACACCCTGATCTGACTATGGGTTTGGGGTCAAAAGGTCAAGGCGAACATTCTTTTTGCACTATTACTATGGAGTGAGTAAAGCTAGAGTCACCAAGCTTGGTATCTGGTGACCCTGAACTATGGCTCTTGGGGTCCAAAGGTCAATGTCAAAATGCCATATAAACACTATCTAGACAACAAAGAAAGCGAGGGTCACCAAACCTGTTACACAGGTTCACTTTGGGATCCTACCCTACAGCTATGGGTTGTAAATGGTAAATGGCATTCATTTATAGCACTTTCTCTCATCTCTAGATGACCAAAGCACTTTCCAGATCCTGCTATCTACCCATTCACACACACATTCACACACTGATGGCGGCAGAGCCATACACAGGCGCTGGCCTTACCCACCAGGAGCAGCTGGGGGTAAGGACACTTCGACATGCAGACTGCAGACAGAGCGGGAATCAAACCACTGACCCTCCAATGATTGGTTGCCACACTACATCTGCACCACAGCTGCCATTTATATTCATGGATGATCAGCTTATTGTAATTTGGTTCTGCCTTAAATCTTGTGGAAAAGTTTAAAAGTGCTCTAATTCAGTGACATATTGATCACCCAGATGCAGTCCACATTATTTCAGGGGATTTCAACAAAGCATGCATAAAGACTACTCCCCAAATTCTACCAACATGTTACAGTGGGGCAAAAAAGTATTTAGTCAGCCACCAGTTGTGCAAGTTCTCCCACTTAAAAGCTGAGAGAGGTCTCCAATTTTCATCATGGGTATACCTCAACTATGAGAGACAAAATGAGAAAAAAAAAATCCAGAAAATCACATTCTGATTTTTTTTTTTTTTTAATTATTTGCAAATTATGGTGGAAAATAAGTATTTGGTCACCTACAAACAAGCAAGATTTCTGGCTCTCACAGACCTGTAACTTCTTCTTTAAGAGGCTCCTCTGTCCTCCACTCGTTACCTGTATTAATGGCACCTGTTTGAACTCATTATCAGTATAAAAGACACCTGTCCACAACCTCAAACAGTCAGACTCCAAACTCCACTATGGCCAAGACCAAAGAGCTGTCAAAGGACACCAGAAACAAAATTGTAGACCTGCACCAGGCTGGGAAGACTGAATCTGCAATAGGTAAGCAGCTTGGTGTGAAGAAATCAACTGTGGGAGCAATTATTAGAAAATGGAAGACGTACAAGACCACTGATAATCTCCCTCGATCTGGGGCTCCACACAAGATCTCACCCCATGGGGTCAAAATAATCACGAGAACGGTGAGCAAAAATCCCAGAACCACATGGGGGGACCTAGTGAATCACCTACAGAGAGCTGGGACCAAAGTAACAAAGGCTACCATCATTAACACACTATGCCGCCAGGGACTCAAATCCTGCAGTGCCAGACATGTCCCCCTGCTTAAGCCAGTACATGTCCAGGCCCGTCTGAAGTTTGCTAGAGAGCATTTGGATGATCCAGAAGAGGCTTGGGAGAATGTCATATGGTCAGATGAAACCAAAATAGAACTTTTTGGTAAAAACTCAACTTGTCGTGTTTGGAGGAGAAAGAATGCGGAGTTGCATCCAAAGAACACCATACCTACTGTGAAGCATGGGGGTGGAAACATCATGCTTTGGGGCTGTTTTTCTGCTAAGGGACCAGGACGACTGATCCGTGTAAAGGAAAGAATGAATGGGGCCATGTATTGTGAGATTTTGAGTGAAAACCTCCTTCCATCAGCAAGGGCATTGAAGATGGAACGTGGCTGGGTCTTTCAGCATGACAATGATCCCAAACACACCACCCAGGCAACGAAGAAGTGGCTTCATAAGAAGCATTTCAAGGTCCTGGAGTGGCCTAGCCAGTCTCCAGATCTCAACCCCATAGAAAATCTTTGGAGGGAGTTGAAAGTCCGTGTTGCCCAGCGACAGCCCCAAAACATCACTGCTCTAGAGGAGATCTGCATGGAGGAATGGGCCAAAATACCAGCAACAGTGTGTGAAAACCTTGTGAAGACTTACAGAAAACGTTTGACCTCTGTCATTGCCAGCAAAGGGTATATAACAAAGTATTGAGATGAACTTTTGTTATTGACCAAATACTTATTTTCCACCATAATTACCTCCGCCAGGCCGAAAGGCCAGGAGGAGGTAATGTTTTTGCCGGGGTTTGTCTGTGTGTTTGTCTGTTTGTCTGTCTGTCTGTTGGTTAGCAACATAACTCAAAAACTTTTGGACGGATTTCAATGAAACTTTCAGGCGTTGTTGGAAATGGTACAAGGAAGAACTGATTAAATTTTGGGGATGATCCGCATCACCGTCTGCATACAGGAATTTTTTAAAGCATTTTTCCACACTGTGACATACGGCCATTTTCAACATGTGCGCAGGCGCAATGGAGGGCGCTGGGCGTCGTGTCTGACCAACACAAACTCCGCCTTCTTCAACGTTTTAGCCACAAAAGCATGCGGAAAACACTGCTGGCCTGGGCCCGCCAGCGTGCCTGTGCCAGCCATAGGCGTTGCGCACATTGCGCTGGTCGTCGTGTCTGACCAACACAAACTCCGCGTTCTTCAACGTTTTAGGCACAAAAGCACGCGGAAAACACTGCTGGCCTGGGCCCGCCAGCGTGCCTGTTTTTGCGCCACGCTGCAAAACCTGACACGGCCACCTGTCCGCCGCCCGATTATTTGCCACAGATTCCCCGCCCAGCTATAGGCGCTGCGTAAAAACGACCTCTCTGCCGGGGAAGATTCTAAATTCTGTTTTGCCGCGGAGCGCAACCCCAATATAATATAAAACCCACGGCAACCTGTCTAACCAATCTGCATCCGTCAGTGGAGGAGATGGACACACCAACACTTCAGTTTATTACCTCCGCCAAGGAGGCAATGTTTTTACTACCGTAAAACGGGGCTATAAGGGACGGCGGGGTAATATGGGACACTTTTCTAAATGTAATTCTGCTTTTTTAATTTTGCTTCTGCCTAGATTTGATGAAGGATTCATGGATATTTGACAATAACAACACAACTCAGCGTCCTGCTCAAAATAAAAAAAGCAGAATTACATTTAAAACATTTCCCAGAAAAGTGTCCCTTATTAACCCGCCGTCCCTTATAGCCCCGTTTTACACTACTGAACCACTAATCCTATCACTATCACATTGATTGTCATTCATTAATTGTCTGTTTATTGCACTGTCCATGTCAAATAAACAAATAATCATTGTGAATCCAATTGCTAGTCATATCTTTTCATGCTCAGGGAATCTGAAAACGTACACACAAACACTGTATGGGGGGAACTGTGCCGCTTGGCGGAGGTCTGCGCTCTCTGAGTGCTTTTCTAGTTTGCAAATAAATTCTTTAAAAATCAGACAATGTGATTTTCTGGATTATTTTTTTTTCCTCATTTTGTGTCTCATAGTTGAGGTATACCTATGATGAAAATTGGAGACTTCACTCATCTTTTAAGTGGGAGAACTTGCACAATTGGTGGCTGACTAAATACTTTTTTGCCCCACTGTAAGTGTTTCACAAGAGGTGAAAGAACACTGGATTATGTTTACAGCAGCATTAAGCACATCTACAGAGTCACCCGCTTCCCTCACCTTGGACAATCAGACCATCTCTCCCTGCTTCGAATACCTGACTACACCCCTCTCAGTAAGAGCCTCCCCCCCCCAAAAAAAACAAAACAAAAAACCCCCCAACATTTAAAACCTGGCCTGAAAACGCTCTTCTCCATCTACAAGACTGCTTTGCCTGCACAGATTGGATCATCTTTGAACAGCAGGACTTGAACTCCTACAGAGTCTGTTCTTTTCTACATCAAATGCTGTGTAGAAAATGTGACAGTCACCAAACACATCTGGCTCTTTCCAAACCACAAACCCTCGATGACCAGTCAAGTCCAGGCTCTGATCAGAGCCCATAACTTAGCCTTCAGAGGGACATCCCTCTGTACAGCACTGCCAGAGCCAACCCTAGGAGAGGAATAAAACTCGCTAAGAATGTCTATAGGAGGAAAGTGGAGGGCTTCCTCACAGACAACAACCCCCAACAGATGTGGAGAGGCATCCAGGCCCTCACCAGGGGCCAGGGCCCCCCAACATCAGAAAGCAGCCTCACTCAGAGGAGCTGAACAGCTTCTTTGCCCGGTTTGAACCCCCCCCCCCCCCCCCAAACTAGGCGCACGAGGTGAGGAGGCAGCTGACAGCAGTGAACCCCCACAGACCTGCTAGTCCAGACGGCATCCCAGGAACGGTGGTCAAAGCATGTGCAGACCAGCTGGCAGGGATCCTCACCAAGCTGTTCAACCTCTCCCTGACACACGCCACCGTCCCCTCCTGCCTCAAGGCTTCCACCATCATCCCCATCCCCAAAAAGTCTGCAATTGACAGCCTGAATGACTATAGACCCATAGCACTCACGTCTGTTGTCACAAAGTGTTTTGAGCGACTGGTGTCCTACCACATCAGGGACTGTCTTCCCCCCTCCTTCGACCCCCACCAGTTCGTCTACAGAAGATGCCATCGCTACCACTCTTCAGAGTGCTGAGCCACCTGTAGAACCCAAGGAACTACGTGAGAGTGCTCTCTGTGGACTACAGCTCAGCTTTCAACACAATCATCCCGGACATCCTGATCAGCAGACTGCACCTCCTCCAGATCCCCCACCCACTCCTGGTCTCACCAATAGCCCACAAACAGTCAAACTTGGCCCTCACCACTCCTCCACACTGTCTCTCAGCACTGGCTCCCCCCAAGGCTGCATGCTAAGCCCTCTACTGTACTCCCTGTACACGTTGGACTGTATTCCAACCCACCCAACCACCATCATCGTGAGGTACGCAAATGACACTACCTTGGTTGGATTCATCAGCAATGATTGAGAAGGCATACAGGGCGGAGGTAGAGAATCAACCTGAAACTGAATGTCCAAAAAAACCAAAGAACTCATACTGGACTTCAGAAAGAACAGACAGGAGACACCCCCCCCCCCCCCCCCCAATAAATGGCGACTGTGTGGAAAACGTCCCCGCCTTCAGGTTCCTGGGCACCCACATCTCCTCTGACCTCTCCTGGACTATCAGCACCGAGGCCCTGGTGAAGAAATCCCAGCAGCAGCTGCATTTCCTCTGTGTCCCGAGGAAGAACAACCTGGACCAGCAGCTGCTACTGGCCTTCTATCGCTGTTCAGTGGAGGGCGTGCTCACCTACTGTCTGGGTGTGTGGTACGCTGGCTTCACAGCCGAGAACGAGAAGGTTGTGCAGAGGGTCATCAACACCGACCAAAAAAATTATCGGCAGCCCTTTGCCCTCCCTGGAGGACATCTCCAGAGCCTCCTGTCTCAGAAGGATCAAGGCCATCACAGGAGACCCCTCACATCTTGCCCACCACCTATTTGACCTGCTTCCCTCAGGACGACTGTTTAGATCGATCAGGTCCCATACCTCCGGACTGACTAACAATTTCTTCCCCGGGCCATCCGGACTGCAAACAGTTAGATGCCCCACCCCACTCCCTCTGAACACTCATATGCACAGAACTGAGGACCTTTCAGATTATCACTGTAACTCACCTGTCTTTGCACTCCTCACTTTCGTGTATATTGACCCATCCATGAAGCCACTACTATGTATATTTTCCATAATCCTTGGGCCATTTTTCAATTGTGTGTTCAATTGTGTGTTCTGCACTTTGCACTCTTATGTACATACAGTGGTGTGAAAAAGTGTTTGCCCCCTCCAGATTTCTCTTTTATGTGTTTGTCACACTTAAATGTTTCAGATCATCAAACAAATTTAAATATTGGACAAAGATAACACAAGTAAACACAAAATGCAGTTTTTAAATGAAGGTGTTTATTATTAAGGGTAAAAAAAAAAATCCAAACCTACATGGCCCTGTGTGAAAAAGTGATTCCCCCCCCCCCCCCGCCTTTAAAACATAAATTAATTGTGGTATTATCACATCTTTGGAAAGCTGACTTGAGTTTCTCTAGCCACACCCAGGCTTGATTACTGCCACACTTGTTCTCAATCAAGAAATCACTTACTGTATATAGGACTTGCCTGACAAAGTGAAGTAGACCAAAAGATCCTCAAAAGCTAGACATCTTGCTGCAATCCAGAGAAATTCAGGAACAAATGAGAAACAAAGTAATTGAGATCTGTCAGTCTGGAAAAGATTATAAAGCCATTTCTAAAGCTTTGGGACTCCAGTGAACCACAATGAGAGCCATTATCCGCAAATGGCAAAAACACAGAACAGTGGTGAACCTTCCCAGGAGTGGCTGGCTGATCAAAATTACCCCAAGAGCACAGTGACGACTCATCCAAGAGGTTACAAAAACCCCACAACGACATCCAGAGAATTGTAGACCTCATTTGTCTCAGTTAAGGTCAGTGTTCATGACTGGGCAAAAATGGCCTGCATGGCAGAGTTCCAAGACGAAAACCGCTGCTGAGCAAAAAGAACATAAAGGCTTGTCTCAGTTTTGCCAGAAAACGTCTTGATGAGCCCCAAGACTTTTGGGAAAACACTCTGTGGACTGATGAGACAAAAGTTGAACTGTTTGGAAGGTGTGTGTCCCATTACATCCGGCATAAAAGTAACACAGCCTTTCAGAAAAGGAACATCATACCAACAATAAAATATGGTGGTGGTAGTGTGATGGTCTGGGGCTGTTTTGCTGCTTCAGGACCTGGAAGACTTGCTGTGGTAAATGGAACCATGAGTTCTGTTGACCAAAAATTCCTGAAGGAGAACGTCCGACCATCTGCACACTGCTTAAAGACCTTGGCGCAGTGGCAGCATATTTTTCCAGGGGGGTGGGCAGAAATCACATATGTATGAATATGTTAATTTTATACTGTTCATTTCTTTTTTTAAATTTTGCACAGTAACTTTGCATATAATGATAATAATGCATCAGATTTATATAGTGCTTTATCATAGACACTCAAAGATGCTTTTTACAGATACATTATTCGTTCACTTCAGACAGATAATGGTAGTGGCAAGCTACTACTGTAGCTACAGCTGCCCTGGGGCAGGCTGACGGAAACCTGGCTGCCAATCCAGGCCAACGGCCTCTCCGGCCACCACCAAACATTTATACACATTCATACCCAGTGTTATGGACACTGGAGGCAAGGTGGGTAAAGTGTCTTGCCCAGGGACACAACGGCAGGATATCTGGGGAGAGCGGGATTCGAACCGCCAACCATCCAGTTATTAGACGACCCGCTCCACCTCCTGAGCCACTGCCGTGCATATGGAACTTACAATTTGAAGTATTGTACAGCCAAGGCTTGAATGTTGGAATATTGGGCCATTTGGGGTCCCACCCAGACGTCCTGTATGTGGACTTTTTACTGGTGTCATCCTTCTCTCCCTCCTCTGCTCTCACCTCTCCTGGATCCTCTGCCTGAACACTTTCCTCTCCTTGGCTCCTCTCTTCTGTCTAATCTTGCCCTCTCTGAGCTCTGTCTAATTCAGGTTCTCTCTCTGTCTATGGTGGTATACAAACAGGTTAGAAAATATCAAGTGCCGTGTAAATTAAAGGAGACAACCAAAAATTTCTAGTAAAGGGTACAAAGAGCACCCACTTAAAACTTGAGTAATGACTTCAGTCTTGAAGGTTTGAGGTTTTTCTCCAAAATTTATAACAGTTTTCTTATAGTTTTCTACTTTTCTCTGTAAATTTATCTAAATTTGAAACAATTTTCCTCAAATTTATAATTTCCTCTTGTAAAATTGACATTTCTTATACATTTGAAACTTTTATATAAATTTGTGGATTATTTTTTGGCTCATTTTTGTCTTTTTTAAAATAAAATTAGTTTTTTTTTTTTTTTTTTTAATTTGAAACAGACTGGCATTTTTTATTTTTTTTTACTTTGTCCTTATAACAATTTATATTTTTGACCATAACTTTGCAGTCAGAGCAGAACCATAATTTAACTCTCATTACAAAGAAAAAAATATAATAAAATTGTATTTAATGATGTAAATTAACTTAAATGACCAAGGATGCCGTTATTTGTTATTTCTGTATATTTATAGTTTTTTTTTTTTTTTTTTTTTTTTTTTTGGTTGTTTTTTAGAAAGCTCTTCACCGCCAAGAAAAACCTCCCTTATTTTGAAATCCAAATGCTGGCATGTTTAGTTTGTCTGAAGGCTGCTGATGGATTAAAGTCATTGACTTCGTGAATTTCGGTCATCTTAACTTGCCAGGTACATAAGAGGGAACATAACTTAATATTGTCGTGGCTGGTGAAATATATCCTCAACAATTCATCAGTCCCCCTTGCCTTTCCCTTCATATGAAGGTGGCTGCATTTGAATTCTAACCACATCTCTTAGCCAAGCGACTCTTCCGTTATTGCTCCCATTTCCAGCGGGTTAAAACCATGATAAATGCCTCCAGTGCTTACATACCTCTTCTGATCTCTCCCCCCCCCCCCCCCCCCCCATGTTTGAAGTACTTTAATAAACTCATGTTTCTGTCGGACAGTCAAGCCTTATTCATGCTGCATTTCCCCTCTAGTCCACCTTGATCCGCGTACGCTTTGGACAAGCCCGGTATGCACGCGGCGCTGTACATGCTCACTTTTTTCATCTACCCAGGCCACGCAGTTAACGCATGCACACAGCCATCATTTGTAGTTTCACGCCTGCCCAATAGGTAGCGCCAAGGCACTGACGCACCAGGATTTTCACCAACGAAGAAACCGTGGACTTCTTGACAAAGTTTCTCTTCAAATAGTCCATTTCTGCTGTTTGACTTCCCAGTTATCACTCCTTTTCCACGAAGATGCTGCTGCCACTAGCGAGACACTGCCTGCTGACTGACTGGAAAGCTTGCGTGGGCGGGGTGCTTCTAAACTCCGCACGGATGGCGGCCATGCGCGTTGTTCGTGTGCGCGCTTGCGGAAAGTCATTGCTTCATATATTTTTCTTAAATTCATATCTCCTTCTTGGCATAGCGGTAAATTTTCTGGCAAGGCAGGCTGCCACTGAGAAATGTTACCAGAGGAAACCCTGATCTGTTCGTGACCTCAAGCTGAAGCACACTTGGGTTCTGCAGCAGAACAATGATCCAAAACACACCAGCAAGTCCGCCTCTGAATGGCTTAAGAAGAACAAAATGAAGACTTTGGAGTGGCCTAGTCAAAGTCCTGACCTTAATTCGTGCTCGAAAACCCTCTAATGTGGCTGAATTACAACAATTCTGCAAAGATAAGTGGGTCAAAATTTCTCCACAGTGCTGTAAAAGACTCATTGCCAGTTATCGCAAATGCTTGATTGCAGTTGTTGCTGCTAAGGGTGGCCCAACCAGTTATTAGGTTTAGGGGGCAATCACTTTTTCACACAGGGACATGTAGGTTTGGATGGCGGCAGTGACTGAGGAGGTAGAGCAGGTCATCCAATAACCCCATGGTTGGCGGTTTGAATCCTGCTCTCCCTGGATATCCTGCCGTTGTGTCCCTGGGCAGGACACTTCACCCCCAGTTGCTCCTGGTGGGTCTGGAAGCGCCATGTTGGGTAGCATGCCGCCATCAGTGTGTGAATGGGTGGATATCAGGATCTGTAAAGCGCTTTGGTCATCAAGAGATGAGAATAAAAGGGCTATATAAGTGAATGCCATTTACCATTTTTTTTTTCTTTTACCTTAATAATAAACACCTTCATTTAAAAACTGCATTTTGTGTTTACTTTTGTTATCTTCGCCTAATATTTAAATTTGTTTGATCTGAAACATTGAAGTGTGACAAACATACAAAAAAAATGAGAAATCAGGAAGGGGGCAAACACTTTTTCACACCACTGTAGTTCCACCTGCGTAGCCACTACCATACTTGTGTATATCGCCATAATCCTGGACCATTTTTATTTCAGTCGTGTGTTTAATTGTGTGTTCTGTAACCGTGTTTTAGCTAATCCTTCTCTTACTTTATTGCGCAGTAGCCTGGTGGAGAGCCCACGATGTCATTGTACTGTACAGTGACAAAACCTGTTCTATTCTGTATTGGGATCTTCAAAAAAATGGAGGCGGGGGATTTTGCACTTGCCTCAGAGTGCTCATGTTACTGATGCAGTCTTTGCTATGTTCTGATTAGGTGCATTGGCAGGATTAAAAAAAAACAAATCACTTAAACAAGTTGAAATGCAAACTTGTTTAAGTGGGGGTGTACAAAGTGACTCGGCTGTTTGTCCCTTTGAAAAGTTAAACACCAAAAGTACTGAAACTGCTATATGTAATGTATTTGCAACATTATGCTTAGAGGCAGACTGTGGTGTGTTTAGAGCATTAGTTTAAGCCAATATAGGTATTGTTATCCTCAAAGATGTTCTTTAATTTTTAATCTTCTGTGTAAACATAAAGAACTTGTTTACATTAATTTTTATTGACAGGAATTGATTCTATGACAAAGTTGTTTTGTGTCGCCACACAGGTGCTGGAGAACGCAGAGGGAGCAAGGACGACTCCCTCTGTGGTCGCCTTCACAGCTGACGGGGAACGTCTGGTTGGTATGCCTGCTAAACGGCAGGCTGTCACCAACCCTCAGAATACACTGTATGCCACCAAAAGACTGATCGGACGTCGCTTTGATGACTCAGAAGTCCAGAAAGACTTGTGAGTTCACCGCAGAAATGATCAGGATGATCTGTTCAGTGCTTATGAGACGGCTTACTTTAATCTTGGATACTCTGAAACGGGCTTTTACATTTTAAGCTGACCAAGATTGCTTTTGTCAACAGGAAGAATGTTCCCTACAAGATAGTACGGGCATCCAACGGTGATGCTTGGGTTGAGGCTCATGGGAAACTGTACTCGCCCAGCCAGGTTGGAGCCTTCGTTCTCATGAAAATGAAGGAGACAGCAGGTACGTATAAAAGCATTAGTAGTTTAAAACATACGTATATACACTACTCAAAACATTAGGGATATTCAGCTTTCGGGTGGAAATTTCAGGATGCACCTAAAATGCACTATAGCTTTTACAGGTGAACTTAATTTGACCTTCTCTAACCTTTTGAATGCACATGTCAAACTGTTCAGTGTTCAATACTTGATGCATAACTTCCTGTTTTCTAACAAGGTGCTTAACGGCTAAATTCACAACAGGTGTGTGATCCATGAATCGACCAATAAATTTTCTGGTTCAATTAGAATTGGTATTCAAACAGTCCTCTTCATTATGCTGTTCACATTTTGACATTCAATTCAATTCAATTCAACTTTATTTATATAGCGCCATTTCACAACAACAGTCATCTCATAGCACTAAACTGTAGGGAGGACCCCCACAGTTGCAGAAAGACCCCAGCAATCAGGCGATCCCCTGTGAGCAAGCACTTGGCGACGGTGGAGAGGAAAAACTCCCTTTTAACAGGAAGAAACCTCCAGCAGAACCAGGCTCAGGGAGGGGCAGTCATCTGCTGCGACTGGCTGGGGGGTGAGGGGATAGAGAAGAAGAAAAGAACAGACATGTAGAGAGCAAACAGCACGATGGGGACTCAATCTATGGGAGAGAACAAACAAATGTTAATGACCAGCAAAAAAAAAATATTTCATAGAGAGTGAGGAAAGGAGTGAGGCCCAGTGCATTACTGGAGGTCCCCCGGCTGACTAAACCTATTAGCAGCATAACTAAGGGAGGGTTCAGAAAACACATGATCCCTCCCTAATTGTAGGCTATATCAAAAAGGTAGGTTTTAGCCCTATTCTTAAAAACAGAGATCGAGTCTGACTCCCGAATCCAGATTGGCAGCTGATTCCACAGGAGAGGAGCTTGATAACTGAAGGCTCTGCCTCCCATTGTACTTTTGGAGATTCTAGGTATTACAAGTAAACCTGCATTTTGGGAGCGTAGTGCTCTGTTAGGATGATACGGTAGTATCAGATCTTTTAAATAAAAAGGAGCCTGATTGTTTAGAGCTTTGTAAGTAAGAAGAAGGATTTTAAACTTAATTCTAAACTCTATGGGAAGCCAATGAAGGGAGGCCAGAACCGGAGAGATATGATCTCTCTTTCTAGTACCTGTTAAAACTCTTGCTGCAGCATTTTGGATCAGCTGAAGACTTTTTAAAGATGTTTTAGGACAACCTGATAATAAAGAATTACAATAATCTAATCTCGAGCTAACAAAAGCGTGGATCAGCTTCTCAGCATCACTCTGAGACAAGATGCTCCTAATCTTGGCAATATTACGCAAATGATAGAAGGCAGTCTTAGAAACAAATTTAATATGTGAATTGAAGGACAAATCCTGATCAAAAATAACTCCAAGGTTCCTCACAGAGCTATTAAGAGAAAGAGTAACTGCATCCAAACTGAAAGTTTGATTTGGAAAGGAATTTCTAAGGTTTTTTGGACCAACAAGAATGACTTCAGTCTTATCTGAATTTAATAGCAGGAAATTACAAGTCATCCAAACTTTGATTTCCTTAAGACAGGCTTCTAACTTGGCTAATTGATTAGTATCATCTGGCTTCATTGACAGGTATAATTGTGTGTCATCTGCATAACAGTGAAAATGTATACAGTGCTTTCTAATAATGTTGCCTAACGGAAGCATATATAAACTAAAAAGAGTAGGGCCAAGCACAGATCCCTGTGGAACTCCATGACTAAGCTTTGAGCTGAGAGAAAACTCATCATTTACATGAACAAACTGGAACCTATCAGATAAATAAGATCTAAACCACTGCAACGAAGTTCCATTAAGTCCAACATAGTGTTCTAATCTATCAAGTAGAATATTATGATCAATAGTATCAAAAGCTGCACTAAGATCTAAAAGGACAAGTACAGAAACTAGTCCATTATCAGATGCAATGAGGAGGTCGTTAGTGACCTTCACCAAGGCTGTTTCAGTGCTATGATGGATTCTAAACCCAGATTGAAACTCCTCAAATAAACCAATTCCCTGCAGGTGGTCAAATAATTGCATAGCAACAACTCTTTCTAAGATTTTTGAAATGAAAGGGAGATTAGAGATTGGTCTATAGTTAGCTAAAGCTCCTGGATCTAGCGTTGGCTTTTTGAGTAAGGGTTTAATTACAGCCGTTTTAAAAGCCTGCGGTACATGGCCTAAAGTTAATGAAGAATTGATTATATGAAGAATAAAGCTACCAATAAGTGGGAAGACTTCTTTAAATAACCTGGTAGGAATAGGGTCTAAAAGACAAGTTGAAGGTTTGGATGAGGAAACTATTTTGTCTAACTCACAAAGGTCGATTGGAGTAAACTCATCAAGACAGACATCAATAGAAGGAGTTGTAGTAGTTACAGTATTTAAGTTAACTGTGGGAAGAATCTGATTGATTTTATCTCTGATGGATGAAATTTTATTATTGAAAAAGTTCATAAAGTCCTGACTAGTAAGCTCTAAGGGGATGCTAGGATTGACAGAGTCCTGACTCTTTGTCAACCTGGCTACAGTACTGAAAAGAAACCTGGGATTATTCTTGTTCTCTTCTATTAATGCAGAGTAATAACTCGTTCTAGCTTTTCTAAGAGATTTTTTATAAATTAAAAGATGATTTCTCCAAGCTAAATAGATTTCATCTAAATTAGTAGAGCGCCATTTTCTTTCTAATTGACGAGTCTTCTGTTTTAAGCTACGAGTTTCTGTGTTGAACCAAGGAGTTAAAAATCTCTGATTAGACTTTTTCTTTTTTAAGGGGGCCACCAAGTCTAGAGCCTGATGTAGAGAAGCTGAAACACTATCCACCATGTTATCAATTACAGAAGGAGCAAGCTGTCTATAGCTTATTTCCGTTGTGTTGACACATGACATAGAGGAAACAATCTGCATAAATTTGGAAACAGCATCATCTGAGAGGCATCTACTGTGATAATATTTTTCTTTAGGAGCCAAATAGTCAGAAATAGTAAAATCAAAGGTTAACAGACAATGGTCTGACAGTACAGGGTTATGAGGAGACACTACCAGATTTTCTATTTCTATGCCATATGTCAGAACAAGGTCCAATGTATGGTGGAGGTAATGAGTAGAATTACCTACTTTCTGAGAAAACCCAATCGAGTCTAATATTGAATTAAAAGCCACATTAAGGCAGTCACTATCTACATCCACATGTATATTAAAGTCCCCTACTATAATTATTCTATCAGATTTCAGCACTAAATCAGCTAAGAAATCAGGAAATTCGGATAAAAATTCTGAATAGGTTGATGGGGGACGATAAACTATGGCAAATAAAATTGGGTTTAACCTGGAATTGCTTAAGTGCCCAATACTGAGGACCAGGCCCTCAAAGGAATTACAACATGTTTTTTGCTTTACATTAACTAGTAATTTGGAATGGTAAATTGCTGCTACTCCTCCTCCACGACCAGAACTTCTGGGATTTTGACAGTTTAAATAACCAGAGGGAGTTGATTCATTTAAACCAACATAATCCTCTTGTCCTAACCAAGTCTCTGTAAGGGAAATTAAATCAATCTGATGATCAATTAACAGATCATGGACTAACAGAGACTTGGGAGTTAGAGACCTAATATTTAATAAACCACATTTAATTTTTAAATTATGAGGAGGAACAGAGGCCAAATCATTCAATTTAGAGGCTTTATGTTTAATTTGAGTTTTACCAATATTTTGCTTTATCACTTTGGGATGCTTATACATTATATTTTTATTTACTTTGGAGGGAGCAGACAACGATTCTCTGATGGGGAAGACAGGGGCTAAGTTGAGGGGTGGCAGATGAAGAGGAGCTGCAGAGAGGCGTGTAAGACTGCGACTCTGCTTCCTGGTCCCAACTCTGAGTAGTCAGGGTTTTGGAAATTTGGATAAAAAAGATGCCAGATTGTTAGATAAATGAGAAGCACCATCCAAAGTGGGATGAATGCTGTCTCGTCTCATAAGACCAGGTTTTCCCCAAAAAGAGCTCCAATTGTCAATGTAGCCCACGTCATTTTTAGGACACCACACAGACAGCCAGCGGTTCAAGGATGACGAGCGACTAAACATGTCATCACTGGTCAGATTGGGGAGGGGTCCAGAGAATACTACAGTGGCAGACATCGTTTTTGCAAAGTCACACACCGATTCTACATTAAGTTTCGTGACTTCCGACTGCCGGAGACGGATGTCATTAATGCCGGCGTGAATAACAATTGTGGAATATTTACAGTTACTTTTAGCCAGCATTTTCAAATTTGACTCGATGTCGCCTGCTCTGGCCCCAGGAATGCATGTGACTATGGCCGCTGGAGTCTCTAGGTTCACGTTTCTGACTACAGAGTCGCCAATGATCAGAGTTTTTTCCTCAGCGGGTGTGTCGCTGAGCGGGGAAAAACGATTAGAAACGTGAACAGGTTGGTGGTGAACCGGGGCTTTGCGACTAGGCTTCCTTCTCACCGTCACCCACCCAGTCTCCTCGCTGCAGAGGAGAGCCGGGGAACCGGTGACAGGGGGACCTAAGCTAGCTAGCTCCGCTGCAGCTAAGGGGCGTCCGTCGAGATTAACTGGCGCAGACGGTGTTTCAATGCAGCGGAGCCGGGATTCCAAATCAGACAACCTCGCCTCGAGCACCTCAAAAAGACAACATTTATTACATTTACCGTTATCACTAAAAGAGGCAGAGGTGTAGCTAAACATCTGACAGAGAGAGCACACCAGAGGAGGAGAGGAAAGAGAGCTAGTAGCCATAGCTAGTGGCTCGAGAGCTGGAGAGCAAACCACACAGGCAGACAGCAAAACAGGAAGTGACGATACGTTACCACAAGGAAGTGACGATCTCGACCTGACATGAGACCAAGACAACACCTAACAATTGATCAACAGTACCTCGCCATTGCGAGGCTTCAAACAGGATGTTCTCAGAGGTGAGTGGCCACTGAGCTTGGAGTGTCACAGAGTGTCATCAGCAGGTTGCAACAGAGATACAGAGAGACTGGAAGAATCGCAGAAAGGCAAAGAAATGGACGTCCTTTGGCCACATCCTATGCTGATGACCGCTTCATTGTGAACAGTGCTCTGTGAAACCGGATGATGAATGCCACTCAACTCCAGGCACATTTAAGGGAGGTGAGAGGCACCCAAGGGTCACGTCAGACCATTCAAAACTGTTTACATCAGCGTGGTCTGCGTGCTACATGACCTGCAAGGGTGCCTAACCACACCACCAGGCACAGGCATCATCGTCTTGCATGAGCCAGGGAGCATTTAGGCTGGACAAGGGACCAGTGGGCCTCAGTGCTGTTCTCTGAAAGTTGATTCACGTTGAGCAGAAATGATGGCCGCCAACAATGTTGGAGATGTCAAGGGGAGCGTCATGCATCAGCCACTGTTGTCGCCATGATACAGTCTGGGAAGGTGTGTCTAGTCAATACAGAACTGCCCTACTACAATTTGTAATGGTACAGTGACAAGCTGATACTACCTGAATAACATCATAAGGCTGCGTGTCCACCAAACATGTTTTTTCAGCTGTGGGCGACTATTTTTTTTATTCATTCTTTATGTAGTCCAACGTCTACAGCGCTGAGCACCCTCATTGCTGAACTGCTCTCGGCAGTGGCTGCTTTTTGTCGCAGCACTCAGAGTTGAAAAAATTTCAACTTTTCAGACTGCAGCTGAGCTTTCAATAGCCACGTTGACATGCGCAAAATTTCTTGAATGTGGTTATTACCCCCCCTCCCCCACTTCATGTGTTTCTGTTTTTGAAATGGACCTGTATTGTTATTCAGACTGTACTTTTGCTTCTGCTGGTCTCCCTAATGAAGCTACAAGTCCAACAGTACATACTTCTGCATATGACGAAGAGAGGGAGACAGCAAGATGATACATACCAGTTTTGTTTTACTCCCGCCATGTCTTCCGCTAGCTGACGTACAGATGTGTGCAGTAAACATATTTTCTACCTAAACTTTGGAATAAGTATCTATATGCTCACCAATTGGATTAAAAATTGGCATGACCCACCCGTCTCAACTGGAAGGAAATTTTGATCCAAATGAGTGTGATTGGGTCAGAATATTCAGATTGGCGTGTTTACATGAAACATTTTTATTCCAATCAGGCTTTTAATCCGGTTACTTGTGTCCATGTAAACATGGCTATTGTCAGACCTTTCTAAGCAGGCAATCAGAATAAGGAAGGGCGGGACATAGGACACCAGTACAGTCTGTACTCAGACTCCTGTTTTCTGTGTCATCATATTTTGCATCCAGAGTTGTTTGTCCTTTGTTATTGAGAGACTGCCATTAAAAAACAAGTAGAAAGTCTGACCATAGGAAAAGCAGAAGTGCTGAGCTGTGAGTGACAAGCTGTTGCTGGGATACAAAACAGACTCTTTTTTTTTTTTTTTTTTTTTTCCCCGCAGCGCACAACGCTGAAAAAAGACGTTCAGGGCAGTCGGGCAACAAAAAACACATTTGGTGGACACGCAGCCTTAATCCAGTCATTGTGCCCCTGCATGAACAACACAGACCTAGTTTCATCTTGATGGGTGACAATGCTCCAGCTCATCGAGGTTGCATCATTAGGGAACAGCTGCTGGAGGCTGGGGTACCTCAAGTGGAGTGGCCTGCACTTTCTCCAGACCTGAATCCCATAGAAAACCTATGGGATCAGCCGAGTCACCGTGTAGAGGCTCGTAATCCTGCACCCCACAACCTCAATGACCTGAGGGCCGCCCTTCAAGAAGAGTGGAATACCATGCCTCAGCAGACAATAACTCGACTTGTGAACAGCAGGAGACGTCGTTGTCAAGCTGTAATTGATGCTCAAGGGCACATGACAAGTTATTGAGACACTGACATTTTTGTTGTGGTATACCGCCACTGTTGTTGGCTTTTGTTTCAATAAATTGTGTGAGATGAGGAAATCACCATTGCATGCTTCTACTTAATTGTCCTCCTTTCATGATATAATATCACTGTAGCGTGAACTTTTTACATTTTCCATAAATTTAACCTGAAAGCCAAATATCTCTAACTTTTTGAGGGGTGTATGTGTGTGTGTGTGTAATATATATTTTTTTTAATTTATTTATTTATTTTTTTTAAGTGTGAGCAATTTTGTAATTTTTTTTTCTCCTCTCTCCCTGTAGAGGGCTACCTTGGGACCAAAGCAAAGAACGCTGTCATCACTGTACCGGCCTACTTCAATGACTCTCAGAGACAGGTACACATGCTCATGCTTGATTAACAGTTGACCAATCACTGCTTCAGGGATGGCAATTTTCCGCCGATCCGCGGATTTCCGCCGATTTTATCATCATCTATGTCATAATTTTGTACCTTTACCTTGTTCTCAATAAAGTTTGGAAAAAAAAAAACATACGCGCTCGGCGCTTCCCCGAAGTCTCGCGATAACCCGGATGTACTCAAGCTACTGCTGTATTGTAAACAGCCCTGCGATTGGATAGTTGCAAACGATTGGACCAATCAAATGGCTCGTATGCTTTGTCAAAAATTCATTTCGGCTTGTTCTCAGGGATGTGATTTTTCCGGTAATTCACCGAATTCCGCTTTATTTGTATATTATATGTACGTTAAGTACGTTAGCGGCGTATGGTCCACGACGCAGTGAAAGTGTGCCCTTTCAGCCAGAACCGGAAGTGGCGTACGCCAGGTAGAGAGCCATTAACTCTTTGTCGAACACGCTGTATTTACGCTCACTGTCGTGCAAAGACCTGCTTAAAAAAAAGGTGAGCGGCTGCCAAGAACCGGCAACGCATTGCTCCACGACGGCCGCTATGCCCATGTCCGAGACGTGGGTAATGAGCGCTGTTTTAACCTCAGAACGCCTGCTCCCGTTCAGGAGTCCAGTCGACTCGGTTTCCGTTTGAGTGCAGCGTACAGCGGCTGTTTGAGCTGAGCTGCGCGGGGGAGGAAAATGAGCTGCTCAAGACTCAGTGGAGATTGAAACTGGTGATCTGAAATGAATGCTGAAATTATAAAAAGTAATGGTATGTTGGAATTTTATTTCTATTATGGAATAGATAAAATTAACTGATTTTGATTTGATCAAGTGTTAAAGCATGTGATGGATAATGCTTGTTGGAATATTTACCTCCGCCAAGGAGGTTATGTTTTCATCGGCGTTGGTCTGTCTGTCTGTTTGTTAGCAAGGAAAAGTTATGGACGGATTTTCATGAAATTTTCAGGAAAGGTGTGCATTGGCACGGGGAACAGATGATTAGATTTTGGTGATGATCTGAGAGTGCATACCTCCTTCAAGGGCTTTTTTTGTATTTGTGCAGCAGGATTACACAAAAACTACTGGATGGATTTGGATAAAATTTTCACCAGAGGTGGTTCTTGGGCTAGAGAGGAACCCATTATATTTTGGTGATGATCTGAGAATGCATACCTCAGCCAAGGCGCTTATCTTCTCACATTGTGTTGGCAACAATACTCCAAAACTGATGGACAGACTTTGATGCAATTTTCACCACAAGTGGCTATAGGCCTACACACAAAACCATTACATTTTGGAGTTGATCCATGACAAACGGAAGGAGCCTTGGCGGAGGGATGCGCTCTGAGTGCTTTTCTAGTTTAGGAATGCTATCTTCTTGGAACATAAGTCAATATTATACAGTAATAAGTGGCATTCAGCTGTTTGTTTTATGTCATGTAAGCACAGTTCTGGTACTTAAAAATCATAAAAACCCAGGAGCTTCGGGGAGCGAAGTGACAGTAAAGGTGAAAATTGGCTCAAAGTTCAGTGAGGTAACAGAAACACTTGGACAGTTTCTGAAGAAACCAGAAAAGGAGATGAAGTTCAAAGTTCAGAGACTGACACAGCTTGCTGCCAAAAGGAAGAAAGTTTCACATTAGAAGTGACCTGGTGACCAGTGTAAATAGTGTAAAAAACTCTAATAGAACTGTTAAATATGTTGGACTAAAGACAGTGAGACAACATTGAAGAAAAAGTAAGTTAACTTTTCATTAAATTTAATGATTTATCCAAGTCTAGTATTTCATTTTTTTAATCATTTTTTTCAGTCTAAATTACTTGTATTTTACTGAAAACCTCCCAGCTTCAGGGGGGCTGCGCCCCCCCGGCCCCCCCGTAAGTCAATCGACCAAATGAGATTTCAGCTGAAATCAGAATTTCCTGTTGCCATCCCTGCTGCTTTGACCTCGACCCACACAGCAGTACTGTTCACATGGGCAGCAAACATTCTCAGCTAGAAAGTGACATTTTCAGTAAAAGGATTTTCTTGAGAAAGAGGAAGTATTTTGAGAAATTGAGTGAGTGGTAATAGGATCTTAAATTTAGTATTTCTTGGTGATGCCAGTTTAAAGACAAGTTAGATGCTGATTTTTTTACATTTTTTTTCTACTTAAATAGTCCTCTCTTTAGTGGCAACAGCTTTTGTCTCAGAGCTGTATGTTTCTTAGTAGTTGCCGTGAAACAATTCTTCATGCCATCACAACCTTAAAGAGGTCATTGTCTGAAATGTGTGTTGGTCACGTGATGATCAAAAATATCAAAACAGCCACTTCTCTGAAACACAGCCTGTATCTGGTTTTTCTCTCCTCCGGGGTTAGTCCTGTACATCAAGAATTTAGAAACGTCATTAAAAGGTCATTTTGATACCTGCCCACTGCTGTTATTGGCCAGTTTGCCTGTCATGTAGACGGACGGGGAACCAAAGGCGTTGGCTTCTGAGCTAACAGTAGTACTAGCTTTAGCATAGTAAGCTCACACCAAGCATGATTTATATATTTTTTTTTTTTCTTCAGATTGCAGTTACCCTAATAGACATCCCTGTTTCCACCTGGTTCACTTGTTCACAGTTGATAATATATTTTGCATCATTCTGACTTGTTTATATTTTTGTTTTGATGCTATATTGAACAGTTAGCATTAGCATCCTAGGCAGTTGGAGGCAATCCTTATCACCTGATACAGCTCACCTCAGCCCGGAGGAGGAAATGGACGTCCCACTTAGTGTTGGCTTAACTGGTGATCCTGTGTTGTGATTACCATTTTCTATAAATTGTATTCACCCCCACTGGAATCCTTGCTCATGTAACAACACTCGACCATATATTTCATTCTTAGACATTATTTAGCTTGGTTTTATTTTCTCAAACCAGGATCCGAGGCTCCCAGCAGAAGCTAGCAGTGTAGCCACTCATTCACGTAGGTTTTTGTGCTTATGGTACTCCAGAGTCCAGCCTTCTCTTATTGACCACTAAAACCACACACCCCTGTCCACCAGTCATGCATCATTTCATTCGTTTTTTAAGACAAACATTTACATCTCGGGGGTAACTTGTCGGCTCAGCCCAGTCAACTCCTGAGCCAGAGCAAGCTTAATTTGTGGCTGTAGTCAGTGTGACTTGTGGCGGCAGCCAGAGCCACAAATGGAGTGTGCTCTTTGTCCGACTCCTGACGTTGGCATTGAGATCCCCGATGCCTCAAGCGGAGAGCCTCTTATAATATTCCTGACAATTGTCGGTTACTGAAAAAGATCTTAAACAGTTTTATATGAATTCTCTGTTCCCCTGAGGGGCCTCTGCCGGGGCTTGTGCCAAGCCGCGGCTCAATCCCCTGAGGGAGCCCCCCCCCCCCACACACACACAAAGCCAGTGCTTGCCAGCACCCCTCCTCCCCCGCTGCTCCGCCAGACACCACCTTTAGGAATCCCAGGGCCAACTTGTATTTAACTCAAGATACCTCAGAGCTAGCTCCCCGCTGACATGAGCTAAAGTCTAGGAGCTGGGCAGCTATTGGGTAAGTGACGTAAGGGGGAGGGTGGAGTTGAATGGGTTTGGGCTTTTTCTTAAAGTGGCAGGAATAAAACGAAGGATTTTTCAGAAGGGCTGGATAAATAAAAAAACAAATTTGCTGCAATAATTAAAGAAAATGTGAACATTATGTTGCAAACATTTCATCAAGATGTGCGAGCTGTTAAAATGTGAAGAAAGTGCTGTCAGTGACCCCTTTATTTGTCAGTCAGTCCTGGGTAGGGGTGGGGAAAATCGATACAGCATAATTGTGATACTTTGTGGTGGTGATTCACAGACACCAGTATTGTGATAATTTATTGAAAAATATTAGTGAATTTTGCAAATACAAGCTTGACCTATTTAGGGACCAGAGTAATAAAACCAATTGACTTTTCAGTTCTTTTAATGGTTGTAAATACTCACTGTCTGGTGGTATCGGCACACAGGGCGTGACTCGTGAGGTCTTGCTGGGAGTTGAACAAGTAAAAGATTTAGATGGGGAATCGCACTACAGTATATCGTCGCAGTACTGCAAATCATAAGATTGGGGTAATTTCACATTGTGGCCCTGGTATTGTGATGATGGGTAGCACATACAGCGGTTAGCGGTGTTGCCTCACAGCCACAATATTCCAGGTTTGAATCCAAAGCGTGGCAGAGGTGGGAACCTTTCTGTGTGGAGTGTGCATGTTCTCCCTGTGCTGTGTGGGTTTCCTCCCACGCCTCCTCCAGAGACCAACCTCAAAATGAACCCATCCTGGATGGGGTTGGGCTCCGCTGTGGGCCCAGTACAGGAGAAGCTGCAGACTCGGGTCCTGCCCAGTTCCTTCCAGTTCGACATGGAACAATCTTTGCTCCGAATAGATGTAGCATTTGTTATTTGTTTAAAAAAAAAATGCTCTTATGTCAAACCATCCTGGTTAGAGCTCGTCTGTGGAAAATTTTCATTTTGTTTTTAATTCGTTGACTGTCAGTACAGTTAGTCAAATTTTTGCTTCATGAATCAGTTTTTATTTAGTTGTTTTTGTCAGAAAAAATGTTGATGAAGACTGATGAAAATTATTAGTCAATGAAATTAACTGGATGGAACATGTGATTCACAGGCCACCAAAGATGCTGGTCAGATCGCTGGTCTGAATGTCCTGCGTGTAATCAATGAGCCAACCGCTGCCGCTCTGGCCTATGGCTTGGACAAATCCCAGGACAAGATGTGAGTACCACTGAGCAAAGAACCAGCTTGGCACGGTTTTAGTGCTGTGAGGGGTAATTACACAGACACGTTTTTGCAGTATCGCCGTGTACGATCTGGGTGGAGGTACCTTTGATATCTCAGTCTTGGAGATTCAGAAGGGAGTCTTTGAGGTGAAGTCCACCAATGGTGACACCTTTCTGGGAGGAGAAGACTTTGACCAGGCACTTCTCAAACACATCGTCAAGGAGTTCAGGAGGGAGGTGAGTGCCTCAGGTCTGATGTAGTTCAACCCTTTCATGGTTGCTTGTTTTTCAGTGATTAATGTATTGTTTGGTCTGGGGGGGGGGTTTCAGTCTGGTGTGGACCTGATGAAGGACAGCATGGCTCTTCAGAGAGTCCGAGAGGCGGCGGAGAAGGCCAAATGTGAGCTGTCTTCTTCACTGCAGGTACCACATCTGTTTCTTGCAAAGTTCTTAAAACTTCCCTGGTGTTTTAGTCGCGTCTCCAGGGTCTCAGTTGACTGACTAGACGATGTGTGTGTGTGTGTCTGGCTCATTGTTGCAGCGCTGGTAGAAGAAGCTCCTGTGGTTTGCTTGGCTGCAGCAGGTTCTGTTTCAGAGCGTGCTGATTCTGAACTGCTATGCGATTTAGCCCAGTGAGAGTGGATTGTCCTGATGAATGTGCCAGCAGGGCAGGCCTAGTACATCCCAACCAAGGGTTTCATACTTGAGCTGCTCCTGGTAATTTAAAGTTCTAAAAGTTATCACATTGTGTCCCCCTACCAGACCGACATCAACCTCCCCTACCTGACCATGGATGCCTCTGGTCCCAAACATCTCAACATGAAGCTTACTCGCTCTCAGTTCGAAGGCATCGTGGCCGACCTGATCCGCCGCACCGTGGCTCCCTGTCAGAAGGCCATGCAGGATGCGGAGGTGTCAAAGGGAGACATTGGAGAGGTTCTGCTGGTGGGAGGCATGACTCGCATGCCCAAGGTACTTGACACAAGCACAGTTTTCACCTGAACAGGTTAAATATTAAATGCTGTTTCTGTTGACTGTCTTAATGCATTTCTTATGGTAACAGTAATATATGCAAGTCATAATAAGTGGTCATGTAGCCCTCGAATGTCTAACCTCCAATACAGGATTTTCAGAAAATGAAAGTCTAAATTCTTACACAGTTGTATTTCTAATTAGAAATGGTCACAAACAAAATAGAGCTAAGGCAGTGTAGGAGTGTCGCTCAAGGAAAGTACCACAGAGAAACGATCTTTCTTTTTTTGGGAAGTTGCTCCTGTGTGAGGTACACACATGGACAAAATTGTTGGTACCCCTCTGTTAATGAAAGAAAAACCCACAGTGGTCACAGAAATAACTTGAATCTGACAAAAGTGGTAATAAATAAAAAATCTATGAAAATTAACCAATGAAAATCAGACAATGCTTTTGAATTGTGGTTCAACAGAATTATTTAAAAAAAAACAAACTCATGAAACAGGCCTGGACAAAAATGATGGTACCCTAACTTAATATTTTGTTGCACAACCTTTTGAGGCAATCACTGCAATCAAATGATTTCTGTAACTGTCAGTGAGACTTCTGCACCTCTCAGCAGGTATTTTGGCCCACTCCTCATGAGAAACTGCTCCAGTTGTCTCAGGTTTGAAGGGTGCCTTCTCCAGACAGCATATTTCAGCTCCTTCCACAGATGTTCAATAGGATTTAGATCAGGGCTCATAGAAGGCCACTTTAGAATAGTCCAATGTTTGGCTCTTAGCCATTCTTGGGTGTTTTTAGCTGTGTGTTTTGGGTCATTATCCTGTTGCAAGAGCCATGACCTGCGACTGAGACCAAGCTGTCTGACACTGGGCAGCACATTTCTCTCTAGAATACCTTGCTAGTCTTGAGATTTCATTGTACCCTGCACAGATTCAAGACACCCAGTGCCAGATGCAGCAAAGCAGCCCCAGAACATAACACAACCTCCTCCATGTTTCACAGTAGGGACAGTGTTCTTTTCTTGGTATGCTTCATTTTTGCGTCTGTGAACATAGAGCTGATGTGCCTTGCCAAAAAGTTCCAGTTTTGTCTCGTCTGTCCATTGGACATTCTCCCAGAAGCTTTGTGGCTTGTCAACATGCAGTTTGGCAAATTCCAGTCTGGCTTTTTTATGATTTTTTTTTTTTCAACAGTGGTGTCCTCCTTGGTCGTCTCCCATGAAGTCCACTTTGGCTGAAACAACGACAGATGGTGCGATCTGACACTGATGTACCTTGACCTTGGAGTTCACCATGAATGTGTTTAGAGGTTGTTCTGGGCTCTTTTGTTACCATTCATATTATCAGTCTCTTCCGTTTTTCATCAAGTTTCCTCCTGCGGCCACATCCAGGGAGGTTGGCTACAGTCCCGTGGATCTTAAATTTCTGAATAATATGTGCAACTGTAGTCACAGGAACATCAAGCTGCTTGGAGATGGTCTTATAGCCTTTACCTTTAACATGCTTGGCTATAATTTTCTTTCTAATCTCCTGAGACAACTCTCTCCTTTGCTTCCTCTGGTCCATGTTTAGTGTGATACACACCATGTCACCAAACAGCACAGTGACTACTTGTCACCCTTTAAATAGGCCGACTGACTGATTACAAGTTTGTAGACACCTGTGATGTTAATTAGAGGACACATCTTGGTTGAACATGTCCCTATGGTCACATTATTTTCAAGTCACCATCATTTTTGTCCAGGCCTGTTTCATGAGTTTGTTTTTTTTTAATTCTGTTGAACCACAATTCAAAAGCATTGTCTGATTTTCATTGGTTAATTTTCATAGAATTTTTATTTATTACCACTTTTGTCAGATTTAAGTTATTTCTGTGACCATTGTGGGTTTTTCTTTCATTAACAGAGGGGTACCAACAATTTTGTCCACGGCTGTATAACATGCTGGTTATCCGACAGTCTAACTGAATTAGTTTCAATGTAGAATAAAGCTTTGTTTCTGTACAGCTTTGACTACAGCAGTTTCAGGAAAGAAAATCAAGTTTTCATTCAGTCTGTACATGGAACATAATTGCATTTCTCCTACCTACAATGCTAAACATCCTGAAGTGGAGCAGATGCTGCCACATGAGGCGTCACCATGAAGGAATGTGTATGGCGTGTGGGAGAAAGCTGGAATACTCAGAGTAAACCCAGTCAGGCATAGGAAGGTTCACTGTAGAATCACTGCAGTTATTACAAAATGAGCCAGAATGATGCAAGATATTATCTGCTGTGGATTAGTGAGCAAGGTAGTAACAGTGATGGCTATTAGGGTGACTAAAATCTGAAGAAATTAACAAAATAAGACACGTTTGGTACAAACCTAGTACCAGTGTTGGCTCAGGGGCTAAAACTTTTAGCTCCCCCTCCATCTACATGACAGAGAAAAACAAAATAAAGGCTTTTTTTATACAGACAAGTGTTTTTGAGATTTTTTTGGTAATCACATGAGCAGTAGACACATTCCAGATGGTTAAAAGGTAGAAATGTACCATTTTTCAGTCAATGACTCCTTTAATGTGTGCCAGAATTGTTTTGATAAATTTAAACCGTTTACCTCTTTTGAAATTATTGCTTCATCCTCACCATTCATAGAACTATTGCTCAATAAATCACAAAAACACCAAAACCACAAGGTTCTGAATGGATCTAACTGCATGATTCTGTTCTTTATGTCCACTAATTGGTTGTAGTGAGATTTCAAATAGACCAAAATATACCAGCTTTTTTTCTGGCGGTACTTTGGGTACCGTGGCCTGGAGGGTTGGAACATGGTCCACCCACCATGGTTTACCCAGAAGAGTCAAAACGTTTCTGGGAGAGAAAAACGAGATAAAGGCTGTTTGTGTGTGGTGTTTTTCTTTATTATTTTTTTTTTTCAGAGAATTGACTGTTTTGAAAAATTTTTGATAGTTACAGTATGTGACCAGTAGACTCATTTCAAACAGTTAAAATCTACAAACGCACCATTTTTCAGTCAATGACCCCTTTAAAAGGTTTGTCTACTTTATGGTGAACAAATGGTCTTGTTGGTCTAGTTCAGGTGTCACATCACTTCCTGTGGATATGACGCAAAATGCTTGAGAAATTGATCCCAACTACTCCATACCCATAGAAACCAAGTATAAGCAAGTATTTCTGCATGCCCATTGCTGAAGGGTCTCCTCCTGTGTGAGACGGCTGTGTTGTTCAGTCATGCCACAGGAATCACTGACAGAGATTTCTTGAATTTCTAAAGTGCCTTCTGCCTTACTGAGTGAGATTTCCTGATGTCCTGGTTCAAATGGGTGTGGTTTAAAGTAGTGTGTCGTATTCAGTCTCAGCTTCTCTGTGCCTTGTGTGGCGTGCAGCGTTGCTCGCGTTGCGGGCATTTTGGGCTTCAAGTGACTCAGCATGTGCATGGCGCACTGCCACACATTTCCTGTCTGTGCGTCCCTTGTCTGTTGTACCCTATACTGGTGAAGGGTCTCCTCCTGTGGCAGGCATCATAGGACACGACATCATAGGTAGGCAGGCATCATGAGTGATGGTCTATATGACATAAAGACATCCAGGCTGGCATCATAGGACACTACATCACAGATAGCCAGTCTTGTTGCCTATATGACGGCATCGCCTATATTTCATCATCGCGAGTCCTATGTACCCTGAGATCATAGGATCATCATAGGACATCCTGCAGACATCATAGGCCGTCCTATGATGTCCTGTGATCGTGACAGACCTTTCTTGAATTTATAGCGATAGTGATGTCGCATTCCATGGTAGAAGTGGCTGACTCCTGGTCTATTTGATTCAGACATGGTTGTGTACTGACACCTGCTGGCCCACAGTGGTGTTAACACAGGGGTTCTTTGGTTGGGCTACAATTAAAATGTTTACGCATTTACTATATTTATTTATTGAGCATTCTTAAAAGCAAAATCCAAAGAGCATTACATTTTACCAATAAAACTACAAACCATTAGGCCTATAATGACGGCTAAAACGATTAATTGTACCATAAGAAAAAATGACCACAATAAGTCACTGTTGACATGTGTGCATTTCTTTACATAATCCGTTGTTTCAGGCAGTCGTGCTTGTTCTCTCCGTCTGCACGCTCCCTGTGGGAGGTGAAGCTCATGCTCACCGCGGGGTAGGCTGGAACAAGTGAACCAACGAGTTGAAGGGTCTGTTCAAAATTTAAAGTTTGTCCCAACTGAGCTAAAAGTCTGCTCCTTTGTAACAGCGTGATCGCTGTGGGAACCAGGGGTCTCAGTAGAGCTGAAGTTTTCTGAGAATTGACACACATTTTAATACATGTTCTTCTCTGCAGGTTCAACAGACAGTCCAGGACCTGTTTGGCCGGGCCCCCAGCAAGTCTGTTAACCCCGATGAGGCCGTTGCCATTGGTGCTGCCATCCAAGGTGGTGTTCTGGCTGGGGACGTCACCGATGTGCTGCTCTTGGATGTGACTCCTCTGTCTCTGGGCATCGAGACTCTAGGAGGCGTCTTCACCAAACTCATTAACAGAAACACCACAATTCCAACAAAGAAGAGCCAGGTATGTAAATGAGCTGTTCAGTCAGTCTGAGTCTGGGACAGCAAAGATACAACATCACCGCGTCATTAACACTCTGATAACCCCCCGCAGGTGTTCTCCACAGCAGCTGATGGACAGACTCAGGTGGAGATCAAAGTGTGTCAGGGGGAGAGAGAGATGGCTCTAGACAACAAGCTGTTGGGTCAGTTCACTCTGGTTGGAATCCCCCCTGCACCCCGCGGGGTCCCTCAGATTGAAGTCACCTTCGACATCGATGCTAACGGCATCGTCCACGTGTCTGCCAAGGACAAGGGCACAGGCCGCGAGCAGCAGAGTGAGTCTCGGCCCATGTCTAAACTTTGAAGATTACAGCGGAGCTCCATAGTCTCAGTGATGCATGCGTTAACTGGACTGGTTCAGATTTGTCTTTGATTAGTGTTAATGGTTGGGTTTGATGTTTCTGAGGAAGAATAAATCATCATTTTGCTGACTTGCATCACTGAGTCCGTTGAGGACTAAATGTGTCTTCTAAAATGTTCACAAAGATTTGCTGTAAAATATTCATTGGCTTCATTAATGCAGACTGTTAATTAGAACGTTTCCCATGGCTTCTGAGATGACTGTGAACATTTTTTTTCTTTGTGACTCAGCACTTTCAACTGTTGATTAAAAATGTCAAACTGTCTCTGCCGCCTCCTCAGTTGTGATCCAGTCATCAGGAGGTCTCAGTAAAGATGACATTGAGAACATGATCAAGAACGCTGAGAAATATGCAGAGGAGGACAGGAGGAGGAAGGCAAGTGTCACGCCTCAAGTCTCCAGTGTTGCCGTTGACTTACTGAACTTAAGGACCCTGTTGTCTTTGGGTTCTTAACTTATTTAATGTGTCTTCTGGCTCCAGGACCTTGTGGAGGCCGTCAACATGGCTGAGGGGATCATCCACGACACGGAATCCAAGATGGAGGAGTTCAAGGATCAGCTTCCTGCTGATGAGGTACAGTTGCTACCCTGATAGTCTGACATGTAAATAGTTTCAATGGTTCATGGAGATTGAAATCCGGACGGTCACTGGATCTTCAAACTCTCAAAGGGGTCAGAATGAAGAATTAGTTTGAGAGGTGTGAGTATTCAGTGGTCTCATGATTCAGCCATTTATGATTCGATTGCAAAATGATTTACGATGCATCTTGAATGAATCTTTAATTTGTTTTAATACAGTTCTTTTCTTAGATTTCAGCTTTTTTTTTGTGATTGATGAATGGAAAAGCACTGAATTGCTGTGTGGATCATTCCGCCATATGTAATCTTGTGTGACTGTTAGTTGTATGCAGAGATGTGCTGCCTGTGCTTCAGTTCCGTTGTGCAGTGTGGGTGTAGCTGTGTAAGTAGCTACATGATGGAAGCTTTTATGCTTCAGACTTTTGCAGTGAGAGCTTGATCAGTTAATGTGCTGCATTGATACAGAGGTCTGCAATGCATCCAAGAGTCAAGATGTTTCCATACTTCTAGTTTTTGTAAGTTTTAACCCTCTGAAATGCGTCTATTAGTCATGTGATTATCGGTGATCGTCCTCCTATCTGGCCGTCTGTCCACATTTCACAGGAATTGTTACTCATCCTATGCAATTGCTCTACTGGTCACCAACTCGCTCAGTGATCCTCAGATATATTCAGTTCAAAGGTCAATGCATTCAAGGTCAAAGGTCAGGAGATCTGGGCACTAAGGCCCTCATTTATCAATAGTGCCTAAAAATCGGTGTACATTTGGGTGCACGAAAAGGTGTATGGGGTATTTATGAACCTGTGTATAGTTACAGTTTATTTGTCAGGGACCATGTACAGAAAAACATTAAACATGGGTGAAGATGGTGTGTACCAGATTATAGCCTTCTCACTAATTTCCATCTGTAGTATCTGGTCAAGTCTCAATAGCCATGTTTACATGGACACAAGTAACCGGATTAAAAACCTGATTGGAATAAAAATGCTTCATGTAAACATGCCAATCTGAATATTCTGACCCGATCACGCTTATTCGGATCAAAATTTCATTCCCATTGAGAGGGGTGGGTTATGCTGATTGTTAATCCAAATGGTACACATATAAACACTTATTCCGAATCTTGGGTCGAAAATATGTTTACTGCGCATGTCTGTACGTCAGCCACACGTTGATGTGACGCATTTCCGCCTTTACAGCAGCTAGCGGAAGACATAGTGGGAGTAAAACAAAACTGGTCTGTATCGTCCTGCTGTCTCCCTCTGTTCACCATATGCAGAAGTATGTACTTGTAGTTTCATTACAGAGACCAGCAGAAGCAAAAGTACAGTCTGAATAACACAATACAGGTCCATTTCAAAAAGAGACACGAAGCGGGGTTTGTTTACATCGGAAGTTGCTTCTTCTACTATTTTTGGAATGTCGAAATGTTAACATGTGCATGTCCAAATGATTTAGTCTGTTCAAACGTGACACATGGAAACACACGTCCTAATCGGATCAGTTTTTTCAGGATCCATATAAACGGTAAAGTTCTGATTGGAATTGTAATCAGATTGAAGAAATTTTGCCCGTGAAACTGTGGCTATTGTACGATCTGACGGATGGATCCGAGCGTCATTTAAATTCCACGCCCACGTTTCCCCCAGAATTTACAACGCCGTGGAATGATAAAAGGCAAAAGAGAAACTTCTCCATCAAAACTGACATTATCACAAGAGAAGGGAAAAAGTAAGTTTGTGCAGTGTGGTGGAAAACAAGGCTGCAACACCACTGGTTTGATCAGCTGATCTCTGCTGGTTTGATCAGCAAAGTTAACAAAAAAAATCTGAGGGATAACCATTGTCAAACACTACAGAGCGCATATCTTAGTCAAATGAATACTTCTTTAGAACATTAATTTGAAAAGTTTTTTGTTAGTTTGAAAGTTTTTTTTGAAAAACCCTAAGCTCAACCAACCATGAAAATATCTCAGAAGCTGAAAGGTTAATTCAGTTTTCTCCATTCTATCAAATAACTACAATTTTGTTTTTATTTTCCTGCTTAAATCTGTTTTATTTGCCACAGTGACATAAACATGCAAAGAACATTTAGAACTGGTAAAAGCTACCTTGTTAATTGTTAAAACTCTCTAAATATAACACAAGTCAAACCTCATCTGAAAGGTTGCACTGCTCAATAATCTGATCAAATAATTCTCCCACACAGCCAGGTTTCTCCGCTGCAAATTTGAAAATTTGCTGAAAATTTGCACAGGATGCATGAGCTCAGCTGTCGTGAGATTTGAGCATGTTCTACCATCAAGCCCAGATTGATAAATGCAAATCTCTGCTTTGAAATGGTCGTACAACCGCTTTTCTGTCTTACACATGTTTGGTAAACATCACTGCTCATCCTAGGGAATTGCCATATTTCTCAACAAACTCCTGCACAATGATTCTCAGGTGTTTGTTAGACTTTATTCATCCCAGAGGCAAATTCAAGGGATTCCACAGTGCGGTGCCAATCCCTTCATGATTTGGGCCAATTCAGTGTCTCCAGTTAGCCTAGCTTGCATGCTTTTGGAATGTGGAAGTAGGGCTGCACGATATGACCAAAATTTCATATGAATGAATGAATCTTTATTTCGGATAGATTAAAAGTAAAGATTAAAAGAAAAGAACAGAATAATATAACAAAGGGGGGGGGATCTAACAAGGTCAAGTTAAACAATAACTCCTCTGATTATACAGTTCAACATAAGTTATCCAAAATGGGTGATGGCTGAAGCCACAGCTTATATTGCCCACCCATATTCCACCCAAGGATTCAAAAGAAAAACAAAACAAGAGCGATTACAATTCGGAACATAGCTAAGACAAAACGTGACAAAAAACCCCAACTAAGCAACAACACCACACAGACTGAATATGATAATTCTTATGTGATTTTACATGTCATCTTGTATATATGTTTGGAGTATTTCTTCCTTTAGTTTTTGTTTAAATTGTCCAAGCGTTGTACATGACTTTAATTCAGGTCCAAAATCGTTCCACAATCTGTCTCCTTGCACTGGTGGTAGTTCTCACTGAAGGTTTTTCAAATGATATTGTTTCTCCCTTATTTGGAACAACTTTTGGATATTTGCGGGCAGTGATAGATTCTTCACTTTAAACATTATTACTGCAGTTTTAAAATCAACCAGATCTTTCAACTTGAGAGCTTTTAATTTAAGAAAAAGTGGGTTTGTTGGTTCCCTGCGAGCAGCTTTGTTTATTATTCTAATAGCTCTCTTCTGAAGCATAAAGACTGGATATATGTTTTATATGTATTTCCCCATACTCCAGTACAATATGTTATGTATGGGAGTATTAATGAATATCACCATATAAGTAATCTTATTTGATAACGTTATATAAAAATAAATAAATATATCAGCATACATTTCCGCTAAATTCTATAGTTTATATACAATAACCAATAAAAGGACCATCTCCATCCATTCATCTTCTTCCGCTTAATCCTTTTCGGGTCACGGGGGGGCTGGAGCCTATCCCAGCATCTTTGGGCAAGAGGCAGGGTACACCCTGGACAGATCACCAGTCCATCGCAGGGCCAACACAGAGAGACAGACAACCATTCACTCTCACAGTCATACCTAAGGACAATTTAGAATCCCCAGTTTTTGATGCCAATTAACCTAACTTGCATGTTTTTGGCATGTGGAGGAAACCAGAGAAATCCCGGAGTAAACCCACGCAGACACGGGGAGAGCATGCAAACTCCACACAGATCACTGTTGGTCGGGGGCTGGGATCCATCTTTTTTTTTTTTTTTTTTTTTTTAATTTTAAATTACATACTGAAAAAAATCAATTGTACAAATTCATCTGTCATTAATTTTATGCACTTTTTCCCCCCCTCTTAATTTTGCAGTGTTATAGAAGTGTTTTTTTTAATGTGTGTTTGGGATGACTTCAACTTTATTCATCATCACTACTTGACTAATTAAAAATTATTAGAAATCAAGTTACATTAAGGGCCAGTTTGTTCCTCCAACACCTTTTAATGTATTATTTATTTAGTGTGTGTGCGGCCACTGTCACGCACTTTTGCAGCTTTAGTAACATTTTTTTCAGACAAAATTAAGAAACTTGACAGTAATTTTAACCAAAGAAACACAAAGATACACTGTTTCCTATTAGCGACAAGTTAAAATCGTCATTTAGCATTTGCCGTTTTATAATTGGAGAGAAATGATGTTAATGTTGCTTACCTCCAATTAAAATGAGGTTGGAGGACTATCCTCTCTGACGCAGCACAGTGGGGAAAAAGTCCCACATCCCTGGCACAGAAGTAGTGGCTCAACATTAGGTTGCTGTTTTAGCCGCTGTGGCGCTAACCACCGGAACCCACCTGGTGCATTGCAAGGGAGAGGTAGGGTGGTGACCAGAAGAAATGGGGTATGTGTCCCAATATAAACGATGAAGTTTCATATGAAACAGTAGACGTTTTTTATTGTGCCACCGATCCATATTGTCATATCATGCAGCTCTATGTGGAAGGAACCAGAGTAACTCTAAACGAGCATGTGGAGAATCACACACAGGCCCTGTTGGCTGTTGGATTTGAACTCAGGATTTTCTTACTGTGAGGCACTAGTGCTAACCACTACACCACCATGCTTCTGTGCTAGTTGGTCTGTATCAAAGTTATGGTCAAGGTCATTGTCAAATGTCAGGAGATCTGGGCATGCAAGTTTTCAAGAAAATCACGACTCATGGACAATTTTCCCCAATGTTTGGCACACTCATGCTAATGATCCTCAACTGGGTCCACACCTAAGCTGTACTCAAGGTCAAGGTTAACAGTCAGATCTGACGGTTCTTGAGGCGATTTATCTGGTGAGGTATCAACAGCGGCACTGGGCTGGGTTTACCATTTCTTGACATACAAGAAAATCCCCAGAAGAGTCCAAACTGCTTTTGAGAAAGTGAGTGTTTTGATATTTTTTTGATAATCACATGGCCAGTAGACACCTTTCAGATGGTTAAACCCTACAAACACCACTTTTCAATCAACAACCCCTTTAAATAAATGATATAGAGGGACTAATCAAGCAGTCTGCAGTCTATTGGTTCTTGAATTCACTGTAGTCTACTGGATATTGCCTGTCAAACTAAATGTCTGTGTATGTGTGTACAGTTATAGATGGTGTGTGTGTGTGTGTGTGTGTGTGTGTGTGTGTGTGTGTGTGTGTGTGTGTGTGTGTGTGTGTGGACAATTAAATGTTTCCTGTTTGTATCCAACCCCAGTGCACCAAGCTGAAGGAAGAGATCACAAAGGTCAGGGATATTCTGGCCAACAAGGACTCAGAAACAGGAGACAACATCAAGCAGGCAGCCTCCAACCTGCAGCAGTCCTCACTCAAACTCTTTGAAATGGCCTACAAGAAGGTAGGAATCATGTTTATTGTTAATTTTTTAATTTATTTATTTTCCCTGATGAAGCTATTGTGCCCCAGCTTGCTAAAGAATGAGTTGGGCTGACGGCAGCAGCCAGCTGGAACAGGCCAGAAAAGAGTTGTTTAACAGACAGGCATTCCAGTGTTTTCTCTGGCTTAAAGACCTTGGCGCGGTGGCAACATATTTTTCTGAGCGAGGGGGTGCAGAAAACACATGACACTATAGTAACTGGAATATGTTAATTTTATACTATTTATTTCTTTTTTTTTAATTTTGCACAGTAACTGCATATGGAACTTACCATTTGAATGTTGGAATATTGGGCCAGTTGGGGTCCCACCCAGACGTCCAGTGTTTGGACTTTTTAGTGGTGTCATCCTTCTCTGCTTCCTCTGCTCTCACCTCTCCTGGACCCTCTGCCTGAACACTTTCCTCTCCTTGGCTCCACTCTTCTGTCTCTACTTGCCCTCTCTGAGCTCTGTCTGCTTCAGGTTCTCTCTCCGTCTATGGTGGTATACAAACAAGTTAGAAAATATCAAGTGTCATGTTTTGTCCTGCAGGATTTTATTTTTGTCATGGTCAACATGGATGACAAAAAATGTGTATTTTTTTTTGTATTTTTATTCTAGTGTTTCTTTTTCCACTTTGGTTTTTCCCTTCCCTACTTTCTCAATGTAAAACATTCACAATAGTAATTTACTCATGCATACTTAAATTATATGATCAGGTGGGTATAGTAGCCAGAAATTCTATTCATGTAAAAGCAGTGCTTTGAAATTAATAGTTAAAAGTAGGCAACCAAAAATTTCTAGTAGAGTTAAGGGTACAAACAGCACCCACTTAAAAACTTGAGTAATGACTTCAGTCTTGAAGGTTTGAGGTTTTTCTCCAAAATTTATAGCAATTTTCTTATAGTTTTCTATTTTTCTCTGTAAATTTATCTAAATTTGAAACCATTTTCCTCAAATTTGTAATTCCCTCTTGTAAAATTGACTTTTCTTGTACATTTGAGACTTTATTATAAATTTGGATTATTTTTTGGCTAATTTTTTATCTATTTTTTAAAATAAAATTAGTTTTTTTTTTTTTAATAGATTTGAAACAGACTGGCAATTTTTTTACTTTTTCCTTTTAACAATTTATACTTTTGACCATAATTTTGCAGAGCCAGAACAAAACAATAATTTACACACGTGGACAAAATTGTTGGTACCCCTCTGTTAATGAAAGAAAAACCCACAGTGGTCACAGAAATAACTTGAATCTGACAAAAGTGGTAATAAATAAAAATTCTATGAAAATTAACCAATGAAAATCAGACAATGCTTTTGAATTGTGGTTCAACAGAATTATTTTAAAAAACAAACTCATGAAACAGGCCTGGACAAAAATGATGGTACCCTTAGCTTAATATTTTGTTGCACAACCTGTTGAGGCAATCACTGCAATCAAACGATTTCTGTAACTGTCAATGAGACTTCTGCACCTCTCAGCAGGTATTTTGGCCCACTCCTCATGAGCAAACTGCTCCAGTTGTCTCAGGTTTGAAGGGTGCCTTCTCCAGACAGCATGTTTCAGCTCCTTCCACAGATGTTCAATAGGATTTAGATCAGGGCTCATAGAAGGCCACTTTAGAATAGTCCAATGTTTGGCTCTTAGCCATTCTTGGGTGTTTTTAGCTGTGTGTTTTGGGTCATTATCCTGTTGCAAGACCCATGACCTGCGACTGAGACCAAGCTGTCTGACACTGGGCAGCACATTTCTCTCTAGAACAGTGGTTCTCAACTGGTCTGGCTTTGGGACCCACCATCACCCCTCAATGACGAGCCGCGACCCAAATCAAAGATTTTCAGATTCTCAAATTTATTGAATGTAAAGATTGTGCATTTTGAACAAATTTAATGATTAACCAAAATGACCAGTAAGTGGCAATACAACAGAGAGAACAATTCCCTTTAATGCTGAATTAGCTGCATTTTAAATTAAAAATTAAACAAAAAGTGCAATTCAAAAGAATTCAAGTCTCAAAATTGACTTTTCTTCTGATTGTTTTTTCAGTATTTACCTACTGATAAGGTTATGTGCTTTGAAGAAAATGAAGGAACATTCACTAAAACCTGTAACAGTGACATCATAGACCTGAGTCTGGAGGAATTAATGGGAGAACTGGGGATGTTTTTTGCTCTTGACAAGATTCTCAATGTCTGGAGTTATATTAGACCAGGGGTCACCAACCTTTTTGAAACCAAGAGCTACTTCATGGGTATCGAGTCATGTGAAGGGCACCAACTTGACACACTCCTCTAAAATAACAAATTGTGTGTGTGTGTGTGTGTATATATATATATATATATATATATATATATATATATATATATATATACAGTATATAAAATACACACACACACACACACACACACACACACACACACACACACACACACACACACACACAAATAAATAATTATCAATAACTTAGAGTGGGTAACAAACAAGATCAATATTCAACACTTTATTTTTATTAATCTCAGCAATTGTTCAGATGCTCACTTCTACATTTCATTAAAAAAATGTCCAGTTTTCACCAGTCCCTTTTAACCATAAAAAACTAAACCCTTTTAATTCATGAACTATGTTGAACCATGTTTGAAAAAGTTATGCAACATTTAAGAAAAATCAACTTTCATATTAAATAAATCTTATCACATTTTTAACTGAACAAATCTGCTGCAATTCTGCTCAAAATCTGTTACATTTAATAAACACACTTTTGTGTGTTCTTCTTCACTGGAATTATATCCATACAGTTCTTGCCAAGAATCATGCTGGAGTAATAACCAGCACTGTCCTTTCATGAGAAGAAGCTAAACAAGCACTGAGAGTGGGCAGCAGTTTCATGACGCGGAGTGAAGTGTCGCTCCACATAGTGCCACAACGCCGTCGCAACAGTCGCCCCGCAAATGAAACACATGCAGCTTCCTTTCACGGTATTAAAAAAAGAACTCTTCCTCCCGCTCACTTTGAATCTTTTTTGCCATGTTTTTGGGCTAGGAAACTGCACTCTGCTCACCATCTTCACTGGCCGCTAGCTTACGCTCCACAAGCGCTAAGGTTTTGTCATGCGCACAATACTGGCCTTTGAACTAGGTCAGAGTTCACCTTAACTTTACGTATAATAAACATATTTTCATTTTTTTTTTTTTTTAAGACATTGTCATTTTAAAATCTATATAAATGCAAGTGTGATTTTAAAAAATAGCTGCAGAAAAAATTACATCTTAGACGCAGCTCACTTGCGAGTTGTGCTATTTTTAGAACAGGCCTGCGGGCGACTCATGTGGTCCTTGCGGGCGACTTGGTGCCCGCGGGCACCGCGTTGGTGACCCCTGTATTAGACAAAGCGACTCTGAGGTCATGCTCAATGTCCAGTCTGTTTCTCTGTTTTGTCTTCAACTGAACCAGAGCTGAGAAGCCACACTCACAGAGGTAGGTAGTGCTGAAAGGTAGGAGGGTTTTTACTTTTCGAATGGCAAGAGAAGGATACTCGCTCATCACAGCGCTGCACCAGAACTGCGAGGGGCTTACCTCCGTGAACCTCTTTTTCAGCGTGCGGTCACATGATAGCTCCACCAGCTGACTCTCTTCATTGCTTGGCAATGTAACGCTTTCCATGTTGATTCCAAAGGGATTGCGTATCCAGTCCGTTTCGCCATGCTCAATTAGCATATACAAACAAACGTTGCGAGTCTTCTTCTACGGTGCGAAATATGGTGTCGCCCGCCACCTACTGCCATCTACTGTTAAGGAGTCTGAATGACACTATGTTGATTTATTTCTTGCTATTTTATTTGCCCAGGCAAAGGCCCGCGGCCCACTGAAAACAGGTCCGCGACCCACTTTTGGGTCGCGACCCACCAGTTGAGAATCACTGCTCTAGAATACCTTGATAGTCTTGAGATTTCATTGTACCCTGCACAGATTCAAGACACCCTGTGCCAGATGCAGCAAAGCAGCCCCAGAACATAACAGAACCTCCTCCATGTTTCACAGTAGGGACAGTGTTCTTTTCTTGGTATGCTTCATTTTGCGTCTGTGAACATAGAGCTGATGTGCCTTGCCAAAAAGTTCCAGTTTTCTCGTGTGTCCATAGGACATTCTCCCAGAAGCTTTGTGGCTTGTCAACATGCAGTTTGGCAAATTCCAGTCTGGCATTTTTATGATTTGTTTTCAACAGTGGTGTCCTCCTTGGTCATCTCCCATGAAGTCCACTTTAGCTCAAACAATGACGGATGGTGCGATCTGACACTGATGTACCTTGATCTTGGAGTTCACCTTGAATGTGTTTCGAGGTTGTTCTGGGCTCTTTTGTTGCCATTCGTATTATCAGTCTCTTCCATTTTTCATCAAGTTTCCTCCTGCGGCCACATCCAGGGAGGTTGGCTACAGTCCTGTGGAGCTTAAATTTCTGAATAATATGTGCAACTATAGTCACAGGAACATCAAGCTGCTTGGAGATGGTCTTATAGCCTTTACCTTTAACATGCTTGTCTATAATTTTCTTTCTAATCTCCTGAGACAACTCTCTCCTTTGCTTCCTCTGGTCCATGTTTAGTGTGGTACACACCATGTCACCAAACAGCACAGTGACTACTTGTCACCCTTTAAATAGGCCGACTGACTGATTACAAGTTTGTAGACACCTGTGATGTTAATTAGAGGACACATCTTGGTTGAACATGTCCCTATGGTCACATTATTTTCAATCTTTTCTAGGGGTACCATCATTTTTGTCCAGGCCTGTTTCATGAGTTTGTTTTTTAAAATAATTCTGTTGAACCCCAATTCAAAGGCATTGTCTGATTTTCATTTGTTAATTTTCATAGAATTTTTATTTTACCACTTTTGTCAGATTCAAGTTATTTCTGTGACCATTGTGGGTTTTTCTTTCATTAACAGAGGGGTACCAACAATTTCGTCCACGTGTGTAACTCTGATTTAAAAAAATAATAAAATTGTTTTTAATGAAATAAATTAACTTAAATGACCATAGATGCAGTTATTTCTGTTATATTTCTATATATTTATAGTTTTTTAGAAATCTCCTCACCACCCAGACATCAGGAAAAACCTTTATTTTGAAATCCAAATGTTGGCACATTTAGTTTGTCTGAAGGCTGCTGAAGGATCAAAGTCATTGACTTCGTGAATTTCGGTCATCTTAACTTACCAGGTACATAATAATGAACATAAATTAGTTAATTAATATTAACTAAGGTAACGGTAAAAACATACTTTTATTATCTGAAATGAGGAAAAACTAAAAACTAATAATTAAAAAGAAGACAAAATGAGCCAACTTGAGGTCTTAACCACATCTGTTAGCTAAGCGACTCTTTCATTATTGCTCCCGGTACCAGCGGGTTAAAACCATGATAAATGCCTCCACTGCTTACATACTCCGATTTTTTTCTACGTTTAAAGTACTTTAAGCTCATGTTTCTCTCAGTGACGTGAGCGAGACACTCTGCCTGGTGACTGGAGCGGTCATGCGGGCGCAGCGCTTCTGAACTCCGCGCGGATGACGGTCACGTGTGTTGTTCATGTGCGCGCTTGTGGACCGTAATTCCTTCATATTTTTTTCTTAAATTTATATTTCGTCAGAGTGGTAGGAAATTTACAAGTGTGGCGGGCTGCCACCGGGAAATGTTACCAGAAGAAACCCTGCATTCTACATTAGATGAATGTCACTCACCTCACAGTTCCAATCTAATGCTGAATAAAGGAAACTGAGCCAAGTGGCCAATTGCTATACTTGCAAAGAACTACAGAATGTCAAATATATTCAGTACAATGGAACAAAATCCATCTTAGCAATTCCATTGAGCCAATGCATGCATGTAGAACAGCACACTGCTGAATAACATGTCATCTGAGGCCTATACTACAAATCAGGATTTAGTCTTGGAGAGGAAACTTGGGGATTAACCCTGGGTTTTCTGTACTACAAAGCTGGTTCACTTCTCATGAGGGTAGATCACCATGGTAACTTAGCTGTGAAGTGTGATGAAATGGCTACTTCTGCTCTGCTCTACTGCCTGTTCGTTCTCCCTGTTGGTCTTCTGCTGAGCTCACTGCCTCTTATTCTTATTTGAGCACGCATGTAGCCAGATAGATTAACTCAGGATCCACTTACTGAGTTGATAACCATGTTCGTAGTACAGATAATCCCGATCCAGAATGTCTGGGTTAGTGAAGCCAGGTAACTGAAAGCTACCCTGGGTATGTTGAACCTACTTTGTAGTACGGGCCTCTGTTACTGAACAACTAGGCTGTGTGTCCACCAAATGCCTTTTTTCTGCCAGGGACAAGTGTTTTCTCTTCATTTTCCAGCATTAAATACACACAGTGCTTTCAGCACGACAACACTCAGCAGTTAGTGCTTTTTGTCACTGTGCTCATGGTACTGAAAGTTGAAAAAAGTTCAACTTTTTGAGCGCCCCAGCGCTTATGAACTGAACACTGATCTCACCAGCTGATTAGAATTGGACTAAAATTACACCATGACCAATATTTAACAGCAAAAGCTTGGAGGAACATACTGCATGTTTTCTTACTAGTTTGATGTAGTTTAGTGCAGTGAGTAGAGTGTTTCAGAGCAAAAAGTGTGAAACTCCCAGCAAGCTTTGAGGACCGGTCAAGCAGTTGCTAGGATAGAGGGTGGAGACTTTTTTTTTTTTTTCCAACAGTGCCTGTGAAGTGCCCAGGAAAATGGGTTTAGAGCATTTTTACCCTCCCTGGTGACATGCAGCCCCATTCCTCTTCCTGACTGGAGTCTTATTTTGCCTTGTGCATTGCAGGCTACAGCACCCACAGTATTGCTGACTGGACTTCAGCGTGTCGGTGGTTCTTTTTGGATGATCTATATGTGCATTTTCTTTTCTGCAGATGGCAGCAGAGCGAGATGGTAGCAGCAGCTCCAGTAGCTCATCTGAGGGAGAGAAGAAGGAAGACCATCAGTAGACCTTTATAAGAACTTAGTTGTCAGCAGATCGCCAAGGCAACACAGAACTGTTGGATTTGGAGGGTGGCAATTGGGAGTTATTGTCACCATCATATATTATTCTACTGTGTTTTGGCAGTAAAATAGAGAAGATATGTCAGCCGTTGCTCCTCTACAGTATCCTGTTTGTAATGTGACTGTGTCAGAAATAATGTTTTCATTTTTATTATTACAAAACTGTTGATTTAATTTCTAAATTCATGTGTTTTTGTTGTGTCGTTGGCACACTGGAAAGTAGACCGGCGTGTGTTTGGACAGCTGATTCTCAGAGCTCTTAGTACAGACCGCAGCCCTCCTTCCCTCTGTCAGCATATTCACGTCTCTACATCAGTTCAAGACGTCTTCTAAATGTCCACTCCCAGCTGCCTGTCTGGAGATGAGCCAGAATTTTGCATGCAATAGAATCACTGACACTTCAGCTGTCCTACTGTCAAGTTTTCATTTCACAGCCTTCATCCATAAAACCTGTACTTTTGTCCACATGCAGGAAGGAAGTGTGAAAACCGTGAGTCTTGTTTTGTATACCTAGGAAGGAAGGAGCAAGCTGAATAGATATAAAATTAAATCAAGCCTCAGCTACTGTGACACAGGAGAATATGCAGTAATGTGATTAACCCTGCCTCAAAGCTCTCTACGTTTTAACATTCAGTTTCTGTGACTGTACAGAACACAGGATGACTCTGGATGCTTAAATACACAAGAGGGCGGCAGGAGGACTTGGTTCATAGAGAGAGTGCAGTATCTGAGAAATGTGGGCTCAGCTCTGCTATTCCATTCCTGCCAATCACAGCTCTGTCTCTAAAGATCCCTGTTGTGTAGGGAAACTCAGAAGAAGCAGGAGGAATCTGTTCAATGGGAATTGCTCTTTCTGTTCTTGCCTGTTTTTTTTTTTTTTGTTTTTTTTCCCTGGGGGGAGGGTATTACTAAGTGGAAGATTTCCTGTCATAATAATTATTGCTGCCTTTTCTAATAAAAAAAACGAAATGTGGAATTCGTGTTTGATCATTTTCATGTTCATTAGGTTACACAAAGGACCCTTTAGTCTTATCTGAAATCTTGGTGCTTGAATACAGTATTCATCTTAAAATTCCAAAGGATGCAAAACCAGAAGGTAGCAGGTGCACATTACCAGCCTGAAGTGATTAAAATAAAAACCTGACGATACAACTCTAGAATGATATGTTTCAGAGCTGGAGTGTGCTGCAGTTTGGGTAGCTATGAGGCAAAAGTGCTAACTACTGCAACGCCACAGCCTCATGGCAAACTCACTGAATTCTTTAATATGTGTTTCCTTTTGGACATATAGACTTTTCCAGGTTATTTAATATATCACGATACTGGTCACTTTAAAATTCAATAGCACAAATTTATTAGTGCCTAATGAATAATATGAGCAGTGACCCACTGCAGGTGAGTGTAATGTCTACAGAAGAATTGATTACTCAAATAAGCATGGTGGTCAATACTGTTGAGGCCAGGCAGTGTGGAAGGTCTGCTTCAGCTGACTGCTTCCTGCAGCAGAATGAAGACCATCAATCAGCCTCTGCCCACACAGCACTTGGGCCCAAGATTCATTTCATGAAAGTTATCCTACAAATCTGCTAAGCAGAGCACAAGCGAGGCTTGAACCCCTTTGTGTGTGGGGTGGGGGGAATGAATACATTTCAAGCTGAATAAGATTATGGCAGTCGGCCACTGAAGGAAGTGTTTTGTTACCAGTGTTAAACAATAGGGTGGGAAAATTAGTCGGGTTTTTTTTGTTGTTGTTTTTTTGTAGTTTGATGAGGTGCATACTAGCAGACTTTGAGTAGAAAATGTGTATATACACAGAGGTCTTACATCCTTTAACATGTAAACATGTTTACTTTTTTTTATATATACTAGCAAATGTGGCCGCAAGCAGTGATCATCGGGTTCCAGGCAGCTGTAGACTTCAAGGTTTTGTACCGTTTACAATCGAACATTTTGAATCTAAAGCTACGGTCATAAAGATTCTTAATCGTATGAATTCTGGAGTTCGCAGATATTTGTGGAGGAGGGCATAGTTTCTTACAGTTGCCATTCAATTCACAAGAGCAACTTGAGGCTTTCAATTCAACTTTATTTATATAGCGCCATTTCACAACAACAGTCATCTCATAGCACTATCAACTGTAGGGGGAACCCCCACAGTTGCAGAAAGACCCCAGCAATCAGGCAAGCGCTTGGCGACGGTGGAGAGGAAAAACTCCCTTTTAACAGGAAGAAACCTCCAGCAGAACCAGGCTCAGGGAGGGGCAGTAATCTGCTGCGACTGGCTGGGGGGTGAGGGGACAGAAGATGAAAAGAACAGACATGTAGAGAGCAAACAGCACGATGGGGACTCAATCTATGGGAGAGAACAAACAAATGTTAATGACCAGCAGAAAAAAATTTCATTGAGAGTGAAGAAAGGAGTGAAGCCCAGTGCATTATTGGAGGTCCCCCGGCTGACTAAACCTATTAGCAGCATAACTAAGGGAAGGTTCAGAAACACATGATCCCTCCCTAATTGTAGGCTATATCAAAAAGGTAGGTTTTAGCCCTATTCTTAAAAACAGAGATCGAGTCTGACTCCCGAATCCAGATTGGCAGCTGGTTCCACAGGAGAGGAGCTTGATAACTGAAGGCTCTGCCTCCCATTGTACTTTTGGAGATTCTAGGTATTACAAGTAATCCTGCATTTTCCTCCGCACTGTGTGTGTTTATATACTTGCATATTTATTCCACCTAGCTGCAATGCTCCGTACTGTGGGTGTTTATATATTTACATATTTATTCCATCTAGCTACAATGCTCTGCACTGTGTGTTCATATATTCATATATTTATTCCATCCAGCTACAATGCTCTGCACTGTGTGTGTGTATATATATATATTTTATAGTAATATGTACATATGTATATTAGCTGCTCTTGCTTGCTTGTTTTTTTTTTTTTTTTTTTTTTTCTTGCCTTCTGATTGTTGCTCTGAGTGTTGCTATCCCTGTGCTGTTGCAATCCTGGAATTTCCCCGTTGTGGGACTAATAAAGGCTTATCTTATCTTATCTTATTTTGGGAGCATAGTGCTCTGTTAGGATAATATGGTAGTATCAGATCTTTTAAATAAAAAGGAGCCTGATTGTTTAGAGCTTTGTAAGTAAGAAGAAGGATTTTAAACTTAATTCTAAACTCTATGGGAAGCCAATGAAGGGAGGCCAGAACCGGAGAGATATGATCTCTCTTTCTAGTACCTGTTAAAGCTCTTGCTGCAGCATTTTGGATCAGCTGAAGACTTTTTAAAGATGTTTTAGGACAGCCTGATAATAAAGAATTACAATAATCTAATCTCGAGCTAACAAAAGCGTGGATCAGTTTCTCAGCATCACTCTGAGACAAGATGCTCCTAATCTTGGCAATATTACGCAAATGATAGAAGGCAGTCTTAGAAACAAACTTAATATGTGAATTGAAGGACAGATCTTGATCAAAAATAATTCCAAGGTTCCTCACAGAGCTATTAAGAGAAAGAGTAACCACATCCAAACTGAAAGTTTGATTTGGAAAGGTATTTCTAAGGTTTTTTGGACCAACAAGAATGACTTCAGTCTTATCTGAATTTAATAGCAGGAAATTACAAGTCATCCAAGCTTTGATTTCCTTAAGACGGGCTTCTAACTTGGCTAATTGATTATTATCATCTGGCTTCATTGACAGGTATAATGGTGTGTCATCTGCATAACAATGAAAATGTATACAGTGCTTTCTAATAATGTTGCCTAACGGAAGCATATATAAACTAAAAAGAGTAGGGCCTAGCACAGATCCCTGTGGAACTCCATGACTAAGCTTTGAGTTGAAAGAAAACTCATTATTTACATGAACAAACTAGAACCTATCAGATAAATAAGATCTAAACCACTGCAACGAAGTTCCATTAAGTCCAACATAGTGTTCTAATCTATCAAGTAGAATATTATGATCGATAGTATCAAAAGCTGCACTAAGGTCTAAAAGGACAAGTGTGGGGAGACTTGAATAACGAAACCGAATTGCCTTTAATTTCAGTTTAATTTCAAGTAACCATTCCACTGTCTGCTCTCATTCCTGAGCAGCGAACAAAGAGAGTGAACACACCAAAGTTCTCTCATTTAAACATTCTCACATCAAACCATTTCCCTCGCGGGGGAAATCACACATCTATATCAAAGTCTCTTTATTCACATTCATTAGCCTTTTATTTACATAACTCCCCCTTCTCTCCTCTCGAGCCTCAGTGGTCAGGAAGTCTTCTGTCCCCTGTCCTCCGCAGGGGGTCCAGGCTCTGTGGCTCCGCACCGCAGGGGGCTGGCTCTCCTTCATCGTGAGGTTAAATCACATATGCAGTGTCCAACATATACATGTCTCACAACACAGCCATATAACCCCCCCCAAACGATGAAGAACAGACTAATTCCTAAAATTTAATAGCACCTTACTCACTACTGAATAATCAACACCAACATTCAGTCTGTGCGCCGCTTGGGCTTCAGCCGTCTGCCGAATCTGCTGTGAGTTGGCCCCGCCTTGCCTGCGGTGCTTTTCTGCTTCGGTTCTGTTGACTGAGGGAGAGAGTGATTAATTGCCCTCTGCGGGGGCCTGCCTCGTCGAGGCGCCACTGCGACCGGTACAGACACGTCCTTCATGACAAAAGCAGGTTTTAGTCTGTCAATACTGACTGTCTCTTTTCTGTCTCCAAAATCTAGCACAAATTGCTTATCACCTGCCTCCAGCACTCGAAATGGCCCTTCGTAAGGTGGTTTGAGCGTTGCTTTAAGGGCTTTGCGCCTGACAAAAACGAAATCGGCATTTTTCAAAGCCTTGGGGACGAAAACTCGTGGAAAAGCGTGATGAACCGGACCCGGGAGCGTGTCTGCCCCCGTGCCGACTAACGGTCCCAGAGCAGAGAGAGGTGGGGGCTCTGGGTGCTCTGGTAAAAACTCGCCCGGCAGCCTCAGAGTTTGTGCGAATACCAGCTCCGCTGGGGAGGCGTCTAAGTCCTCTTTAGGCGCAGAACGCAACCCTAATAAAACCCATGGAAGTTTATTTACCCAATCTGCATCCGTGAGCGACGCTCTGAGTGCTGCCTTCAAAGACCTATGAAAACGCTCGCATAAACCATTGGCCTGAGGGTGGTAAGCCATAGTGCGGTGAATTTTGGCTCCTAAGCCGTTGGCCATCGCTGACCACAGCTCAGAGATGAATTGCGGTCCTCTATCGGACGTAATGTCCGACGGAACCCCGAAGCGCGCCACCCAAGCCGTTAAAAAAACGCGAGCCACCTCCGCGGCCGTGGTCGTCGCAAGCGGGACCACTTCCGGCCAACGTGTGGTGCGGTCCACCATTGTCAAAAGATACGTGAACCCCTGTGATGCCGGTAGGGGGCCCACAAGGTCGACGTGCACATGGTCGAACCTTCTGGCCGGAATGCGGAACGGTTCTAACGGGGCTCTTGTGTGCCTGTGAATTTTGGCCCGTTGACAGGAAATGCAGGTTTTTGCCCATTCCTTCACGTGCTTGCGCAGGCACGGCCAAACAAACTTTTCCGCCACTAGTTTCACCGACGCGCGCACCCCCGGGTGCGCCAGTGAGTGGACCGAGTCAAAAACACGGCGGCGCCACGTGGCCGGAACCACCGGACGCGGGCGCCCCGTCGACATGTCGCAAATCAGGGGGGGCATACCGGTTTGTAAACACTTGCTCTCCAGCCTCAACCCTGTTGGTCCAGACTGGAGCACGCGCACGTCTGCGTCCGCCCCCTGGTCCGCTGCCATGGCTGCGTAATCTATACCCACGTGCACCGGGGCTGCGCACGCCACCGTGCCACTCTCCTGCGGCGCGGTCACGGTGGCCCGTTCTGCCTCTGCGCGTGTTGGGGTCGTGAACGCGCGTGAGAGACAATCCGCTACTACATTGAATTTGCCCGCGACGTGCCTAATGTCAGTGGTAAATTCCGAGATTGCGGCCAGCTGCCTCTGCTGCCTGCCGGACCACGGATCTGAAATTTTGGCCATGGCGTATGTGAGCGGCTTGTGGTCCACATAAGCGGTGAAGCACCGTCCTTCCAGCCAGAACTGGAAATGACGAATAGCCAAATGCAGCGCCAACAGTTCTCTGTCAAACGCGCTGTATTTTCGTTCAGCCGCGCTTAAAGATTTGCTAAAGAAAGCCAAAGGCTGCCAAACTCCGGCTACCTGTTGCTCAATAACGGCCCCTATGGCTAAATCTGAAGCGTCTGTCGTCAGCGCGATACGTGCCGCAGGGTCTGGGTGGGCCAGGAGCGCAGCGTCAGCCAAGGCTTTTTTAACCTCTGTGAACGCGCGCTCCCGCTCCGGGGACCATTCGGCCGCCTGGGTCGGTTTTTGTTTTTTGAGCGCGGCATATAACGGTTGCATGATTTGAGCTGCGTGGGGCAGGAATCGGTTATAAAAATTCACCATCCCCAAGAATTCCTGTAGTGATTTGACCGTTTGTGGACGGGGAAAATCCGCTACCGCGCGTACTTTCTCTGGTAATGGAACCGCTCCCTCCGGGGAGACGCGGTGACCCAAAAAATCGATCCGCTCGACGCCGAACTGGCACTTGGCTGGGTTAACTATTAAGCCGTGCTCTCCCAGCCTCCTAAAAACTGCTGTGAGGTGCGTTTCGTGTTCGTCCTCTGAAGTACTCGCGACCAAAATGTCGTCGAGGTACACAAACACGAAAGGGAGATCGCGTAACACGGCATCCATCATCCGCTGAAATGTTTGCGCTGCCCCTTTGAGACCAAACGGCATGCGTAAAAATTCGAAAAGTCCGAACGGGGTTATTACCGCTGTTTTAGGAATGTCCTCCGGTTGGACCGGGACTTGGTGATAGCCGCGAACTAGATCAATCTTTGAAAAAATGCGCGCCCCCGCCAGGTGCACCGAAAAATCCTGAATGTGCGGGATGGGATAACGATCGTGCGCCGTAGCGTTGTTTAGCCTGCGGTAATCCCCGCACGGTCTCCAGGAGCCATCGGCTTTTGGTACCATGTGCAGCGGCGAAGCCCACGGGCTCTTCGACCTACGAACGATGCCCAGCCTCTCCAGGCTGGCGAACTCCTCGCGCGCAATGGCGAGCTTAACTGCATCCAAGCGCCGAGCTTTTGCAAACACGGGAGGACCAGACGTGGGGATAAAGTGTTTCACCCCGTGCTTCGCGACCGTCGCTGAAAAAGTGGGCACAGTGAGCGCTGGAAATTGGGTGAGGAGTGTGTGAAACTTACCACCTGCTGTAGCGACGTGGGTCTGTACTGGTGGCGGGGACACTCGAGCTGAACAGGGGAGAGAGTAAAAAGAGAGTGCATTTACCAGCCGTCTATTAGCAAGATCAACTAACAGATTGTGCGAACACAAAAAATCCGCGCCCAACATGTTGAAACTCACCGCCGCTATTACAAAAGTCCATTCATATGTGCGGCCATGTAAGCACAAAGGCAAGGTCCTTCTCCCGTAGGTGTTGATGTTCGAGCCATTTGCCGCTGTAGCTCCGCTACCGTGGGGTCCAGCCACCCGGTCCGCGTATGTTGGGGTGATGAAGCTCACTTGTGCTCCGGTGTCGATGAGGAACTCTCGTCCGGAGCGCGCATCCGTGATGTAGAGCAGCTTGTTGCGTTCTCCGAGGGTCGAAGCTGCTAGCGACTCCCGGTCTTGCCGTTTCCCGAACTCCTGAAGATGCAGGGCGGCACACACCTGCGTGCCTTCTCTGCGAACCTCCGATGGTAGAAGCAGAGATCTTCTCCTCCGCTGTGTCGTGTCCGCGCCTCTGCCGCCGGGCTATTGGCTCCACCTCGTCGCGGCCGTGTTGCCGCCGTCGTCGGCCAGTCTGGTTCTGCCGCCTCTGGCTCCCCGCTGTCTCGGGTCGCCGCTGTGGTTGCTTGCCCGCCGCAGGCGTCCAGGATCCCATCTGCCTCCTGGGCCAGCTCCCGGAACTCCTCCAGGGTGTGACACTTTTTGCCGGCCAGCGTGCTTTTCGCATGCGCCGGGAGGTTGGAGAGGAAGATGAACTGAAAAATGAAATCATCGTTGTCCAACCCTCTCAGCTGTATCATCTCCTCCATCAGGGCGCTCGGCCTGTGTCCACCTTGGTCTAGCAAAGACAGGATCCTCCTCGCCCTCACTTCAGCCGAGGGGGTGAAAAACTTGATGAGGGTGGATTTCAGCTTGCCGTACCTGTCGGTCGCGGGTGGCTGCTCCACCAAGCTCTGCACGCACCGAGCTGTGCTGTTGTCCAGTTTAGCGATGACATGGTGGAACTTAGTGTCATCCACCGTTACTCCTGCGAGCGCGAACTGCGACTCTGCTTGCAGAAACCACGACCGTGGGTTATCCTGCCAGAAATCAGGCAGCTTAACGGCCACTGCGCTCGCCAGCTCTGAGCGCTGTGAGTCCGGGACCCTGAGAATTTCTTCGTTCATTCTCAACGTCGTCAGTCACCAATGTGGGGAGACTTGAATAACGAAACCGAATTGCCTTTAATTTCAGTTTATTTTCAAGTAACCATTCCACTGTCTGCTCTCATTCCTGAGCAGCGAACAAAGAGAGTGAACACACCAAAGTTCTCTCATTTAAACATTCTCACATCAAACCATTTCCCTCGCGGGGGAAATCACACATCTATATCAAAGTCTCTTTATTCACATTCATTAGCCTTTTATTTACATAACTCCCCCTTCTCTCCTCTCGAGCCTCAGTGGTCAGGAAGTCTTCTGTCCCCTGTCCTCCGCAGGGGGTCCAGGCTCTGTGGCTCCGCACCGCAGGGGGCTGGCTCTCCTTCATCGTGAGGTTAAATCACATATGCAGTGTCCAACATATACATGTCTCACAACACAGCCATAACAAGTACAGAAACAAGTCCATTATCAGATGCAATGAGGAGGTCGTTAGTGACCTTCGCTAAGGCTGTTTCAGTACTATAATGGATTCTAAACCCAGATTGAAACTCTTCAAGTAAACCATTTCCCTGCAGGTGGTCAAATAATTGCGTAGCAACTACTCTTTCTAAGATTTTTGAAATGAAAGGGAGATTAGAGATTGGTCTATAGTTAGCTAAAGCTCCTGGATCTAGCGTTGGCTTTTTGAGTAAGGGTTTAATTACAGCCGTTTTAAAAGCCTGCAGTACATGGCCTAAAGTTAATGAAGAATTGATTATATGAAGAATAAAGCTACCAATAAGTGGGAAGACTTCTTTAAATAACCTGGTAAGAATAGGGTCTAAAAGACAAGTTGAAGGTTTGGATGAGGAAACTATTTTGTCTAACTCACAAAGGTCGATTGGAGTAAACTCATCAAGACAGACATCAGTTGAAGGAGCTGTAGTAGTCACAGTATTTAAGTTAACTGTGGGAAGAATCTGATCGATTTTATCTCTGATGGATGAAATTTTATTATTGAAAAAGTTCATAAAGTCCTGACTAGTAAGCTCTAAGGGAATGCTAGGATTGACAGAGTCCTGACTCTTTGTCAACCTGGCTACAGTGCTGAAAAGGAACCTGGTGTAGAGGATGCCTTCACAAACGAGACTGAGTTTATTTCTCAGGAAAGGTTTATTTGCAGTCTCATCCTCTAACAGCAAGTATCTCAACAAAAGAGACAGGACAATCTTTCCTCAGCTCTTATACCCCCAGAGACACAAAATCCCCCCACATCAAATATCACACCTTCAACCCACAGTCCTTCAGTAAACATATGAACCCACAGTCCTTCAGTAAACATATAGCCTCCGAGGCTCGTTGGCGTCTCTATTGTCTCTTCCGCCTCAGGGGCTCCTGCTGGGACATTCTCTCTGACTTCCCGTCTCTCCAGAAACCACTTCACACCTGCCGAGGTCTCTGCCGGGTCAGGTCCTTTTGGACGTTTGAAGTCTGTAGAGTATGCACCGTCATGCCTACTAAATACATGTGAGAGAAAATGCGTACCATACAAGCATGCCATATATGCGCCATGTCTAAATAAGGACAAGTTACACCTCAAATGCATAGAATCATGACATATCACACAGAACGAGAAAAAAATTGGCACAACAGATCATACATCCAACTGCCTGGGCTTCAACTCCCTGCCATATCTGCTGTGAGCAGGTCTCGCTCTGCCTGTGGCTGTCTCTTGCATCTGTGGATCAGAGTCATTAGCACATCGTTGTGAAAGCTTAGCAGAGTGTCTCCCCGGCGGCCTGCTGCGGCGGGGGGCCCTGGCCAACTGTACCTGTTCATCAGCCAACACAAAAGCAGGTTTGAGTCTGTTAATGCAGACTAATTCCCTCCTGTCTCCCAAATCGAGCAAAAAATGCTTTTCCCCGGTTTCTAACACTCTGAACGGTCCATCGTAAGGAGGTCTTAAACCTAACCTCTGTGCGTCGTGTCTAACAAAGACGAATTCTGCATTCTTTAAGGCTTTAGGCACAAAAATGCGTGGAAAACTGTGATGAACTGGACCGGGGAGGGTGTTTGATCCCGCGTCGCTCTGCAGCAGCTGAGCGGGGGGGCGATCTGGTGCGGGGTTCTCAGGAAGGAATTCTCCCGGTAACCGGAGAGGTTGGGCGAAGACAAGTTCGGCCGGAGAGGCTTGCAAATCTTCTTTAGGTGCTGAACGCAACCCTAATAAAACCCATGGAAGCTTATCAACCCAATTTGTGTCCGTGAGAGCCGCTCTGAGGGCTGCTTTCAATGACCGGTGAAAGCGTTCCCACAAACCGTTGGCCTGGGGGTTATACGCAGTTGTGCGATGAATTTTCACCCCCAGGCTGAGTGCCATGGATGACCAGAGCTCGGAAACAAACTGGGTTCCTCTGTCAGACGTTATGTCTGACGGGACTCCAAAGCGCGCGACCCAAGCCGTTAAAAAAGCGCGCGCAACGTCTGCTGCTGTGGTTGATGCCAGGGGAATCGCCTCTGGCCAGCGCGTAGTGCGGTCCACCATAGTTAGAAGGTGTGTGAACCCCTGTGACAGCGGGAGGGGTCCCACCAAGTCGACATGCACGTGGTCGAAGCGTTTGGCTGGGATGTGAAAAGGTTCTAGAGGGGCCCGCGTGTGCTTGTGTACCTTTGCTCTTTGACACGCTGCGCAGGCTGCAGCCCATTCTTTGACCTGTTTACGCAGCCCCGGCCAAACAAACTTCTCTCCCACCATTTTGATCGACGCGCGAACGCCCGGGTGTACCAGCGAATGTATTAAGTCAAAAACACGGCGACGCCACGCAGCCGGGCCCCGTGGAGATATCGCAGATTAGGGGGGGCATACCTCTTTGATGCACCCTGTGCTCCAGCCTTAGCCCTGTTGGCCCAGACTGGAGCGCGCGCACGTCCGCATCGTTAACCTGCTCGGCGGCCATGGCTGCATAATCTAACCCAACGCAGACCGGGGCTGTGAGCGCTTCCGCGCCGCAAGCCTGGCCCGAGTCTACAGCCGCCGAGTCTGCCCCCTGGGGGCCTGGCATTGCAACTGCACGCGAGAGACAATCTGCCACTACATTGTGTTTACCCGCCACGTGTTGAATGTCGGTGGTAAACTCCGAAATTGCGGCCAGCTGTCTCTGTTGTCGGCCCAACCAAGGCTCTGAAATTTTAACCATTGCAAAAGTTAATGGTTTATGGTCTACAAACGCGGTGAAACGGCGCCCTTCCAACCAGAACTGGAAGTGGCGGATGGCCAAATGCAGGGCTAAAAGCTCCCTATCAAACGCGCTGTATTTACGCTCGTTATCGCGCAATGTTTTGCTGAAAAACGCAAGTGGTTGCCAGCTCCCTGCTACCAGTTGCTCGACAACCGCTCCCACTGCCACGTCGGAAGCGTCCGTGGTTAGCGCCATGCGAGCTGCTGGCACCGGGTGTGCCAATAACGCAGCGTTCGCGAGGGCCGATTTGACCTGTGAGAAAGTGTGCTCCCGGTCCGGGGACCACTCGACCTTAGATGCAGGTTTTTGTTTCTTTAATGCCGCGTACAATGGGTGCATGAGCCGTGCCGCGTTGGGGAGGAAACGGTTATAAAAATTGACCATCCCCAAAAATTCTTGCAGTGCCTTAACTGTCTGCGGTTGGGGGAAATCCGTTATCGCGCACACTTTATCCGGCAGCGGGACCACGCCCTCTGGAGACACGCGGTGTCCCAAAAAATCGATTTGCGCTACCCCGAATTGGCACTTCGCTGGGTTAATGATCAGCCCGTGCTCTGTCAGCCTCTGAAAAACGGCTGTGAGGTGGCATTCGTGCTCGGCTTCGGATGCACTGGCTACCAAAATATCATCTAAATAAGCGAACACGAAAAGGAGGCTGCGCAGCACTGCATCCATCATGCGTTGGAACGTCTGCGCGGCGCCTTTGAGGCCGAAAGGCATGCGCAAAAACTCGAAAAGCCCGAAAGGGGTTATAACTGCCGTTTTGGGTATGTCTTGCGCGCGGACTGGAACTTGGTGATAACCGCGCACCAAATCTATTTTGGAAAAGATGCGCGCCCCCGCCAAATGTGCCGAAAAATCCTGGATGTGCGGAATCGGGTAGCGGTCGTGTGCTGAAGCATTATTTAATCTGCGGAAATCACCGCAAGGGCGCCACGAGCCGTCAGCCTTGGGCACCATGTGCAGGGGTGACGACCAAGAGCTGTTCGAGCGCCTAACAATGCCCAGTTTTTCCAAGTTGGCGAATTCCTCGCGCGCGATGGCCAGTTTAGCTGGGTCCAAGCGCCGAGCTTTTGCAAAAACAGGGGGGCCAGAGGTAGTTATGAAATGCTCCACCCCGTGTTTGGCAACTGACGCTGAAAATGTTGGGACCGTGAGTGTTGGGAACTGGTTGAGTAATGCATGAAACTTACCACCCGCAGCTGTGACATTGGGATGTGCAGAAGGCAGGGCCACCCGAGCTGTGCAGGAGATAGAGTAGAAAGACAGTGCATTTACAATACGTCTATTAGCAAGATCAACTAATAAACTGTTTGAGCATAAAAAGTCAGCACCTAGCATGTTGTTGTTAACTGCAGCTACAACGAAGGTCCACTCGAAGGTGCGCCCGTGGAGGCACAGGAGGAGCGTCTTCTCCCCATAGGTTTTGATCGTGGAGCCGTTCGCCGCTAACACCAGGGGTCCGCTGGCAGGCGTCAGCATGTCCGCGTAGGCAGGCTTGACAAAACTTAGCTGGGAGCCTGTGCCCACCAGGAATTCTTTCCCTGAATTCGCGTCTGTCACGAAAAGCAGCTTGTTCTTCGTGCCGAGAGTCGCAGCTGCTACCGGCTCCCGGTCTTGGCGTTTCCCTGGCGCTGGTACCGGCACGGTGGAACGCATCTGCGCGCTCTCTCGGCGAAGCGTCAATGGTAGAAACAGAGGGTGTTGTCAGCCCCGCTTCTCCTGGCCTCTGCCGCTGCTGCCGTCAGTGGATCCGGTGCCGCAGCCTCTGGTCTCCCCTCGTCTCGCAGGGGGGCGTTCAGCTCTGCTGCTGCCGTCGTGGCTGCGTGCCGTCTATGGGCGTCGACGAGCCGCTGCGCCTCCTGGCCCAGCTCGTGGTAGTCACGGTTGTTGAGTGGCTGCGAGCTGGCCAGGGTGACTCTCACTGCTGGCGGGAGCGTTCTGAGGAAGAGGTGGGTGAAGATAAAGCTGTCGTCATCCTCGCCTCTCAGGCTCATCATCTTCGCCATCAGATCTGCCGGCCTGTCTGCTTCCCCTTCTGTCAGCGCCAGGAGCTTCTCTGCTCGCTCTCCCAGCGAGGGAGTGAAGGCTCGAATGAGGACGGCTTTCAGTGCGCCATACTTGTCGTCTCGGGGCGGGTGGTTGGTCAGGCTCTCCACCCGCTGCACTGTGAGGCTGTCCAGCTTCGCGACGACATGGTAGAACCTCGTTGCGTCCGCTGAGATTCCCCGAAGGTGGAACTGCGCCTCCACAGTGGTAAACCAGGAGCGTGGGTTATGTTGCCAGAAATCGGGCAGCTGTAGTGTGGTAGCTGCGTTAACCCGGTTGGCCCCTGAAGAGTCCGGTGCGGAAAGCTCGCCGTCACCGGCCATGGTTTGTCGTAGGTCACCAGTGTAGAGGATGCCTTCACAAACGAGACTGAGTTTATTTCTCAGGAAAGGTTTATTTGCAGTCTCATCCTCTAACAGCAAGTATCTCAACAAAAGAGACAGGACAATCTTTCCTCACAGCTCTTATACCCCCAGAGACACAAACCCCCCCACATCAAATATCACACCTTCAACCCACAGTCCTTCAGTAAACATATGAACCCACAGTCCTTCAGTAAACATATAGCCTCCGAGGCTCGTTGGCGTCTCTATTGTCTCTTCCGCCTCAGGGGCTCCTGCTGGGACATTCTCTCTGACTTCCCGTCTCTCCAGAAACCACTTCACACCTGCCGAGGTCTCTGCCGGGTCAGGTCCTTTTGGACGTTTGAAGTCTGTAGAGTATGCACCGTCATGCCTACTAAATACATGTGAGAGAAAATGCGTACCATACAAGCATGCCATATATGCGCCCTAAATGTGCGCCATACTGGGATTATTCTTGTTCTCTTCTATTAATGCAAAATAATAACTTGTTCTAGCTTTTCTAAGAGATTTTTTATAAATTAAAAGATGATTTCTCCAAGCTAAATAGATTTCATCTAAATTAGTGGAGCGCCATTTTCTTTCGAATTGACGAGTCTTCTGTTTAAGCTACGAGTTTCTGTGTTGAACCAAGGAGTTAGAAATCTCTGATTAGACTTTTTCTTTTTTTAAGGGGGCCACCAAGTCTAGAGTCTGATGCAGAGAAGCTGTAACACGCTGTAACACTCCACCATGTTATCAATTGCAGAAGGAGCAAGCTGTCTATAGCTTATTTCCGTTGTGTTGAGACATGGCATAGAGGAAACAATCTGCATAAATTTGGTAACAGCATCATCTGAGAGGCATCTACTGTAATATTTTTCTTTAGGAGCCAAATAGTCAGAAATAGTAAAATCAAAGGTTAACAGACAATGGTCTGACAGTACAGGGTTATGAGGAGACACTACAAGATTTGCTATTTCTATGCCATATGTCAGAACAAGGTCCAATGTATGGTGGAGATAATGAGTAGAATTTCCTACTTTCTGAGAAAACCCAATCGAGTCTAATATTGAATTAAATGCCACATTAAGGCAGTCACTATCTACATCCACATGTATATTAAAGTCCCCTACTATAATTATTCTATCAGATTTCAGCACTAAATCAGCTAAGAAATCAGCAAATTCGGATAAAAATTCTGAGTAGGTTGATGGGGGACGATAAACTATGGCAAATAAAATTGGGTTTAACCTAAAATTGCTAAAGTGCCCAATACTGAGGACCAGGCCCTCAAAGGAATTATAACATGTTTTTTGCTTTACATTAACTAGTAATTTGGAATGGTAAATTGTTGCTACTCCTCCTCCAAGACCAGAACTTCTGGGATTTTGACAGTTTAAATAACCAGAGGGAGTTGATTCATTTAAACCAACATAATCCTCTTGCCCTAACCAAGTCTCTGTAAGGGATATTAAATCAATCTGATGATCAATTAACAGATCATGGACTAACAGAGACTTGGGAGTTAGAGACCTAATATTTAATAAACCACATTTAATTTTTAAATTATGAGGAGGAACAGAGGCCAAATCATTCAATTTAGAGGCTTTATGTTTAATTTGAGTTTTACTAATTTTTTGCTTAATTACTTTGGGATGCTTATTTATTATATTTTTATTTACTTTGGAGGGAGCAGACAATGATTCTCTGATGGGGAAGACAGGGGCTAAGTTGTGGGGTGGCGGATGAAGAGGAGCTGCAGAGACGCGTGTAAGACTGCGACTCTGCTTCCTGGTCCCAACTCTGAGTAGTCAAGGTTTTGGAAAGTTGGAAATTCTTGAGAAATGAGGTGCTTTTCTGTCGTACGATAGCCCTAGAGTTTTTATGTTCTTCGTAAGGGTGTCTTGGGATCTTCCTACAGCATACTTACTGCCATCTTACGAAAATTTCTGTGCAACTCCCAGTACTCTCAAGTTGTTGGTAGGAAGATCTTACAGCTTTCGGCACAAATGTTGCACGAATGACGTACTCCCCCCCCCCCCCCCCCCCATGAGCACCTCACTACTGCCTTACGCACACTGTACGAATCTCCGTGCGAATGGGGATTTGTACGATGTTTCTTCCAACTGCTGTAAGCACCCCTCAAGAACAACTTAAGGTGTTCTTGAGGCATACTTATGACCAAAATCTTGCATAGTTCTTGTGTTGTTCCTATGGCATTTGTATGGGCACCCTACGATGAGGGGTTTTCGTGGGACGTTCATAGAAATCTTGGACAAGACCATCGACTTGGCCATGAACTTACGATCAACAACACTAGATTCTCCTGTGGCCACCTTAAGAAGGCCATATGAAATGGTCCAAAAATTGTTCATACAGTATTTGTGACTGTAGCTTAAGGTGTGCTACACATTAGGTTTTAAAATGCACAGGAGAGGCATCATGTGCTTCAGTTATGCAGAAGAAGAAGACTTACCTGGGAAGATTCACACCCAGACCCTCCAGCATACCAAATGGCATTCACTTACATACAGTAGTACTTTTTACTCATCTCTGGATGGCCAAAACACTTTACAGGAACTGCTATCCACACACTGATGGCGGTGGGGCTGCCATGCACACAAATACTGTCCTGATTCACCAGGAGCAGCAAAGAGTTGAGTGTCTTGCTCATGGATACTTCAACATGTAGGCTGCAGAGAGAGTGGGAATTGAGCCACTGACCATCCCATCAGTAGTCAGTCACACAACACCTGCGCCACAGCCACCCCCGGATACCAGATGAATGCACCACACCACAGGACTGTGCTGGTTCACAGGTTTACGTTCTCCAAACAAAATGTTCAACTGACAAGATGTGACAGCATTTTATAGACATTTTATAAAGATCATTTTTGGGGCATGAACAAAATTTCATGAAATTTGGTGTGATTCATAAGAATACAGTTGTGAGTGTGAAGTTTCATTAAGTTTGGATCATTACATCAGAAGAAAAACTAGAAAAAAAAACTTTCAAATTTATTACCCTGTAAAATCTAAATGGATAGTTTTTTTTATATAATTTTAAGAACTTTTATCAAATATATCTGTAGATGGGACTTCCGGTCTGGACGCCATGGCGACTGCAGCTTAACACTGAAGCTCTCAGACCCAATCCAAGAAAATACCTTGAAAATCAAACTTATCGGATTTTTGGAGGAGTGAAAATCAAAAGACAAAATCATCATGTCTAAAGGAAAACAGAAGAAACTGAAATTTTCCAGGCTAGGACACGTATCGGCCGGAGAATCTGAACTGGAAGATCTCCATTCAGAAGACGAGGAACTGGTTGTAGCTAACAAAAAGGTTAGCTTAAAATCGCTTTTTGAAGAGCTACGACGATTTCGCTGAGAGGTTACGGCCGAATTTCGGGAATTCAGAGATGAATTAAAAAGGACAAACAGCAGAGTGGACCAGGCCGAGAACCGAATCTTGGAAGCAGAGGAACGAATAAAAGTGCTCGAAGATTCTGTGCTGGACCTACGCAAAAGACAAGCATCTATAGAGGCTAAGCTAACCGACCAAGAAGGAAGACAGAGAAGAGACAATATAAGAATTCATGGTCTGAAAGAAGGAGCCGAAAACGGTTTTAACTCAATGGCAGAATGCGTGGAATCTTTACTAAGAGAGAAATTGGATATTCCACAAACCACCGACTTGAGGATAGAAAAGGCACATCGTTCATTAGCCGCTAAGCCAGCAGCGGAAGCGCCCCCACATTCGGTGTTGGTAAGATTTTCCAATTTCAAAATAAAACAAGAGGTTGTAAGACTGGCTTGGCAGAAAAAAGGATTTATGCACCAGGAGAGAAAAGTCTTCGTGGAACACGATTACGCCCCGGAGGTCCTTAAAAAGCGTAGGGAATACAATGACGCCAAAAAGGTACTACGTGAGAAGAAACTGCGCTTTCAGACGCCATTTCCTGCGAAGTTAAGGGTCTTCTACGGCGAAGAAACATGTCTCTATAATTCGGCGGAAGAAGCAACAGCTGACATGGCGAGAAGAGGGCTCCCGGTAACGGTGTTTAAACCCGCAGCAGACCCGACTGAGAAGATCAAAACGTAAACATGGACAACACAGAGACCTTCAAAATCCACGGGCCAGCAGCGGGAAACCCAGCACCAGAGTGTCGCGGATAAACTGGCCATTTTCAGGTTGGAATAGCGACCATTTTTTTTTTTGAGTCAATCTGCACATCCAACCCCCCTCCTACAAGGTAACAAACATTAAAGGAGATGCGTATTCAGCATGTGGTAAAACATTTCATGGAACAGTCATAATATTTGAAACAAATAAGTCTTTTTAATAAAAAAAAAAAAAAAAACTTGTTAAAATAGAAATGTGACAATAATCCACATGTTCTCCCCACACTAACAAATACTGTTTTTGCGTGAATGTTTGCTGTGATGGGGGTGGGAAGGTGCACACAATTTCACAGGGTATAGGCATAAAGGGGGAAAAAAAAATCATTACAAGTTCGGATTGGGTTCTGAAACTCACGTTAAAAGCATGGGACAACTTACAGGGGTAAGAGAGGGCCCTCAACACGTAAATGAGTTTGAGGAATTTCCCTCAGAGCCTACACTCCATCAAGGCTCTTCCAGGGTCTTTAAAAAGACCCCAGCTCAGGAAGTTCTTTTGACAGTTTTTTGTTTTAAAGTTTTATACACTATGTTCTTAATGTTTTTCTTGTTCTTAATGTTCTTTCAGTTTCTGAGTAGCACAAAAGAGGGCCACCACACAGTTATACTAAACAAAACAGCACAAAGGAGAAACAGGGTGTAACCAAAATAATTTGATATAATGTAAAAGGAATCCTGAATCCAGTTAAAAGATCCAAGATTCTAGGCAAAATGAAAAAAGACAAAGCAGGAATAATATTTTTACAAGAAACTCACCTAACAGACGTGGAGCACACTAAACTCAGTAGACAAAGGTTTAAAATGATCTCTTCATCTTCATATAAGTCAGGAAGGAGGAGGGGAGTAGCGACATTGATATCTACCAAAATTACATTTGAAAAAAAATCAGAACACAAAGATAAAGAAGGGAGATACAGTTTGGTAACTGGGCGGCTAGAGGGAGAAGATATCACCCTGCTGAATGTGTATGCTCCCCCAGGGGCTAACTGGAAATTTTATAAAAATGTATTTGACCTAATGATAACTAAAGCTCAAGGTTTAGTGATATGTGGTGGGGACTTCAATCTTAGACTGAATCCATACTGGGATGCTTCTGGTAATTCTCCACATCAAAATAACACCCAAAGCAGGAAGACTCGGATGCTACTAAAAGAAATGGGAATCTGTGATGTGTGGAGGGAACTCAACCCCAGTGTAAAAGACTATACATTTTACTCAACTTACTCAAGGATTGACTATTTTTTTTTATGTTTAATAGAGACATTGGAAGAGTAGAAACATGTAAAATAGGACTGATGGATCTCTCTGACCACAGTCCGATCTACATGGACTTAAATATCCAAAAATACACAAATAATACATTTTCTTGGAGGTTAAATTCAAATGTCCTGAAAGGACCATTGAAAGATGAATTGGAATCAGATATTCTCAGATATTTGGAAGAAAACGATAATGGAGAAGTATCCCCTTTAATACTGTGGGATGCATGCAAAGCTGTAATAAGAGGAAAGATTATTGCAAAACTGGCAACCCAAAAGAAACTAAGACAAGAAAAACTATCCACATTAGAGTCAGAACTTAAGAACCTAGAAAAAGAACACAAAGGCAACACTCATTCTACTGACTCGCTCAAGATTAAGGAAATTAAAAACCAAATAAATGAGATCTACACAATAGAAATCCAGAAGAAACTTACATTTTTGAAACAAAAACACTATGAAGCAGGCAGTAAATCGGCAAAATTGCTAGCCTATAAACTGAGGAAACAACAAACAGAAAGAGCGATCTACAAAATCAGAGACCCAGTATCAAAGGAAATAAAATTCAGAATTCAGGATATTCTTAAAAGCTTCGAGAATTACTATAAGAACTTATACTCCCACAAAAAACATAAAAACGCATCCGAGGCATTCCTAAACACATTAAACCTTCCCCAACTTACGGAGTCACAAAATAAAACACTACTGTCAGAAATACAACCTAAAGAATTGGAAAAAGCAATTATGAAACTTAAAGCTAACAAATCCCCAGGAGCAGATGGCTATACAGCAGAGTGGTACAAAACCTTTAAACTGCAACTATCTCCCCTCCTCCTGAAAACATTTAATTATGTCCTCCACACAGGGGAAATCCCCCCCCCCCTCCTGGAGAGAAGGGGCCATTGCAGTTATATCTAAACCTGAAAAGGATAAACTAGAGTGCTCCAACTACAGACCAATCAGTGTATTAAATCAGGACTATAAGCTTTTTACCATTATCCTTGCCAAAAGGTTAGAAAATATACTGACAGACCTAATTCATTTAGACCAAACAGGTTTTATAAGACAAAGACAGACACAAGACAACATTAGACGCACTTTACACATAATTCATCATATAAAAAAATATAACTTAAATGCAGTCATATTGGGATTAGATGCTGAAAAAGCATTTGATTCGATTGACTGGTCTTTTCTATATAGAATCTTATCCAGTTTCAATTTTCATAACAACTTCATTAGAACTATACAGGCATTATATAAAAAACCAACAGCTAAAATAAGGATTAACGGTAATTTATCATCATCTTTTGAGCGGGAAAGAGGATGTCGTCAGGGCTGCCCCCTGTCTCCACTGCTCTTTGCAATCTTCATAGAACCTCTGAGCCAATGGATAAGACAAAATCAAAAAATTCAAGGTATTACACTTGGTCAGAAAGAACATAAAATAGCACTCTTTGCTGATGACATTTTAATATACCTAGGGCATCCGGACACTTCTTTACCAGAACTAACCTCAGTTTTTTCAGAGTATGGAGATTTATCGGGGTACAAATTAAACATGCATAAAACCCAAGTTTTAACATTCAACTATGACCCAAATCATTATTCACTAAGCAAACTCAAAACTAACTGGGAGTTGGAATCTATGAAATATCTGGGGGTCAATATCCCGAAACAACTCAACAAAATTATAACACTAAACTATGATCCACTGGTGACAAAAATAAAATCCGACCTAGCAAGATGGAATATGATACCATTCTTGGGTACTGCACAAAGAATTGAAGCAGTCAAAATGAATATACTTCCACGTCTTCTATACCTTTTCCAAACAATACCGGTAGAACCTCCCAAAAAAACATGGCAGGAGCTGGACAGAAGGATCTCAAGATTCATATGGCAGGGCAAGAGACCTAGAATCAGATATAGAACCTTCCAGCTAAACAAAGACAAAGGTGGGCTCGCGCTGCCAAATATCAGGGACTACTTTAAAGCCGCACAAATTAAAACTCTAGTAGAGATATGTAACCCAGTCTACACTGCACAGTGGAAGGAGATCGAATGCCAAATAACAAGTGACATCCCCCTACAGGCGATAATAGGGAACAATGCCTTACCTAAACTTTTGAATAACACTAACCCGTGGATAGAGACCCCGCTAAAAATTTGGTTTAAGATAGTCAGAGAGAATCAAACTAAAGAACCCTATCGACTTCTGCAATGGGTTGCCTATGATCAAGACTTTACTCCTAATAAAACAGACACCAGATTTAAAAAGTGGAAGGAGAAAGGGCTGATAAAATATCACGATTTTTTTAAAGGGCAAATTTTAAGAAGTTTTGAAGATTTGAAAAAACAAGGTCTAATAAATCAAGACCTTTACAGGTTCTTCCAGCTTAGACACCACATAAACAATATACTTAAAAAGGAGGATTTGGAAAGGGCCCAGTCAGGTGTTCTGAAGGTCTTCTTAATGGCATATAAAGGGACCCCAGGGATCAGATACATTTCTAAAATATACCAAGGTCTTCAAGACTTAAAAGGACACAACACATCATATATTAAAGAGAGATGGGAAAAAGAGGGGAATTTCACTTTACAACTGGAAATATGGGAAAAACTAAATAAACAGCAATGGAAAAGTACCTCATCCCTGCAGTGGAGAGAATTTGGATGGAAAAACTTGGTAAGATTTTTCAGAACACCTGCACAAAACAAATTTACCCATAAGGGATTGAACTGTTGGCGCTTGTGTGGTGAAAAGACTGCAAATCATTTTCATGTGTTTTGGTCATGCCCAGTTATCCACCAATATTGGACCAATGTACAGACAATATTGGGGAAAATATTTAAAATAACAGTTCCCTTTTCTTTTGTAACTTTGTATTTGGGCCTACTACCGGACTCACTGGAAAGACGAGGAGAAAAATACTTATTCAATGTTTTAATATTGGCAAGTAAAAAAGCTCTAACTAAAAAATGGATGTTGAAGGACTGTCCTACACCTGAAGATTTGATTAACGTGATCCAAGACATTTACTCGATGGAAAAGTTGACATTCGCACTGAGACAGGACATGGATGGGTTCATGAACTTTTGGCAACCCTGGATCGCATAAGTGTCTTCCATTAGATCTAATCTTTGACAAATACCATTTCAATAATGGTTCCGCTCTTTGTTCCAACACTACTCAGATGCTCTTTTACCTTTATTTACTTATTTTTTTCTTTTTGTTTGTTTTTTGCTGGTTTGTTTGTTTGTTTGTTTTTATTTTATTCTTTTTAATTTCACTTTTTCTTTCACTTTAAAAAAAAGGGGTGTTGTAATAATTATTCTTCCAATGTTGTCAGATATCAGAAAATAAGGGAACATGTGATGAAAATGTAAACAATGCATTGCTGTAACGACCTGTATACCCTTTACAAAAACTTAAATAAAAAAAAAATATATATATATATCTGTAGATGATTCATGCTTAATTTCAACTGATTTGAACAAATGACCACTAAGGAGTTCATTTTACCTTCACTTGCACATTTTTGAAAATATGGTGCAAAAAGTTTTTTTTTTAGAGCATAAAATGAAGAAATGTGGAAGATTTCAGAGCTTTAGAATGGTGAAAGAATTCTGAGTGAAGGCCCAGCTGTTCTTGAGGTGCCTTGATTTTGGCTCTTGTCAGTAGTGGGGAGAATTTCTGACCTGACTTTAAAATTTCATGTTTCTAAATCTTACAGTTTTTGCTGCACATATACTTTTAGCGGACAAAAATAAGATTCAGAACAAAAATGGGACCGCTTGGAACCCTTGTAATTGTTAAAGGAGCTTCTTGTCATGTTGAACTTCAAACTATCAACACCAGGTGGCAGTGTTGTGCCAAAAACGTGAATTTCAGTCTATGGGAGGGAAATGACTCAAGACTCACCCTGCTGGCAAAGCTGTAGTACAGCAGGGAAGTGTGGTCCTGAGGAAAATTTGATCTCTCTCATGCAACACATTTGCATCTTTTGTATTATGTTAAAACTGTTCCTTCAAAACACTCTGATTATAAGCAAGCTATAAGCAATTTTCAACAGTCTTATGGCCAGACTTATACAGTGGCCACACATAATGACAACCAGCATCCATAATTTTTGCATTCTCATGAAACTAAGCTAAAAGGGGATCAAAATTACATTGGATTATTTCTGTCACCTTTAATGCAGTGTTGCTTGCTCATTGAGTGTATGTACTGTGTCCCAGATGTTCAGGCTTCAGAACACTCTCCTACATGGAAAGGGGGACAAAACCATAACTTGTCATCAGATTGTAGAGGGTGGAAGGGAAGGATCTGGAGGTGAGGCACGAGCGTAGCTCATCACAGATTCTTTATTGAACCCTCTATCATATGTACAGCCTGTGACCACAGCGTGGACGGTGAGGCCGTGAAGAGCCTAGTCTGGAAAGGCATGCCTCAGTTTCTCTGCACTCTCTTATAAAGCTTTATTGACCTGCGTGTAGAAACTGAGGCTGGCACATATTAATGAGGTCTGACAAAGGCCATGAGTGGCAAGATTATAACACGTTATATACAAAAGCACTGTGTGGCACGATTAACATAACACGTTACCTTCCTACATTTGCCTCCCTATGCTGTAGCCTAGAGCAGGAGGAGGCGAAAGCACCTTAAAGTCTGGTGTAATTACTCCTGTGGGGGGGTACCTCCCTCAGTCCATTGTTCAGCTCCTCTGTCTGCTTCTGGGTGTGAGATAATGTCCATCCGCCATGTGCTGGTGTCACCACACAGCTCCCCCCACCGAACACCCAGAAGGGGCTGTGACCCCCCCTCCCTGGTCATTTGGGTTGAAGTCGGTGCCTGTGGAGGCTGCAGAGGGGGTTGCCGCTCCGGTAGAACTGTTCTGCTGTAGAGAAGTGTCGGAGGGCATATCAGTCAGTGGGGGGAATGGGGGAGGGGTGAAAAACACAGTCTGCTCCTCTCCGAGTTGCAACACGTTGAACGGCCATGGTTCATGGGTGCACGGAGCTGGTGCGCGTTGCACTGAAGGAACAAAGCTGGCAATCAGCAGGTCTCTGGGACAGAGGTGCGGGAAACACAGTGTGGAGGACGATGGGGAGGTGGGGGGAAACAATTGAGTGCTGGCCCGGGACGTCAAAAATGTCTGGGCCGTGCAAAAATTGTGTGAGGATCAGCCATGGGGGAGGGACTTTCCCGGTAAACCTTACGGTGATCTACAGCAGCTGTGAAAAAAATTGAGTCTCTGACTCCTCATGCGGGCTCAGTCCTGCGAGGATGTGGGGAAGGTGAATGGCCAAATTCCCCGAGGATGCGTAGCAGCTGTGAAAAAACTGAAGCTGTGTCAGGGAACTTGGCAGTTTTGCTTTAGGTGCGAGAGCAGCCCTAAAGCAATTGGCTCCATCCCTGTTGGTGCGCAGTGACTAGAAACAAATACCTGTCCTGTGTGCGGGCTGCACAGCTGCTTTAGGTGTGAGGGCAGCCCTAAAGGTTCCAAGGATGGCGATTGGCCGTGTACCCCGGGAATGTGCAGCGGTGGAGGACGACATATAAGTCTATGTAGCTGGTTTGTCCCTGGTGTATGGCGCACGCTGTGGCCACGTAGCTTCAAGTTGCGCTGTCCTCATAATCCTGCGGTGTGCGCACGGGGCTTCTGTGTGCTGAAACTCTGCTGTTTGGAGGTGAGACAGGGTCGGGGAGCTTGATGGAAATCAACGCAGATGGCGCCGATCTTCCCCGTTCAGGCTGTCTCTGTGCGGTGCTCATCTCGCTGATCCTCGTGCATCTTGGTCCCCACGCCGCACTCTCTCTCCGGCCATTGAGATTGCCATCGTGGAGAGAGTCACAGGCGCGTGCGCTACAGTGTGGCTGAAGAAGATGTCGGCGATCCCTGTCTCCGAAGTCCACAGCATGGTGAAAGGGAGTAGACTGTCCGTTACACGTCAGGTCACCAATGTGGAGAACAAGGAGTCCACAGCACAGCCGAAGGGAGAGACAGTCCACTCACGTCAAGGGTCACCAATGTAGAGGGTGTAAGGGAAGGATGTGGAGGCGAGGCATGAGCGTAGGTCGTCACAGATTCTTTATTGAACCCTCTATCATATGTACAGCCTATGACCCCAACGTGGACGCTGGGGCCGTGAAGAGCCTAATCTGGAAAGGCATGCCTCAGTTTCTCTGCGCTCTCTTATAAAGCTTTATTGACCTGCGCGTAGAAACTGAGGGTGGCGCATATTAATGAGGTCTGACAAAGGCCATGAGTGGCAAGATTATAATAACACATGTTACATACAAAAGCACTGTGTGGCACGATTAACATAACACGTTACTTTCCTACAATACATTCACCTCCCTGTGCTGTAGCCTAGAGCAGCAGGAGGTGAAGGCGTCTTAAAGTCTGGTGTAATTACTCCTGTGGGGGGCTACCTCCCTCAATCCATTGTTCAGCCCCTCTGTCTGCTTCTGGGTGTGAGATAATGTCCATCCACCATGTTAATTTTCCTTGCCGTTATTCTATTGGAAAAGTAAGAGGTTAACTTTAGCTGTGGTTGTTTGCATTGTGTAGGAGGACTCGGAGTATTTTTGCATATTCTTACAAGTCCCTCCCTTTTTTTAAAACGGGATTAGACTGAGCTGTGTGAAGACAAAATAGTGGTGATGGGTGATGGGTTGCCCCACACACATCTACAGTACACACATCACACACACATCTACAGTACATTTACTGCTGTTATACAGCTGTTTACCCTGTTGTCACTGGAGTGAACTATAATGCCTTTTATACATTTCTGAGAGACTACAGGTTGCATTCCTCACCAAAGCTGATGAGACTGTGATGCATTTAAAGCAACACTATGTAAGATTTTCACCTTAAAATGATGGTTCCAAAATTATTTTGATGGTACATCAACAGCTACAGCATCTGTTTAATCCATACATTAAAACACCCAAGCATGGTGGTTGTGGTACTTTGTGGCTCTGACTAGATTCTACGTCCGCTTTAAGGTATATTATATCATGTGCAACATCTTTTAACAAAATGCGACTGACTTTATTGTGTTGATATATCTCAGAGCTTTTATTTGTTTACAGCGTATCTTAGCAACACAGCTAACTAATGGAGCTACTGTATGTCAAACGAACCCACTTTTTAAGGTCATCTTCCCATCCCCAGATAGTCATTGGAAGTGGCATGGTTGCTGTTTTTCTGCATACACAAAGTAAAATTAAAATAAAACAAGTCAGGTAACAACTGGGAGTTAGACATATGTGACCCATGCTGGCAAAATAAGTCGGAATGTGCACCGCGTCATTACGAGCTACAGGCAGGAGAAGTCAAAAATCATGACTCTGAAGCGGATGATAAAATAAATGCAGCGATGGAGTTTTAAGTTGGTTTATTAAATCATACCGCCGTCACGAGCTCCGCTCCCAGCGCCGTGCATGTGCGCCGGGAGCGAGCCCACGGCTCTCCAGAGGGACACAAAATGTGTGTGTCCAGCAGCAGCAGTTGCAGAATCAGAATGCGAGAATGAACATGAAAATCAGACAGCTTATATACTCAGCTCAGACAATACATCAAAGACATTCACCGCAGTCAATCTGGGCATTTGCATATTAGAGGTACAGACAGGATGCATGAACACAATGCATGGATGACACTTTAACCTCACAGCTGTAAACGCAGCATGCAGCGGAAAAAACCCAGGAGTGCGAGGTGACTGTCTCTGTGTGTTGTGTGTGTGTGGGGGGGGGGGGGGGTTGAATTCAACCCGCTACAACTCTTTGTTTGCTAGCGGCAAGTCCTGGGAAAACCCCCATGAGTGCCTGGTATCAATGTAAAGCTTAGAAATCGTGCTTTCTAAAAATATGTTTTGGTGGAAGATGTAACCGATCGAACATGAGTTTTAAACCTAGCTAAAATATAAACAAATCAGCTTTTTCCGGATCCGTTTTTGCACACTTCCAACAAATTAAATATCATTTTGAAGGTCTTTCAATACAGAATATGGAAAAAACGTTACCTCAGTTTTGATAATTTCCTCAAAGTGACTCATTTTGCCAACACGGGTCACATATGTTGTGGTGAGTTTCACGGGTTCATTACAGTACAAGCAGAGGTATGTGGAATAGGAGAGACATAACATGTAGCTGCGCTATGCTAAGCTAACAATGAAATAGTCCAGTATGGTTACAAAAACGATCAAAATGTGAAGCACAAACTTTATAAAGAAAAAATGATCTGCCTATGCATCCACCCATCCGTCCATCCATCCATCTTCTACCGCTTTTTCAGAGGTCCAGGTCATGGAGGCAGCAGTTCAAGTAGAGAAGCCCAGACTTCCCTCTCCCCGGCTACCTGCTCCAGCTCTTCAGAGAGGATACCAAGATGTTCCCAGGTCAGCTGGGAGTCCTAGTTTCTCCAGCGTGTCCTGGGCCTGCCCCGGGATTAGGGGTGGGAATCATAATTCAATTCAGATTGCGATACTTGGGTCACAGTACAATCCTATCATGATTCAGTGATAATTGCAATATCGAGTATCACGATCCCATATAGTTAAAAAAAAAAATTCATCTTATTCAATCTCACATCATTTCCCAAAGTAAAACTGTTGACATCTCTTTCATATAATAAACTGTTCTCGGGGCTTCATTTTCCGCAGAGACTTGTCTCTGCACACAGGGAGGGCGGTGGACGGTGTTTGTTTGGAATAGACTCCCACTCCAGCTATGTTTATCTGACTCTGTGGATTGTTTTCAAAAGCAGCTGAAAACTTTTTTGTTTAAGGAGACTTTCCGTTGAGTTTCAATTCAATTACTTTTTAATGGTAAGTCTGAAATTTTTTAATTATTTTAATCTCGTGTTTTAATTTGTTTTTGTATTTTTAAATTATTTTTATCTATCAAATTCCTTTCCATTTTACTGTACAGCACTTTGTGACTATATGTCTCCGAAAAGCACTTCATAAATAAACAGTTCTCCAGCGCTGCTCGCAAGCTCCATGCCAGTGTGTTTTTAGCTCAGCCATTGCTAACGCTGCTCCGAGACGTGTGCTGGCCTGTGTGTGTGTGTGGTTTTTTTTTTTTCTTGCAGCACTTCTTGCAGGCTGTGTGTAATATTAAGGTCTTTCCTGTCATCTTTGTGATAAAATCCAAAAAAAGGCCCAACATTTGAGCTAACTTTGCGCTATCTGCTTCCTAACTTTCAAAACTGGCTGCAAATTTCACGAGACAAGATATGACTTCCACCAACAATGGGTGCTTTTGCACCATCTGGCTAAAGATTTAGCGAGACAAGCTATGACTTCACTTGACTGGGTGCTTGCTTTGTGCCATCTAGTGGACTGAAAATTCAATTGGTTGACTACCCAAGAGGGTATGCAACATTTACATGAATATATATAATTAATAAAAGCTCAATCCATGCATTTAGTGATTGGTGCATCATCGTTAGTGAATCGCGATCAATCACTGAATCGATTTCCCACCCCGACCCGGTGTCTCCTCTTATGCCCTTTTCCACTAGCCCCAGTTGGCCTTACTCGACTTGACTCGCCATTACTCGTTTTGGCCTCAGTTGTGTTTCCATTACAGCTGGGCACACCTGGGGTGGGTGGGATTTTTTTTACAGAAAGGCGGCGCCACACTCCTGTGACGTAAAACACGCGACCCAAGCAAAACATAACATGGTGGCTGTACAAGGCGACTCCTTGGTCTGTGGCTTTTTGTTACCGTAAATGCCAAAAAGGACCACCAGACAAGGGTACAGGCAGTGAGACGAAACACTCTGGAATAGTACTGCAGCTTCTGGGAGAGCCGAAGACGTGAGGATACAAACTCGATCATATATGACGGTAAGCTAATGGTTGCTAATGCTAGTTTGCTATTAGTACGTTGTACTACACTGTAATGTCTGCAAGTTATCGCTGTTAGGTACTAAAATATGTATGCTGTGTGTGTGTTTCAGATGGCTCTGTTGTGGGAAAATTACCGCTTCAAACGGTTGGTCTGGCATTCAACACAGCCTGTCACTGATGTCAACACAGCCCGTCACTGATGTCACCCCAGCTTCACAAATGATCAGTGGTTATAGAGCTTAAGAATGTCTGTAGAAACGTTTATTTCCTGTGCAACAAATTGCTCTGATCTGTGTGAAAATCATGGAGAGACTGTTGACACATCATGGATGTACCTGCTCCAGCAGCACTGAGTCTGAGGTGGTGTCATGGCAAAAAATGATCAGCTGACACAACTTGATTGCCAGGTTAATAACTATATTAGCCACAAAATATATATTCAAAAAGTAAACAGTACTGAGTTAGGTATAATAAGATATATTTGACAATTATGATGCATTTTAGGCCAAAACAAACTTGACCTAGGATTAAAAGCAATTAAAATAATGCAGTCACAAGGTTACATGGAAAATACTTGATTTACTAGATACATGTACTGTAGAAATATATATTCTCTGCATCAACAATGTACTATACATGCATTCATGTAGTATTGCACTGGGAATTGCACTGACAATAAACCTTTGAAGTTTTTGCAGATCTCTTTCTTTATATGTGAAGGTAACCACCATGTGGCACAAATTAAATGCTAACAGATTGGAAAAGCTGTCTAAGAACAATCCAGCAGTTTGAAAAATCACTTTTGGTTTGATGTAAGTCTGTCAACAGAATTATGAACCATAAAGCAGTTTGTGTTAAAATGTTAAATCCCATTAAACCCTAACCCGGGGGTTTCCAATCATGTGTCATGGAAGGCCAAGACCCTGCAGGTTCTCTCTTCTACCCAGTCTCTTCAGCAGATGTTCTCACTGATCAGCAGTCAGTGGAAGAAATTCAGTGGAATCTGCTGTTGAAGACACTGTTTGAAGGTAAAGCCTGCAGGGTCTTGGCCCTCCATGGCACATGATTGGACACCCCTGCCCAAACCCATTATGATGAAGAACAGATGCTAATATGGCCCAGAATTCCTCCATATACTGGTACTGTCACTAAAGTGTGCAGGGTCTTCTGTAGTGGCACATCCAACAATACAGTCTTCAGTTAAAATAATTGTTTTGGTTACTTTTTTCTTAAAAATGAGCCATTATTTTCAAAGTCACCGATAAATGGTTTGTACTGTTGACTCTTTTCCCACCGGTGCCTTAACAGACAAAATAGAAAATCATGATGCAAACACATAAGTCACTAAATTGTTTATTACAATCAGCAGCAAATTCCAGATTATTCAGGATGTGCAAAATTCAAACTGTAAAAAAAAAACAAAAAACCTTAGAATGAGTCACACACGCCGGCCACGCTGCCTCACTGAGAAGCAGCTTGGATGTGCCACTCAAGCTGGACCCAGTTCAGCAGATCTTAGGCCTGCATATCTGTAAATAGTGAGGCAAGGTCCAGTTTGGGGTGGATCGTTTCCCCCTTGCCTAGACAGAAATGGGTGGTGATTAATTAAAGCAAGTATAAGACATGAAGAAGAAGACGTTCTATGACACGGTGGTGGCATCAGCCATCACTTTTGGAGTGGTCTGCTGGGGCAGTGGCATTATGGCAGCCGATAGGAAGAGACTGAACAAACTGATCAAGAAAGCTAGCTCTGTCCTGGGGCAGCGCCTTGACCCAGTGGAGGAGATAGGAGAGAGAAGGACGGCGGCTAAACTGTCATCTCTGCTGGAGTCCGAGTTCCATCCTATGCAGGACATACTGAATGCACTGAGGAGCTCATTTAGCAGCAGACTACGTCATCCCAGGTGCACAACCGAGAGGTTTCGCAGGTCCTTCCTACCAACGGCTGTCAGATTGTACAACCTAAGCAGGGCTGCTCGCAGAGATAGCAAAAAGACGTGACAACCGAATAGTTTTGAATGCAAAAGACGCAATAGACTTATACAATGGTCCCCTCCGGCATACAACTAGGAAAATACCGGTTGCTATGGAGGGTGAGAATATGTATGGGTACATAATCATACCATGTAGGGTAACTCAGTAGACGGTTGTGCTGTTTCATCCCATCTAGCAACAATGCTCCGCACTGTGTGTGTTTATATACAGTGGGGGAAAAAAGTATTTAGTCAGCCACCAATTGTGCAAGTTCTCCCACTTAAAAGATGAGAGAGGTCTCCAATTTTCATCATAGATATACCTCAACTATGAGAGACAAAATGAGAAAAAAAAATCCAGAAAATCACATAGAAAGGATTTTTAATGAATTAATTGGTAAATTCCTCAGTAAAATAAGTATTTGGTCACCTACAAACAAGCAAAATTTCTGGCTCTCACAGACCTGTAACTTCTTCTTTAAGAGGCTCCTCTGTCCTCCACTTGTTACCTGTATTAATGGCACCTGTTTGAACTCATTATCAGTATAAAAGACACCTGTCCACAACCTCAAACAGTCAGACTCCAAACTCCACTATGGCCAAGACCAAAGAGCTGTCAAAGGACACCAGAAACAAAACTGTAGACCTGCACCAGGCTGGGAAGACTGAATCTGCAATAGGTAAGCAGCTTGGTGTGAAGAAATCAACTGTGGGAGTAATTATTAGAAAATGGAAGACATACAAGACCACTGATAATCTCCCTCGATCTGGGGCTCCATGCAAGATCTCACCCCGTGAGGTCAAAATGATCACGAGAACAGTGAGCAAAAATCCCAGAACCACACGGGGGGACCTAGTGAATGACCTGCAGAGAGCTGGGACCAAAGTAACAAAGGCTACATCAGTAACACACTACGCCGCCAGGGACTCAAATCCTGCAGTGCCAGACGTGTTTCTCTGCTTAACCCAGTACATGTCCAGGGCCATCTGAAGTTTGCTAGAGAGCATTTGGATGATCCAGAAGAGGATTGGGAGAATGTCATATGGCCAGATGAAACCAAAATAGAACTTTTTGGTAAAAACTCAACTTGTCGTGTTTGGAGGAGAAAGAACACCATACCTACTGTGAAGCATGGGGTGAAAACATCATACTTTGGGGCTGTTTTTCTGCAAAGGGACCAGGACGACTGATCCGTGTAAAGGAAAGAATGAATGGGGCCATGTATCGTGAGATTTTGAGTGAAAACCTCCTTCCATCAGCAAGGGCATTGAAGATGAGACGTGGCTGGGTCTTTCAGCATGACAATGATCCCAAACACACCGCCCGGGCAATGAAGGAGTGGCTTCGTAAGAAGCATTTCAAGGTCCTGGAGTGGCCTAGCCAGTCTCCAGATCTCAACCCCATAGAAAATCTTTGGAGGGAGTTGAAAGTCCGTGTTGCCCAGCGACAGCCCCAAAACATCACTGCTCTAGAGGAGATCTGCATGGAGGAATGGGCCAAAATACCAGCAACAGTGTGTGAAAACCTTGTGAAGACTTACAGAAAATGTTTGACCTCTGTCATTGCCAACAAAGGGTATATAACAAAGTATTGAGATGAACGTTTGTTATTGACCAAATACTTATTTTACCGAAGAATTTACCAATTAATTCATTAAAAATCCTTCAATGTGATTTTCTGGATTTTTTTTTCTCATTTTGTCTCTCATAGTTGAGATATACCTATGATGAAAATTGGAGACCTCTCTCATCTTTTAAGTGGGAGAACTTGCACAATTGGTGGCTGACTAAATACTTTTTTCCCCACTGTATTTACATATTTATTCCATCTAGCTACAATGCTCCGCACTGGGTGTGTTTATATATCTACATATTTATTCCATCTAGCTACAATGCTCTGTACTGTGTGTGTTTATATATCTACATATTTATTCCATCCAGCTACAATGCTCCGCACTGATATACAGTGGGGTAAAAAAGTATTTAGTCAGCCACCAATTGTGCAAATTCTCCCACGTAAAAGATGAGAGAGGTCTCCAATTTTCATCATAGGTATACCTCAACCATGAGAGACAAAATAAGAAAAAAAAAAATCCAGAAAATCACATTGAAGGATTTTTAATGAATTAATTGGTAAATTCCTCGGTAAAATAAGTATTTGGTCAATAACAAAAGTTCATCTCAATACTTTGTTATATACCCTTTGTTGGCAATGACAGAGGTCAAACGTTTTCTGTAAGTTTTCACAAGGTTTTCACACACTCTTGCTGGTATTTTGGCCCATTCCTCCATGCAGATCTCCTCTAGAGCAGTGATGTTTTGGGGCTGTCGCTGGGCAACACAGACTTTCAACTCCCTCCAAAGATTTTCTATGGGGTTGAGATCTGGAGACTGGCTAGGCCACTCCAGGACCTTGAAATGCTTCTTACGAAGCCACTCCTTCGTTGCCTGGGTGGTGTGTTTGGGATCATTGTCGTGCTGAAAGACCCCGCCACATTTCATCTTCAATGCCCTTGCTGGTGGAAGGAGGTTTTCACTCAAAATCTCACGATACATGGCCCCATTCATTTTTTCCTTTTCACGGATCAGTCGTCCTGGTCCCTTTGCAGAAAAACAGCCCCAAAGTATGATGTTTCCAGCCCCATGCTTCACAGTAGGTATGGTGTTCTTTCTCCTCCAAACACGACAAGTTGAGTTTTTACCAAAAAGTTCTATTTTGGTTTCATCTGACCATATGACATTCTCCCAATCCTCTTCTGGATCATCCAAATGCCCTCTAGCAAACTTCAGACGGGTCTGGACATGTACTGGCTTAAGCAGGGGGACACGTCTGGCACTGCAGGATTTGAGTCCCTGGCGGCGTGTGTGTTTCTGATGTAGCCTTTGTTACTTTGGTCCCAGCTCTCTGCAGGTCATTCACTAGGTCCCCCCATGTGGTTCTGGGATTTTTGATCACCGTTCTCGTGATAATTTTGACCCTACAGGGTGAGATCTTGCGTGGAGCCCCAGATCGAGGGAGATTATCAGTGGTCTTGTATGTCTTCCATTTTCTAATAATTGCTCCCACAGTTGATTTCTTCACACCAAGCTGCTTACCTATTGCAGGTTCAGTCTTCCCAGCCTGGTGCAGGTCTACAATTTTGTTTCTGGTGTCCTTTGACAGCTCTTTGGTCTTGGCCATAGTGGAGTTTGGAGTCTGACTGAGGTTGTGGACAGATGTCTTTTATACTGATAATGAGTTCAAACAGGTGCCATTAATACAGGTAACGAGTGGAGGACAGAGGAGCCTCTTAAAGAAGAAGTTACAGGTCTGTGAGAGCCAGAAATCTTGCTTGTTTGTAAGTGACCAAATACTTATTTTACTGAGGAATTTACCAATTAATTCATTAAAAATCCTTCAATGTGATTTTCTGGATTTTTTTTTCTCGCTTTGTCTCTCATAGTTGAGGTATACCTATGATGAAAATTGGAGACCTCTCTCATCTTTTAAGTGGGAGAACTTGCACAATTGGTGGCTGACTAAATACTTTTTTGCCCCACTGTATATATACAGTGTATATATATATATATATATATATATATATATATGTATATATATATATATATATATATATATATATTTATATGTACATATGTATACTTGTTGCTCTTGTTTCTTTTTTTCTCTTGCCTTCTGATTGTTGCTCTGAGTGTTGCTATCCCTGTGCTGTTGCAATCCTGGAATTTCCCCATTGCGGGACTAATAAAGGCTTATCTGATCTTATCTTATCTTATAAAACATATTTGGGAAATACACTTGTTGCTAAAAGCCAGTGGTAGAATGTGAATGAATGAATGAATCTTTATTTTGGATAGATTAAAAGTAAAGATTAAAAGAAAATAGAATAATATAACAAAGGGGAAAAAATCTAACAAGGTCAAATTAAACAATAACTCCTTTGATTATACAGTTCAACATAGGTTATCCGAAATGGGTGATGGCTGAAGCCGCAGCTTATATTGCCCACCATATTCTATCCAAGAATTCAAAAGAGAAACAAAACAGGAGCGATTACAATTTGAATGTGACAATAAAGTACTTTGTTGTTGTATTTAACCACAATTTTCATGTAGCTGCGCTTCAGTAAAGTAGATTTTACAAGGGCTGGGTTACATTTAAAATTATTTGTTTTTACTGTGGCCTCAGCAATCAGAATGAATTAATACATTCACTTGAATGGAATCTAGTACTTTAACTGAAGGTGTGCATCACTGAGTATGGAGTCGCTCAGGCAAAATATGGAGTTTTTGTCAATAAAAGTTTAGCCACCGCTCTGTCACCGCTGTGTCTCTTCTTGCCCTGGCTTCAAGTGTGGGCGGTGTTTTGTACTTTTATTGCTAAAATATAAAAGGAAGCACTACAATGGGTCTCAAATATTTGTAATGTGTCCTGTTACTGCATGAGTTTATTGATGATAGACTATAAACTACACATATAAACTAAATCATATTGATGACTGTACAACTCCCATTCCCCAAAAGTGCAACATACAGTTATGAATATAACTCACAAAGGATCACACAAGTGATCTGACAAAAAAATAAATACATTAACAAGCGGTTTATTTTACAGTTGATGTGCCAATCATTTTCAATTATTCTGTAATTGACATGTTAGGGCTAGCCCAGGGAACACGCACGCAGGCTCGGGTAGGATTTGAGAGTCTTTCTTGAAAAGCAGGTGTATGAATGTGTGAACGTGGAATGTGGATGTCGTATTGGGGACAGGAACACCGAGGGCGGACCAGAACACCATACAGCCAGGCAACCCTGAGGACAAGCAGAGGGCAAGGGTGAGATGAACACACACAGGGATATGATGAGTAATGAGAGTGGCTTACTTGCAGGGATTTGGTGACTGGCGTTGGCAAGACCGGCTCACGCCTGGGAGACAACGCTCTGATCGGCTCCACGGGACGAAGGTGAAGAGGCACGGTGATGAGGAGGGGGTTCCGCCGCCAGGAGGTCCACCTGTGCATAGGGGAAGACTGAGAAAGCAGGTAAGTGGATGATCTTACGTGCATAGGAGAAGCGCAGGCTGTAAGTGTAGGCGAACGCAGAGCTTCACAAGGAGGAGAGCTGATGACTCCAGGCCGAAGCCCTGGGCAGAGCAGGCTAAATAGGTGTGGCCTGATGAGGTGCAGGTGTGTGCACAGCTGGGGCGGATGACAGGTGTGAGCGGGCTGTGACAGTACCCCCCCCCCCGAGCAGCGCCTCCTGGCGCTGGCTTGTCTGGGTGCGCACGGTGGAACTCCCCAACGAGCTGTTGATCCAACACGAAGGCGGAGCGCACCCAGCGTCTATGTTCTGGACCATAACCTTCCCAGCCCACCAGGTACTGTATCCCCCGGCCCCGACGTCGAGAGTCCAGGATGGCTGTAATGGTCCAAGCCGGGTGGCCGTCAATCATCATGGGAGGGGGTGGCACCCTGGGGGGGGCAGAGAGGGCTAGACGCTACAGGTTTAACTTGGGAGACATGAAACGTGCGATGGACACGAAGGGGGGGGGGAGATCCAAGCACACAGCCACTGGGTTGACCACTTTCTCAACAGGGTAGGGGCCGACATAGCGCTGAGACAGCTTCTTCTTCTCAGCCTTCAGGTTAATGTCTTGGGTAGAGAGCCACACCTGTTGTCCCGTCTGGTATTGTGGAGCGGGCCTCCTGCGGCGATTCGCAGAGGAAGAGTTGCGAGCCGTAGTGCGTAACAAGGTCTGCCGGATTTTGGTCTACAGCCGCCGACACCGTCTCAAGTGAGCCTGGATGGATGGGACAGCCACCTCTCCTTCCTCCTCAGGGAACAGCGGGGGTTCGTACCCCAAGGAGTCCTGGAAGGGGGACATCCCGATGGCCGAGGAGAAGGTGGCGTTGTGAGCGTACTCCACCCAGGGGAGATGGGTGCTCCAAGAGGAGGGGATGGAGGAGATGACGCAGTGCAGGGTGGCCTCCAGCTCCTGGTCGGTACGCTCGCATTGCCCGTTAGACTGAGGGTGGTGTCCTGAGGACAGGCTGACCGTGGCTCCAAGGGCACTGCAAAAACTCCTCCAGATGCTGGATGTAAATTGAGACCCCCGGTCAGAGACAATGTCAGCGGGGATGCCGTGAAGTCTGACGATGTGCTGCACTAACAGATCAGATTCTCATGCGCCGAGGGGAGTTTAGGGAGTGGCAGAAAGTGTGCGGCCTTCGAAAACCGGTCTACAATGGTCAGAATGACCGTATTTCCATGAGAGGGGGGGAGACCAGTGATAAAGTCTAGGGCGATGTGAGACCAGGGCCTACCCGGAACCAGGAGAGGATGGGGGAGCCCTGCAGGGGGTGAGTTGGACAACTTGTTCATGGCGCACTGAGGGCAGGCAAGTACATAGTCGGCAACATCGGTCCGAAGCCCAGGCCACCAGAAGAACCTCTGGATGAGTTTCACCGATTGGACAACCCCTGGGTGGCAGGCGAACTTGGCCGTGTGTGCCCAATGAATAACTTCGCCCTGGACCAACGAGGGCACAAATAATCTCCCTGCTGGGCCACCGCCGGGATCGGGTTCGATCTCTAGCGCCCTCCGGACCTTGTCAGTAAATGCCCAGGAGATGGACCCCACAACGCACAACGCAGGTAGGATGGTGTGGACCTCTTCCTCAGGGGCTTCTGGGGCAAACTGCCTGGACAACGCATCTGGTTTTGTGTTCTTGGAAGCTGGGCGATAGGAGATGGTAAACCTGAACCTACTGAAGAACAATGACCAGCGCGCCTGGCGGGCGTTCAGGCGCTTGGCCGTCCTGATATATTCCAGGTTTTTATGGTCGGTCCAGACCACGAAAGACTCAGCTGCCCCCTCCAGCCAATGGCGCCACTCCTGCAAAGCGAGTTTAATAGCGAGGAGCTCCCTGTCACCGATGTCATAGTTGTGTTCGGCCGGAGAGAGGTGCTTGGAGAAGAAGGCACAGGGGCGCAGTCTTCCGTCCACCGGATTGCGCTGTGACAAAACAGCCCCCACCCCGGTGTCAGACGCATCCACCTCCACCAGGCATTGCCATGCTGGATTCACCTGAGTGAGGACCCGGGAGGATGAGAATTCCTTCTTGAGGGTCTCGAAGGCGGCCGCTGCTTCCGTCGTCCACTCAAAGCGTACTTTTGGGGAGGTGAGGCGGGTCAGAGGAGGGATGATGGAACTGTAACTGGGGACAAAGCGGCGGTAAAAGCCAGCGAACCCCAGGAATTGCTCAAACTGCTTCCTGGAGGAGGGAGTGGGCCATTCAACCACCGCTTTGATCTTGGCCGGGTCAGGAATGAGCTGATTATGCGAGATAATAAAGCCTAGAAAGGAGGTCTTGTCAGTGAAAAACTTGCATTTTTCAGCCTTGACGTAAAGTTGATTCTCCAGGAGATGTTGCAGGACCCACCTCACGTGGAGTAGATGCTCCTCCCAAGAGCGAGAGAAGATTAAAATGTCATCTAGATAGACAAAAGCAAAGACCCCCAAGAAATCACGAAGAACGTCGTTGATTAAACGTTGAAAGATGGCAGGGGCGAAACGGCATCACAAGGTACTCAAAGTGGCCGCTGGGCGTCCGAAAAGCCGTCTTCCACTCATCACCCTCCCGGATCTGGACGAGGTGGTAAGCGCTGCGAAGATCCAATTTGGTGAACCAGGACACCCCCTGGAGGGAGCTAAAGGCCGAGTCCATAAGGGGCAGAGTGTAGCGGTCCGTGATGGTAATGTCGTTAAGGGCCCTAAAATCAATGCACAGCTGTAGGGACCCGTCTTTCTTCGCAACAAAAAAGAATCCAGCACCCAGGGGAGACGAGGATGGGCGAATGATGCTGGCACTAAGGGAGTCTCGGAGGTAGGCATCCATAGCCTCTCGTTCAGGGGCTGAGAGGCTGTAGAGGTGGCCAGATGGGAGAGGCGCCCCTGTCCGGAGGTCGATGGCACAATCATAGGGGCGGTGGGGTGGGAGGGAAAGCGCCTTTGTCTTACTAAACATGGTGCCCAGGTCGTGGAGCTCCAGCGGAACAGAGGAGAGGTCCGGTGGGGTGGGGTCCACAGTGGGGGGGTGGGGGCACAGACGGGGCAAAGGCAGCAGATTGGAGGCAGGTTCCTAGGCAAAAAGTGCTCCAGGAGCGGACACGGCCTGTCTGCCAATCAAACACGGGGTTGTGGAGGCGAAGCCACGGGTAGCCCAGGATGACAGATGACGTGGAAGAGGGGAGGACATAAAAACTAAGGTCTTCTCGGTGGTTACCGGAGATGATGACGGGGAAGGGTTGGGTCTTGTGGGTGACTTTTTCCAGGGGGAAGCGGGTGAGGGCAACCAGATGGAGAGGGGAGGGTAACACTTGGTACTGGATGCCCAGGCGGGTTGCCAGACTCTTAGAAATAAAGTTCTGCTCCGCCCCCGAGTCCACCAGTGCGTGAGTGAAATGTCCTATGGAGTTATGGTATAGTCTGATGGGAATTTGGCACTTTGATAGGGAATGTGACTGAGAAATGTCCGCGAGGCCCCCTATAGCGACTCACGGACCTCCCCTTTTTGGCCTCACCGGGCAGACCTCCACGAGATGTTGGTTGTCCCCGCAATACATGCAGAGACCCAACTCTCGGTGGTGCTGTTTCTCCGCTAAAGGAAGTTTGGCCCGCCCGATTACCATAGCGTCAGGGTCATCGACGGCCTCCAGGGGAGGCAACGCCAGGGGGCGAGACTGAGGAGTGAGGGAGAAGGTTCCGCGCGAGCGGCTATGGGACTTCCGCTCGGCGGCCCGCTCCTGCAGCCTGTTGTCTAAGGATATGACAAGGGAAATTAGGTCAGACAACCGATCCGGCAGGTCCCGGCAGGCCAGCTCATCCAGTAAATTGGAATTCAGACTGCGGAGGAACAAACTACAAAGGGAGGCATCGCCCCAACCAACTTCCTCCGCAGCTACCCGGTAGTCGACAGTGTAGTCGGCCGCTAAGCGGCTACCCTGGCGAAGGTTGAGTAGCCGCTCGGCCACCACGCTATCTTGATCGGAATGATCAAAAATTTCAAAAAAAAGTTGCACGAATTGGGTATAGGTTAAGTTTGCGTAGCTGGGCTTCGCCATAATGGCGTAAGCCCAAGCTAACACTCGCCCTTCCAACAGATTAACGATGTACCCAATTCGGCTATGGTCAGTTGGGAAATCCTCGGGAATGTGCTGAAACACCGTCTCACATTGCAAAATAAATCCGCGCGCTTCCCCGAGCTTCCCGTGGAAGCGCACGGGGGTTGGAACAGGGGTGAGACGGGTCGGCGGACCCAGGGCAAACTGACCGGCTGGAGGTCCGGGAGGAGCTGACCCACCGAGCTGGGATCCCTGCGGAGGGTCAAGGTGATCCAAACGGTGAGTCATTGAGGTTAATTGATTTAGAATCACCTGTTGCTGATAGACAATCAAATCCACCCGAGCCTCGAGGGTGGAAAGCCGGCGTGCGAACCCGTTGTTCGCTGGGCTACTATGCTGGAGTTGTACTGACATGTTAGGGCTAGCCCAGGGAACACACACGCAGGCTCGGGTAGGATTTGAGAGTCTTTATTGAAAAGCAGGTGTATGAATGCATGAACGTGGAATGTGGATGTCGTATTGGGGACAGGAGCACCAAGGGCGGACCAGAACACCGTACAGCCAGGCAACCCTGAGGACAAGCAGAGGGCAAGGGTGAGATGAACACACACAGGGATATGATGAGTAATGAAAGTGGCTTACTTGCAAGGATTTGGTGACTGGCGTTGGCAAGACCGGCTCACGCCTGGGAGACAGCGCTCTGATCGGCTCCACGGGACAAAGGTGAAGAGGCACGGCGATGAGGAGGGGGTTCCGCCACCAGGAGGTCCACCTGTGCATAGGGGAAGACTGAGAAAGCAGGTAAGTGGATGATCTTACGTGCATAGGAGAAGCGCAGGCCATAAGCGTAGGCGAACACAGAGCTTCACGAGGAGGAGAGCTGACGACTCCAGGCCGAAGCCCTGGGCAGAGCAGGCTAAATAGGCGCGGCCTGATGAGGTGCAGGTGTGCGCACAGCTGGGGCGGATGACAAGCGTGAGCGGACTGTGACAGTAATTAATATTCACACAATCAAATAAATCTCAGTTCAGTCCCTTTTATATTAAGTGGAAATTGTGCTGCTTTGGTTTTGGCACTTTACCTATAAAAGCAAAGGATTTCAGTACTTTCCACAGTGGCAAGGTCCGTTGTGGGCTGGCTGCTTTTCCTTTCCTCTTGCCTAGACCAAAGACAGAAATGGATGGTGGTTAGTTCAAGCAAGTTCAAAACATATACAGGCACATCTCAAAAATTAGAATATCATGAAAAAGTTCAACATTTTTGTCACTCATTTCAGAAAGTGAAACCCATATATAGATTCATTACATGGACAGTGATATATTGCAAGTGTTTATTTTAATTTTGATGATTATGGCTACAGCCCATATTAACCAACATTTCAGCGGCCAACATTTCTATTTAAAAACTATTTTTTTAAAATTAATTTTATGTAATATTCTAATTTTTTGCCAAATTGAATTTGGGGTTTTCAGGGGCTGTAAGCCATAATCATCCAAATTAAAATAAATAAACAAACGCTTGAAATATATCACTGTCTGTGTAATGAATCTATATAATATACGGATTTCACTTTCTGAAATGAGTGACAAAAAATATTGAACTTTTTCATGACACTCTAATTTTTGGAGATGTAACTGTATTAGGGAAATACACTTATGAAAGTCAGTGGTGGGATGTGACAAAAATGCTTCGTTTCCCTGACAAGCACCGCAGGAGCCACTCTGTACATGTACAAGTATATTTTCATTCCAGGGATTTATGGTGGGACAGCACAACAACACTGTTCCAACACCATTTATGGAAAATCCACAGAATAGGTGTGTGGGTCTATTCTGATGCTTTAGAAAATTATATGAATCATTTTATAAATCACTGGTTTGAAAATGCACTTGAATATGTTGAGATTTTGGATCCTGGGGTCCACTTGACCTGTATCCACAATATAAACACTGAGGGAGGCTAACCCCTGGCATGTGGAAACAGATTCTATGAAGAAATTACACACAACTTAATGCACAGCACCAAAGTGCAACACGTACACAAACCAGGACTTTAACCAGGATTAACATATTTCATTGTTTTGCTCTCACAAGCGAATACTTAGGACAAAACAAGCGCGAATCAGCAGAGTTGGCTACTAGCTAGGTAGCTACTAGCTAACACTCATTAGCCAGGACAGGACGGCGCTGTATCGCTCAAAAAAGTGAGCTTACCACCAACAGGATAAATAAGCGAACAGATGCATAATATTACAAATCACTCACCATTGATGGTTCTCTCACGTTCGTCTTCAGCTTGTCTGTAGTCCGGTTCTATGCTGGGCTGCATCTGTAACGGGGCGGGTCGCTCCTCTCACTGTGGATCTGCCACCAAGCACAGAAAACTCTGCACCTCTTTGTTGGACCATGGTGTAGATTTCCGCAAAACCTACAACGCCTTCTCTTTTAATATCGTATTTACTCGGTGACCGAGTTAGTCCGTGAAACATTGCAAATGGCGGTCGTGTAGATTCCACAGAAGACGGATGCTTTCATGACGTTACACCCTTACCAATCAGTGATTTGCAGTCTGTTGACGTCACATCTCGGCTCGACTCAGCACGGTTGTACCCTGTAGTGATGTTCGATACCACTGATTTCCTTTCCGATCCGATACTGAGTAAAATTCAGGCTGGTATCGGCGATACCGATACCGATATTTTACGCCGACTACACCTAATATGTCTTTTAAATCTAAAAAAAAGTAGTGTATTTCAAATCATAACTTCGTTAAGAATACAAGGCAGAGTAATTTATTTATTTATTCATTTTAAACTCTGAAGTATATTGAGGTAGCGGCCTCATTTACAATATAGTCGAGCTAATACAACAATAGAAAAACCAGAGGACACAATCATACAAAATATGTGAAAATGGTGTTTCGAACTCTGAAAAAAAAGAAAATGAGTACAATTATAAAAACATTAAAATAAAGTCTTGCTTAATTATTAAGAACTACTATAAAGATGAAAACTTGCATTTGCAACTTGCAAAACTTGCATTCATGTTACATGAACATGTTAACATGAAAATACTGAACATGTAAATAACACAGCATCCAACATTGACACTGTTGTTCCCTCATTCACAGGTTTTTGTTAAGGAACAATAGCATATTTACTGTCTTCCTCTTTAGTCTGTTTCGTTTTTTGCTCAGAACCTCTCCTGCCTTTGGAAAAGACTCTCTCTGCCGGTACAGAAGTGGCAGTAATTCCCAGGTATCTCACTGCCAGTTTGCTCAGGGCTGGGTAGCTTGGTTTGTGTTCTTGCCACCAAACCAGTACATCCCTATCTCGGGGAATCACTTTTTCTTCTGAGTACCGACGTACTTCAATGAGCACTTCACTGGCAGCTGACCGGTGATGTTGTCCTGACAAAACCTGCATGTCAAAATGAGCCCATATCCCTGCTTTTGATATTGCTGAACCTGGGAGGGCAGGATTCTGGTGTGGACCTGAAGTAGAAGGCTCTGAAGTAGAGCTAACAGTAGCTGTTGAGCTTTGGGCTAGAGAGGGAGCTGCCTGTCCTGCCTGATAGACTTCCTGCATTTCAGAGAGAAGACGTTTTTTCATTACTTCTACATTGTCTTTGTCTTGAAAACCAAGATGTTTAAACCTAACATCCAGAAATGTACTGGCAGCTAGACAGTGAATACTCTCAATACCCCTGAATCTGCGCTGACATTGCTGTACCAGTTGTGTGGCGAGGGGGCTGCCTTGACGTTCACAGGCTGCTGCAGACCTATGAATGAGTGACACGAGCGGAATCACTTTAGAGACTGAAACATACTTTTCAGCTGAAGCTTCCTGTCACTTCTTCAAATGGTCGTAGTGCATCAACTGTTTGCTTGATGAGGGATAATTCTCCCTCATTTAGGCACATTGCATTCCTCCCTAAAAGGCAGAGGGTCACAGCTTCATTTTGCTCATAGCGCCTCTCCAGCATGTAAAAAACTGAATTCCAGCGAGTATCTACTGACTGGATTAACTTGTGCTCTGCCACTTTCAACTGTTGTTGAATACCCCTGAGCTTCTGCGTGGCCTGTGTGCTGTGGTGAAAAAAGGACACGATCGCATTGCATTTCTCCAGCACTTTCACCACTTCTGGGACAGTTTTTAAACTGTCCTTTACAATTAAATTAAGTGTATGTGCAAAACATGGATGATGCCTCCATCCAGCCTTGTGCACTGCAGCAACCATATTTGCACCATTGTCTGTCACAACTGCAACAACCTTGTCAGTTACGCCCCATTCTTTTGTGATGCGTTTAAGTGCTAAACAGATATTATCTGCTGTATGCTGCTCATGGAAAGTGTGGGTTTCCAAAACAAATTCCCTCATTTGCCAGTTTTCAATGAGATGACGTTACAGTTAAATATGCCTCTGTGGACACAGAAGTCCACATATCAGTGGTAAGTACAACACTAGAAGCATTTTCCAAAGATGCCTTTACTTTGCCTTTGCATTCATCCAACATCTTTACAAGAACAGTCTCTGTCAGTTTTTTTCTTCCTGGGAGTTTATATTTTGGGTCAAGAGCTCTCACAAATCCTTGGAAACCTTGGTCTTCCACTATGGACAGAGGCTGGAGATCCTTTGCAATCATCTCTCCCAGGGATCTTGTGAGTGTTGCAGCTCTTGGGGATTCATCTTCAAACGATATAAAATCACAGGGAAAAACAAATGATGGGGCTACTCTGCATTGAATGCTTAATCTTATTAGGTTCAACTAGGTATATAGTCTCCCCAAATAGCCTACAAAAAGGAGGTACAAACACTTACTGTCTTATAATACTGGGTAACTCAAACTGAAATTGCCAGTAAAATATTTAATTAAATAAATAAATAAATGCCACAATAATTGCACAAGTTTGTCAATACCTACATTTTAAAATATTCATTTAACAGTTAAAGCAAATTAGACTGATTGTAAGTAATAATAGATATATTTTATTGATACACTGTTATTTTTTATTCATCTTTTCTAGAATATTTTCCAAAGTTCACCATGGCTGTTTTATTGTCATTGCTCTGTTTAATTTAATGACAACTAGTCTATGTGATCCACTTTAAATGGTGAATTATTTAGGAATCCTTACATGAATAAAGCTAGGCTAAGGCTAGGCTGGGTGAGATTATTTCAGCGATACACATACTATTACTCCAAGATGAAATCATGCAGTTATTTGTTGAAGCATGCATTTATTTCGTTGCTTATTTCATAACCATATTTATTCATTTGAACAACTCCAGCAGCAACAGTGCTTAGCGTCACTTAAAGTTCCACATTTTCCTTCTCTGTACCTGGATAATGCCTGCCTGTAGCACGGAAGGATTCCACCAGAGACGTCTGTCTTGCCCTGGCAGCAGCACCTGAGGCAGACACTGAGCTCTCCTCTTCTTTCGGCCTCATCGTTGTGTATGCTTCATATTCACTGTGGTGATTTAACCTGAGGTGTTTTACAAGGTTCGTTGTGTTGCCACAACTTCTTATTGTTTTCCTACAAATGTCACAGACCGCGTCTTGCCTGTTTGTGGAGCTAAAATAGCTCCGCACATGACTCCGTTTATGTTCTGCCATTGTGTCCACACACTGTGACTGAGAGCATGAGCAGCGTGCCGCTGCGCTTACGCATGACGCACTTACCCAGGCGGAAGAAAAAGTAGTCCCACCAACCGCGTGTCACTTAGACAACATCTCAATAGTTTAGTTACTTTTCACCGTGTTCCTGTTAAGGATATACCTTACCTCAAATGACTTAAGTATCAAAAGTATCAATATTTTGATTTGAGTATCGATTTTAGAGCATAAAGATCCGGTATCGGAGGTATCGATATTTCAGGATCGATCCGCACATCACTAGTACCCTGGCCTCGAGTGGATACGAAAATAGGACCCGTTAACTGGTGTTGGTTATAATGGAAAAGGCTAGAAAGCGAGTCGAGTCGAGTAAGGCCAAACCGGTACTAGTGGAAAAGAGGCTTTAGTGGGGCATGCCTGGAACATGCCTGGAACATCTCAAGTGGGAGGTGTCCAGGAGGCATCCTGATCAGATGCCCAAACCACGTCAGCTGGCTCCTTGCAATGGTTCTACTCTGCGTCTCTGCTGGATGACTGAACTCCTCACCTTATCTCTAAGGGTGAGTCCAGCAGTCCTATGGAGAAAGCTCATTTCAGCTCATTTCCTTCTGCTTCCTGGGCACCACCATCACCCGGGACCTCAAGTGGGAGCCGACCATCAGCTCCCTCATCAAAAAGGCCCAGCAGAGGATGTTCTTCCTGCGGCAGCTGAGGAAGCTCAAGCTACCCACCAAGATGTTGGTGCAGTTCTACACGGCCATCATCGAGTCCATCCTCACCACCTCCATAACCGTGCGGTACGCAGGAGCCACTGCCAGGGACAGACTAAGGCTGCAGCGCGTCGTGTGCACTGCTGAGAAGGTGATCGGCTGCAAGCTCCCATCCCTCCAGGACCTGTACATCTCCAGGATCCGGAGGCATGCAGGCCGGATCATAGCCGATCCTTCACACCCTGGTCACGTACTGTTTGCCCCCCTCCCCTCAGGTAGAAGACTTCGGTCCATTCAGACTAAAACCTCCCGTCACATGAACAGCTTCTTCCCCTCTGCCATCAGACTGCTGAACACTAAGTGACTTATTAGACTCTCGTGCACTATGTACAGCAGCTCAACCAGACTCATGTCAATTCACTGTTTTCTTTTTGCATTACCGACTGCACTATGTGGTACTCCACAATATCTGCTACTCGCTAATATATTTAAAATTGCTTTGACTAGTATTACTCGTTCATATTCTACATTTTATTGCATATATAGTTTTATTTCTTTTATTTTTTCATGTTTAATGTTGCAGCATCGCACCGAGACAAATTCCTAGTTTGTGTACTACATGAACAATGGCAATAAATCTGATTCTGATTCTGATTCTGATTCAGCCACTTGTATATATACTGTATATATATATATATATATATATATATATATATATATATATATATACAGTGGGGCAAAAAAGTATTTAGTCAGCCACCAATTGTGCAAGTTCTCCCACTTAAAAGATGAGAGAGGTCTCCAATTTTCATCATAGGTGTACCTCAACTATGAGAGACAAAATGAGAAAAAAAAAATCCAGAAAATCACATTGAAGGATTTTTAATGAATTAATTGGTAAATTCCCAACTAAAATAAGTATTTGGTCACCTACAAACAAGCAAGATTTCTGGCTCTCACAGACATGTAACTTCTTCTTTAAGAGGCTCCTCTGTCCTCCACTCGTTACCGGTATTAATGGCACCTGTTTGAACTCGTTATCAGTATAAAAGACACCTGTCCGCAACCTCAAACAGTCAGACTCCAAACTCCACTATGGCCAAGACCAAAGAGCTGTCAAAGGACACCAGAAACAAAATTGTAGACCCGCACCAGGCTGGGAAGACTCAATCTGCAATAGGTAAGCAGCTTGGTGTGAAGAAATCAACTGTGGGAGCAATTATTAGAAAATGGAAGACATACAAGACCACTGATAATCTCCCTCGATCTGGGGCTCCATGCAAGATCTCACCCCGTGGGATCAAAATTATCACGAGAACGGTGAGCAAAAATCCCAGAACCACATGGGGGGACCTAGTGGATGACCTGCAGAGAGCTGGGACCAAAGTAACAAAGGCTACATCAGAAACACACTACGCCGCAAGGGACTCAAATCCTGCAGTGCCAGACGTCAACCCCTGCTTAAGCCAGTACATGTCCAGGCCCGTCTGAAGTTTGCTAGAGAGCATTTGGATGATCCAGAAGAGGATTGGGAGAAAGTCATATGGTCAGATGAAACCAAAATAGAACTTTTTGGTAAAAACTCAACTTGTCATTTTTGGAGGAGAAAGAACACCATACCTACTGTGAAGCATGGGGGTGGAAACATCATCCTTTGGGGCTGTTTTTCTGCAAAGGGACCAGGACGACTGATCCGTGTAAAGGAAAGAATGAATGGGGCCATGTATCGTGAGATTTTGAGTGAAAACCTCCTTCCACCAGCAAGGGCATTGAAGATGAAACGTGACTGGGTCTTTCAGCATGACAATGATCCCAAACACACCGCCCGGGCAACGAAGGAGTGGCTTCGTAAGAAGCATTTCAAGGTCCTGGAGTGGCCTAGCCAGTCTCCAGATCTCAACCCCATAGAAAACCTTTGGAGGGAGTTGAAAGTCTGTGTTGCCCAGCGACAGCCCCAAAACATCACTGCTCTAGAGGAGATCTGCATGGAGGAATGGGCCAAAATACCAGCAAGAGTGTGTGAAAACCTTGTGAAAACTTACAGAAAACGTTTTACCTCTGTCATTGCCAACAAAGTGTATATAACAAAGTATTGAGATGAACTTTTGTTATTGACCAAATACTTATTTTACCGAGGAATTTACCAATTAATTCATTAAAAATCCTTCAATGTGATTTTCTGGATTTTTTTTTCTCATTTTGTCTCTCATAGTTGAGGTATACCTATGATGAAAATTGGAGACCTCTCTCATCTTTTAAGTGGGAGAACTTGCACAATTGGTGGCTGACTAAATACTTTTTTACCCCACTGTATATACACACATACGTATATATACATACAGTATGTATATATACGTACTGTATATACTGTACGTATATATATATATATATATACTGCTCAAAAAATAAAGGGAACACTTTGAAAACACATCAGATTTTAAAAAATCCACGATTTTACCAGAGTGGATGGTAGACTGGCGCTGGTCGAGCTGCTTCATAAAGAATTCCAGGGCTTGTGTGAGAGTTTAGAGTTCAGTCAAACACAGCTCGTTTCTCTTGTAGAGGAGAATAATAGCCTAAAAAAGTCAGTAAACACACTAACCACGTGGCTTGACGTTGAGAGACAAAACCGAAAAATGAAGGAAACAGTTCTCAATTTGCAATCACGCAGTATGAGAGATAACCCTGTTTTTTCTGGAATCGCTGAAAAAAATAATGAAAATCCAGAACAGCTGGTCCGTGAATTTATGTCAACACAACTGAAACTATCCCCCCAAGTCCACTGAATTGGGCAAAAAAAAAATTCCAGAATAAACGTTCCAGACCTATTGTTGCCAAATTTGAGCATTTCAAGCAAAAAATTTTGGTACAGAGGCAGGGCAGGCAGCTTCAAAACACCAATTGTGGTCTAAATGATCAATTTCCACAGGAAATCTTGAAAAGGAGAAGGAAGCTTTTTCCCTTTAGGAAACAAAACACCCAAGAAGGTAAACAAGCTATTGTTTCTGTGGATAGATTGTATATACAGTGGGGCAAAAAAGTATTTAGTCAGCCACCAATTGTGCAAGTTCTCCCACTTAAAAGATGAGAGAGGTCTCCAATTTTCATCATAGGTATACCTCAACTATGAGAGACAAAATAAGAAAAAAAAACAATCCAGAAAATCACATTGAAGGATTTTTAATGAATTAATTGGTAAATTCCTCTGTAAAATAAGTATTTGGTCAATCCCAAAAGTTCATCTTAGTACTTTGTTATATACCCTTTGTTGGCAATGACAGAGGTCATATGTTTTCTGTAAGTCTTCACAAGGTTTTCACACATTCTTGCTGGTATTTTGGCCCATTCCTTCATGCAGATCTCCTCTAGAGCAGTGATGTTTTGGGGCTGTCGCTGAACAACACGGACTTTCAACTCCCTCCAAAGATTTTCTATGCGGTTGAGATCTGGAGACTGGCTAGGCCACTCCAGGACCTTGAAATGCTTCTTACGAAGCCACTCCTTCGTTGCCCAGGCGGTGTGTTTGGGATCATTGTCATGCTAAAAGACCTAGCCACGTTTCATCTTCAATGCCCTTGCTGATGGAAGGAGGTTTTCACTCAAAATCTCACGATACATGGCCCTATTCATTCTTTCCTTTACATGGTCAGTCGTCCTGGTCCCTTTGCAGAAAAACAGCCCCAAAGCATGATGTTTCCACCCCCATGCTTCACAGTAGGTATGGTGTTCTTTCTCCTCCAAACACGACGAGTTCAGTTTTCATCAAAAAGTTCTATTTTGGTTTCATCTGACCATATGACATTCTCCCAATCCTCTTCTGGATCATCCAAATGCTCTCTAGCAAACTTCAGACGGGCCTGGACATGTACTGGCTTAAGCAGGGGGACACGTCTGGCACTGCAGGATTTGAGTCCCTGTCGGCGTAGTGTGTTACTGATGTAGCCTTTGTTACTTTGGTCCCAGCTTTCTGCAGGTCATTCACTAGGTCCCCCCGTGTGGTGCTGGGATTTTTGATCACTGTTCTCGTGATCATTTTGACCCCACGGGGTGAGATCTTGCATGGAGCCCCAGATCGAGGGAGATTATCAGTGGTCTTGTATGTCTTCCATTTTCTAATAATTGCTCCCACAGTTGATTTCTTCACACCAAGCTGCTTACCTATTGCAGATTGAGTCTTCCTAGCCTGGTGCAGGTCTACAATTTTGTTTCTGGTGTCCTTTGACAGCTCTTTGGTCTTGGCCATAGTGGAGTTTGGAGTCTGACTGTTTGAGATTGTGGACAGGTGTCTTTTATACTGATAACGAGTTCAAACAGGTGCCATTAATACAGGTAATGAGTGGAGGACAGAGGAGCCTCTTAAAGAAGAAGTTACATGTCTGTGAGAGCCAGAAATCTTGCTTGTTTGTAGGTGACCAAATACTTATTTTACTGAGGAATTTACCAATTAATTCATTAAAAATCTTTCAATGTGATTTTCTGGATTTTTTTTTTCTCATTTTGTCTCTCATAGTTGAGGTATACCTATGATGAAAATTGGAGACCTCTCTCATCTTTTAAGTGGGAGAACTTGCACAGTTGGTGGCTGACTAAATACTTTTTTCCCCACTGTAACTTATGCATGACTTATTTTAATAACTTACTATTAGGTTATATTAGCCTGGAGAAATTGTCAGCCTCCTCAAATAATCAATTGGCAGAATTCAATTCTCTCTGGTCCCCGCGTATTAATTCTATAACCTGAGGGGTGGCGGGCGGTGGCTCTTTCTTGGCGCCTCTGGCGGCTGGCTGCGCCCCCGACCGCGGGTGTCTGGGGGGCCTGTTCCGGGGTTGTCGTTTATCTGGCCTGGGGGGGGGGGGTGTTGGTCGGGGGAGGCTGCGGGGTGGGCCGGGGGGGTGGCCTGTGGCCCCCAGCCGGCTGGCCTCACCTCCCGGCGGGGGGGGGTCTGGGTCTGGCCCTGGGCCCCTGGTGCTGGGGGGGGCGTTCCCCCCCGGGCTGGGGTCGGGTATGCACTGGTGGTGTGGGTGGGTCCCGGTGCACCCCAGTGCGGCAGGGTCGTGTTCTCCCTGGGGCTCTGGCGGAAACCTGCGGCAGGTGCCTGCATCCTGGGTCACCCTCCTCGTCCACTGGGGTCTGCGGGTGTGGGTGTACATGTGTTTGTGTGTGTGTGTATGTGTGTGAGAGTGGGTGTGAGTGGGGGCTTGTGTATGAGCGGGTGTAGAAGTGGGTGTGTGTGTTGTGAGTGGGCAGGTGGGGCTGTGTGTGGGTGTAGGTAGGCATGTGTGATGGTGGGTGGGGGTACGTGTGTGTATGGGTGCAGTTACTGTACCTGTGGGTGGATGTTTAGGGATGGAGGATATGTGTATGGGTAGGAGAACTTTGTTGGGTGGCGGGGGTGGGATAGTTCATCTAGTGGCATGGGGGTTGGCGTTTTGGGGCATGCTTGTCCTGGCCGCCCTGCTGTTGTGTCATGGGGTGGGGTGCCTTGTTGCATTGCCCCTGGTGTTTGGTGGTGGATGTGTGTTGGTGCTTGGAGGTAGTTGGGGGGGGGGCCGTTGGAGCAGGGTTGGTGGCCGTATTTCCATTGGGTTGCTCCGGAGTGGCTGTGGCTGCAGGGCGGCCTGCCGCTGTCGGTGTGCATCTGGGGTCAGTGGTCAGTGGGCTTATGTGGGCGCTCGGGGGTGTCGCTTGGCATGTGGGGTGCCGTGTGGGTCCAGCCCATTGTTCACTATTGTGATTATTGTTGTCCATGTTTGTGTGTGTAAGACGAGTCGGAATTGGTATGGCTGCCCCATCATGTTTGTGGTGCTGGGAGCACCAGGGCGCGATGCTGGTGGGTCCTGGGCTTCTTGCACTGGTGGCCCTCGCCCTGGGTTGTGATTTGGGGCAGTGGGTGGCCTCATGAACCAGTTTGCAAGCTGGCTTCTGGGGGGGACGGCCTCGCTTTTAGGCCGCCTCCCTCCCAGTCTTATTTCACACCCTCACCCTGACTCTGGGTGGAATATACATCTTCTTGGATACATTTAAGGCTTTGGGGTGGGGGTGTGCCACACTGTGTCGACAAAGGGGATACCTTTGCTGTGCTGTGGAGCTGCACTCACCTCAATTTTAATTGCATTTTAGACACTGATGGCTTGGGGGGATGGGGGCCCTGCTGCCCATCGCAGTGGCTAGCAGTGCTCCAATCACTATCCCCCAATTTCAATTGCACTTTAGTAGTCCACACATTTACACACACAATTACATCAGAATCAGAATAAACTTTATTGCCAAGCATGTAAAAAAACACACGAGGAACTTGACTTGACATTGGTGCGCATGCGCGCGACACAACGACACGGCAGCCATAATAGGCGCCTCATCAAACAGAGATAGATAAGAAAGGGAGGGGAGGGGAGGGAACGACACAAGGGGGGAGGAGAGAAAAAAAACTTCGTTATCAGAATACAGCTTATATTTAAGCAGATTATGATTACAATGAAAAAAAATCTCTCAATAGCACAGAGCAACAATCAACCACAAAAAACCAAAAGACCAAAAGTCAGAGAGAATCAGTGAATGGATGGGTGTAATTCAGTATTATGAATCAGTGTGTTCGTGTATGTTGAATGCAGGTGGGTGTTTATCAGTTACTGGAGGCAGCAAAATCTCTCCCAGCCGAGATGTTATGTCTTAGTGTCTGAAACTCGGAAGCATGTCCTTGAGGCATGGCAGATGGAAATTTCCTGAGCCAGTCACATGTCAATGAGAGTTCAGATGCAGTCCCAGTATGTTTATGAAAGAGAAGCACAATCTTCTGTTTTGTCTTAATCCAGGAGGAAAATAGACAACAGGGCGAATTCAAGGTCTGATAGACACAGATCACTCAGAGCATAGAATTTTACATCTCCAGCAATCCTGTGTTCATAATTTCCATACATAGGCTTTAAATCCATTCCTTGGAGGCACCAAAGACGACTCCAGATGTTTCCCTTCTAGAACATGGGTAAACATGTCCGGTAGAGTCCATCCCTCTACAGTGCATGCAGATGGTAATTTCCATGTTATCATTGCCGATAGTTAGTGCACTCCCCCGTCTAGTCGAATTGTTGAGAAGCAGCTATGCCGGGACCGCTTTTAATTAGCTCTTCCAGTTAATTTTTCGATACACCAGGAAAACCTCCAGAGCCAATCAGCAGAAAATCCTGTGATCCTAGCCAAACCAGGTAGATGTTTCCACATCCTCAGTCGAATCATGCAGACACATGCATTCCAATCCATGGGTCTCTCCATAGGGGCTCCCCCTGGCCCGAATTTATATAAAATGTTGTTAATCTTATTAAAGCCGCTCACCAAATCCATTCTTTTCATTTGGTTCAAGATTCAGCCAAAAGACAGCGACGCAGACAAGACAGCAAGCTGGGATTCTCAGTTAGGGAGGGAAGGAGGGTAAAAGGGAACAAAGAAAAAGGCGTCTGTTCTCTCTGAAGGGCAGAAGCAGCATATAAACGACATACACCCACCATGTTTTGTGTGGGGGCAGGGGGGTGGGGTCTTCCCCCACCCCTGTTGCCCTCCTCCTGCTGGGGGCATGGGGGCCCGGTGGGGAGCCTGGGACCCATCATGTTGTCAAAATCTCTGGGTGCTACTGAATGTATAGATACATCCAAGGGAGTGAGAGCGGGACTGAATATGAGTGTAAGTGAGAGTGAGGGGATGATGAATGGAGGTGGTGATGGTGGGTCAGTTTTGTGCGGTGCTTTGCATGTCAGGTGGCATCTCGGGGTGCCTGCGGTGGTCTGCTGATCAGTTGCTCAGGTGGGCGCCGGGGGTGGGGGTCTGCTTATGTGGCCTGCGCCGGCAGTCTCTCCGGCCACTGCCGGGCACTGGGGCACGTTCAGGCTCACTGCATCTGCTTCGCAGCCGCCTTATGAAACAAGGGTGAATGAGGGGTGAGTTTGAACAGGTACAGGAGTGAGAGAGAATGGGTTCTCCAGGTGAGTGAGAGTGAGATAGTGCATATGGGTGTGCATGGGAGCATGTGGATGTGAAGGTGTGGGGAGGGGTGTATGTGCGAGTTGGGAGGTGCTGGATTAAAGGGGGTAATGCCTCTCAGCAATGTGGGCTCCCCTGGGCGGGGGGACTTCTTCGGGCATGGGGGTCCCTGGGGTGTGCGGCAGTGGCGCTGGGACATGCAAGCTGTGGGGGTGCCTGGGGGGGGCTCATGCCAGGGGGCGCGGGCCGGTCTCCGGCCCGAGCGGTGGGGTTGCCGGCCTCCTGGCGCCTGGGGCCGGGCGTTGGCCCCGCTGGGGGGGTTGGGGGCTAGCATGTCCTGGGGTGTGCTGAGCGACCTGGCCTCCCTCAATCGACCCTCTGGGGGCTGATGCCTGGCTTTCCTGGGACTTGCTGACCTCGGACATTTATGCCCTGTGGGGGTTGGTGGTGCTGCCTTTCCTGCTTGGGGTTCCCGGGGTGGGAGAGCTGCTGCGACCGGCCCCCCGCTTCGTATGTTTCCCAACAAACCACTCACATGCACACACTTATTTTGCGCTCTCTCATATATATGCACGCAGATGTACATGCACAAGTGTCTCTCCTTTAACAGGTGCGGAAACCAGACTCGTGTTGAGACATCTTCGGTGGAAGTAGCAGTTTGTCTTTTTTTTGTTTCAGTTGTTGGTTTGTTTGTTTTTTGTCTGTCTGGTCTTTGTAGCATCCCTTCTTTGTCCATTTCTGACGTTCCTGTGGGGAGGAAAGAGACTGCATGGTAACAAGTGAGTCAACAGGAGAGGGGGGGTTGGTTAGTAGGAGGGCAGACACACAAAGGGGAAGAAGGGTCATGACATGGGCTGCTGCAAGAGACAGGGCTGCAGCTTTTAGCCGCAGTATCAGCACGTGCATTTCCCTTGGACACAGGGTCAGAAGACAAAGTGTGGGCTGTGCATTTGCACACTGCCACAGATAAAGGAAGGAGAACAGCTTCCAGCAGGCATGACACATATACAGAATTTTTTTTCCCCACCGGTGAGCCTGCAGAGGTAAGGAAGTTACGTTCACGCCAAAGGGCACCAAAGTCATGCACCACTTCAAAGTGACCGATTACCCCGTAGCATAAGTGCATGCCTCTGCCAAGACAACTAATCCAGCAGCCTATGCAGAGAGATGAGATGGCAAAGAGCCAGAAAGCAATGTGCAATGGTCATTACAGACAGCCCAACTCACTTTGTTGCGGCCTACAGAAGGGTCAACAGCTGCAGAGTCGTCAACATAAAGAACAAGGTCAGAGTAGGGAAGTGGAGTGTCAGAAAGGTCAGGTCTAGGAGAGGTGACAAAGTCAAGCAAGGACAAACAGTCATGGTCACAGTCTGTGTCATCGTCACAAGAAGGTGGGGGAAGATTGGTGGCTGGGTTAATTGACTGTACACAGCTTTTGACAGAAAGGTTTGGTGATTCAAGGAGGGTAGAATGATATCTAAGCCACCTTGCGTGGGAGAGATGTGATGACTTCTGTTCATTCAGAAGCAGTGCAACAGCATGAGGAACACATAGAGTGAGCGGAGAATACAGAACAATGTCACGGGATGCCTCTGCAGCATGTTCTGCCGCAGCCATGGCCCAGAGACAGAGCGGAAGTCCTGCTCCAACAGCGTCCAGCTTGCAGGAGTAATATGCAACTGGGCGAAGTCTGTCACCATGGGCTTGCAGGAGAACGGAGGTCATGCATCCGGATTTCTCATCGACATACTGAACAAAAGGTTTAGATGGATCAGGAAGTGGAGGTGTTGGAGGAGCCAAGAGAGCTTTCTTCATGTTTTCAAAGGAGTCATTAGCAGCGGGTGTCCACTTAAGAGGGAAGTGTGAGGGACCCTTTGATGGAATGATGTCATGCATTGGTCTCTCAATGCATGAAAATTCAGGGATAAAAGAGCGACAATAGGAAGCCATGCCAAGAAAAGAAAGGAGCTCCTTTTTGGTGTTTGGTCTGTCCATATGACAGATTGCCTGTGCTCATTTTGGAGAGAGATTTGCCATGATTGGAAATTTAGTGGCCCAAAAACGTGACCATTGGTTTGCAAAATTGCAGTTTTGATGTTGAAGCTTTGTGGCCTTCTGCAGCAAGGTGACACAAAAGTTTCAACGAGTCTTCCTGACATTGTAATTCAGTTGGAGCACACAGCAAAAGGTCATCAACGTATTGGATCAGGACAGAACCTTTTGGCAATTTGAGAGAACTCAGAGAGTCTTTGAGGGCTGCATTATAGATGGTTGGACTTTCACAGTAGCCCTGGGCCAATCTGGTGAATGTGTAAAGAGCCCCATTGAATTGGAATGTGAACCAAAACTGTGAGTCTTTGTGAACTGGGATGCTGAAAAACGCGTTTGGCAGGTCCACCACTGTGAACCAAGTTGAATTTGGAGGAATTTGAGTCAAAATGGTGTGGGGTTTGGGGACTACAGGCGTGCGCTGAATTACAACAGTATTTACAGCCTGAAGATCCTGAACAAAATGCCATTCAGCAGGTTGGCCCTTATCCCTAATCTTTTTTACTGGGAAGATGGGTGTGCATACAGGTGAACTGGGGGCTGGGACCACTATCCCTTCTTTTAGAAGTGATTCAAAAACAGGAATGGTGCCATCACGTGCCTCAGGCCTGAGCGGGTACTGCATGCATTTGGGTCTGAAATTAGACTTTGGAGTAATAACCACTGGAGGGCAGTTTTTATAAGCCCTACATTGTGGTGACACTAAATACAGCAGGGAGACTTTCCTCTGGGGCAATTCTCTGAAGCATTCCTCACACCCAGCAGTCACCCAGCAGGGGCTCGGAGAAAGCTGAGGACAATTGACACACGACCAAAAGAACCACAGGAGACAGTCAGACAGGACTGAATGCATGCATCTTTGTGCCAACCAGCGTCATGCTAATCATGTGTATTGACCAATGGTAGTAGATGACAATTGATATGCTAATGTGCCATGCATTCTCTCTGTATGGATAACAGTATAAAAGAGCTGCTTTCCCTCATCTTTTTGCTCTTACACTCTACTTTCATCACGACTAACTGGGCCCCAGTGGCCACACTGGGGCCAGCAGGCTGTACTCATGTTAGAGGGTAAATAAAGAATCTGTGCCGACCTACGCTCATGCCTCGCCTCCACATCCTTTCCTTTGCACCCTCTACAACATCATATTTGTGTGCAGCCCACAGTGGTGGTGGAACACGTGAGAGCATGTAATCTTCCTGCATCTGTACAGAGGGCATAATAACAGGTTTCATCCATCTGTACTGCCTGTTAGCATCCAACATTTGGATGAAATGCTCACAGGGAAGTGAAACCATGTACTCTGCACAAAACGTTTGCAGAGAGGGGGAGAATGAAACTGTGTTGAGGCAGGCATGGGGAAATGGTGGGGATGGCACCCAATCGTCAGTGTGATGAGCAGCGAGGGCTTGTGCGCTCATGTCACGCCACGCTGAGGATGGGGTTTTCGTGAGTGAAATATGTGGGTGGCTGTGTGGAACTGAGAACATGGTAGACATGTGAGGTGTCAGTGCAACCAACAAAAACCTGCAGTCAGCAGTCCACACGAAGTGTGCCATTTGCAGTGGTGTGGGTTTAACTTGTAGCTATTGTTGTTCATATGCTGTGTCAGGGCACTGTGAGAGGTGTGATGTGCAATGCATCCCATGTGGTGACACGGAAACTGTGGCATGTGGCGAAAGCTTCTTTCCCATTTCAATCAAATAGGAACTTCACCCTTCACCTGTCAGTGTCCATTCATAAATGTACAGCAGAGATGGTATTTTGGCAAAGGTTGAACTGGGAGTTTCAATTTGAGTCCCTTGCGGTGTGCAGGAGAGAGAGTGACAAATTGCACATTAAATCTCTGTCTAACAGGCTGAAGGGGCACTGAGGTGAAAACAGGAGGTTATGAGAAAATATTTTCCCATCCACCATGACAATGGTTCAGTAAAAAATTCATGTATGAAACCTCCACTTGCCACTTGTGATGTGAGTGAGCGGGAGGCGAGAGGGGGCTTTAAGCCAGAAGCTGAAGGCAACACTGAATTAGTAGCCCCAGAGTCTACCATAAAATCTATCACTTTCCCTAAAACTGTGACGGGTAAGATTGGCAAATCTCTAAAGTGAGAGGTCGAGTATAATGCTTTGGCCAAAGCTGTATGTTCGGTGTGGGGTGTGCTCATGGCTGCAGTGTGATTTTTATTGGCAAGCACATGTGCGGCGTCTGCTGGGGTGAAGTGGCAGATTGCGGGCATGTACCAGTCTTATCTGTCTGGCGTCACTGTTGAGACTGTTGGGGCTGAGGTCCTGAAACTGATTGCTAGGGGAAGGCCTGTGGTTGGCAAACAAGGTTCTGTCGTGGCCAGGATCCACGATTACCTCGCTGAAAGTTGCCTCTACCTTGTCCTCTTCTACGGGGGACACTTCTGGGTTTCATGGGGCATCCTGTAGCCCAATGTCCACCTTGTTTGCAGTAGTTGCAGCTGGATAACTGTGGGCACTGGCACACCCAGTGCCCTTCTTGGCCACAATAACGGCACTGATTAAGCCCGGCAGAGGAGCCAGGGTGTGGCTGGATTGGGATTGGGACCCACTGAGCCATTGTTAGCAGAGCTTTCTCCAGGTTGTCTTCCTTATTTCTCGATCTCTTTTTTTTTTTTCAGAGCTCTCACTCTTCCTGTGGTGATGTTCAGCATGGCAGAGCATTTCTTGTGATGACTGGGTCTCCCAGCTAATGCATGTCTGCTTCACATCCGTGGCCAAACTGGGGAGAAGGCCCGCCATAAACCACATGTTTAAATGTGTGCCATATGCTCCTTTGTCTGTCATATAATCATCTGGACATTTTATGGCTGCTGCCCCATTGAATACTTTCCTCAGCCCGTGAAAATAATTTCCTGGTGCTTCGTCGTCCTTCTGCTTGCAGTTTGCCACCTTGCTCAGATCCGAGCATTTCCTACACTCCGTGGTGATGGCCTCCATCAGCCTAAAGAGAACGTACTTGTAATCTTCATTGTGTGTGTTTGACGATTTACCCCAGTCCTTGTGATTCGGTCGAATATCTTTTTCAAACAAAGGCATTAACTTTGCTATATTTGTGGGGGTACATTTCTGTGCCATGATCCTCCGAAGTTCATGAAAGGTTAGGTGGTATGTCCGGCAAAATGCCTCCAACTGTTCGCAGAAATACAGTGGGTCATTTTCCAACTGTGGGAGTGTTGCTGCAAACTTTGGTATGTCCTTCGGTGCCCATGGTCTGAACACAACTTGGGGTCCATCGGGGCCCATGACTTCTACCATAGGTATAGTGGTAGACGGGTCCGGTTCAGGTTTATCCGTCAAGTTCTTTGCTACCCTTGTCTTTCAAAGCAGTCGACAGGGTCAGCGGGTTATGTTTATGCTCAGGAGGGGACATGTTATCTTCAGGTGTGAATGAGTGTGGCCCAGACAGAGCTAGATACAATGCTGCAGTGAAAGGATTAGTAGGATGGTGGGTGGGGGGTACAGGACGATCACGCTCACAGGGTGGGGGAGTAGAGTCCCCAGCAGAGTGTGAAAATTGCCTTTGTGTGGTGTGTATGTTTTCCCTGTCCTTTTGTTTCCGTTCATTTTCCAGTCTATTCTGCTCTTGTTTATTCCTACGTGTCTTTGCTTCCATCAGCCACATCTCTGCAGCGCCCCTCTCTAATTGCAACTGCATCAACTTTTCTCTGTGCTTCTTACTTTGTTTTTGTTTTTGTTTTTTTTTTTGTTTTTTTTTTACATATCTGAACTTTCTGACTGTCATCATTAATCCTATTTCTCAAAGCAATAATTGTTTCAAGTGAGAAGGACCCCCCCATGAGGAAATTCAGCTTGGCAGATCCGTCCGTCGGCCTCCGTCGGTCTATGATGACCATGGAAGAGAATCCTAAACGTCTACTCTGCTGGAACAGCACTGCCTGTGGCTGAACAGGCCGATGCGCACCGGTGTTCTACCTTCCAGCGTTGGGCGTTGGTAGGATTCAAGCCTGGGCAGGAAGATATGGAGGACAAGATGTTACCCATGTAGCATGTCCCCCCTCTCCACGTCACTGATGAATCCAAAGAAACAGCAGGGCTGCTATAGTTTGGCACCAGCGCCGTCGCAGGAGCTGCCAGAACGATGGTGAGCACAACAGAGAACTGCCTTGGGGCTCCGACTCCGGATTTTTCCTCAGGGTTGACTCCCAAAGCCTTTCCCGTGACCGGGTGTGCCACAAGGCAGCGGAGGTTTGAAATCAGGGTTTACCTTCCCCTAGATGGGCTACCTTCCCAGGTTGACGAGCCACCATCTACCCGAAGCATCTGGTTTTAAGGCGCCAGAGATCCGCCCTCGCCCCTTCTCCTATTAGTAAAAGCAGTTCCACCGGGCTTAGAGACTAAACCACACGGGCAGGCTAGGAGTTGGACTTAGTTGTCAGAGACTTTTCGAGATGCACGCCATAAGGAGCATTTTATTAGCACTGGGAGCTTAACCCCAGTGCCGCTCCTGGCTATGACAACCTTGGAACCTTGGCAGGTCCACTTTTAAATAAATTCCACACTTTCAGGACCATAATTGTCAGTCATAAATTTCACCTTTGGGCCACTCACGCAAGAGGGACACCGTTTAGGTCTCAACCTGCAAGACCCCATTACTGACCAATATGACCGCCAGACACCACCAAACATCTTAAGTGTATGCCTAACACATCCTTATCTTGACTGCTGGTCACCCCAGGCATCCCCAGGCGTGCCCCAACGTGTCTCACTGTGACTTTAGACTATGTCCTCAATCCTGTATGTAACAGGAACTGTACACTGTCTATGTGACTTTAGACTATGTCCCCAATCTTGTATATAACAAGAACTGTACACTGTCTATGTGACTTTAGACTATGTCTCCAAACCTGTTTATAACAGGTACTGTACACCGTCTAGACTATGTCCCCAATCCTGTTTAAAACAGGAACTGTACACCGTCTTCAATCTAGTCCTGCCACGAGATCGACTTGCCGGACTCCAGAATTTGTCCTGCCGCGGGACTTTATCCCACTGGACATGCACAGATATTGGTCCAGTGAGGTGAACTGCATAACTGACAATTTACCAATACAATTTGCACAAAGGGCACAATAAATTTTGCTTACTTTAACTTTAGGAGACTTGTAAAACGGATTCTTCTGGATAGTGTGACACCCCTTCGCCACTGCCGCACTCCCGTCGCCAAACTGGGTGGAAAGAGCCGAACTCCGTTTGGGGAACACCGTTCAGGGTGATCAGCCTGCGTTGGCAGACGAAGATTGGCGATCAACTATCCAACTTCTGACACCAATGATGTAACTGTATTTTATCTAGCTCACTTATAAGGTCCTGAGAAAATAATCAGACAGATCTGTCAAGTTGGATAGCCTTTATTACTGCATGCAGGAGAGGAGCCGGAGAAACAGGAAGCCTGTTGTCTTCGCACTGCTCTGCTCAAACAAAGGAGGCCTCCGGTTTTAAAGGCCCCATCAGAGCGCCCCCCCCCCCACATTACCTTATATAGATACATAGAAACTGGTCAACCACAAAGGAGCCATCTGGCAGTTATTTTCCACTCACTGTGGCCACACCATATGGGCACGTGTTACTGACAGTTATAAATGCATAGCGCCTGAATCATCATTTACACAGCAGATTACTACATGAATTGTAAATTTCCACCACAAGACCATCGTTTCTTTGGTTTAAATTACTGCTGAGTTTCTTAGTTTTGTCTGAAATTTTTTTTATTAAAGCTGCAAAAGTGCATGATGGTGGCACATACAGTGGGGTAAAAAAGTATTTAGTCAGCCACCAATTGTGCAAGTTCTCCCACTTAAAAGATGAGAGAGGTCTCCAATTTTCATCATAGGTATACCTCAACTATGAGAGACAAAATAAGGAAAAAAAAATCCAGAAAATCACATTGAAGGATTTTTAATGAATTAATTGGTAAATTCCTTGGTAAAATAAGTATTTGGTCAATAACAAAAGTTCATCTCAATACTTTGTTATATACACTTTGTTGGCAATGACAGAGGTCAAATGTTTTCTGTAAGTTTTCACACACTGTTGCTGGTATTTTGGCCCATTCCTCCATGCACATCTCCTCTAGAGCAGTGATGTTTCGGGGCTGTCGCTGGGCAACACAGACTTTCAACTCCCTCCAAAGATTTTCTATGGGGTTGAGATCTGGAGACTGGCTAGGCCACTCCAGGACCTTGAAATGCTTCTTACGAAGCCACTCCTTCGTTGCCCGGGTGGTGTGTTTGGGATCATTGTCATGCTGAAAGACCCAGCCACATTTCATCTTCAATGCCCTTGCTGGTGGAAGGAGGTTTTCACTCAAAATCTCACGATACATGGCCCCATTCATTCTTTCCTTTACACGGATCAGTCGTCCTGGTCCCTTTGCAGAAAAACAGCCCCAAAGTACAATGTTTCCACCCCCATGCTTCACAGTAGGTATGGTGTTCTTTCTCCTCCAAGCATGACAAGTTGAGTTTTTACCAAAAAGTTCTATTTTGGTTTCATCTGACCATATGACATTCTTCCAATCCTCTTCTGGATCATCCAAATGCTCTCTAGCAAACTTCAGACGGGCCTGGACATGTACTGGCTTAAGCAGGGGGACACATCTGGCACTGCGGGATTTGAGTCCCTGGCGGCGTAGTGTGTTTCTGATGTAGCCTTTGTTACTTTGGTCCCAACTCTCTGCAGGTCATTCACTAGGTCCCCCCATGTGGTTCTGGGACTTTTGCTCACCGTTCTCGTGATCATTTTGACCCCACAGGGTGAGATCTTGCGTGGAGCCCCAGATCAAGGGAGATTATCAGTGGTCTTGTATGTCTTCCATTTTCTAATAATTGCTCCCACAGTTGATTTCTTCACACCAAGCTGCTTACCTATTGCAGATTGAGTCTTCCCAGCCTGGTGCAGGTCTACAATTTTGTTTCTGGTGTCCTTTGACAGCTCTTTGGTCTTGGCCATAGTGGAGTTTGGAGTCTGACTGTTTGAGGTTGTGGACAGGTGTCTTTTATACTGATAACGAGTTCAAACAGGTGCCATTAATACAGGTAACGAGTGGAGGACAGAGGAGCCTCTTAAAGAAGAAGTTACAGGTCTGTGAGAGCCAGAAATCTTGCTTGTTTGTAGGTGACCAAATACTTATTTTACTGAAGAATTTAACAATTAATTCATTAAAAATCCTTCAACGTGATTTTCTGAATTTTTTTTTTCTCATTTTGTCTCTCATAGTTGAAGTATACCTATGATGAAAATTGGAGACCTCTCTCATCTTTTAAGTGGGAGAACTTGCACAATTGGTGGCTGACTAAATACTTTTTTGCCCCACTGTACATGCAAAATAAATAAATTAAAACAGGTCGGAGGAGTAACTTGGCTCTTAATGTAATATTATTTGATTTCTCCATCCATCCATCCATCCATCTTCTACTGCTTTTCGGCTTTTCTTCTACCGCTTTTTTAAATTTGATTTCTAATAATTTTAATTATGCCTCGGTGAAACTGAGGCATACAGTAATTGGTTGGGGCATTTGTTTGTGGCTGTGTATATCTGTCCGTCTGTCTGTCTGCCTGTCATTCTGTGTCTGTCTGTCCGCCTCTCTGTTTCAGCTCGCCCGGTCAAAATTAAGTGGAACTAAAGGCTTGTGCCTTTGTATCACCATATTTTCTCGACTTTTAATTTGCCAGAATTTCAGAATAACCCTTTGTTTTTTAAATAAACACAAATTTAACTCAACATTTCTGTCAATGCTGCGGCAAAAAAAAAAAAGGTATTGTAATAACTATGCTGGGGCACTAGAGGTCAGAGTGCCACTGTTTTACGGCCACCCATGCTACCATGCCACAGGTACCAAGGCACAGCACCTTGGTGCCTTCATTATGCCTCAGTGAAATGGAGGCATACAGTAATTGGTTAGTGCGTCTGTTTTGTGGCTGTGTGTATCTGTCTGTCTGTCTGTCTGTCCGCCTTGCTGTTTCAGCTCACCCGGTCAAAATTAAGTGAAACTAAAGGCTTGTATCATTTTATCACCATATTTTCTCGACTTTTAATTTGCCAGAATTTCAAAATTACACTTTGTTTTTGAAATAAACACAGATTTAACTCACCATTTCTGGTGAGTTACAAAGGTATTGTAAAAACTATCCCGGGCCATTAGAGGTTGGAGTGCCACTTTTTTACAGCCGCCCACGCTACCGTGCCACAAGCACTGAGGCACAGCACCTTGATGATTTTATTAGTCAAGTAGTGATAATGAATAAAGTTAAAGTCATCACATATAATTTATTACATTACCCTTGGTGTCTTTGATTTTCAGATAATGACCAATCTGAAATATTTTTACTAAGAAGCAAACAGGTTAAATCAGGCCAGAATGGCATCTTTGGGCTGCAGGTCTACACTTAAATTTTCATTGATTTAAACTAACAGCTGATTTATATGTGTAGATGGAAGGGATGGGTAATTTTCTCATTTTCAGACATTTTTATTTTTATTTAAGTTTTTGTAAAGGGTATACATGTCATTACAGCATTGCACTGTTTACATTTTCATCACATATTCCCCCTTTTTTTGTTTTTTGACAACATTGGAAAAAAATTATTACAACACCCTTTTTTAAGTGAAAGAAAAAGAGAAATTAAAAGAAGAACAAAAAACAAACAAAAACAAAACAAAACAAAACAAAGAAAAAAAAACAAAAACAAAAGAGCAGAAAAATAACAGAGAATCTGAGTAGCATTGGAGCAAAGAGAGGTGCCATTATTGAAATGGTATTTGTCAAAGATTAGATCTGATGGAAGACACATATGTGTTCCAGGGTTGCCAAAAGTTCAAGAACCCATCCATGTCCTGTCTCAGTGCAAATGTCAACTTTTCCATCGAATAAATGTCCTGAATCACGTTAATCCAATCTTCAGGTGTAGGACAGTCTTTCAACATCCATTTTTTTGTTAGAGCTTTTTTACTTGCCAATATTAAAACAGTGAATAAATGTTTTCCCCCTCGTCTTTCCAGTGATTCCGGTAGTAAACCCAAATACAAAGTTACAAAAGAAAAGGGAACTGTTACTTTGAATATTTTCCCCAATATTGTCTGTACATTGGTCCAATATTGGTGGATAACTGGGCATGACCAAAACACATGAAAATGATTTGCAGTCTCTTCACCACACAAGCGCCAACAATTCAACCCCTTACGAGTAAATTTGTTTTGTGCAGGTGTTCTGAAAAATCTTACCATATTTTTCCATCCAAATTCTCTCCACTGCAGGGATGAAGTACTTTTCCATTGTTGTTTATTTAGCTTTTCCCATGTTTCCAGTTGTAAAGTGAAATTCCCCTCTTTTTCCCATCTCTCTTTTATATATGATGTGTTGTCTCCTTTTAAGTCTTGAAGACCATGGTATATTTCAGAAATGTATCTGATCCCTGGGATCCCTTTATATGCCATTAAGAAAACCTTCAGAACACCTGACTGGGCCCTTTCCAAATCCTCCTTTTTAAGTATTTTGTTTATGTGGTGTCTAAGCTGAAAGAACCTGTAAAGGTCTTGATTTACTAGACCTTGTTTTTTCAAATCTTCAAAACTTCTTAAAGTTTGCCCATTAAAAAAATCGTAATATTTTATCAGTCCGTTCTCTTTCCACTTTTTAAATCTAGTGTCTGTTTTATTAGGAGTAAAGTCCTGATCATAGGAAATCCTTTGCAATAATCAATAGGGTTCTTTAGTTTGATTCTCTCTGACTATCTTAAACCAATTTTTTAGCGGGGTCTCTATCCACGGGTTAGTGTTATTCAAAAGTTTAGGTAAGGCATTGTTCCCTATTATCGCCTGTAGGGGAATGTCACTTGTTATTTGGCATTCCATCTCCTTCCATTGTGCAGTGTAGAATGGGTTACATATCTCTACTAAAGTTTTAATTTGTGCGGCTTTAAAATAGTCCCTGATATTTGGCAGCATGAGCCCACCTTTGTCTTTGTTTAGCTGTAGGGTTCTATACCTGATTCTTGGTCTCTTGCCTTGCCATATGAATCTTGAGATCCTTCTGTCCAGTTCTTGCCATGTTTTTTTGGGAGGTTCTACCGGTATTGTTTGGAAAAGGTATAGAAGACGTGGAAGTATATTCATTTTGACTGCTTCAGTTCTTTGTGCAGTATCCAAGAATGGTATCATATTCCATCTTGCCAGATCAGATTTTATTTTTGCCATCAGTGGATCATAGTTTAGTGTTATAATTTTGTTGAGTTGCTTCGGGATATTGACCCCCAGATATTTCATAGATTCCATCTCCCAGTTAGTTTTGAGTTTGCTTAGTAAATATTGATTTGGGTCATAGTTGAATGTTAAAATTTGGGTTTTATGCATGTTTAATTCGTACCCCGATAACTCTCCATACTCTGAAAAAACTGAGATTAGTTCTGGAAAAGAGGTGTCCGGCTGCCCCAGGTATATTAAAATGTCATCGGCAAAGAGTGCTATTTTATGTTCCTTCTGACCAAGTGTAATACCTTGAATTTTTTGATTCTGTCTTGGCTCAGAGGTCCTATGAAGATTGCAAAGAGCAGTGGAGACAAGGGGCAGCCCTGATGACATCCTCTTTCCAGTTCAAAAGATGATGATAATTTGCCGTTAATCCTTATTTAAGTTGTTGGTTTTTTATATAATGCTTGGATAGTTCTAATGAAGTTATTATGAAAATTGAAACTGGATAAGATTCTATATAGGAAAGACCAGTCAACCGAATCAAATGCTTTTTCAGCATCTAATCCCAATATGGCTGCATTTAAATTATATTTTTTTATATGATGAATTATGTGTAAAGTGCGTCTAATGTTGTCTTGTGTCTGTCTTTGTCTTATAAAACCTGTTTGGTCTAAATGAATTAAGTCTGTCAGTATATTTTCTAACCTTTTGGCAAGGATAGCGGTAAAAAGTTTATAGTCCTGATTTAACACACTGATTGGTCTGTAGTTGGAGCAGTCTAGTTTATCCTTTTCAGGTTTAGGTATGACTGCAATGACCCCTTCTCTCCAGGAGGGGGGGATTTCCCCTGTGTGGAGGACATAGTTAAATGTTTTCAGGAGGAGAGGAGATAGTTGCTGTTTAAAAGTTTTGTACCACTCTGCTGTATAGCCATCTGCTCCTGGGGATTTGTTAGCTTTAAGTTTCATAATTGCTTTTTCTAATTCTTTAGGTTGTATTTCTGACAGTAGTGTTTTATTTTGTGACTCAGTAAGTTGGGGAAGATTTAATGTATTTAGGAAGGCTTCGGATGTGTTTTTGTGTTTTTTGAGGGTGTATAAGTTCTTGTAGTAATTCTCAAAGCTTTTAAGAATTTCCTGAATTCTAAATTTTATTTCCTTTGATACTGGGTCTCTGATTTTGTAGATTGCTCTCTCTGTTTGTTGTTTCCTCAATTTGTAGGCTAGTAATTTTGCCGATTTGCTACCTGTTTCATAGTATTTTTGTTTCAGAAATGTAAGTTTCTTCTGGATTTCTATTGTGTAGATCTCGTTTATTTGTTTTTTAATTTCCTTAATTTTGAGCGAGTCATTAGAATGAGTGTTGTCTTTGTGCTCTTTTTCTAGTTTCTTAAGTTCTGACTCTAATGTGATTAGTTTTTCTTGTTTCAGTTTCTTTTGGGTTGCCAGTTTTGCGATAATCTTTCCCCTTATTACAGCTTTGCATGCGTCCCACAGTATTAAAGGGGATACTTTTCCATTATCATTTTCTTCCAAATATCTGAGAATATCTGATTCCAATTCATCTTTCAGTGGTCCTTTCAGCATATTTGAATTTAACCTCCAAGAAAATGTATTATTTGTGTATTTTTGGATATTTAAGTCCATATAGATCGGACTGTGGTCAGAGAGATCCATCAGTCCTATTTTACATGTTTTTACTCTTCCAATGTCTCTATTAAACATAAAAATAGTCAATCCTTGAGCATGATGAATGTGGTGCTGAGTAAAATGTATAATCTTTTACACTGGGGTTGAGTTCCCTCCACACGTCACAGATTCCCATTTCTTTTAGTAGCATCCGAGTTTTTCTACTTTGAGTGTTATTTTGATGTGGAGAATTACCTGATGCATCCCAGTATGGGTTCAGTCTTAGATTGAAGTCTCCACCACATATCACTAAACCTTTGGCTTTAGTTATCATTAGGTCAAATACATTTTTATAAAATTTCCAGTTAGCCCCTGGAGGTGCATATACATTCAACAGGGTGATATCTTCTCCCTCTAGCCGACCAAGTACCATGCTAAATCTTCCTTCTTTATCTTTGTGTTCTGAATTTTTTTCAAACATAATTTTGGTTGAGATCAATGTCGCTACCCTCCTCCTCCTCCCTGACTTATATGAGGATGAACAGATCAGTTTAAACCCTTGTCTATTAAGTTTAGTGTGCTCCAAGTCTGTTAGGTGGGTTTCCTGTAAAAATATTATTCCTGCTTTGTCTTTTTTCATTTTGCCAAGAATCTTGGATCTTTTAACTGGATTCAGGATCCCTTTTACATTATATGAGATTATTTTGGTTACACCCTGTTTCTCCATTGTATTGTCTTATTTAGTATAACAGTGTAGTGGCCCTCTTTTATGCTACTCAGAAACTGAAAGAACATTAAGAACATAAAAAACATTAAGAACATAGTATATAAAACTTTAAAACAAAAAACTGTCAAAAGATCTTCCTGAGCTGAGGTCTTTTTAGCGACCTTAGAAGAGCTTTGCTGGTGTGTTGGCTCTGAGGGAAATTCCTCAAATTCTGTTATGTGTTGAGGGCCCTCTCTTACCCCTGTAAGTTGTCCCATGTTTTTAACATGAATTTCAGATCCCAATCCAAACTTGTAATGATTTTTTTTTTTTTTATGCCTATACCCTATGAAATTGTGCGCAACCTCCCACCACCATCACAGCAAACAATCACGTTAATACAGTATTTGTTAGTGTGGAGAGTTCATGTGGTTCATTGTCACAGTTCTATTTCAACAAGTTTTTTTTTTTCTTTCTTTTTTTTTTTTTTTAAAGACTTACTTGTTTCTAATATTATGACTGTTCCATGAAATGTTTTACCACTTCATATTTGCTGATTCTGCATCTCCTTTAATGTTTGCTACCTTGTAGGGGGAGGGTTGGATGCGCAGATTGACTAAAAATATCATTATTCCCTCCTGAAAGCGCTCAGTTTTTCCTTATAGCCCTTATATCCCGCTGCTGGTCCGTGGATTTTGAGGGTCTCTGTGTGCACCACGTTTGAGCCTTGATTCTTTCGATCGGGTCTACTGCGGGTTTATACACCATTACCGGGAGCCCTCTTCTCGCCATATCCCTGGTTGCTTCTTCCGCTGAGTTGTAGAGACACGTCTCTTCCCCGTAAAAAACCCTCAGCTTCGCCGGAAATGGAGTTTGAAAGCGCAGTTTCTTCTCTCTTAGTACCTTTTTAGTGTCGTTGTATTTCCGACGCTTTTTAAGGACTTCCGGGGCGTAGTCGTGCTCCACAAAAACTTTTCTTTCTTGGTGCATAAATCCTTTTTTCTGCCAAGTCAGTCTCACAACCTCTTCTTTTGTTCTGAAGTTGGAAAACTTCCCCCCCACCGATCATGGAGACGCTTCCGCCGATGGCCTTGGGGCTAATAAACGGTGCACCCTTTCTATCTTCAAGTCGGTGGATTGGGGAATTTCCAACTTCTCTCTCAGTATGGATTCCACGCATGCAGCCATTGTGGTGAAACCGTCCTCGACTCCTTCTTTCAGACCATGAATTCTTATGTTGGCCCTTCTTAGTCTTCCTTCTTGGTCGGTTAGCTTAGCCTCCAGTCTTGTCTGTCATTTAAGTAAATCCAGCACGGTTTCTTCCAGCCCTTTTATTCTTTCCTCTGCTTCCATGATTCGGTCCTCAGCCTGATCCACTCTGTTGTTTGTCCTTTTTATTTTGTCTTTAATTTCACGAAATTCGGCCCAACACTCTTGGCGAAATTCTCTTAATTCTTGAATTATCGTTTTTAAGCTAACCGTGTTGCTAGCCTCATTCAGCTCCTCTGTTTCTGAGTGGATGTCCTCCAGGTCAGATTCTCCGGCCGATGTGTGTTTTGGCCTGGCAAATGTCGATCTCTTCTGCTTTCCTTTAGGCATAATGACATTGTCTTTTGATTTTCACTCTTCCAAAAATCCGTTAAATCTGATTTTCCAGATATTTTCATGGATGGGGTCTTGGAGCTTCAGCGTTAAGCTGCTATCACCATGGTGTCCAGACCGGAAGTCCCAGACATTTTTTTATGTTTTTTTTTTTTTCCCCTCTGGCTCAGGAAATATTTAACTTATTAATGTTTACTTTTTATTCATATGATATGATTTAGAAGAAAAACCTGAAATTTATGAGAATCAAGTTTCAAATGCACATTAAAAACTATTTTATGACAACACTGCAAAATTATGAGGGAAACAGGTGCATGTAAAAAAAAAAAAAGAGATGGTCCTTTTTTTATGTGCTTACCTAAACCAGGGGTGTCAAACTCATTTTAGCTTGGGGGCCACATACCACCAGATTTAATGTCAAGTGGGCCAGACCAGTAAAATAATAGCAAAACAACTTAATGACATCTCCAAATTTAGTGCAAAAAAGTACAAGTACATTGTAAAATGTTTACATTTATTGAACCATTGATCTTTTACAAAACATGAACAACCTGAATAAATTGGAATAATGACCCCAGTTACATGACCTTTATCAGATTATTCTGTTTACATGGCCACTTGAATAATCAGATAACTGCAGAAATCCAATCATAACCAGTTTCTTCATGTGCATGTAAACATGATCATTGACCATGTTTACATGCACATGAAGATACTGGTTATGATTGAATTTCTAGAGTTTCAATCCAGATTAAGACCCTTAATCAATTTTTGGCAGGCAAAATACAGAATTAGGTCCTTTGAGACTATTTCACAAGTGCAAGAGAGCAAGTTACAGTATTATATTAACAATTTAATCCTGAACCAAATAAAATCATTTTTAACTCCTTCAGGATTAAATTTGATTACATGATGTAACTCTCCTGGGGCTCGTGTCACAGATACGCACCTGTCACGTGGTAGGTCAAAAAGTATATAACCCCCCCCCCCCAAAAAAAAACAAAAAAAAAAACAAACCCAGATGTACCAACCATTTAACACTACTAGATGGCAGACACATACTTAGCTTACTGTCCTTCTCTGGAGGACTGAGTTAAGCCATCCAGAACATCTTTGAATTTCATGTCACTTCCAGGGCACAGAAGAAGAGACGTGCAAACAATTGCACAACATATATTTCAAAGGGAGGAAGCATTTGCTCCAAATTTTGCCAACTATGATTCTAAAAGGGATTATTTAGCTTCTGAAGGGAAATATTTACTTTCTGTGACAGCACAAGATTGACCGGAGCATGTACACTTTTTATCTGCCATTGACGAAGCTGCACGTGACAGAGAGGAGAATACTGTTGGTTCAGCGGAGCTGTCTAACCAAAATCGAGGTGGAATAAATCTTAAGATAAATGTGATTGTTTCTGGACGTGGGAGAGAAAGCAAAAATAACTGCAGAAGACGAAATAAGGAACCGGGGTGAGGCAATGGATACATGAAGACGCATGACACGCTGTAGGTCTGATGTTTTTATCAGTTTGTTTACATTCTACTGATTTTCTGGTTCATATATTCTGAAGATAACAAAAACAAAAACAAACAAAAACATCCTTTGTGTAAATATGTCCAAAGTCCAGTTTGACCGAAAGTTATGTAACCCGATATGGCTGCCGTCACATTATGCAAATTACAGATGTGGACAAAATTGTTGGTACCCCTCTGTTAATGAAAGAAAAACCCACAATGGTCACAGAAATAACTTGAATCTGACAAAAGTGGTAATAAATAAAAATTCTATGAAAATTAACCAATGAAAATCAGACAATGCTTTTGAATTTTGGTTCAACAGAATTATTTTAAAAAACAAACTCCTGAAACAGGCCTGGACAAAAATGATGGTACCCACGCAGCTTGATTTTCCTGTGACTACAGTTGCACATATTATTCAGAAATTTAAGAGCCACAGGACTGTAGCCAACCTCCCTGGACGTGGCCGCAGGAGGAGACGGATAATATGAATGGTAACAAAAGAGCCCAGAACAACCTTGAAACACATTCAAGGTGAACTCCAAGGTCAAGGTACATCAGTGTCAGATCGCACCATCCGTCGTTGTTTGAGCCAAAGTGGACTTCATGGGAGACGACCAAGGAAGACACCACTGTTGAAAACAAATCATAAAAAAGCCAGATTGGAATTTGCCAAACTGCATGTTGACAAGCCACAAAGCTTCTGGGAGAATGTCCTATGGACAGACGAGACAAGACTGGAACTTTTTGGCAAGGCACATCAGCTCTATGTTCACAGACGCAAAAATGAAGCATACCAAGAAAAGAACACCGTCCCTACTGTGAAACATGGAGGAGGTTCTGTTATGTTCTGGGGCTGCTTTGCTGCATCTGGCACAGGGTGTCTTGAATCTGTGCAGGGTACAATGAAATCTCAAAACTATCAAGGTATTCTAGAGAGAAATGTGCTGCCCAGTATCAGACAGCTCGGTCTCAGTCACAGGTCATGGGTCTTGCAACAGGATAATGACCCAAAACACAGCTAAAAACACCCAAGAATGGCTAAGAGTGAAACATTGGACTATTCTAAAGTGGCCTTCTATGAGCCCTGATCTAAATCCTATTGAACATTTGTGGAAGGAGCTGAAACATGCCGTCTGGAGAAGGCACCCTTCAAACCTGAGACAACTGGAGCAGTTTGCTCATGAGGAGTGGGCCAAAATGCCTGCTGAGAGGGGTAGAAGTCTCATTGACAGTTACAGAAATTGTTTGATTGCAGTGATTGCCTCAAAAGGTTGTGCAACAAAATATTAAGTTAAGGGTACCATCATTTTTGTCCAGGCCTGTTTCATGAGTTTGTTTTTTAAAATAATTCTGTTGAACCACAATTCAAAAGCATTGTCTGATTTTCAATGGTTAATTTTCATAGAATTTTTATTTATTACCACTTTTGTCAGATTCAAGTTATTTCTGTGACTATTGTGGGTTTTTCTTACATTAACAGAGGGATACCAACAATTTTGTCCACATCTGTAGATGTGTAAATTTACTCCTATCATAAACTTTGGATCATATTCTACATCTTTCTCATTTACAGTAAGTCATTATCTCTTACCACTTTCAAGTTACAACCTTTGGAATTTGTGATATCTAAACTGAATATTTTCTTGAAAAAAATCTTCGCCACCAGAGGGTGCATGCAGATGGTACGTATCTGCAACAGAAATCCTCGACTGGTTAAAGCATGCAAACTGTTTCAATCAATATTAAGACCTTTAATCAATTTTTGGCAGGTGAAATACCATATTTACAAGCTACTGTATAACAGCCCTTTGAGACTACTTCACAAGTTGGACAGAACATGTTATATTATAGTCTTAAAAATTCAACCTTGAAGAACCAAATCAAGTAATTTTTTAGCAGATAAAATGTTTGAATCCAAATTAGGAGCCTTAATGAATTTTTGGCAGATGAAGCATACATTTTATGGATTCTACTTACAATATATGCAGTGGTGTGAAAAAGTGTTTGCCTCCTTCCTGATTTCTGTTTTGTTTTATTGTTTTTTTTCCTGTGTCACACTTAAATGTTTCAGATCATCAAACAAATTTAAATATTAGACAAAGATAACACAAGTAAACACAAAATGCAGTTTTTAAATGAAGGTGTTTATTATTAAGGATAAAAAAATATCCAAACCTACATGGCACTGTGTGAAAAAGTGATTGCCCTCCTGTTAAAACATAAATTAAGGATTCAAAGATTCAAAGGCTTTATTATCATGTGCACAGTTAAGAAATGCAGCATTTCCTGAGCAATGAAATTCTTACTCTGCTGTCCGCAACTAAGGCCAAGGTAATAAATACACATCAATAATAATACTAATAAGGGTAATAAACACACCTTAATACTAATACTGATAAATACACATGAAAAGCAATTGGGACAGTTAAAGCAGTTAAGACTAGAGGAAACAAGAAGAATGAAAATTCACTGGGTGACTATAACATGTCCCTGAGTAAAATAAAAATTCATTGAGTGAGTGTGACTTGTCTCTGATAATACCCAATAGACTGTACAATGGTAATTTTAATATCAGAAATGATATGAACGTGAGATGGCATGAGACAATGTACAATGTGCAAATTAACAATGTGCAAATTAGCATCCAGTGTGAGAATTCCTCTGTGTAAAGCCATGTACCCTGATAATACCCAGTAGACTGTACAATGATAATTTAGCAGCAGAGGTGATATGGACATGAGACGGGGTGAGACTATGTACAATGTGCAAATTAACAATGTGCAAATTAGCATCCAGTGTGATAATGCCTCTGTGTAAAGCCGTGTGCCCTGATAATACCCAGTAGACTGTACAATGATAATTTAGCAACAGATATGATATGGACATGAGACGGGGTGAGACTATGTACAATGTGCAAATGAACAATGCGCAAATTTAGCATCCAGTGTGTGAATTCCTATTTGCAAAGCTGTGTCCGGAATTGTGTTATTTGTTCAGGAGTCTGATGGCAGTGGGAAAGAAGGAGTTTTTTAGTCTGGATGTCCTGCATTTGACACTTCTGTACCTCCGGCCTGGTTCGAAGGTTGTCATAGCCAGGAGCGGCACTGGGGTTAAGCTCCCAGTGCTCATAAAATGCTCCTTATGATGTGCGTCTCGAAAAGCCTCTGACAACTAAGTCCAACTCCTAGCCTGCCCGTGTGGTTTAGTCTCTAAGCCCGGCGGAACTGCTTTTACTAATAGGAGAAGGGGCCAGGGCGGATCTCTGGCGCCTTAAAACCAGATGCTTCGGGTAGATGGTGGCTCATCAACCTGGGATGGTAGCCCATCTAGGGGAAGGTAAACCCTGATTTCAAACCTCCGCTGCCTTGCGGCACGCCCGGTCACGGGAAAGGCTTCGGGAGTCAACCCTGAGGAAAAATCCGGAGTTGGAGCCCCTATGGCAGTTCTCTGTTGTTCTCAACATCATTCTGGCAGCTCCTGCGATGGCACTGGTGCCAAACTGTAGCAGCCCTGCTGTTCCTTTGGATTCATCAGTGACACGGAGAGGGGGGACATGCTGCATGGGCAACATCTTGTCCTCCATATCTTCCTGCCCAGGCTTGAATCCTACCAACACCCAACGCTGGAAGGTAGAACACTGGAAAGGACACTCCAGCTTCGCCTTTGGCGTAGACAAAACATGGGGAATGACAGTTACCGGTTATAAGCCACCGCTCAATTGGCGTAGAGCGCAGCGCCAGGGGTTGTTCCCGACGGTGGGAGGGATCATCGGATCTCACTGGACAGCTACCACCCGCCTCAAGCTGGGCAGCCCCCAGCCAATAAGGTGTTGTCCCGCCACAGCTTGCTTTCCTCATTGGGTGCATGGGGATGATGAGAAGTCCGAACAGCAGGCTGAGAACCTTCACACCAGGCAAGACAAAAAAAAAACAAAAGAGACCAACTCTAAAACTGGGAACTTGGAACGTCCGCACTATGATGACAGGACTTGCTGCTAACCTCAAGGACATCAATGACACCAGGAAGACTGCCATCATCAATAATGAGCTGAAGAGACTGGGAGTGGATATCGCCACTCTCCAGGAAACACGGTTGGCTGAAGCAGGCACAATGAGAGAGAAGGACTACATGTTCTACTGGCAGGGAAAGGGCAGTGATGAACACAGGGAACACGGAGTGGGCTTCGCAGTGAAGAACACCTTGCTGAAGATGGTGGAACCGGGCAGCGATGGCTCTGCACGACTCCTCACCCTCCGCCTCAACACCACTCAAGGCCCAGTCACCCTCATCAGTGTGTATGCCCCAACACTGACAGCCACACCAGAGGCAAAAGACGAGTTTTACGAGAATCTCACAACAACTGTCAGGATCATCCCCAACTCTGAACAACTCATTCTCCTTGGAGACTTCAATGCCAGAGTGGGTGCTGACCACGACTCCTGGCCCTCCTGTCTTGGACCATTTGGCGTGGGCAGAATGAACGACAACGGACAGCGGCTCCTCGAGTTCTGCACATCACGATCTGTGCATCACAAACTCATTCTTCAAGACCAAGCCCCAACACAAGGTTTCTTGGCGACATCCGCGCTCAAAACACTGGCACCAGCTGGACTTGATCCTGACCAGGCACACCGCACTGAAGAACGTGCTAATCACCCGTTCATTCCAGAGTGCAGATTGCGACACAGACCATTCATTGGTGTGTTGCAAGGTTAAGCTGCAGCTGAAGAAATTCCATCGTGCTAGACAGCCTGGAAAGGCACGGATTGACACCAGCAAGATGGCCCAACCAGAACTTGTTGAGCAGTTTGCCTCCACCTTTGAGAAGGAACTTGGTGTACCACAAGAAGGAGAATCTGCAAAGCAGAAGTGGGAAGAGCTGCGAAACACCATCCACCGCACAGCCTTGGCTACTTTTGGGAGGAAGACCTTGAAGTCACAGGACTGGTTTGATGCCAAGTTGACCGAGATGACCCCATCATTGAAGCCAAGCGCTCAGCACTTGCTGAGTACAAGAAGTACCCAAACAAGAAGAATCTCCAGATTCTCAGGGCTGCGAGAAGCAAAGTTCAGCAGACTGCTCGGCGTTGTGCCAACGAGTACTGGACTCAGCTCAGCCAAGACATTCAAACCGCTGCCATAACAGGGAACATCTGTGGTATGTATGATGGCATCAAGAAAGCACTTGATCCGGCTCAGAGCAAGACGACCCCCCTCAAATCCTCCACTGGGGAGATGATCACAGAAAAGAACAAGCAGATGGAGAGATGGGTGGAACACTACTCCGACCTCTACTCCAGACAGAACACCGTGACACCGTCAGCCCTTGATGCCATTGACTGCCTGCCATCCATGGGTGAACTTGACGCCGAGCCAACCATTGGCGAACTCAGCAAGGCCATTGATAGCTTGGCCGCTGGCAAGGCACCCGGCAACGACGGCATACCCCCCGACCTGATCAAGCACTGCAAGACCGCCCTACTGCTGCCATTGCATGACGTCCTCTGCCAGTGCTGGAAGGAAGGTGCCGTACCACAGGACATGAGGGACGCCAAGATCATCACCCTCTACAAAAACAAAGGGGAGAGAAGCGACTGCAACAACTACAGGGGCATCTCCCTCCTCAGCGTTGTTGGCAAAGTCTATGCACGAGTTGTTCTCGTTCACCTACAGAAGCTTGCCGAACGTGTCTACTCCGAGTCTCAGTGTGGCTTCCACACTGAGCGATCGACGGTAGACATGATATTCTCCATCCGCCAACTGCAGGAGAAATGCAGAGAACAGAACATGCCCCTGTACATCGCCTTCATTGACCTCACCAAAGCGTTCGATCTGGTCAGCAGAGAGGGCCTTTTCAAGATCCTGCCAAAGATAGGATGCCCACCAAAGTTGCAAAGCCTCATCGAATCATTTCACACCAACATGCAGGGGATAGTGCAGCACGACGGCAACGTCTCAGAGCCATTCTAAATAAATCACCCTTCTTGTCATTCAACCGTAAAACCAATCATGTACAGTAGAACGAGATTGTGCTTTACCTATCTACAGTGTCAATCACACACACCCCAGTGCAGAATCAGAGGGACGCTGCCATGCAAGGTGCCGCCACAGATTTCCCTCCTCCATTCCATTATTGCTGAGCACCAAGCTGAACGGCAGGAAGTTCCACTTTTATATGGTCTTCGGCATGACCTGGCCGGGATTCAACATACGCAGCGGAGTGAAACAGGGCTGTGTACTTGCACCAACCCTCTTTGGGATTTTCTTTGCTATGCTCCTGAGGCATGCCTTCAGCACAGCAACAGAGGGAATCTACCTGCACACAAGATCTGACGGCAGGCTTTTCAACCTCGCCTGCCTGAAAGCCAGAACCAAAGTACGCGAGGCTCTAATCAGAGACATGCTGTTCGCAGACGACGCTGCAGTCGCAACCCACACACAGCAGGAGCTTCAGACCCTGATGGACCGCTTCTCCCAGGCATGCAAGGACTTCGGGCTTACCATCAGCCTGAAGAAGACTAACGTCTTGGTGCAAGGCACGGAAGCACCACCAACCATCACCATCAACGACTACGAGCTGGAGGTTGTGAATCAGTTCACGTACCTGGGGTCCACGATCAGCAACAACCTCTCCCTTGATACAGAGATCGACAAGAGGATTGGAAAATCAGCCTTCACACTCGCTCGCCTCACCACACGAGTGTGGAAGAATCCCAAACTCTCTGTCAAGACGAAGATGGCAGTGTACAATGCCTGCGTCATCAGCACACTGCTCTATGGGAGTGAGACGTGGACAACATATGCCCGGCAGGAAAAGAGACTGAACTCCTTCCACTTGCGCTGCATTCGCCACATCCTGGACATATCCTGGCAGGACAAAATGCCCAACACAGAAGTTCTGTCCCGCGCCGGCCTTCCCTCCATGTTCACTCTACTCAGGCAGCGCAGGCTCCGCTGGCTAGGCCACGTTCACCGTATGGAGGATGGCAGAATCCCCAAAGACGTCCTCTACGGAGAACTGGCGACTGGCAGGAGAGACGTTGGCCGCCCACAGCTGCGCTTTAGAGACGTCTGCAAGAGAGACATGAAGACCCTGGAGATCAACACAGAGCACTGGGAGGACCTTGCAACGGACCGCTCCAAATGGAGAGGCACTCTGACCAGACAGCTCAAGGTGGGTGAAGAGAGACTGACTGCTGCAGCAGATGAAAAAAGGACCCGCAGGAAGAACCACTACAGACCCAGCAGCACGGAGACCACCCACAAGTGTGACCTGTGTGACAGGGACTGCCATTCGCACATCGGCCTGTTCAGCCACAGGCAGTGCTGTTCCAGTAGAGTAGACATTTAGGATTCTCTTCCATGGTCATCATAGACCGACGGAGGCCGACGACCTCCGGCCTGAGGGTATAAGTGTGAACATTCTGAACTGGGGGTGGGTGGAGTCCTGGAGGATGGAAGCAGCTCTCCTTTGGACTCTGCGGTGATAGATGCTCTGCAGAGAGGGTGAAATACTGATGATCTTCTCAGCTGTCTTCACCACTCTCTGCAGGCGTTTGCAGTCCAAAGCAATAGTGTTGCCATACCACGCAGTGATGCAGTTGGTCAAGATGCTCTTGATGATGTAGCTGTTGAAGTTGTTGAGGATTTTGGGGGACATGCCAGATTTCCTCAGCCTCTTCAGAAAGTACAGTCACTGTTGAGCTCTCTTAACTAGCTCTGTGGTGTTAAGTGCCCACGTAAGGTCCTCGCTGATGTGGATGTCCAGGTATTTAATGCTGCTCACCCTTTCCACCTCAAGCTCCCAGATGAACAGCAGCTGATGAGGTCTCCTCCCCTTCCTCATGTTCACTATCATTTTCTTTGTCTTGTCCATGTTGAGGATGAGGTTGTTGTCCTCACACCATGACACCGGGCTGGCCACCGAGGACGCTTCATCACCACCAGTGATGCGTCCTATCACTGCTGTTGTCCGCAAACTTTAAGATGACATTGTCCTTGTGGGAGGCAACACAGTCATGGATGAAGAGGCTGTAGAGGATGGGGCTGAGAACACAACCCTGTGGGACACCTGTGTTCGTGATGATGCTGGCTGAGGTCCTGTTACCAATCCTGACAGACTGAGGCCTGCCAGTCAGAAAGTCCAGTAGCCAGTCACAGAGGGTGGGGTGCAGACCAAGCAAAGACAGTTTGTAGGTGAGTTTGTGGGGGATGACCATGTTGAAGGCGGAGCTGTAGTCGACAAAGAGCATCCTGATATAGGATTTTTTATCTTCCAGGTGGAAGAGAGAATAATGGAGTGCAGCAGCAATGGCGTCTGAGGTGGACCTGTTGGGCCAGTAGGTATACTGCAGGGGGTCCAGGGTATCCGGTATGCTTCCTAAATGAGGGCCAGCACCACTCTCTTGAAGCACTTCATGATGATTGGAATAAGTGTTACTGGCCTGTAATCATTCAGGCATTTTGGCAGGTTCTTTTTGTGGAGGGGGATGATAGTTGTGGTTTTGAAGTAGGAGCGGCCTATGTTCTGGTTGAGGAAGAGGTTAAAGATGGTTGTGAGAACATCAGTCAGCTCAGTTGCACATGCTCTGAGAGCCCGCCCAGGGATGTTGTCTGGTCCTGCTGCCTTGCGGGGGTTGATATTCCTCAGTGCTTTGTTTGCCTGGCTTGATGAGACTTTTGGGGAGGGTGTGTGTGTGTGTGTCTCTTCTTTGCACTGAAGCTGGAGGTCTCAAAGCTGGTGCAAAAGATGTTGAGATCATCCGGCAGGCTGTCTGTGGAGCTGGTGGTGTTGCTGGTGGCTCTCTTGTAGTCTGTGATGTGCTGCAGGCCTTGCCACATGCGCCCAGGGTCAGGAGTGGAGAAGAGGCTGTCCAACTTCTCTATGTACTGCCTTTTGGCTGTTGTTATAGCCTTCCTCAGTCCATACTTTGCAGCTTTATACTCGGCCTCATTACCTGATTTAAATGCAAGAGAGCGAGCACGTAGCATCTGATGTACCTGACTGTTTATCCAGGGCTTCTGGTTGGGGAACTTCCTGACTTGTATGGTGGGTATGATGGTATCAACACAACTACTAATGTACCCAGTCAAATACTAAGCATAGTCCTGTATGTTTACAGAAGAGTCCTTCCGGGTGGCTGCAGCTTTAAACACATCCCTGTCTGTCCGGGAAAAAACAGTCTTGCAGGGCGCTCTCAGTCTCTGGAATCCAGCGCTTAATTTGTTTAATAACAGGGTTTGTTTGTTTCAGTCTTTGTTTGTAGGCCGGGTACATGAACAGGGAGATGCGGTCTGATTATCCGAAGTGGGGGCGGGATGCCGCTCTGTATGCACCATGTACTGTATGTTGGTGTAAACATGGTCCAGTGTGTTGTTCTCATGGGTGGGAATGTCCACATGATGGTAATATTTAGGAAGTACAGTCCGTAAACTGCACTGGTTAAAATCACCAGCAACAATAAAAACAGCATCGGGATGAGATGTCTCTAATGCACTGATGATGTCCGGTCTGCCCGACGTACGGAGTGGGTCTGTAGCTGAATAGTACACTCAGGGGCTTTGTCTGAGAGCCAGGTCTCACAGAAAATTAGAGCGCAGCACTGTCTTATCTCCCACTGGTCTTCGATCCTTACTCTTAGCTTGTCCAGTTTGTTTTCCAGAAAAAGCACGTTGGCTAGCAGGAGGCTAGGTAGCAGTAGCCAGTTAGCGCAAACTCTTTGGCTGGCATGGAGCCCTCCTTTCTTGCCTTGCTTGCGGCACCGTTTCCGAAGCGCTCTCTTGGGATCAGCATGCTCACTTCAGCTTAGTACTTCGGGGTCTTCCTGGGGGTGGTGGTGATCGCTGTGGGAGCAGACAATGCATTGTCGTTCAGGTGGTATAAAGCCAGTAAATTCCATACGGCTGCTTGTCTTGGCGATGTCCAGCAATGTCTGTCGGTTGTATGTTAGCAGTGCCTGACATTTATGCACTGCAGAAAGAGCAACAAACATGCAAAAAAGAAGAAAAAGCCAGCATTCGAGAATGGAGCAAGCAAACACATCTGTCTCGGGGGGGTGCCACAACAAAATTACCTGTGGTTTATCACATCTTAGGAAAGCTGAGTTCAATTTCTCTAGCCACAACCAGGCCTGATTACTGCCACACCTGTTCTCAATCAAGAAAACAGGACCTTAAATACTTAAATCACTTAAATAGGACTTGCCTGACAAAGTGAAGTAGACCAAAAGATCCTCAAAAGCTAAACATCATGCTATGATCCAAAGAAATTCAGGAACAAATGAGAAACAAAGTAACTGAGATCTGTCAGTCTGGAAAAGGTTACAAAGTCATTTCTAAAGCTTTGGGACTCCAGCGAACCACAGTGAGACCTATTATCCACCCATTATGACCCATTATGCCACAAGTGTGACAAACACACAAAAAAATGAGAAATTCAGGAAGGGGGCAAACACTTTTTCACACCACTGCGCACACACACACACACACACACACACACACACACACACACGTGCGCGCGCGCGCGCACACACACACACACACACACACACACACACACACATATATATAACGTGTTTTGTACTTAATTCGATTGAATACAGTTTTAAAAACATTTTAACAACTAAATATTGCTGCAATATAAAATGATGCACTATAAAAGCCATACACTGACCAGTCAATCATGTCTTCCAAATCACAAATCATTTAGTTTGGATTCACCGATCATGGGGAGTACGAGGAGAAAGGGAGAAGGAAACAGGGCGAAATGCAAATTTTGTAAAGCATTTTGAAGTCGACCTCTGAGATAATGTGGTGACTCGGACTCTGTCTTGGAATGTGGTGACTCGACTACCACTCTGTTGGTTTCCCAGCCAGTAAACACCCTGTGCCAGTCCCAAGCCTGGGTAAATGGGTGGGTGGGGGGGGGGGGGTGTAGCATCAGGAAGGGCATGTAGCATAAAACTGCTTGCCAAATCAATATGCAGATATAATAGTATCAGGTGATGATACACTGTGGCAACCCTGAAAGGGAGCAGCCAAAAGAGAAATTGTTAAAAATTTTCAAATTTCTGCATCAAGAATACAAAAAACAAAAACTGGTCACTTGAAGTGTAGAGAATGGCATCAAACTGAGGATTCTAAATTGTCCTTAGGTATGACCGTGAGAGTGAATGGTTGTCTGTCTCACTGTGTTGGCCCTGCGATGGACTGGCGATCTGTCCAAGGTGTAGCCTGCCTCTCACCCAAAGATGATGGGATAGGCTCCAGCCCCCTATGATCCAAAAAGGATTAAGCAGAAGAAGATGGATGGATGGATGGATGGATGGATGGACAACACTGTTTGTCTGGTGGGGTAAAACTGTGTGTGTGTGTGTGTGTGTGTGTGTGTGTGTGTGTGTGTGTGTGTGTGTGTGTGTGTGTGTGTGTGTAAGTGGGAATACCTAATCTTATACTTGGCCCTTTGAGGGTAACCATACTGCTGATGTGGCCCAAGATGAAATTGAGTTTGACATCCCTGCTGTAGCTGATTAGCAATCTTTGTCATGGTTCAAAGGTGTACATGAGACTTTAGGCAAAAACACAACAGAAGTCATTTTTGATTCACTGTAATGATTTTCATGATTCCCATTTCAAGCTACTTTTTGTTCTCGACAGCATTTTGACTCATTGGTTTATGTGGACTTCCAGCAGAGGGAAGCAGTACTCCATGTTTTAACCTCTGCTGAGAATTACATTTTCTACATTTACATTTACACTGTAGTCACCAAAATGAAATTTCCTTTTCCTTCACCAGTAAAGCTGACAGGGTAGGTCAGAGTCAGCATGTCACTCTGTCGGTCTTAAAAGGCACATTTTTAAAATGTAAGCTTGCTTAGTGCACACCGAATCTTCTTTTGGCTGCTCCCTTCACGGGTCTCCACATTGGATCATCTGCCTCCATCTCACCCTATCCCTTCATTTTCCTCTGTAACAGCAACCCTCGCCATGTCCTCCTTCACTACATCCATGAATCTTCTCTGTGGTCTCCCTCTTTTGCTCCTGCCTGGCAGCTCCATCTTCAACATCCTTTGTCCAATATATCCACTATCCCTCCTCTGCACATGTCCAAACCATCTCAGCCTTGACTCTCTTACTTTGTCTCCAGACCACTCATCCTGCACTGTCCCTCTGATATACTCATTTCTAATCCTGTTCTTCCTAGTCAGTCCCAATAAGAATCTCAACATCTTCAACTCTGCCACCTCTAGCTCCTGTCTTTGTCAGTGCCACTGTCTCCAAACCATACATCATAGCAGGTCTCACTACCGTCTTGTAAATATTCCCTTTCACTTCCCTTTTCACTCATCTTTATGTTACAAATCACCCCTGACACTCGTCTCCACCCACTCCACCCTGCCTGCACTCTTTTCTTCACCCCTCTTGTGCAATTTCCATTACTTTGGATAGTTGACCCTAAGTGTTTAAACTCATCTACCTTCACTAGCTCTACTCCTTGCATCTTCACCGTTGCACCTGCCTCCCTCTCATTCACACTCAAGTATTCTGTCTTGCTTCTACTGACCTTCATTCCTTTTCTCTCCAGAGCAGACCGCCACCTCTCCAGGTTCTCTTCCACCTGCTCCCTACTCTCACTACAGATCACAATGTCATCTGCAAACATCATGGTCCACAGAGACTCCTGCCTGACCTCGTCTGTCAGCCTGTCCATCACCATGGTGAACAAGAAGGGGCTCCGAGCTGATCCCTGATGTAATCCCACCCCCATCTTGAATCCATCTGTCACTCCTACAGCACACCTCACCACTGTCCTCATACATGTCTTGCACCACCCTTACCTACTTCTGCCACTCCTGACTTTCTCAAACAGTACCACACTTCCTCTCTTTGCACCCTATCATGTTTTCTCTAGACCAACAAAGACACTGCAACTCCTTCTGACCTTCTCTCTACTCCTCCATGAGCACTCTTAGAGCAAACATTGCATCTGTAGTACTCTTTCTTGGCATGAAACTGTACTGCTGCTCACTGATTGTCACCTCTCCTCTTAACCTGGCTTCAACAACTCTTTCCCATATCATCTGTAGTGCTCTGTAGTACATGAAACCATACTGCTGCTCACTGATTGTGACTTCTCTTTTTAAATTGCTTCAACAACTCTTTCCCATATCTTCACACTGCCTCTGTAGGTACTACAGCTCTGAGCATCATCCTTGTTCTTGAAAACTGGTACCAAAACACTTCTTCTCCACTCTTCGGGCATCCTCTCACTCTCCAAGATTGTGTTAAACAATCTGGTTAAAAAGTCCACTGCCATCTCTCCTAAACATCTTCATACCTCCACAGGTATGTCATGTGGACCAACCGCCTTTCCATTCTTCATCCTTTTCAAAGCTTTCCTCACGTCCTTTCCAGCTCAATTTCTCTGTCTGGCCAATCATTACAAGTCCTTTTCTCCTTCTTTACTGCCCAGCCTCTCATACAACTCACTTTGCCACCTCTCTTTGTCATCTGTGACATGGTTTTGGTATTTGACCCAAAAGCAGACTACGAGGAGACCAACCATGACAGTGCAAACAATGATTCATTGAATAAAGCAGTGCAATTGTGCACGGAGGATCTGGCAACCCTGCAGGGGAGAGCAGAGGAGATAAGGTGAGTATACGAAGATGATGATGGCAAAATAATGAATAATGGTTTTATCTTACAGGGTTTGCTGGCAGCGGTGGCAGTGAAATCCAGGCAGTGGATCCTCTGCGTTGGAGAGGAGAGAGATGTGGTGAGGATGTCTTGGGGGTTGGAGCCAGACTGGCTAGGCCAGGACAGGAGGAGATAGGGGTGAGGAGACACAGTGAAGGGAACGCTGGTAAGTCAACTTACAGCTAGGCCCAAAAATATTTGGACAGTGACACAAATTTTGTTATTTTAGCTGTTTACGAAAACATATTCAGGATATAATTATATAATCAATATGGGTTTAAAGTGCAGACTCTCAGCTGTAATTTGAGAGTATTCACATCCAAATTGGAGCAAGGGTTTAGAAATTACAGCTCTTTAATACATAGCTGCCTCTTTTTCAAGGGACCAAAAGTAATTGGACAATTGACTCAGAAGGCTGCAAAAAAAAAAAAAAAAATAACAAGGCTGCATGAGCTCTTCCCTCATTAACCTGTCATCAATTAAGCAGTTAAAAGGTCTGGAGTTGATTCCAGGTGTGGCGTTTGCATTTGGAAGCTGTTGCTGTGAACACACAACATGCGGTCAAAGGAGCTCTCAGTGGAGGTGAAACAGACCATACTGAGGCTGAAAAAAAGAAGAAATCCATCAGAGAGATAGCAGAAATATTAGGAGTGGCCAAATCAACAGTTTGGCACATTCTGAGAAAAAAAGAGTGCACTGGTGAGCTTGGGAACTCAAAAAGGCCTGGACGTCCACGGAAGACAACAGTGGTGGATGATCACAGAATCCTTTCCATGGTGAAGAACCCTTCACAACATCCACTCAAGTGAAGAAAACTCTCCAGGAAGTAGGTGTATCAGTATCTAAGTCTACCATAAAGAGAAGACTTCATGAGAGTAAATACAAAGGATTCACCACAAGGTGCAAACCATGAATCAGCCTCAAAAATAGAAAGGCCAGAATTGACTTTGCCAAAAAATACCTGAAGAAGCCAGCCCAGTTCTGGAACAGCATTCTTTGGACAGATGAGACTAAGATCAACCTGTACCAGAATGATGGGAAGAAGAAAGTTTGGAGAAGAATTGGAACAGCTCATGATCCAAAGCACTACATCTTCTGTAAAACATGGTGGAGGCAGTGTGATGGCATGGGCATGCATGGCTTTCAATGGCACTGGGTCACTTGTGTTTATTGATGATGTGACAAAAGACAGAAGCAGCCGGATGAATTCTGAAGTGTATAGGGATATACTTTCTGCTCAGATTCAGCCAAATGCAGCAAAGTTGATTGGACGGCGCTTCACCAATGATCCAAAACATATTGCAGAAGCAACCCAGGAGTTTTTTAAAGCAGCAAAGTGGAATATTCTGCAATGGCCGAGTCAATCACCAGATCTCAACCCAGTCGGGCATGCATTTCACTTGCTCAAGACAAAACTTAAGGCAGAAAGACCCACAAACAAGCAACAACTGAAGACAGCTGCAGTAAAGGCCTGGCAAAGCATCACAAAGGAGGAAACCCAGCGTTTGGTGATGTCCATGGGTTCCAGACTTCAGGCAGTCATTGCCTGCAAAGGATTCTCAACAAAATATTGAAAAGTAATATTTTACTTAGGGTTATGTTTATTTGTTCAATTACTTTTGAGCCCCTGAAATGAGGAGCGTTTGTATAAAAATAGCTACAATTCCTACATGTTTAATCATATATTTTTGTTCAACCCCTTGAATTAAACCTTGAAGTCTGCACTTCAATTCCGTTGTAGTTGTTTCATTTCAAATCCAATGTAGTGGCATGCAGAGCCCAAATCATGAAGATTGTGTCACTGTCCAAATATTTCTGGGCCTAACTGTACATGTGAGCTGGGTGAAGGTCAAAGCAGGACCAGTCCACCTGGGAGTGGTCCTATCCACCAACAAGGGAGAAGTATCTTGGAAGATACAAGGTAGAGATTAATTATGCCTTGGTGAAAAGGAGAGGCATACGGTAATCAGTTAATGCATCTGTTTGTGTGTGTGTGTGTGTGTGTGTGTGTGTGTGTGTGTGTGTGTGTGTGTGTGTGGTTGTATCTGTTCATCTGTATGTCTGTCTTACCAGCTTTTCAGCTCACCCAGTCAAAATTAAATGCAACTAAAGGCTTGCATCATTATATCCCCATATTTTCTTGACTTTTAATTTGCCAGAATTCCGAGATCAGGCTTTGTTTTTGAAATAAACACAGATTTAACTCACCTTTAACGTCAATGAAGCTGGGGGAAAAGGTATTGTAATAACTATACCGGGCCACTAGTGGCAGCAGTGTGACTTTTTTACAGCACATGGATGACAGTTACAGTCGATCTCTAGCTGAACTGTTATAAAGTAGCGGTTACTAAAACAAACAAACAAACAAAAAAAACACGTATTCAGCAACTACACCATTTATTCATCACATCTTCCCAAATAACAAACCATGGGTCTCCAAGTCGCTTAAAGAGCTTTTGAAAAAAAAAAAAAAAAGAAAGCCTTTTAGGGAAGGAAATAGACTTGATCTACAAAAGACACAGAAAAAAATTGTATGAGATCTGTGGTTGTAAAAGGAAATATAAAAAAAAAATTGAATCACAGCTTAAAACAAACAATCCAGCCTCTGCCTGGGATAGCATGAAACTCATCACTGGAAGTAAAGATTACAATAGAGAAGAAGTACACCTGAACGGTTATAAATCAGATGCAGAGTTGGCCCAACGTTTAAACGATTTTTATACTAGATTTGATTTAAATGGTTTTAGAAATACCCACACCTTAGTTAGAGATAACTGTTTATCGGCACCTTCCATGACCCCTTTTTTTTGGTGTGGCTGATGTAAGAAAGGGCTTCAAAAGATGTAAAACAAGTAAAAGTCCTAGACCTGACCAAATTAGTGGTCATACAATACAGATATGTGCTGACCAACTTGCCTCTACTTTTAATTATGTTTTTAATCTCTTTCTCAAAATAAAATACTTGTGGAAGCAATCGATAATTGTGCTTGTTGCTAAAATAAGAAATCCAGCCTCACTGAACGATTTTCAAACCATCGCCTTAACTTTACTGACAATGAAACAATTTGAGAAACTTGTCAAGACAGCACTCTTGGCAAAAACTGAACATCTATTAGACCCTCTTCAATTTGCATATAGAACCAAGAGAGGAGTGCAAGATGCCATTATTACCTTGCTCAAACCGTCTCCTTAAACATTTGGAGGGGAGTAAAAATCATGCCAAATGCTCTTCGTTGACTTATCAGCTTTTAACACAATGCAGCCACGTGTTGGTCGAAAAACTAATTAACGACTTTAATGCAGATAGATCTCTTATAGGATGAATTTTTGACTTTCTTACGAACAGACTACAACAATTAAAGGTAAACGGTACATTGTCTAGCCTTCAGTCATCTTCAACTGGCTCACCCCAGGGTTGCGTTTTATCAGCCTTTTTATATATTTTATATACTAACGACTGTCGGAGTTGCCTTGCAAATACAGTGGTGTGAAAAAGTGTTTTCCCCCTTCCTGATTTCTTATTTTTTGTGTTTGTCACACTTAAATGTTTCAGATCATCAAACAGTTTTAAATATTAGACAAAGATAACACAAGTAAACACAAAATGCAGTTTTTAAATGAAGGTGTTTATTATTAAGGGGAAAAAAAACCCCCAAACCTACATGGCCCTGTGTGAAAAAGTGATTGCCCCCTAAACCTAATAACTGGTTGGGCCACCCTTAGCAGCAACAACTGCAATTAAGCATTTGCAATAACTGGCAATGAGTCTTTTTCAGCACTGCGGAGGAATTTTGGTCCACTCATCTTCGCAGAATTGTTGTAATTCAGCCACATTGGAGGGTTTTCGAGCATGAACCACCTTTTTAAGGTCATGCCACAGCATCTTAATCAGATTCAGGTCAGGACTTTGACTAGGCCATTCCAAAGTCTTCATTTTGTTTTTCTTCTGCCATTCAGAGGTGGACTTGCTGGTGTGTGTTGAATCATTGTCCTGTTGCAGAACCCAAGTGCACTTAAGTTTGAAGTCATGAACAGATGGCCGGATATTCTCCTTCAGGATTTTTTGGTAGACAGCAGAATTCATGGTTCAGTTTACCACAGCAAGTCTTCCAGGTCCTGAAGTAGCAAAACAGCCCCAGACCATCACACTACCACCACCATATTTTATTGTTGGTTTAATGATAGATAGATAGATAGATAGATCGATCGATAGATAGATAGATAGATAGATAGATAGATAGATAGATAGATAGATAGATAGATAGATAGATAGATAGATAGATAAGATCTTTATTGTCCGTTTACACGGGAATTTGTGTTGCAGCACCTGTTCATTAAATACATGAAAACAAAACACATAAAAGACTCATAGCCAAAAACACCAAGACACAGTCCAGATCCAAATTGGGAGGTGGATGGGGAAAGGGGAGGGAAAGTCCTATGTTTTGTGTGTATACATTTGTGCATGCATGCCTGCATGCATGGATGTATGTACACTACCGTTCAAAAGTTTGGGGTCATTTAGAAATTTCCTTATTTTTGAACGAAAAGTACTTTTTTTCAATGAAGATAACTTTAAACTAATCAGAAATACACTCTATACATTGCTAATGTGGTAAATGACTATTCTAGCTGCAAATGTCTGGTTTTTGGTGCAATATCTACATAGGTGTATAGAGGCCTATTTCCAGCAACTATCACTCCAGTGTTCTAATGGTACAATGTGTTTGCTTATTGTGTCAGAAGGCTAATGGATGATTAGAAAACCCTTGTGCAATCATGTTAGGTCTGCAATGTTGTAATTGCTGCAAATGGAGGATTCTTTGACGAAAGCAAAGTTTGAAGGAAAAAAATATTATTTCAGATACAAATCATTATTTCTAACCTTGTCAATGTCTTGACTATATTTTCTATTCATTTTACAACTCATGGTGGTAAATAAGTGTGACTTTTCATGGAAAACACAAAATAATTGCCTGGGTGACCCCAAACTTTTGAACGGTAGTGTATGTCTATATGTATGTATACGTAAATGTGTGTGTGCAATGGAAGGGGACGGGGGGAGGTATCTCTTTGTACTCCACTGCTTGTTCAATCAGGTTGTGGAGTGAGGAATGAAGGAGTGCTTGTGTCTATTCCTTTTGCTTCTTGGTATCCTGAAACATCTCCCAGAGGGCAGAAACTGATACTCCTCATGCAAGACATGCGACAAATCCACAGTGATCTTATTTGCCAGTCTCAGACAGTGATCAGTACTGCTCTGGAAAAATCCACTCTCCACTGAGTGGCCCACCAATTTAGAGCAGATGTTCAACAGTCTTTGTATCCTGGCTTTCAGCTGTACAGTAAGACCCCAGAACCATACTTGACTTCCATACAGGACACCTTGGACTGTGGAACAGTAGAACAGATGTAAAATGTCCTTTCCCACTCCAAAAGATTAAAGTCTTCTCAGCAAACACATCCTCTGTGGACTTTTTTACAAATGTAGTCAACATGAATTGACCAGGAGAGAGCACTGTCAACATACACCCCCAGGTATTTAAAAGAGGGGGACTGTTTTATGGGTTCATTGTGAATAATGATTGGAGCTGGGGTAAAATGGATGTTTCCAAAGATGATTTCCTCTGTTTTCATTGTATTCATAATCAGGGAGTTCTGCTCACACCACTGCACTACCTGATCCAAAATTGTTAAAATTGCTTCAAAATAGCAGGTGTCAACTTCAACAGTCTCAACCACATACATAAAAAACGTGTTGGAAAAGGCCAAAATCCATTCGTCTGGACACATCTCACCCTCTGCACACCAAGTTGAAGTTGTTTCCTTTGGGCCGTCACCTTATCATTCCCTCAGCAATAAGAAACAGATATAAATTTTCCTTTGTGCCTGTCTCTATTCAGTCACTCAATGCTGAGGTTAAGAGGAAATGATCTCAACTGTTGTTGTCCTGAAACTTGATTTTTTACACATTCTATTTCTTGTGATCTTAAAATTTTTTAACTATTTATTGCCATTTTTTAAAATCTATGTTATATACTCACTTTTTTAAATATCGCTGTCTTTTATTTATTTATGTATGTATATTTTAGTGCACCTACTGCGACATGCTCCCCTGTGAAATTTTAGAATGATCTGCACTAAACACTCATGAGTGTGTTTCTCTGTGATTTAGGTTCTTTTGTAAGTTTTGTTTTACTTGTATGTATGGTTTATGTTCCTTGTTGTTGCTGAAACCAAATTGCCCTTATGGGACACCAAATAAAGTGAATCTGAATCTGAATCAATTGTTTTCACACTGGTTTTGCTGTTTAGTTTTGTAGAGGAAGGACGAGGTAAAACTTGATTAAAAAAACAAAAAACAAAACAAAAAAAACAAAACTCCAAGTCCCAACATTCCTCACCCGCAAATGGTCGCAGTGAACTGCGCATGCACCCGGAAATTCCCACCAGGGGGAAGTACTGAGCAATCCGCCAATACCGGGTGAACAAATGCCCGACTTTTTGCCTGTCTGTTTTGCTCCTCTGCCACTAAACAGCAAAAGCTGCTGTTCGTCTTGATTGTCATTGTATTCACGTACCTCCATCACTTCTGCCATTTAAAACATCTGCCACGTGCTCTTCTTCTGTTTGGATTGCAGCTGTTCAGATCAGTTTGGTGGCTTCTGGCTGCCACTGACAGCACGGGCATGTGAACTGCAGATTATTTTCACTGTGCATGCGTGTACTTCAAAAGTACTGGATGGATTTGGATGAAATTTTTACCAGAGGTGGCCCTTGGGCTAGAGAAGAACCCATAACGTTTTGGTGATGATCCAAGAATGCATACCTCCACCAAGGCTCTTAACTTCTCACAGTATGTTAGCAAGAATACTCCAAAACTACTAAATGGATTTGGATTAAATTTTTACCACAAGTGGTCCTTGGGCTAGAGAGGAACCCATAACCTTTTGGTGATGATCTGAGAATGCATACCTGTGCCAAGGCTCTGGCACTGAGGCATCAGCACCTTGGTGCTTTCATTTGATATGAGATTAGTTTGCTATTTATCCTTACATAGCCAGAGGCAGAGAGGGAGAACAGGAGATCTCCAGGCTGCACACACAGCAGGCAAGTATTTGCATGGAGATTGTCCACGTGCTCGGACAGAATAACAGGAGCAACTTCAGTATAAAGGTACTTCCTGATTGCTACCAGGTGCAGAGCATGGCTGCAGGAAAGATGCTGATTAGTGATCAGGGGAGTATGTAAACAAAGTGTGCAGCCCTGGAACCCTACAGTCTGCCTTGATTCCAAGTCTACTTTCTTTATCTCCCTGATGGTCTACTGTGCTTATCTTCTTTCCTCTGTCCAGAGGATACACCACATACCTTTTTACCCATTTCACTCAATACGTTTGCTGTACTTTCCCAATCCAAAGCCTCTGGGTTTTCTTCTGTGTTCTTCAGAATACCTGCGAAAACCAGGTTGTCACTCATGCTTCGTGCCTGCAGTTCTATGACTGTTTTTTTTAAACTTTATTTTTATTTAGGATTTTCAATTTTATACAAAAATAACAAAACAAAGTACGGGCAGACCTCAACCAGTAGTTGAACAAAAGAATGGAGCATCCAGGTTCGTCAGAAATTATTCTCAGCAACCTAGTACCAGGTGCTAACCGCCCTCAAATATGAAATCAAAATCACAGTTTTCTCTGTTTCAGGGAACAGTTCCATTTTCCCCAGTATTCCTCACATTTCCCATAAGCAAGTCTTAAGGAGAAAGTCAGTCATTCCATCATGTAGATTTCTTTAACAATGTCTGTCCAGTCTGAAGGTGGTGGTTCCACACAAAGCTACAGTATTTATGGATTATGGCTTTTTTGCCACTGCTAGTAGTATCAGCAAAAGGTATCTGTCCGATTTCCTTAGTCCATGTGGTAGATTACACAAATAAAACACAGTGGAATAATATACAAGGTCTAAACAAGTTATCAGTCTTATCTATTTTATCACATCTGACCAGTAGGGGGTAATCTTAGTGCATTCCCAAAAAATATGGAAGTGGCCTGCTGTTACATTTCCACACTTCCTCCAATACTGACCAAGGTCTGGGTTTTTACTCTGTAGACCTTTAATTTTAGTTATGATAACAAACCTTACAATGTTTTTTCATGTAAATTCCCTCCACAGATTAGAGCTTGTGGTTGTCACTGCAGCATCACATATATTTGACCAATCATCTTCAGACATTGTTATATCAGTCTCATTTTCCAGTCTGCCTTTAATGTACAAACGTGAATATATTCTAGAAATTTGTTTTTTAGGAACATTTCCTTTACATGAATCAAGAAAAAACTTAATCAACCCCATTTTCTCCTTCTCTGTGGGTTTAATATTTTTTGTCAAAGCGGTGTTGTAGCTGAAAATATCTAAATAAGTCTTGTACAGTAATTGTAACATGTTGAATTTTATTCTTGTTTCTGTTTTCCCCAGATAAAGGTGGAGGTTGCCCAGTTCCATTCAATGAATTGTTTGGAGGGTGCATTATCTCCGCCAGCAATGCCTGAAATAGATGAAGGAGTCTGGGCAGCAGATTCATTTTTATAATAATAATCCTGTTGTACATATTCAGTGGTAGTAAAGACCAGCGATCCAAGTCTATTTTAATGTCTGATGTTAGAGGTTTATAATTATGTTCATAAAGGTCTGATAAATGTTATGATATTTGTACCCCTAAATACTGTGATGACTCGCTCTGGGCCATTATCATCCACAGCTGCGCGCACACCGGCTCCTCGTCAGGACAGGACTATTTAACCTCACTCAGCCTGCTGGCCTGCACGGAGCCGTCTGTCTCCCTGGCCATGAAGCGCATCTCCGGACTTCCTAGCCATCATCTTCACGACCTTCTACCTCGCCACCTTGGCATTAACTCCCGGAGGATCACCTCTCAAACCCAAGTAAGCCAATCCTTTCACTCACCTGTTCTCGGCTACTCCCCTGTGCACAGGCAGAATCTCCCGGCGGCGGAATCGTCTCCCTCGGCGGCAGTTTCCGCTCTCTCCTCTCCACCATCTGCACGACTGCAACGGCGCTGGGACAGTGGGCGCTGTCTACCTGGCCAACGGGTGTTCACCATCTGCCTGGAACAAGTAAGCCACAGTTACACCTGAACATGAGCCCAGCTAGCTCCTTGCTAATTGTGTGTCTTGCTCCGTCCATAGGGTTGCCAGGCTGCACGACGCTCTGCTCCCTCCCAGCTGCTCGAAGTCTCCAGCCCGCACTCACATACACAACATAACACATTCACGCATCCACACACAATACACTGGGTCAATAAAGATAACTGAATCCATTTCTGAGTCCGTGTCTGTTCCCTGGGTCAGCCATTATGTCAGTACGGCTCCATCAGAACAACCCAGCGAACAGCGCGTTAGCACAACGATTTAACAACTTAGAGGCTTGTGTGGATCAAATTGCTTACCAGCAGCAGGTTATCTTGAACCAACTGACCCAAATTAACAGCTGGTTGGACCGTCTGGCCATGCAGCAGGCATTTCCACCGGCGCCAATCAGTGCTACAGCTCCCGCTAGCTCCTCCACTAGTCAGCCCATCCAAGCTACCCCGACCCGACTCACTCCTGTCCCCACGCCCTCCCACTTTAGCGACAAGCTAGGGGAGGCTCGTGGGTTTCTCCTCCAGTGTGAGATAGTTTTCCAGCGGGTACCAGGGGACTTCCCAACAGAGCATAGCCAAATAGGTTATGTTACCAACCTTTTGGAAGGGCGAGCGCTAGCTTGGGCATATGCTGTGATGGCTAGGGCAAGCTATGCTAGCTTAACCTATAGCCAGTTCGTTAGCGAGCTCAACGAGGTATTTGACCACTCTGACCGAGACAATGTGCTCACCACCCGGTTGCTAAATCTTCGACAGGGGGGCAGGTCTGTGGCTGACTATGCCGTCAATTTCCGGGTGGTAGATAGATAGATAGATAGATAGATAGATAGATAGTTTATTTCGAACACAAAAAAATAACAAAAAACAAGCAAATAGCAAATGCAATAAAGTTACAGTATACACTGTTCGAAAGGGAGAAGGAAGAAGTGAACACTTATTAATTCCAACTCCTCTTTTCCATCGATACACCCATGTGAATTTTATACAAATTACTACCTTTAAGACCCCAAGTAAACAGTTTACTGTATTTTTTACAGATCAACATTAACACCTGTCCATTCTAACATACAATGAAGTCCATATATCAAAACCAGTCTCAAATGACACAGATACACACAGTGCTGTCCCACCCACCATTCCATAGTGTCCCATAATGTCCCAGAGTGAACATAATGAATCGTACATATAAATTCTACCCTTCTAACATATATCCTTTCAACAAATGGTGCTTAGACCTCTTTTTAAATTGATTTCTGTTTGTACATATTTTCGGTTCCTGCTCCAGACTGTTCCACAAATCCACCCCACAGACAGATATGCACATACTTTTCTTGGTTGTACGTATCTTGGGTTTTGTGAAGTTTAAGTCTCCTCTCAAATTATGATCATTGTCTCTTTTTTTAAATATTTTTTGTATATTAGATGGGAGTTGATTGTTAATTGCCCTGTACATTACTTGTGCTGTCTTAAATTTAACTAAATCGATAAACTTTATGACATGTGACTTCAAGAACAACGAATTGGTATGGTCTCTATATCCTGCATTGTTTATTATCCTTATAGCTCTTTTTTGTGATGTGCATATTGCTTGTAGGTTGGTCTTGTAGGTGTTTCCCCAGACTTCTACACAGTAGTTAAGATAAGGTAAAAACAGTGAATTGTACAATAGGGCAGCACGGTGGTGCAGTGGTTTAGCACTGTGGCAGCACAGTTTTACCCTCGGCCGGGGGATCGCGGGTATCATGAGATCGTGGGTTCGATCCCAGCCCCCGAGCAACAGTGAGCTGTGTGGAGTTTGCATGTTCTCCCCGTGTTGCGTGGGTTTACTCCGGGATTTCTCTGGTTTCCTCCCGCATACCAAAAACATGTAGGTTTAGGGCGCTCGCGCACGCAGCGACCAACAGCCGGTGGCTTGTCACCAGACTGCAAACCAAGTCTACCTACGGGTACAAATAAGTAACAAAAAAAAAAAAAATAAGACCAATGATTTATAGTCCAAGATGTGTCTTGTCTTCCCCAGTATGCCTATACATTTTGCTAATTTAGCCCGGATGTGACTGATGTGAGGTTTCCAGCAGATTTTACTGTCTAGCGTCACCCCCAGAAACTTATTTTCCTGTACTGTTTGTATTCTGGTATCATCTATCGTTACCATTATTTCATGATTTATTTTATAATTTCCAAACACCATAATCTTTGTTTTTTTTAGATTTAGAGATAATTTATTTTTGTTGAACCACTGCGTTAATTTTTAGCGGAGGTGGGGTGGGAGGATGCCTCGTGTAGTATTTTCATCAGGAGCTTGAGCCCTAGCCTGTGGGATGAGTTGGCACTAATTTCCCTTGCCATCAATTTAGATAATAGGCTGAGGGAGCGGGCAGCTGAGCGGAGAACGTCCGGTGGCTCGGGTGTCCAGACCCTGCGCTCCCCCCAGACCCCGTTACTGGTCCTGCCTTCCCTTGAGTCAGCTGACACACAAGTCTATGGTTATGGGGCGAACCAAGCTTTCCCAAGCAGAGAAACAGTGTAGTAGGGAGCTAGGCTTATGCATGTACTGTGGAAGTGAGGACCACGAGCTAGAAGTCTGCCCCGTGCGGCATAAAAGAGGGGGTCCGTGCGTCACAGTAGGGGGACTCACTGACCAACCTCGGCCAAATCCCCTCTCCAAATGCACATTACCCATTAGATTCATACACAACAGGACTGAATTTTGCACACACGCCTTGGTTGACTCGGGAGCGGAGCAGAGCTTCATCTCGGGGGAACTGGCAACCCGATTGGGGCTCCCCTGCCATCCTTTGAAGGCCCCCCTTCGGCTCATTGCTCTGTCCAGGGCGCCATTGGCAATAGTGACTAAACAAACGGCCCCTGTCTCAGTGATCATCTCCAGTAATCACTGAGAGGATCTCAGCCTGTTCGTCCTGCCGGTTGCCTCCTCCCCGGTCATCTTGGGTTATCCCTGGCTCTGGCTCCACAACCCTTCGTTTGACTGGCGCGCAGGGTGTGTGGTGTCCTGGAGCTCCTTCTGCCTCGGCACTTGCCTCCAGTCCACCACATGTGCTCCCTCCTTGCCATTGGTCTCCCCCATCTCTCCTCCTCCCGATTTGTCCAGGGTGCCCCCTGAGTACCACGATCTAGGGGCAGTTTTCAGCAAGGCCAAGGCATTGTTGCGCCCCCCCCCCCCGCCACACCGGCCCTACGACTGTGCCGTTAACCTCTGGGCTGGGGCCCCGCTGCCTTCGAGCCACCTCTACAGCCTGTTGGCGCCGGAGTGGGAGGCTATGGAGGCCTATGTTAAGGATTCCCTCAGCTCGGGCATTATCCGTCCATCGTCCTCGGCGGTGGGGGCCGGTTTCTTTTTCGTTGAGAAGAAGGATGGCTCCCTTAGGCCGTGCATGGACTTTCGTGCCCTCAACGAGCTCACCATCAAGGACAAGTACACGCTGCCCCTGATGGACACAGCTTTTGATTCTCTCCAGGGGGCCTCAATCTTTACCAAGCTGGAACTCCGGAATGCCTACCATCTGGTACGCATCAGGGAGGGGGATGAGTGGAAGACTGGTTTCCGGACCCCAAGCGGCCTCTTTGAGTACCTAGTGATGCCGTTTGGGCTAACCAATGCTCCGGCCGTCTTCCAGAGATTGATCAACGATGTCCTCCATGACTTCCTGGGTTCTTTCGTCTTCGTCTACCTCGACGGCATCTTGATCTTCTCCCGATCCCTGGATAAGCACCGCATTCACGTGAGACAGATCTTACAATGCCTCCTGGAGAATGAGCTGTATGTTAAGGCTGAGAAGTGTGAGTTTCACGCCTCCAAAACCTCATTTCTTGGCTTCACCATCGGCCATAATCAGATCATCACGGACCCCAACAAGATGAAGGCCGTGGTGGACTGGCCTCCCCCCTCCTCAAGGAAGCAGCTGCAGCAATTCCTGGGTTTCGCCAACTTTTACTGGCACTTTATCAACAACTACAGTATCATCGCTCTTCCCCTCACCCGCCTCATCTCTCCGAAGACACCTTTCCAGTGGACGGAGGAGGCTGCAGCTGCGTTCGCCGAGCTCAAGACCTGGTTTTTGTCTTCCCCCATCTTGACCCAGGTGGATCCTGAGCTACAGTGCTTGGTGGAGTTGGATGCCTCGGACTCCGGGGTGGGGGCCTTGTTGTCCCAGCGTTCTCCAGTGGACAGGGAGGTCCAGCCCTGTGCGTTTTTCTCCCGCCATCTGTCCCCGGCGGAGAGGAATTACCATATCGGGGATAGGAAGCTCCTGGTGGTTAAGCTTGTGCTGGAGGAGTGGCGTCACTGGTTGGAGGAGGCTACCCAACCCTTCATTGTATGGACAGATCATAAGAACCTGGAGTACCTAAGGACGGCCAAGCGTCTGAACGCCTGCCAGGCCCGCTGGTCCTTATTCTTCGGATGTTTCAATTTTACCATCACCTACCGCCCCGGGTCTAAGAATACCAAGCCTGATGCGCTGTCCAGGCAGTTCTCCCCGACACAGCGGAGGCGCCCATTCTCCCCATCTTCTCGCCTTCTTGTATCATGGGCGCCCTCTCATGGGAGATCAAGGAGAGGGTCCTGAAGGCGCAGGAGGCGGAACCGGACCTGGGCGGTGGGCCAGCGGGCAAATGGTTCGTTCCATCTTCAGTTCGGGGCGAGGTTATCCACTGGGCCCACTCCTCCAGGCTGGCATGCCATCTGGGGGGTTCCCGCATGGTCAAGATCCTCGAGAGGTCATTTTGGTGGCCATCACTCCGGAGGGACATCGCCGATTACATCCGCGCCTGCTCTCAGTGCGCCACTGGCAAGACGCCTTCCTCTCCTCCGGCGGGGCTGCTTCACCCTCTTCCTGTTTCTGGCAGACCTTGGTCACACATCACCTTGGATTTCGTTATTGGCCTCCCCCCATCAGATCAACACACCGTCATGCTCACTATCGTGGATTGCTTCTCTAAGGCCACCCACTTCATCCCCCTACTGGGACTGCCCACGGCGAAGGAGACGGCGGATCTGCTGGTGCGGCACGTCATCAGGCTTCATGGCATACCGGTGGATATCGTCTCTGATCGAGGGCCGCAGTTCGTGTCTCAGGTTTGGAAGTCATTCTGTAATGCTCTGGGGGCTACGGTGAGCCTGTCCTCCGGCTACCACCCCAGAGTAATGGTCAATGCGAGAGAGCTAACCAGGAGCTGGAGGCTGCGCTGTGGTGTGTGGCCTCGTCTCACCCGGCCTCGTGGAGTGCCCAGCTTCCATGGGTCGAGTAGGCCCACAACTCCACGGTGTCGTCAGCTATCAGCATGTCCCCGTTTGTGGCCTCCCTGGGCTACAACCCCCCACTTTTTCCCGAAGAGGAGAGGGACATCGCCGTGCCTTCTGTTCAGGCTCATCTGAGACGCTGTTGGCGGGTTTGGAGGTTGGTCCGGACGACGCTCCAACGCATGGCGGAACGTAACTCCAGGGTCGCTAATCGCCACAGGAGGCCGGCTCCAGCCTACCAGGTGGGTCAGCAGGTTTGGCTCTCGACACAACACATTAACCTGAAGGGTGAGAGGAGGAAGTTATCACAGCGATTCATTGGCCCATTTCCCATCACTCGAATTGTTAATCCTGTAGCTGTGCGCCTGTCTCTCCCCCCCTCCCTCCGCATCTGTCCCATTTTCTATGTGTCCCAGATCAAGCCTTTCTTTTCCAGTCCTCTCTGTCCTCCTCCCAGGTCTCCACCTCCACCGGTTGTGATCGACGGCGACCCAGCATGGAAGGTCACCTTCATCTTGGACGTCCGACGCTGGGGTCATGGCATGCAGTACCTGGTGGACTGGGAGGGGTATGGCCCTGAGTGGCGCTCCTGGGTGCGTCCATCCTTCATGTTGGACAAGCAGTTCATCAGGGACTTCCATCGGACACACCTAGGTAGGCTGGATCGGGTGCCAGGAGGCACCCCTCTGGGGGGGGGGGGGGGAGTACTGTGATGACTCGCTCTGGGCCATTATCATCCACAGCTGCGCGCACACTGGCTCCTTGTCAGGACAGGACTATTTAACCTTACTCAGCCTGCTGGCCTGCACGGAGCCGTCTGTCTCCCTGGCTATGAAGCGCATCTCCGGACTTCCTAGCCATCATCTTCACGACCTTCTACCTCGCCACCTCGGCATTAACTCCCAGAGGATCACCTCTCAAACCCAAGTAAGCCAACCCTTTCACTCACCTGTTCTCCGCTACTCCCCTGTGCACAGGCGGAATCTCCCGGTGGCAGAATCGTCTCCCTCGGCGGCGGTTTCCGCTCTCTCCTCTCCACCAACTGCAGGACTGCAACGACGCTGGGACAGTGGGCGCTGTCTACCTGGCCAACGGGTGTTCACCATCTGCCTGGAACAAGTAAGCCACAGTTACACCTGAACGTGAGCCCAGCTAGCTCCTTGCTAATTGTGTGTCTTGCTCCGTCCATAGGGTTGCCAGGCTGCACAGCGCTCTGCTCCCTCTCAGCTGCTCGAAGTCTCCAGCCCGCACATACACAACATAACACATTCACGCATCCACACACACTATACACTGGGTCAATAAAGATAATTGAATCCATTTCTGAGTCTGTGTCTGTTCCCTGGGTCAGCCATTACGTCAAATACTTGATAACATTGTTCTGCCAATTAAACTTAATAATTTTTGAATGTTCTGAGATCGTTCATAGTTCAATGAGAGGGTTTAGGTTTTATCAAGATTCAATTTGTACCCTGAATGTGCACCAAATTCTTTCAGCATAGACAGTAGTTTAGGTAGGCTGATATTAGGGTTGGATAGGGTTACAAGAACATTATCTGCATATAAACCAATTTTATGTGTTGTCTCACCAATGGTATTACCTGAAATATCTTTATTTTCTCTAACTGCCTGTGCTAGTTGCTCGATTAAAAAGTTCAAAGGGGGTGGGGCTAAGAGGGCATCCCTGTTGACATCCCCTTTCTAATAATACTGTTTTAGACAAATCACCATTTAGTTTAGTTTATTGGTTTATTTGTCAGGGACTATGTACAGAAAAAAGCATTAAACACAGGGTAAAGATGCTCTTTACAAGATTATAGCATTCTCACTAATTTCCATCTGTAGTCCATGAGGCAGGCAGGGTTTAATTTAATCCTGGCTGAAAGTAAGTCATACAAAGACTTAAAGCAGCCAATTATTTGATCATTAAAGCCAAACCTTCTCAAAACCATATACAAGTATTCCCATCTAACTGAATCAAATGCCTTTTCAGCATCAAGGCTGACAATGATCGATTCGGTATTTCTCATTTTGTCTATAAGATGGAGAGCACGGCTCACATTATCATGAGCCTGCCTATCTTTCACAAATCCCATCAGTGTCCGTCAGATTTGGAATTATGATTTCAAGCTGCTTAGCTAATATTGTTGCAAATATCCTGTAATCTATGTTTAAAACTGATATTAGTCTATAGGAGCTGCAGGCAGTCCTATCTTTACCTGGTTTGGAATTATAGAAATCACTGCTTGTCTCCAGGAGAGTGGAATCTCCCCACCTCCCAGAACATAGTTAAAGCAATCTAGAAGTAAAGGAATTATCAGATGTCTGAAGTGTTTATACCATTCAGACAGAAAACAATCTGCACCTGGCATCTTATTTCCTTTCAGGTTTGAAACTACTTTGCCAATTTCTTCTGCTGTTATTGTCTGAGTTAGTGCCTTATTCTGTTCTGTTCCTATAGATGGTAAATCAAGACCAAAAATGAAATCATTTACAGTTGCCAGGTCGGTTGCCTCGGGTTGGGTGCAGAGTTTTGTATAATAAGCAACAAAGTAGTTTTGTATATCTTTCAGATTGTAGTGCATAACATCAGTATGTGGGTCTTTTACTTTATGTATAAATCTGTCCACCTGTTGTTTACGTATCCTCCAAGCAAGCAGTTTCTTAGACTTGGAACTGTTCTCATAGTAGTTTTGCTTCATAAATCTGGCTTTCTTTTCTATCTCATCATCATATACATTATTCAAAGTCTGTTTTATTTCCATGACCTGTTTTAAAATATTAGCGTCACTATTTTTCACATGTTCCAGTTCTAAATACTTAAGTTTCATGCTAAGATCTTTAATGTGTTTTTCTTTTTTCTTTTTCTTATAGGTAGACCACATGATTAATTTCCCCCTGAGGACAGCCTTTGCAGCATCCCATGGAACACTGGAGGAAATGTCCCCAGTATTGTTACCTCCGCCAGGCCGAAAGGCCAGGAGGAAGTTATGTTTTTGCCGGGGTTTGTCTGTTTGTTTGTCTGTCTGTCTGTCTGTCTGTCTGTCTGTCTGTTGGTTAGCAAGATAACTCAAAAAATCTTGGACGGATTTCCATGAAACTTTCAGGCGTTGTTGGAAATGGTACAAGGAAGAACTGATTAAATTTTGGGGGTGATCCGGTTCACCATCTGGATACAGGAATTTTTTTTTTTTTGTAACTTAAGATTTTTATTCATTTTTCATCATATATATTGCATTCAGATCACAGTCTACATTTAAAAAAACAAAGGGGCTAGAGTAAAAAAGAAAAAAAAGGGGGGGGGGGGACAAATGTTGGAGCATCAAGTTTTTAGTTTCCATCTCTTAATTCTTCTGGTTTTTCCAGCATCTTTGGTTATTCTTTCAATATCTGTCTCGTTGTTGCACTTTGTAGTGTGTCCATTTCCGCCATTTTTTTTCCCATAGTCCTTCTTGCATTCTTTGTCGATATGTTAGTTTTTCCATCATATGTATGTCCTCAACAATGTCAGTCCATTGCTCTTGGTCAGGAAGAACTTCTGATCGCCATTTTTTTGTGATAGTTTTTTTACATGCAATCAACAAGATTTTAACTAGATACCTGTCCTCAGCCTGTATAACATTGTCTCTTTTAAGATCACATAAGTACATCAGGTTACAGTTCATTGGTATATTATATCCTAATATCCTCTGTATTGTCACATGTATAGATTTCCAGAATGATGATATTTTGCAGCATTTCCAAAACATATGTGAGTGGTCTGCATTTTGAGCCCCACATCCCCTCCAGCATAAAGATTGGGTATTTGTATATTTTCCTTGAATCTGTGGTGTAATGAAAAAGCGAATCAGGTTTTTCCATCCAAATTCCCTCCATGTCCTTGAATTTGTGGATGTGTGTTGTGTTTTCCATATTTCCTGCCAGCTTTCTTCTGTTATGTTTAAATTGAGCTCTTTCTCCCATTTCTCCTTTATATAGTTACTTGTATGATTGTTTGTCATAAGTTTCTGATATAGCTTTGAAATAATTCTTATTTTATTTCCTGTATATGAGCTTAAAATGAGTTGTATAATCTCGCTCACATCTGTTTGGAGGTTATGCCTAATCTTCTTCATATAATAGTCTCTCATCTGCAGATATCTGAAGAATTCCGATCTTTCTAGTTTAAATTTTCTCCTGATGTTTACAAAGCTCCCGAGATCTTTTTTTCCGATATTGCCCCATGCTGTGATTCCCTTGTTCACCAGATTTTTGTATCCCCTATCTTGTTTTGCCGGTTCAAACTGACTGTCAAATGCTACCCATTTCAATAGTTTTATGTCTTCCTTTATACTATACTTTTGTACTATTTTATACCACAGTTCTAAAGTAAATTTAGTGATTGGGTCTATTTGTTTGATTTGCTTATATGCATCTTTATCTCCTATTATGCTTTGTACTGGGAGTCCCTCAATTTCCTTTTCCATTTCTTTCCATTTTGCCTCATATCCCTCGTCGCACCAACATATGATATATCTTATTTGTGCTGAGTAGTAATATTCTTTTAGACTCGGTAGGCCCATGCCTCCTTTCTCTTTTGGTAACTGGAGTGTTTTATATTTCACTCTTGGTTTTTTACCTCCCCAAACAAATCTCGATATCATCCTGTCCCACTTTGAGAATTGGGCATCTGGAATCTCTGTTGGTAGAGCCTGGAAGAGGTAAAGTAATCTAGGTTGTATGCTGATTTTGACTGTCTCAATTTTTGAATTCAGATCCATATTTAAGATTGACCATCTATCAATATCTTTTTTTATTTCTTGTTCCAACCTATCATAGTTTGCTTTATAGATTTTGCTTAGATCTTTAGGTATGTTCACTCCAAGGTATTTTATTTCTTTTTGTTTCCAGTTTAGTTTGATCTTATCAGTTATCTGGTTTAGAGGGTTATAGTGGAATGTCAGTATTTGTGTTTTTGTTATATTTATCTTGTATCCTGATAATTTTCCAAAATTTTCTATCAAGTTCATCATTTCCATTATTGATTCATCTGGTTGTTCAAGGTAAACTATAATATCGTCTGCAAATAGCCCAATCTTGTGTTCCGCCCCCTTTATTGTTACACCTTTTAATTTCTTATTTTGTCGTATCGCTTGAGCCAGTGGCTCTATGAACAGAGCAAACAAGGTGGGCGATAAGCAGCATCTCTGCCTAGTTGATCTTTGTATATTTACTTTGTCTGTTAAGCTACCATTTATCTTGATTCTTGCCACAGGTTCTTGATACAGCGTCCTTATGCATTGTACTGATTTTTCGTTAAATCCAAAGCGTTCCAGCACACTATATAGGAATTTCCAGTTAACCCTGTCAAATGCTTTTTCTGCGTCTAAACTCATTATTACTGCGCTTTTCTTTTCTTTATGTATTTGATTAATTATATGTATTGTTCTCCTGATATTGTCATGTGTTTGGCGTCCCTCTATGAAACCAGTTTGATCATCTTCTATCAATTCCGTCAAGAATGTCTTTATTCGTTTACATATAATTGTTGTATATATTTTATAATCCACATTTAATAAAGAGATTGGCCTATAAAGTTTCCGCATTGTTCTCTATCTTTCCCTGGCTTTAAAATGACTGAAATAATGGCTTCGTTCCATGATGGAGGTATTTTGTTGTTGTTCAACGTCCAATTAAATGACTTTAGAAGCTGTGGCGTGAGTTCTTCTATAAACAGTTTATAAAACTCAGAAGGGTATCCATCACTACCTGGTGATTTACCGTTTTTAAGTGACTTAATCACATCTCTAATCTCTTGTGATGTTATTTCTGCTGTTAGCTTTTCATTTTGTTGATTTCCTATTGATGGCAAGTCCAATGTGCATAGAAATTTTTTAATATCTTTAGTATTTGTTTCTTCAGGTTGCGAGTATAGTTCTTGGTAGAAATTATGGAATATTTCTTCGATGTTTTCTGGGTTAAATGTGGTTTTATTTGTGGTGGGGTCTTTAATCTTATATACATTATTCATTGTTTGTTGTTTTCTTAACCGTTTTGCCAGCAGTTTTGTGGCTTTTGGTCCCGTTTCATAATATTTTTGCTTTAGATATCTATTTTTCCTTTCAATTTCATCCATTTGTGTTTCTTTTATCTTTATTTTTTCTTCTTTAATTTCTTGATATATTTTTGGGTCATTTGTGCTTTGATGTTTATGTTCTAATTCCCTCAGTCTCTCACATCTTTGTTCATATGCTTCCAGTTTAGTCTTATTTGCTTTTCCTGTTTCAACAATTAATTTACCTCTTAACACGGCTTTTAGTGCATCCCATAGTATTGTTGGGTCCACTTCTTCATTGTCATTCTCTTGGATATATTCATTTATGTTTACTTTTATTCTTTCTTTCATTTTATCATCATTTAACAGTCCTACATTAAGCTTCCATGTTGTTTGTCGTTTTCTATTGTTTAAATTTATTTCCATGTATATAGGATTATGATCTGATATTTCTGCCCCTCCAATCCAACAATTTCTCACCCTGTGTCTGTCACCTTCATTCATAAGGAAGTAATCTATTCTAGAGTGTACTTTATGGGCTGCTGAACAATGTGTATAGTCTTTTTCGAGTGGGTGCAGGTCCCTCCAAATGTCTACCATACCCATTTCTGCCAGTGAGGTTCTTATGAACTTTGTTACATGTTTTTTTGTCTTCTTAACACTTGTTGTATCAACTTCATGATCCATGACAGCATTTAAGTCTCCTCCACAAATTAGGACTCCTTCACTGTGTGTTGCTATGAGATCAAACAGATGTTGAAAAAAACCCTTGTCACTTTCTGGTGGGGCATAGATGTTCACTAATGTGATCTGCATTCCATCTATTCTACCCTTTATTATTACATACCTGCCTTCTTTATCCTGGATTTCCTGTTCACATTCAAATTGTATTTTATTTGAGATTAGTATCATAACCCCCCTTTTAGTTCCTCCCTTAAATGAACTGTAGTAGGAGTTCTTATAGCCAAATCTCTTTAGTTTCACATGTTCTGTCTTGCTCAAATGTGTCTCTTGCATAAATATAATTTCGGCTTTTTCCTTCTTGAATTTTCTTATTATTCTTTCCCTTTTAACAGGTGAGTTCAGACCATTCACGTTTAGTGTTATTATCTTAAGATTTTTACCCATAATCATGTTTTTCCATTTTTTTAACTTGTGCTCCTAGCCCCTTTAACAACAAAAATAACACATATTTATATAAAAACACATTAAAAAATCTCGACCTCCGTACTTTGGGCCTTTCTTCTGCCCACTGGTCCCTGTTGGTGGGTGGAGGGAATGTCCTCACCGAGTGTAGGGCCCTCCCTAGACCTGTATTTACTATCCAAGAAATAGTCATTAGTCTAGAAATGTCCAACAAATATCACTTAAACCTCTCCTAACCGTCTGTTTCTCTTTTACCTTGTCTTCTTGGCCTTCATTTCTTCTGTGTCTTTCTTAATCTTTGTTATAATCTAGGCTTTCAGTTGAAAGCCTTGTAGTCTTTCCTGGGCCCGCTGCTCCACGTCTCCCCCCGTCTTTTGCCGCTCACTCGCCTCCACTCCGGCTGTCGTGATGCGTTCAGGGCCGCCGCTGCTCCAACCGTTTCCTCCGGCACGTACACCTCAAGGCCCCGCTCCATCATGTCCTGCGCTGCCTCTCTGGCTGTGTTGTATGTCCTCATGCCGTTCTCCCAATGAATCCTCATCTTCGTTAGCGGCGTTTGGAATCTAATTTTTTTTTCTTTCAGCGTTTTTTTAATGTTGGCATATTTCTTCCGCTGCTGCACAATTTCTGCCGGGTAGTCATGATCAAAGAATATCTGCTTGTCGCCGATTCATATCTTTTTTTTCCACGCTCGTGTCAGGATTCTTTCCTTTACATCATATTTCAGAAAGTTTACCACAACTGACCTGGGTGTAGAGTGTGGGTTCGGGTTCTGTGCCGAGGCTCTGTGCGCTCGTTGAAACTGCAGATCCGCTTCGCTGGGCAGTTCCAGCTCTTTTTTTAAGAACTGATCCATGAATTTCGTCATCGAGTTGCCTTCAATGCCCTCCGGGATCCCGAAGATGCGTATATTGCCCCGTCTGGACCTGCTCTCCAAGTCGGTTACTTTCTCCTGCATCCTCTGCATTTGTGCCGTCAGGGTCTGCAGCTGTTCGCTTGCCTCGCTATTCCAATCTTCCAGCTCTGATATTCGGGCCTGTGCTTCTGTCATACACGCCCGCTGAGAGCGCAGCTCCTCCATGTTTTCTGCTAGCTTGCGCTCCATTTCTCTTCGGAGGCCCATAATTTCCTCCTTAATCTCTTTTTTCAGCTCCTCCTTAAGAGCCGCTAAATCCTGTTGTAGCTGCCGTTTGAAGTCTCTCAACTCTTTACCCAAACTGGCGATGCCAGTGTTCATGCTATCGAGTTTTGTGTCCTCCATTTTCTCTGCTGCAGTCACCTCGTTTTTTTGGGCCCCGTGTTCAGCGGTTTCTCCTGCATTGTTGAAGAGGAATTCTTTAATTTTACTCTGCTTTTGTCCTTGTGCCCGGCTCCTTCGTGTTTTCATCCCTTAGTTTATTGATCCGCTTATGTCGAGTTGGCCATTTACTGATGATTTTTATTCCGGCTAGGGAGAGCTCTCTGTTTAAGCGTTATGTCTCTCCGCCATCTTCCCGGAAGTCGGATACAGGAATTTTTTAAAGCATTTTTCATTCAACACTGTGACATACAGCCATTTTCAACATGTGCGCAGGCGCAATGGAGGGCGCTGGTCGTCGTGTCTGCAACACAAACTCTGCGTTCTTCAACGTTTTAGGCACAAAAGGACGCGGAAAACACTGCTGGCCTGGGCCCGCCAGCGTGCAACTGCAAAACCTCACACGGGCAGTTTCGGGCCGGGGAATTTCTTTCTAATAGGATTTAGATCAGGGCTCATAGAAGGCCACTTTAGAATAGTCCAATATTTCGCTCTTAGCCATTCTTGGGTGTTTTTAGCTGTGTGTTTTGGGTCATTATCCTGTTGCAAGACCCATGACCTGCAACTGAGACCAAGTTGTCTGACACTGGGCAGCACATTTCTCTCTAGAATACCTTGATAGTCTTGAGATTTCACTGTACCCTGCACAGATTCAAGACACCCTGTGCCAGATGCAGCAAAGCAGCTCCAGAACATAACAGAACCTCCTCCATGTTTCACAGTAGGGGCAGTGTTCTTTTCTTGGTATGCTTCATTTTTGCATCTGTGAACATAGAGCTGATGTGCCTTGCCAAAAAGTTCCAGTTTTGTCTCGTCTGTCCATAGGACATTTTCCCAGAAGCTTTGTGGCTTGTCAACATGCAGTTTGGCAAATTCCAGTCTGTTTTTTTTTATGATTTGTTTTCAACAGTGGTGTCCTCCTTGGTCGTCTCCCATGAAGTCCACTTTGGCTCAAACAACGACGGATGGTGCGGTCTGACACTGATGTACCTTGACCTTGGAGTTCACCATGAATGTGTTTAGAGGTTGTTCTGGGCTCTTTTGTTACCATTCGTATTATCCGTCTCCTCCTGCGGCCATGTCCAGGGAGGTTGGCTACAGTCCCGTGGATCTTAAATTTCTTAACAATATGTGCAACTGTAGTCACAGGAACATCAAGCTGCGTGGAGATGGTCTTATAGCCTTTACCTTTAACATGCTTGTCTATAATTTTCTTTCTAATCTCCTGAGACAACTCTCTCCTTTGCTTCCTCTGGTCCATGTTTAGTGTGCTACACACCATGTCAACAAACAGCACAGTGACTACTTGTCACCCTTTAAATAAGCCGACTGACTGATTACAAGTTTGTAGACACCTGTGATGTTAATTAGAGGACACATCTTGGTTGAACATGTTCCTATGGTCACATTATTTTCAATCTTTTCTAGGGGTACCATCATTTTTGTCCAGGCCTGTTTCATGAGTTTGTTTTTTAAAATAATTCTGTTGAACCACAATTCAAAAACATTGTCTGATTTTCACTGGTTAGTTTTCATAGAATTTTTATTTATTACCACTTTTGTCAGATTCAAGTTATTTCTGTGATCATTGTGGGTTTTTCTTTCATTAACAGAGGGGTACCAACAATTTTGTCCACGGCTGTACAACTCTTTTCCTGTGGGCTTAAATCTCTCCATATATCCATCATACCTGCTTCTTTAAGCATCTTTCTAACATATACTTCTTCTGGTTGTGACTTTTTAATTTTGTTTGAGGAGTCCATGAATGGTCTCCGCCTTTGACCGCCACCTAATCCACATAGCACCGGACCCCCATGATCCCTCCTGCAGGTGGTGAACCCACTGGAGGGCAGACCCATGTAACTCCTTCGGGCTGAGCCCGGCCGGGTCCCATGGGTGGAAACCCGGCCACCAGACGCTAGCCTTCGAGCCCCTCCCCCAGGCCTGGCTCCAGGGTGGGGCCCCGGTAACCCCATACCGGGCGGGGTACACTGAATCCTTGATATACAATTTATCATGAGAGTCTGTTGGATCGTTCTTAGTCTGGCCCTTCACCCAGGATCAGTTTGTCTTGGGAGACCCTATCAGAGGCAAATTGCCCCCGGACAACATAGCTCCTGGGATCACTGGGGCACGCAAACCCCCCCACCACGATAAGGTGACGATCCATGAGGAGGCGGCAGACGGCAGACGGATTGGAGCAGCGTCTGCAGTGATGTGGGCGTTGTGCCGGTCTGTTGTGGTGAAGAGGGAGCTTAGTTCTAAGGCAGAGCTGTCGATTTACCAGTCAATCTACGTTCCTACTCTCACCTATGGTCACGAGCTTTGGGTAATGACCGAAAGAACGAGATCGCGGATACAAGCGGCTGAAATGAGCTTTCTCCGTAGGATTGCTGGACTCACCCTCAGAGATAGGGTGAGGAGCTCAGTCATCCGGGAGAGGCTCAGAGTAGAACCGCTGCTCCTCCACATTGAAAGGAGTCAGTTGAGGTGGTATGGGCATCTGATTAGGATGCCTCCTGGACGCCTCCCACTTGAGGTGTTTCAGGCACGTCCCACTGGGAGGAGACCCCGGGGCAGACCCAGGACTCGGTGGAGAGACTATGTCTCCCAGCTGGTCTGGGAACGCCTTGGTGTCCCCTCTGAAGAGCTGGAGCAGGTGGCTGGGGAGAGGGAAGTCTGGGCTTCTCTGCTTGAACTGCTGCCTCCGCGACCCGGACCTCCGGAAAAGCAGTAGAAGATGGATGGATGGAGTCCATGAATGGATGCATGTGAATATTCCAGTCTCCTCCACATATAAGTACACATGAAGTTTCTGTAGCAATCAAGTTAAAATTCTTCCTAATAAACTGTTTATCACTTCCTGGTGGTCTATACACATATAACAAAGTAACTTCTTTATGATCAATAAATCCTTTAACCAGCAGGTAATGTCCCTCCTTGTCACCAATTTGTGAGGAATGCTGGAAGTTCACTTTGTTTGAAAGTAATATAGCCACACCTCTTGAATTACGTCTTTCAAATGAGGAGTAATATGAATTTTTAAACTCCAATTTCCTGAACTTTTCATGTTCAGTACCTGAAAGGTGTGTTCCTCACAAAAATATATATAGTGTTTTGTGGACTGCATTCGACTGCTTTCCTCATGGTCTCTTGTGGGGGGTGATGTGGGAGTATGTGATATCGGGCTCGTTGTTACAAACTATCCAGTCCCTATATGACCGTTGCATGAGTTTGGTTAATATTGCCAGCACCTAGTTAAACCCATTTCCAGTGAGAATTGGACTTGATTTTGTCACGATCCTGATCATAACTTTTATAGACAGGATATCTAGGCGCAGCAGAGGATTGGAGGGTGTCATTCTCGGTGACCGCATGATTTCATCTCTGCTGTTTGCGGATGATGTCCTGTTGGCTTCATCAAGCAATGACCTACAGGTCTTACTGGGACAGTTTGCTACTGAGTGTGAAGTGGCTGGGATGAGAATCAGCACCTCCAAGTCCGAGGCCATGATCTTCTGCCAGAAAAAGGTGGATTTTTTTTTTTCTACTTCCGGCGCAACACGAGTAGGCTGCCTTTTGCAACAGCGGATCAATTTCTGCCTATTTCTGTTACTATCTGGCTCTCTTGCCAATCTTTATGATCCAGCGTCACCTTTATTCCATCCGAACACGTAGATCACCCAAATGTCTCCTGAGTCAGCGGATGGAGCCACTGTTTCTGGCAGGAGGCAGCATAACAGGGACCAGCTGTTAGCACTCAACCGGCCCATGATGCTAACAAAAAAACTCGACATACCGGGAGAATTAAGACGAAAACGACGTGGGTGTCGTGCTGGTGTAAGACGGCTGGCAAGGAATATAAGGTACAGACCCGGGCTGCACGGTGGCGCAGTGGTTTAGCACTGTGGCAGCACAGTTTTACCCTCGGCCGGGGGATCGCGGGGATCATGAGATCGTGGGTTCGATCCCAGCCCCCGACCAACAGTGAGCTGTGTGGAGTTTGCATGTTCTCCCCGTGTTGCGCGGGTTTACTCCGGGATTTCTCCGGTTTCCTCCCGCTTACCAAAAACATGTAGGTTTAGGGCGCTCGCGCACGCAGCGACCAGCAGCCGGTGGCTTCTCACCAGACTGCAAACCAAATCTACCTACGGGTACAAATAAGTAACAAAAAAAAAAAAAAAAAAAAAAAAAAAAAAAGACCCGCCCTCCCATCTGTCATTATGGGGAATGTACGATCGATACTCGGAAAGACAGATGAACTAGCGGCTATCTCCCACTACAATAGCATATACTGGGAGTGTAGTCTGATGCTATTCTCAGAGATGTGGCTAACAGGACTAGCAGCAGATGCTAACATTGAACTGGAGGGTTTCCACACAATACGGGCAGACCAAACACCAGACAGTGGGAAGGCAAGGGGCGGTGGGGTGATGATGTACACTACCGTTCAAAAGTTTGGGGTCACCCAGACAATTATTTTGTGTTTTCCATGAAAAGTCACACTTATTTACCACCATGAGTTGTAAAATGAATAGAAAATATAGTCAAGACATTGACAAGGTTAGAAATAATGATTTGTATTTGAAATAATAATTTTTTCCAGATACTCAACCTGCTCAAAGGAAGGTCAGTTTTATAGCTTCTCTAACCAGCTAAACTGTTTTCAGCTGTGCTAACATGATTGCACAAGGGTTTTCTAATCATCCATTAGCCTTCTGACGTAATGAGCAAACACATTGTACCATTAGAACACTGGAGTGATAGTTGCTGGAAATGGGCCTCTATACACCTATGTAGATATTGCACCAAAAACCAGACATTTGCAGCTAGAATAGTCATTTGCCACATTAGCAATGTATATTAGGTATTAGAGTGTATTTCTGATTAGTTTAAAGTTATCTTCATTGAAAAAAACAGTGCTTTTCTTTCAAAAATAAGGAAATTTCTAAGTGACCCCAAACTTTTGAACGGTGATGTACGTCAATAACAACTGGTGCAGACCGGGACATATCACGGTTAAGGAACAGCACTGTAGCAAAGACATTGAGTTGCTAGCTGTTCGCATGCGGCCTACCCATCTCCCGAGGGAATACTCACTGACATAATGTCTGGCCCAGGAAACACGCACGCAGGCTCCGGATAGATTTAACAGCTTTATTCAACAAGCAGGTGTGTCTGAATGGATGTGTGTGGGATGTGTATGTGTTGAGGGTGAACGCCGATGCGCAGGAAGCAGAGCAGCGTGCCGTACAGCTGGACAACCCTATGGAGAGAGAGCAGAGGACAAGGGTAAAGGGCACCACACCTGGACAGGGATAATAAGTTGTGTGATGCTTACTTGTGGGAACAGGTGGCTGGCGTTGGCAAGGGAGAAGCCCGGAAGACAGCGTCCTGCAGAGCCTGCGTCGATGGTGAGCGTAGGTTGGCGATGACGGGGAAATCCGCTGCCTGGGAATCCACCTGTGCACAGGGGTGAAGACTTGGAGAAAGGTAAGGAATGCTTACGTTAGGTAGAAGTCTTGCTAGTGATCAGAGGTTGATACACGAGCTACAAAGTGCCGATGCGAACAGACGACTCCAGACTGCAGCACTGGGCCGAGTGGGCTAAATAGCCCGCTGCTGACGAGGCGCAGGTGTGCGCGCAGCTGAGGCCACTGATGAGCGGCGAATCGTGACACTCACATGTGATCTGCATTGTTATTTATGCAAATCCGACGGCGAACGCTGGGACAGCACGTGACGTCATCCACTCAGTAACTGGCAGGCTGCAGACAGAACACCCAGATGCTCTTCTCCTCATCTCAGGCGATTTCAACCATATTTCACTGTCTCCCATTCTACCCACGTTCACCCAGTATGTCACATGCCACACTAGAGACAAAACACTGGACTGATTCTACGCAAACACTAAGGAGGCGTACACCTCATCACAACTCCCCCCACTCGGGAGATCGGATCACAATTTGGTTCATCTCCTGCCGGTGTTCAAACCCCTAGTGCACATACAACCTCCGGTCATGTGCACAGTGAAGGTATGGTCTGAGGAGGCAATGGACGCTCTAAAGGACTGCTTTGAAACCACTGCCTGGGAGCAGCTCTGCGATCCACATGGTGAGGACATCAATGGCCTCACTCACACCATCACGGACTACATCAGCTTCTGTGTGGACAACACCGTACCCACCAAGACCATACGGTGTTGCTTGAACAACAAACCCTGGATCAACCCTGAGATAAAAACACTTCTGAGAGAGAAGAAGAGGATCTTCAGGTCGAGGAACAGGGAAATGCTGAAGTCCGTCCAGAGGGAGCTGAGGAGGAAGATCAGAGAAGGCAAGGACAGCTTCAGGAAGAAGATAGAGGACAAGCTGCAACAGAGCAACATCGGTGAGGTCTGGAGAAACCTTAAAACCATCTCTGGGCTCCAGAATATCTCCTCCCAGGCCATGGGGGGCAGGGAGTGGGCGAACAATCTGAACCTGTTTTTTAATAGGTTTGACCAACCGCCCTCCCCCCCGACTGCACAACAACCACTGCTACCTCTAAAGACATCGAGTCCTGCTGCCCACACCCCACTCCACCAACACCCCCCCACTCCCAACACACAGCCCCCCAACATGACCCTCACTAAGACCCAGGTGAGGACGGAGCTGAGAAAGATCAAGGCGAGGAAGGCGTTGGGACCGGACGGCATCAGCGCAAAGCTCCTCAAGTGCTGTGCAGATCAGCTGTGTGGGATTGTGGAGGTCATCTTCAACCTGAGCCTGAAGCTGGGAAGGGTACCACAGATGTGGAAAACATCTTGTGTGGTACCTGTACCAAAGACCTCCCGCCCCAAAGACCTGAACAGCTACAGACCAGTGGCCCTGACGTCCCACATAATGAAGACCCTGGAGAGACTGCTCCTTGCTCACCTCCGCCCCCTGGTGGGACCAGCGATGGATCCACTCCAGTTCACCTACCAGCACGGCATTGGGGTGGAGGATGCAGTGATCTTCCTCCTTCACCGTTCTCTGTCCCACCTGGAGAAGCCCGGGAATGTGGTGAGGATCATGTTCTTTGACTTCTCCAGTGCTTTCAACACCATCCAACCGATGATCCTGAAGGACAAGCTGCTGTGTGCAGGGGTGGAACAGCACCTGTCATCATGGATCCTGGACTACCTCACTAACTGGCCACAGTTTGTGAAAACCCTGGACTGTGTGTCCGACACGATCATCGGTAGCACGGGGCCCCCCCAGGGAATGGTTTTGGCTCCCTTCCTGTTCACCCTTTATACTGCGGACTTCTCACACAACACAACACACTGCCATCTATAGAAGTTCTCTGACGACTCTGCGATCGTCGGCCTCATCTCCAACGGAGATGAAGCTGAGTACAGAGGACTTATCCAGGACTTCATGGACTGGTGCCATAGGAACTGCCTCCAGATCAACGCGAGGAAAACTAAGGAGCTGGTGGTGGACTGCCGCAGGCAAGAACAACCCCTCACAGCACCAGTAAACATACAGGGAACAGACATCGAGATGGTGACATCCTACAAGTACCTGGGTGTTCATCTGAACAATAAACTAGACTGTTCACACAATACCGACACACTCTACAAGAAGGGACAGTGCAGGCTGTTCCTACTGAGGAGACTCAGGTCTTTTGGTGTACAAGGGGTGCTGCTGAAGACATTCTATGACATGGTGGTGGCATCAGCCATCACTTTTGGAGTGGTCTGCTGGGGCAGTGGCATTACAGCAGCCGATAGGAAGAGACTGAACAAACTGATCAAGAAAGCTAGCTCTGTCCTGGGGCAGCGCCCTGACCCAGTGGAGGAGATAGGAGAGAGAAGGATGGTGGCTAAACTGTCATCTCTGCTGGAGTCCGAGTCCCACCCTATGCAGGATATACTGAACGCACTGAGGAGCTCATTTAGCAGCAGACCACATCATCCTAGGTGCGCAACTGAGAGGTTTCGCAGGTCCTTCCTACCTACGGCTGTCAGACTGTATAACCTAAGCAGGGCTGCTCGCAGAGATAGCAAAAAAACGTGACGACCTAATAGTATTGAATGCAAAAGGGGCAATAGACTTACACAATGGTCCCCCCCAGTATATACAACTAGGACACTATCGGTCGCTATGGAGGGTGACAATATGTATGGGTACATATTCATGCTATGTAGGATAACTAAGTAGACGGTTATGCTGTTTATTCCATCTAGCTACAATGCTCCGCACTTTGTATATATATTTATGTGTATGTATGTATACATATGTATGTGTACTGCTCTTATTTATATCTTCCGTATCTTCTTAATTATTGCTCTGAGTGTTGCTATCCCTGTGCTGTTGCAATCCTGGAATTTCCCCATTGTGGGACTAATAAAGGCTTATCTTATCTTATCTTATCTTATCTTATTGTCCTCTCCAGGTTGGAGACAAGCTCCTGCCCCAAGTGGAGGAGTTTAAGTGTCTCAGGCTCTCATTCATGAGGGAGGGGAAAACTTAGTGTGAGAATGACAGACGAATTGGAGCAGCCTCTGCAGTGATACGGACATTGTACCAGTCTGTTGTGGTGAAGAGATAGCTGAACTCTAAAGCAAAGCTTTTGATTTACCGGTCAAGCTACGTTCCTTCCCTCACCTATGGCCATGAGCTTTGGGTAATGACAGAAAAAATGAGATTGCGGATACAAGCGGCTGAAACGAGCTTTCCCCATAGGATTGCTGGACTCACCCTTAGAGATAGGGTGAGAAGCTCAGTCATCTGGGAGAGGCTCAGAGTAGAACCGCTGCTCCTTCACATCAAAAGGAGCCAGTTGAGGTGGTTTGGGCATCTGATCAGGATGCCCCCTGGATGCCTCCCACTTGAGGTGTTTTTGGCACGTCCAGTGGGGAGGAGACCCTTGGGCAGACCCATGACGTACTGGAGAGACTACGTCTCCCAGCTGCCCTGGGAATGTCTTGGTATCCCCTCTGAAGAGCTGGAGCAGGTGGCCAGGGAGAAGGAAGTTTGGGCTTCTCTGCTTTACTTGCTGCCTCTGCGACCCAGACTTTCGGAAAAGTGATAGAAAATGGATGGATGGATGGACAGAGGGATGGATGGTTTAAGTCAGGGGACTGTGATGGCCACTCTAGTATCTTTCAAGATTCAAGATTTAAAGATTTTATTGTCAATACTACAATACGTGCAGGACATACAGGAGAATTGAAATGGCGTTTCCCTCTCTCTTCAATGGTGTGCATTTTATAAAAAGAACAGGAATAAGGCTAGATAAAAAAGAAAAACAAGAACAAACAGCAACAGCAGCAGTCTATATACAGTCTATATACAGTGATGCAATCCGTGGTGCCAATGGCAGCCAGAAGAACTCTGACCTCCATAGAGGTAAACAATTAGTTTAGGTAAACAATTAGTGGTAATTAACCCAGCACTCCTATATTCAGACAGCTAGAGATGAATACCCGTAGTTGCATTTCAGTGCGATAGTGTAGGTGCATATAGTGACAGATGTGGTTGCACATGATAAGTGTTGCAGTGACATACAGACAGCAGCAGATATGGCATTTGTGCAAATGGTTGTGGTTAATGTGAAGAGACATATAGCAGCAAAAGTACAACAGAACAACAGTATTATTGTTGGTGTGCCAGTCTTTCTGTGCCAACATCTGAGGTAGTTATTGTGCATGTGTTACCATCTGGGGGGGGGGGGGGGTGAACAGCATTCAGGGTCCTGATGGCCTGATGAATGAAGTTGTTCAGCAGTCCTGTGGACCGGGCCGGGAGTCTATGGTACCTTTTCTCCGAGGGCAGGGGGCTGAAGAGGGAATGTAGGGGATGGGAGGTGTCGCCTGTGATGTTAATAGCTCTGCGGGTGAGGCAGGTGGGGTAGATGTCCGGGGGGGCAGGGGGGCACCAGTGATCTTGCTGGTTGCATCCATTATGCATTGTAGTGTATTCTGGCAGGCAGCGGTGCAGCTTCCATACCACACTGTTATGCAGTTGGTGAGGATGCTCTCAATGGTGCCGCGGTAGAAAGACTGCATGATGTGGGGTGGGACTCATGCTCTCCTCAGTCTACGGATGAAATGGAGGCGAGTTTAGGCCTTCTTGGCCAGCGATGTGGTGTTGTTGGTCCAGGTGAGGTCCTCAGAGATGTGCACCCCCAGGAACTTGGTGCTGTTCACCCTCTCCACAGCTGCACCGTTGATAATCAGAGGGGGGTGCTGTGTGTGACCCCTCCTGAAGTTGACCACAATCTCCTTGGTTTTTCCCATGTTCAGGAAGAGGTTGTTGTCTTTACACCACTGGACCTGTTGGCTCACCTCGTTTCTGTAGTTGGCCTTGTCGCTGTTAGTGATGAGGCCCACTGCCGTCGTGCCGTCCGCAAACTTGACGATGTGGTTGGTGTTGTAGGCTGGCATGCAGTCATGGGTCAGCAGGGTGAAGAGCAGCGGGCTGAGCATGCACCCTTGTGGGGCCCCTGTGCACAGTGTGATGGTCTGGGAGGTGTTGCTGCCAACCTGCACGTTCTGTGGCCTCCCTGTGAGAAAGTCCAGCACCCAGTTACAGAGAGAGGTTTTGAGTCCTAAGTGTCTGAATTTTTGTATCAGGTCCTGGGGGATGATTGTGTTGAATGCTGAGCTGAAGTCCAAGACCAGCACATGCACGTACAAGTTTTTTGAATCCAGGTGGGTGAGGGCTGGATGGAGAGCAGCAGCGATGACATCTTCTGTAGATCTGTTCAACCTGTATGCAAACTGGAATGGGTCGTGAGAGGGAGGCAGGGTGGACCTGATGTGCTGCGTGACTAGCTGCTCAAAGCACTTCATTATAGTGGGGGTCAGTGCTACCGGCCAGTAATCATTGTAGCTGAATGGGATGGGCTTCTTCGAGACTGGTATTATGGTGGCAGTCTTGAAGCATGTGGGGACAACAGCTTGAGACAGGGAGATGTTGAAGGTGTTGGCCAGGACATTCTTAAGTTCCTCTGCGCAGTCCTTCAGGACGTGACCCAGTATGCTGTCTGGGCCAGCTGCCTTGCATGGGTTGATCTTGCAGAGTGTCCTCTTCACGCTAGCCGGATCCAGACTCAAGGTTAGCTCGTCTGGAGGAGGAGTGGTCTTCTGTTCTGGTCTGCTGTTTTGTGCAGACCAGCACAAAACAGCTGTTTTGGTTCTTTCGGCCAAAGAAGTCATTTAGGTTGTTGAGCAGTGTGATGTCACTCGCGCAGGTCTAAGGTGGAGGTTTGTAGTTGGTGATGGTCTGTATGCCACACCAGAGAGAACGTGCATCTCTGGTGTTGCTGATGTGTCTGGATATTTTCTTGCTGTACTGTCGTTTTGCCTCCTTGATGCCGCGGGACAGGTTGGCCCTAGCTGTTGTTAGTCCTGCAGTGTCGCCAGCCCTGAAGGCTGTGTCCTGAGCCCTCAGGAGTCTGTGGGCCTCTATTGTCATCCATGGCTTCTGGTTGCTACGAACAGTGATGGTTTTGCAGTGACATCATCAATGCATTTGGCTATGTATGTCACAACAACTTCAGTGTACTCCTCTAGGTTTGTATGTCCATTGTGAGTGGCTGAATGCTTGAAAATGTCCCAGTCTGTGGTGCTGAAGCAGTCTTTCAGAGCATCAGAGGCCCCATCTGGCCACACACGTACCTGCTTCTTTGTTGGTCTGATGGCTTTCACTCTAGGTTTATATGCCGGCCTTAACAGGATGGTGATGTGATCAGAGAGGCCCAGAGGGGGGAGGGGAAGGGTTTGTATGTGTTCTTATGTTATGGGTTGTGTTCACCAGATCCAGCAGGTTGTCTCTCCGCGTACACAAAGTTTATATGCTGATATAGATTCAGTAGGAGAGCCTTTAAATTTGTGTGGTTGAAGTCTCCTGCTGTGATGAGAAATCCATCTGGATGCGCTGTTTGTGTCTCACATATAGCTTGATAGAGTACTTTCAGTGCTTCCCTCCTCTCACTGGGCAGGACATACACAGTGGCAAGTAGAACTGATGAAATTTCTCTAGGCGTGTAAAAGGGTCTGCACTTGATGATCATTAACTCTACCAAAGGAGAGCAATGTCTGTGAACAACAACAGAGTCACGGCACCAGGCATCACTGATGTACACACACACACACCTCCACCCTGGGTTTTCGCTCCTACCGTTAGCACTCTTTTGCTGCAATAGCATGTTAGCGAAGCTAGGTGAATGGCAGAGTCCAGTATATTGTCATTTTACCACGTTTCTGTAAAGATAAAAGCACAGCAGTTCCGCGCATCACGTTGTGTGGATCTCAGGAGCTGTATGTGGTCTATCTTGTTATCAAGTGAGTGCACGTTGGCCAGAGTCAGTGAAGGGATCTCAAGTTTGTGCGGGTTAGCAGTTAGCTTTGTCCATATATCTCTGCATTTACCTCGTTTCTGTCTCCTCTCACACATCTATGGCGTCTCATCTGGGATGGGGCACAGCAGTCGAGTCCGAGGATGTGGAGGACTGGCGGAGGATCCCTAAGCCATGAAGCTCCTCTTTGATGCTTTCATCCAGGGCACAATCTGTCGCTTTACTCCTTATCTCCAGAAGGCTGTGGCGACTGTAGCTCGTGCACAGCATCGTATATGTACATTAAACAGTTTCACAACACTAAGTGGCACAAAACACGAAAAATAGAGAGAAAACCTGAAGAGAAGAGAGAGGTCGCTGTGTGTTCATGTGCCACCTCTGGGCGTCTTCCAGGACTTCTTCTGAAACCAAGCCTTGGTGGACTTTAAGGTATGCTTGGGATCATTGTCCTGTTGGAAGGTCCAATGATGCTAAAGCTTCAGTTTCATCACAGACAGCATGACATTTTCTTACAGGATTTCCTGATACTTGATTGAATCCCTCTTGCCCCCCACATGCTGCAGGTTGCCATAAGCAGCCCCTGAGCATCACTGAGCCACCACCATGCTTCACTGTAGACATGGTTTTCTTCTCAGCATATGCTTCATTCTTCCTCCCCCAGACATACCACTGATCCATAGGCCCAAAAAGTTCCAGTTTTGTTTCATCGCTCCACAGAACAGAATCTCAAAACCTCTTTGGCTTCTTTATATAATTTTGAACAAATTGGAGCAGACTTTTATTTTTCTTTTGGGTCAGTAGTGGTGTACATCTTGGAGTTTGGACATGGAGCCCTTCAGTGTTTAGTATGCACCTTACTGTGGAAATTAAAACCTCAATGCCTGCTGCCACCAAGTCTTGCTGCAGGTGTTCTGTAGTCTGCAGAGGGTTTTTGACCACCTGCCTCCTCAGGATTCTGGTTAGAGCCATTGCCTTTTCTGCCACATCCAGGTAGTGTAGCCACTGATCCTTTAACTTTAAACGTATGGACTATGGTTCCAACTGTATCTCTAGAACATTCAGGGCCTTTGCTATTTTTGTATCCTTTTCCTTGTTTGTGCAAGCCAATGATTTCTTCTCTGAATTTTTTGAACAATTCCCTTGACTTAGCCATATTTCTAACATACAACCAAATGTCACCATTAACAGTCCAAGTATTTGAGCTGTTCTATCTCAAGTAAACTTGATGCAACTGATAAAGCCCTTGATTGGTTGCATCAGGTGTGCTTGAGACCACACCTGATTTGCAAAAGTGTGCTTTTATAAGGAATTCTGTTCAGGAAGTTATATAATTTTGAGACACCTGCTGATGATGCAGGAGGGATCCTCTAACAAAGTTCTGACCACCCAGCCACCAGGACTGTTGAGAGGAGAAACTGATGTTTCATCTATTTAGCTTCTGCAGTTTCTGCTTGTAGCAAAGCATCTCTGATGTTTATTTCACCTAAGTTATTGTGACTATGGGGAAAGGCCCACTGGTGGTGGGGGAAGACCCACTGACATCCATGAAAGAATGGAAGGCAGCTCGGAAAGAAGGCATGCGTTAGTCTTAGGGCTGGCACCCCAAAGCACTGCACAAACAAGCTACAAGTATTGAACAGAGAGAATACCCCCAGGCAGACCGACGGGTGGGGATAATCTGCCACTAAGGAGGGACCACATGGCTAATGACCTTGACATCGGCTTAAGGACCACGAGTTTGGAAGTGGTGCAGCATGAGAGTAAAGCTACAAGAAGATGCAACTTCTGCGGTGGAACGTTCAAAAATGAAGGAGGTGTGAGAATTCACCAAGGCAAGACCAAGTGCAAAGAGCGACTACAGCAACACAAAGTATCTAATGCCTCCCAGAGGAAAATCTCAGAGTTTATTAGCTCTACTTGTCAGACAGCGGAGGTTGGGGACCAGGAGGCAAACCACAGTGACCCAGACCTCTCTGCTGAACTTACTCAGAGCACAGGCAGTGGATGTGAATATAACAGGCTGGGAGGTATCATGAAGAAACCCCGGCTGAATCTCCCACCAGCAAATGACCGCAGATGGGCACAATTGGATGAGGATCTAAGTATCTCACTTGATAACATTTTGAAAGGAGATGTAGCCTGGAAGATCAAGACCATGGTCCATACCGTGTATCAGGCATGTTAGGACACCTTTGGAGTGAAAAAAGACAAAGGTGTCAAGCCACTGGCAGGACCCTCCAGAAGGCAGCATCAGACTGCAGAAGTGCAGAGGGATCTAAGATCAATTAAAAAAAGGTGGCGGAAGGGGAATGAAGATGAATGATAGTTTGTGTAGCTGGCTTAAGACACTTGACAGAAGCCACTTGCTTGGGAGGTTTAAGGTATGGTGCTTTCAGTATGGCATCATACCCAGGTTGCAGTGGCCATTCCTGCTATATGATTTTGCTGTCACCAGAGTAGAAGCAATGGAGAGACTCTGTAGCAAATTTATTCATAGATGGCTAGGAGTTCCCCCATCCTTCAGTTCAGTCAATCTCTACAGTAAAACTTCCAAGCTTCGCCTACCAATTTCATCGGTGGTGGAGGAGTTCAAGGCCACTAAGGCAGGGTCTGTCTGTCCTTTGCTCTATTCTGACAATAAGAAGGTCAGGCATTCCAACACAGCCATTAAGTGCAGTAGGAAATGGAGACCCCAGGAAGCTGTCAGGGAAGCTGAAGCATACTGGAGACATGACAAAATTGTCGGCGTAGTTTGTCAGGGACGACTCGGGCTAGGAAAATATAAGGGTAAAAGGTGGAGCAAAGTTGACACCAAAAGCAGGAGAAGACTTGTAATTCAGAGGGTCAGACAGGCAGTGGAGGAGGACCGCTGTGTGAAAGCTGCAGGGCTCGCCTCTTAAGGGCAGTGGATGCAGTGGAACCATGCACTCAAACGATCACTGTCCTGGAATGATATCTGGGGCACGGACCAGGGCAAGTTGGCTTTTCTTCTCTGTGCAGTGACTGATCTTTTACCAGCACCAAGTCATTTAAAACTTTGATACAAAGATGAGGATTCATCTTGTAAGCTGTGTGGTATGACCCCTAGTACTTTGAATCACATTTTTACCGGGTGCTCTAGAGCACTTGGAGAAGGGCGTTACTGGTGGAGACATGATAAAGTCCTTGTAGAAATGGCAAGGTGGGTTGAATTCCAGAGGATTAGAGCCAATAACCATCAGGCAACACCATTTCGGGTCATCAGCTTTCAAAAGCCAGGAAATAAGTCTCTGAAGGCAAAACAATTGCCAGAACATGCTCCTCTGTTTTGCATAAAGCATCAGACTGGGAGATGCACGTTGACCTAAAAAAGAAGCTTGTCTTCCCAGAAGAAGTAGCAACAACCACACTCCGCCCGGACATGATTGTTTGCTCTCAGAGTGCAAAATCCACTGTAATAGTTGAGCTTACAGTGCCTTGGGAGGAGAGGTTGGCCATATCTCACAAGCTCAAGAAGGAAAAATATCAGGACCTAGTTGATGAGGCTTGTATTAAAGGGTGGCACACTACTTTATTCCCTGTCGAGATTGGTTGTCGTGGGTTTCCAGCCGCATCTTTGTACCATTTTTTACACAAGATAGGTCTGGAACCTAAACATCTAAGGAAAGCCATTGGGGACATAGCCTCAGTGGCTGAGGCTAGTTCAAGGTGGTTGTGGCTCACAAGAGACCATGGTTGGAACCCTTCTGCAAGTGAAGATTAATCTTTGCTGCCCCACTCAGGTGAGGCGTACAGATTCAGGGGCGAAATGCCTATGACCTTGAGACACCTACTGATGATGCAGGAGGGATCCTCTAATGAAGTTCTGACCACCCAGCCACCAGGACTATTAAGAGGAGAAACTGATGTTTCATCTATTTTGCTTCTGCAGTTTCTGCTTGTAGCAAAGCATCTCTGATGTTTATTTCACCTGAGACTGCTTTAGTCATTGAAAGTAGGATTTAGTTTTGAATTTGGATAAAATCTTTAAAATATTAGTTTTATTTAACTGCTTAAACTGTTCTTGTATAATTTGTTCATTGTAAACACCAGAAATGATGGGGCTTTTTGATTTCCACCGTATTTTCCTTATAAAATAAAAGGTGTCCTTTGGCTGCACATAGTGATGCATCCAGGCTGTATCATTATTTAATGTAGTCCAAAGTCACAACAGGAGAACATTCAGGGTTACACCTGTAATGGAGTATGTTTAATGCACGGTATGGTGCACGGTATGGTTTTAGTCACGGTACACCAAAACCAACTATTATTAACCCCACAAAGTAGTTACTGTGCCTAACCCAAACCTTAGTTTAGCCCTTACCCTTAGATTAGCAGATGGGTTTAAAGAATGGCAGATGCCATACCATGTCTTTGCACCTCAACACCTCATTATCTTAGGGTGCTTTCATAGCTACATAAATGTTGCCATGACAACAATATGTCAGTGCATTACGTAAAGCTGTTTGGTCTGCTTGGATAAAGCGTGACATGAAACCAAACCTAACTGTAATATTCTGGACATGGCCCAACTTTCAGATATTTTTTTGCCATTAATATTATTCTGCTGGTCTGAGTTGCTTTGATAGTTTCAGGTCTCATTCTTTGCCCTACCATTGTTTCTGAGGTTGCTCTTATTTTGAAGTACTTCTGGTTTTGTTTTCATGTAGTCTTATTGTCGTGAGGTTCTGTTTCCTGTTCTTATCCATGATTTGCCATTTACTCTTTTCAGTTATGTAACTCTGCCCAGCTGCTCCTTATTTTCTCAATCATGCTTGACTATTTAAGCTGCTGCCTTTTATGCTTCACTGCAGCAGTCAAGAGGTTTCTCCCTCGTCTGTATCATGATGCTTTGGATTTCTTTAGCTCACCAACCAGTAGGCTCTCTTTGTATTCTTAGCTCATGAGAACTCTTTTTTTCAGTGTATACTAGAATGACAAGATACTTAAGGTTCAAATTGATAAACTGTATTGATTTTTTCATGTTCAAGAAGCACCTTTTCGGAACATTCCACAGGTCAACAGGTTAACTGAAACAGGTGAGTGCCATGACTGGGTTTTAAATGGAGCCTCCCCGAGAGGCTCAGTTGTTCACAAGCAAGGATGGGGCAGGGTTCACCACTTTGTGAACAACTGCATGAGCAAATAGTCCAGCAGTTTAAGAACAATGTTTCTCACCATACAATTGCAAGGAATTTAGGGATTTCATCATCTGCAGTCCATAGAACCATCAAAAGAGTCAAAAGATTCAGAGAATCTGAAGAAATGCCTGCACATGAGTGGCAAGGCTGAAAACCAACATTGAATGCCCGTGTCCTTCCATTGCCACTGCATGAAAAACTGACTTCATTTTGTGAAGGATATTACCACGTGGCCTCAGGAGCACTTCGGAAAATCATTGTCAGTTAACACAGTTTGTCGCTACACCTAGAAGTGCAAGTTAAAACTCTACCATGAAAAGTGAAAGCCATATATCAACAACAACCAGAAACACCACTGGTTTCTTTGGTCTCAGGGTCATTTGAGATGGACTGACACAAAGTGAAAAAGTGTGCTGTAATATGATGAGTCCTTTTCAGACTTTGGAAGTCATGTATATTGTGTCCTCCGGGCGTAAGAGGAAAACAATCATCCGGATAGCTTTCAGCGTTAAGTTCGAAAGCCAGCACCTATGATGGTATGGGGGTATGTTAGTGCCTGTGGCATGGGTAACTTGCACATCTGTGAAGGCACCACTAATGTGCTGCCATCCAAACAAAGTCTTCTCAGTGATGTCCCTGTTTATTTCAGCAAAACAGTGCCAAGCCACATTCTGAACGTGTTACAACAGCATGACTTAGTAATAAAAGTGTGTGGGTACTGAACTGGCCTGCCTGCAGTCCAGACCAGTCTCCCATTGAAAACGTGTGGCACATTATGAAGTGCAAAATATGACAGTGGAGACCCCAGACTGTTGAGCAACTGAAGTTGTACATCAAGCAAGAATTGGAAAGAATTCCACCTACAAAGCTACAACAATTAGTGTCCTCAGTTCCTAAAGCCTTATTAAGTGTTGTTAAAAGGAAAGGTGATGTAACACAGCAGTAAACATGCCTCTGTCCCAGCTTTTCTGGAACGTATTGCAGGCATCAACTTGAAAATGAGTCAATATTTGCAAAAATACAACAAAGTTTATCAGTTTGAACATTAAATATCTTGACTTTGTAATGTATTCAGCTGAATATAGTTTGAAAAGGATATTTAAAAAAATGTATTTTGTTTTTATTTATGTTTTATACATCCCAACTTCACCAGAATTGAGGTTGTAAAAGTATTGATTTGGAATTTGTGCTTGCGAGTGCAATTGACCTTTTCCCCTGTCAGTGTAGGCAGGAAGGGTCGATAAGGATATTTCCCAAAACACTCAATTAAACCTTGAAAAAAATGGAAGAAAATCCATGAATATCTATTTTGGTACATCTCTGCAGCTTTTCTCACGGCGTGCATTTCATTATCTTACGCTTAACATTCATATCAACATAGTATAAATGGGGTCAACTCAGCTGATGAAGACACCAGTCATAAAAATGTTCTGAGTCACACACATAAAGGCTACAGTGAGACTGGCTGATTGGCCACAGTTATAATACAGTTATATTAAAAAAAATGATCAAAAAGTTGTTTTTATTTTTATTTTTCAACCTTTCTTGATCTGCAGCATATTTTGAATATGAGAATCAATATGAAATATGAGGAACCCTCTGCAACATTAATTTTTTAAAAGTATCCTTTACATACAAAGAAGTAAACCGCTGACGAAAAGAAATTTTATCTGTGGTATCAATCAATCTGATCACAGACTTCTCTGACCTCAACATGTGTGAGTGACATATTAGTTTGTTTTCATTTCTGTAGGACTCAGAAAATTATTAGTCTGTAATATTTACTCAGACAGGCAAATGTAATGTGTCAGGCTTCATGAAGCTGATGTGATGCATCAGGAAATAAAAACAGAGGCGTTTTCGATTTGATTGGATGATGTTCTCATCTGAAACTATTTGGATGTGAACCTGTGAGCACTTATCCTTCAAGCAGGTTGTTTGATTTGTTTTTCTCTGTTTCTTCAGTCAGGAGCAGGAAAACAAAAAATAGTGAAGGAGACAGATTGAAAGGAGCAGGAAAATGGGACACTGGCTACATGGAGCTAAATAGTGATAGTTCTGGATGATTTTTGAGCTCATCTTAGCATTCAAAACACTCCTGTAAAGTCATTGTATTGCATTTGTTTTGGAAACTTCATCAGTGAAGTACCTAATCCTGAACAGTACATTTATTCCCTTTATGGCATTACTTTGATACTCGAGTTCTATAGATCATCATATCAAACATGTTTCCCCCTTGAGAATATCACAGACAGTAACAACATCTTGTCTCAGAATGATTCTGAAAAACTAGTCTGGTAAGCTTAACTCCTAATGTAATGCCAATAAAGGAGTCTTTTTAGTATTAAGAACTACTGGTTCTGGTTGCTGTTTTTGGGGTGGTAGTAGCTCAGGAGATAGAATGGGTTGTCTTATAACTGGAGGGTTGGTGGTTTGAATCCTGCTTCCCTCAGCCATTCTGCCATTGTGTCCTTGGGCAAGACAGTTTACCCACCTTATGTCTAGCTCTGTGACACTGGTGTATGTTTGGTGGTGGTCGGAGAGGCCATTCGTATGGATTGGCAGCCATGTTTCCGTCAGTTTGGCCCAGGGCAGCTGTGGCTACAGTTGTAGCTTACCACTCTGTGTGTCTGGAGTGAATGAATAATGGACTCACTGTAAGTATAATTTCCTTAAGTTATGGTCACAAATACCCTTACGAACGGCTGTGAACGCTGTGCGGATAATTTTTGGACCATTTCATATGGCAGGCCTATTCAATTAGCGGCATGCGAGCCACATGTGGCCCAGAAGCAACCTCCGAGTGGCACATGGGCCCAGGCCACGCCAAGGAAATATGAATTTTAAGAAAAAAATATCAAGGAATGACGGTCCGCAAGCGGGCACATGAACAACATGCGTGACCGTCATCCACACGGACTTCAGAAGCACCCCGCCCGCGTGAGCATTCTAGTCGGCAGGCAGAGCGTATCGCTCATTGTCCGAAAGAAGCATGAGCTGATAAAAGTACTTTAAACATGGAAAAAAATCAGAGGAGGTATGTAAGCAGTGGAAGCATTTATGGTGGTTTTAACCCGCTGGAAACGGGAGCAATAATGAGTTGTTGAGCAAACAGGTGTGGTTAAGCTTCATATGCAGGAAAAGAGGCAAGAGTGACTGAATCGCTGAGGATTTACTTCACCAGCCATTACAATATTTTATGTTCATTATTATGTACCTGGCAAATTAAGATGACCGAAATTCACGAAGTCAATGACTTCAATCTATCAGCAGCCTTCAGACAAACCAAACGTGCCAACATTTGGATTTCAAAATAAGGGAGGCTTTTCCTGCTGTCTGGGTGGTGAGGAGAGTTCTATAAAACTATAAATATAAGATAAGATAAGATAAGATAAGATAAGATAAGATAAGCCTTTATTAGTCCCACAACGGGGAAATTCCAGGATTGCAACAGCACAGGGATAGCAACACTCAGAGGAACAATCAGAAGGCAAGAAAAAAACAAGCAAGCAAGAGCGGCTAATATACATATGTACATATTACTATAAAATAAATATATATACACACACACACACAGACACACAGTGCAGAGCATTGTAGCTAGATGGAATAAATATGTAAATATATAAACACCCACAGTACGGAGCATTGCAGCTAGGTGGAATAAATATGCAAGTATATAAACACACACAGTGCGGAGCAATGTAGCTAGATGGAATAATATGTAGATATATAAAAACACAGTGCGGAGAATTGTAGCTAGATGGAATAAATATGTAAATATATAAACACACACAGTGCAGAGCATTGTTGCTAGATGGGATGAAACAGCATAACCGTCTACTTAGTTATCCTACATGGTATGATTATGTGCCCATACATATTCTCACCCTCCATAGCGACCGGTATGTTCCTAGTTGTATGCCGGAGGGGACCATTGTGTAAGTCTATTGCATCTTTTGCATTCAAAAAACTATTAGTTTGTTACGTCTTTTTGCTATCTCTGCGAGCAGCCCTGCTTAGGTTGTACAGTCTGACAGCCGTTGGTAGGAAGGACCTACGAAACCTCTCGGTTGTGCACCTGGGATGATGTAGTCTGCTGCTAAATGAGCTCCTCAGTGCATCCAGTATGTCCTGCATAGGGTGGAACTCGGACTCCAGCAGAGATGACAGTTTAGCCACCGTCCTTCTCTCTCCTATCTCCTCCATCGGATCAAGGCGCTGCCCCAGGACAGAGCTAGCTTTCTTAATCAGTTTGTTCAGTCTCTTCCTATCGGCTGCAGTAATGCCACTGCCCCAGCAGACCACTCCAAAAGTGATGGCTGATGCCACCACCGTGTCATAGAATGACTTCAGCAGCGCCCCTTGTACACCAAAAGACCTGAGTCTCCTCAGCAGGAACAGCCTGCGCTGTCCCTTCTTGTAGAGTGCGTCAGTACTGTGTGACCAGTCTAGTTTATTGTTCAGATGAACACCCAGGTACTTATAAGATGTCACCATCTCGATGTCTGTTCCCTGTATATTTACTGGTGCTGTGAGGGGCTGCCCATGCCTGCGGCAGTCCACCACCAGCTCCTTAGTTTTCCTCGCGTTGATCTGGAGGCAGTTCCGATGGCACCAGTCCACGAAGTCCTGGATAAGCCCTCTGTACTCAGCTTCATCTCCATTGGAGATGAGGCCAACGATCGCAGAGTCATCAGAGAACTTCTGTAGATGGCAGTGTGTTGTGTTGTGTGAGAAGTCTGCAGTATAAAGTATAAATTATAAATTATATAAATTATCATTATATTATTATATTATATTATTATTATTAATATTATTATATTATATTATTATTATATTATATTATATTATATATAAATATTATAAATTATAAAGTATAAATATATAGAAATATTTTAACAGAAATAACTGCATCTTTGGTAATTTAAGTTAATTCTTTTCATTAAATAAAATTTTATGATTTTTTTCTTTGAAATGAGAGTTAAATTATTGTTCTGTTCTGGCATTGCAAAATTATGGTTAAAAGTGTAAATTGTGTAAGGAAAAAAGTCACATTTTTACCACAGTCTGTTTCAAATTTATTTAAAAAACCTCAGTAATTTTATTAAAAAAAATAGACAAAAATTAGCCATAAAATAATCCAAAAATTTACAATAAAGTCTCAAATGTACAAGAAAAGACAATTTTACATGTGGGAATTACAAATTTGAGGAAAATGGTTTCAAATTTAGATAAATTTATAGAAAAAATAGAAAACTATAAGAAAAATGTTATACATTTTGAAGAAAAATCTCAAACCTTCAAGTCATTACTCAAGTTTTTAAGTGGGGGCGTTTTGCATCTTTAACTACTAGAAATTTTTGGTTGACTGATATGTGTGTGTAATGGAATGTGTAGTTATAAAAAGAGGTTCCCACTCACACGTGGTGATTTAAAACAAAACAAACCACAATAGTGCATGTGCAATGTTTGTTAATGTTATCAATCTTTTGTTGGGGGGGTTTGTGCACTGAAGTGTTTGACAGTTCATTTTTTATTCAACTAAATGCACTTTGAGATGTGCCAAGGTCAGTTATGACCAGGATGTAGCATATTTTATTTCAAAAGGGAAACAAATGCTAATGCTACTAACAGTGCTCATTGAGTTTTATGCACTTTGAGATATGCCTGAGTAAGATGTGACCAAAATGGTTATTTACAGAATGTTTTTTTTTCATTTTATGTATTTAATTGTTGTTCAAGAGAAAAAAAATATTTCTACTACTTCAGTTCCGCTCAACCCCAGCACTGTTATTGTGTTTTTATGCACGTTTGATGTGCCTTTGTCATGTAGCGCACATTTAAAACCAAGACAATGAATAAAAAGTGAGTATTTTTTGTCATATTGATCTGTGTTGGTTTGAAATTTGTCATGATCAACAGATCGCTGAAAATGTGCGGCCCAGTTATATGTCTTGATTTCAAATTGTGGCCCAAATGATTTTGTAATTGAATAGCCCCATCATATGGCCTTCTTAAGGCGGCCATAGGAGAATCCAGTGTCCGTAGACTCGTTTGTGGCCAGGTTGATGGTCTTGTTCAAGATTTTAGCAAATGCCCCACGAAAAATCCTCATCATGGGGCGGCCATACAAATGCCATAGAAACAATGTAAGGCCTACGCAAGATGTTGGCTGTAAGTATGCCTCAAGAACAACTTAAGTTGCTCTTGAGGGCCCCTTACAGTGGTCATAGAAAACGCTGTATGAATCCTTGCTTAAAGAGGTAGTGAGATACTTATAAGCAATGTTGGGAGTAGCGCCTTACAAAGTAATGCATTACTGTAATGCCACTACTTTTGCAGTAATGTGCTGTATAACAAAATTACTGTTTAAAAATTCAGTAATGCATTACAGTTACTGAAATTTGATCAGATGCATTACTCATTGCTCATTTTATTAATATGGATCAATATTTTTAGTGCAAATAAATGAATATACAAACTGATCCTACCATAGCTGAGACGAGCCGTCAGTCGACGTGAATTGTTGCAGAGAGCCAAGTCTTCACTACTGAGCGGAGGAAGAGATGAAGCTACTTTGTTTTTGTGGAAATAGATTATTTTTCCTTTGCCGTGGTTAAGGACAAAAGCATATTGGTAAATTGCAAGCTAAAGTGCTGGTTGAGACCTACTGCAATCTTGAGAAGCACTTGAAAACAGCCACAAAGCTCTGACAGTGCTAATCCTGAGTAACAGCTACCTATGCTAACAACATCATGTTAGTGGATCTATGCTATCTGAACAGCCACTGCTGGATTTCAAGCACAGGTATGCAAGAACAAAGCAAGAATTAAACCTAATTGTCAGATATGTCGTTTCAGACTGAAGACGTGATAACAGTCACTTTCCATCATACAGCTGAGACCGTGATCCACTGAAGTTAAAACACATTTACTTGCTACCTGGATAAAGATTATTCAAAAATGGATTTTGATCTCCAAAAGCAATTTGAGGGACTGGATCATGTCTCTGTCACAGCAAACATTTGGACTGTGGATAATGAACATGTTCTAAAAGCTGTCTGAAACAGTCTGTTTTCACCCTGACATTAATAAGCCCGTAATGTAATCCATTAATTAAATTATCTTGCTATGTGTTCAAGATGATTTAAGTATGCATTTAAAAGTAATGTGAAAGTTATTTTTCCAAGTAACTAGTTACTTTAATCATGCAGTAATTGGTAAAGTAACTCAATTACAAAGAAGAAACTAGTAACTGTAATTAGTTACTATTTTTAGTAACTTGCCCAACACTCCTCATAAGATGGAAGTACATCATTCATGCAACATTTGTGCCGACAAAATGTCGTGAAAGCTGTAAGGTCTTCCTACCAACGACTTGAGGGTGCCGTGAGTTGCTCAAAATTTTTGTAAGACTGTAGTAAGTATGCCGTAGGAAGACCCCAAGGCACCCTTATGAAGAACATAAGAACTCTAGGGCCATCGTACGACAGAAAAGCACCTCATTTCTCAAGAATGCCTCACGTTGCTCTTGTGAATTGAACAGCAGCCGTAAGAAACTATACCCCTCTCCACAAATGTTCATGAATTCCAGAATTCATAGGAACTGGGAGATTCTTATGAACCTGTCATTCATAAGAATCTTTGTGACCATAGCTTTAGCTTCATGGTAATTTATCGATCTATCAGCCCATAAATTAGCCACAGAACCCTCAACTTAATTTTTCTGTTCTTTGTTTTTGCTGTCAATTTTTTGAAACATGAATTTTTTTTTCTGTGACATGCTGACAGCTTAGAAACATAACAGCAAAAGATGTCAGGAAGAAGTGACCTTGTTATACGGTTCAATATTGTTTGTTTAAAAAAGTATACCAGAAGTACTTGAAGCTCTGTGCATATACATATCAAATTGATTACTCTGATAAAGTTTTGCTGTCACTGCAGTTTAGTATTATTTATGTTTTATATTTAGTTTTTAAGTGCTTCACTAAACATATGAGGAGCTTGGCTGATACAAAGACAGCTACTTTTAATTCTCTCAAAAATATTGCTGCCATCTGGGCTATTCAGTAAACACAAACACTCTGCACATCGGCAGAAACCCATTTTGGCATTGCACCAAAGCATTCAAACTATAGCACACAGAAAAAAATTGCTGATCACTGCATTGACGACGTGCATCTACAGTGGTGTTGATGTGTATAAATCTAGTTTTACACTGGATAGACGACTGGTTTCTGTCTTAAAAAAAGTTTATGGTTGACACGGTAAAGTGAGTCCTACTTCACAACTTGTGTCTTCATTGAACTTTGTCCCAAACATATCACAGGTAACAATACTTTGACTACATTATAACTTTCACAACTATTACAACTCTATCCATGAAAATAATGGAAAATTCCAGTGTTTGCTTGTGTACCCGTGTCAGTATGTGCATGTCCATGATTTTAAAATGCCATGCTTAAAGGTAATAGGCAACATTCTGACCTCCTGACCAGTAGATGTTGTACTTACTCTAGCCCAGTGCTTCTCAATTATTTTTTGCAAAGCCCCCCCTAGGAAAGAGAAAATATTTTGCGCCCCCCCCCCCACTTGCCGCGGTGACTATAAATAAGATCATTATCTATAAAAATTGTATAAGTATACCTAAAATTGTATCCTTTTTAACATTAACAAAAGAAAAAAGCAATATAAATCAACTTTCAACAAATATTAACTTTATTTTGCCACACAGAAACCCTGTTATAGTCTAAAACAGAAAAAAAAAAAAAACTTAAAGTGCATCAAAGTGCCTGAAATAAAAAATATGTCAATCCTTATTTAAAATAGAAACATTTTTGACCAACTGAACCATTTGATGCTGAGAAAAATAATTCAATCAATAAATAATATTAAATGTAAATTGATCTGGAACATTAACACAGGAGCACCAATATATTTAACATTTTAGTCTGAAGAAAAAGGTATAAAACATTGTGCTGATTTTTTTCTGCACAATTTGGTACGCCACTTTAAATGATGCTAAAAGTGCTCGCTGGTTTACTGATGTAGCGTTCACAAAGCGGGATGATTGTTGGCCGTACTCCGCACGTTTTCGCTGAAAAAAATCAAGCGGCTTATCAGCGTGTTGAGGATGTAATGTCTGTAGGTGACGTCTTAATTTATTTGGCTTCATGCTGTCCGCTGCCAACATTTTCAGACACAGTAAACACACCGGTCTTTCCTTGTCTCCCACCGTAGTCACAGTGAAGCCAAGCGCTAGATAAGCTTCAACATATTTCCTCCTCTTAGCTTTTGGGAGACTTTCATTTGTCTCTTTACCTCTGTCTCTCTCCGCCTTTCTTTTCGTTACTGTTAAATATTTCTCCATGGTATCTCTCGAGGGGTTTGTTGACAGCAATTTAAAAAGTTTGAAACTCCCGCACAGACTTTGACAATGAGAGCGCCACTGCACCACCTGCTGCCGTGGATGTGCAATTACACTTTACAAAGCAAAAGCAAAGCCTGTTCCCCGGGGTCATATGCGCCCCCCCTGGCATCGCATCCCCCAAGGGGGGCGCGCCCCACTATTTGAGAAGGACTGCTTTAGCCCCAGCTGGTTGGAAGTGACAAGCATCAGCATGCAACACAGATTATTCTACAGTCTCAGTTCTTTAGTCAGTTCCTCCAGGATTTCGTGGGATGTTTTTATGATTGTCGCGGCCCAAAAAGCCTGAATTTGCAGGAGCTTTTTAAACAAGTTGCAATAAAAGTTATAATGTTTTGACAGTTGTTTTTCCACTAAAAGTTATGTGAAGAATTACAAATTTTAAAGCCCATAGTTTACTACAATGATATTCTATATAACACCACAAGAAAAGCACAGGATTGCCAAAAAATTTCTGATTAAACAGTGATTTGTAAATTAAACAGAAACTTCTGCTTTACAGAAAAACTCTTCTGTGCAATAACAAATACAGACTTTAACACAATGTCAATTACAACAGCTAAATTGCATTGAATGCAAGTTAAAGACTATAGATTTGGAAATTATTGGCAGCGCTTTCATTTGAAAACTCCCTAACCGCAGTGGCCCCCAACCACTCGATACCAAGCACGGAGAAAAAAGAAATAATTTATTCTGTTGCTCTGTATTGTCTATTGAAGTCTGTGTCTTTCTGAAAAAAAAAAAAGACTGAATATTCTCTCTCTTTCCATACCTGACTCCTACCTGTCTGTCTATCTGCTGTGTGTCTTGACACACACCTGTCTCATCCTTCCTTCCTTTACCGGGAGTTGTACCGGGAGGAGGGGGTCTCCTTGTGGATTTGCAGGGAGCACACGTTGGTCTGTGTCCAGACTGGAGATTCACAGCTTTAAAGCTCACTGACAAGATGGAGGAATGATTTTACCTATAAAGATGTATAAAATGTTCAAACAGTGGCTGTAGTGTTAGATTTGCTCATTTGTTTGTGGTTTACGGCATCTCTACTTACGTGCTGTAGTAACAATTAATTGTAAGTGTGATAAGGTACAAGAATTATTTACTTTATACTTAGAGGTGTGGGTGTGTGGAAATGGAATTTACTTTGTGACCACAAACACTCACAAACAAGAAGAAAAACACTCGTAGGTGTCATATTGATTGCTCAAGCAACCTGAGTGCAAAGTGTAATCACCAAAAGAACACACAGAGAACATTTGACCTTTTATTAGAATTTTCAAAACTGCACACTGAAAACACACTGAAAAAGTCAGTCACTCGCCAGAGAAGCAGGAGTCCTGGCGAGGATAGACTAGACTGATTAGAGAGGAATGGAGGAAAAATGGAATCCAAATTATTTATCCTTTTTTTTTTTTTTTTCCTTTGAAAGACAAAAGTAAAATAGAAAGATGTCTTTACCTTCTTTACATGTTTCAACTGCACTGCAGCCTTCATCAGAAGAGTCAGCTGATTGCTGCCAGGTGACATTTATCAGCTGATTTTCGTAGGCGGGGCCAGCTCAGCAGATCTGTCAGATCCGCCGAGCCGGCCCCGCCTCCCGCCGTCAGATGGTCTCTGGAGAATGTGGTCCCAGGTGTGAGAAAGCATAAAGGCCCCCTCATCTCGGTTCATGGTGTCTTTTCCCCGCTTTCTGATCTCTATTGCCTCCTTGATCCAACGTTTGTGTCTGTTGCTCTCCGATCCAATAATTTTTGTGTTGTCCCAGTCCATGATGTGATTATTTCTTTTGCAGTGGTCCGATATAGCTGATTTTAATGTTTCTTGTTCTGCTTTTTCTTTTTGTGATCTTGTGAGTCGTCCTTGCGTTTCCTTCTCACATTCCTTTTGGTGTTCTTTTTTTCTTGTGGTGAATAATCTTCCGGTTTCTCCAATGTAGGTTTTGTTACATGATCTGCATGATATTTCATATAATACATTGCATTTATTGTATGTTCTATTCTGTCCTTGGGGTGTACTAATAACTGTCTTAATTTTTTGTGTGGTTTGACTGCTGTGTTTATTTTGTATTTTTTCATGATCCTTTGAATTGGTTCCGTGATCCCTCGTATGTATGGTATAGTTATGGTTTCCTTGTTTTTGATTTCAGCTTTTGTTCTGTGTCTTGTGTCCTGTTTATTTTCTTTGTTTTTGACTTGCTGTTTCCCTTTGTTTATGGCCCATACTGGATATTGGCAGCATATAAGTGCATGTTTTATGTGGTTTTCCTCTTCCTGTCTGTCTTCTTGTTCCGTGATGATGGTGGCTCGTTCATATAATGTCCTGACGACTGATAGCTTGTGTGCTGTGGGGTGTTCCGATGTCCAAAGTAGGTATTGATCTGTGTGGGTTGGTTTCCTGTAGACTGTGATTTTTATGCTGCCATCCTCGTTGTGGTGGATTTTCATGTCCAGAAAGGCTATGGTGCCATTTTCCTCCTCTTCGTGTGTGAATTTTATGTTCCCCGTACTGTCTGTACTGTTCAGATGGTCAGTGAGTTCTTGTGTATGTCCTTTCCTTATTTTTTCCAGAATGTCATCTACGTATCTCTTCCAAAGGGTGGGTTTGCATATTGTGGGTGCTGTGTTGATGGCTTTATTTTCCAGATCCTCCATAAAAAAACTGCTCATGATGGCTGATAGTGGGTCTCCCATTGCAAATCCTTCTTTTTGTTTGTAGATTTTTCCTCTGAATTGAAAATAAGTGGATTTTGCAACAAACTGTAGTAATTTGGATATGTCATGGACTGTGAGGTTGGTGCGTCTTTTTAGGGTACTGTCCTTGTTGAGGCGTTCTTGCACTATATGTAGTGTGACGTCAATAGGAGTCTTTGTGAATAAAGATATGACGTCATGTGAGATGAGGATCTCGTCTGATTCTATTTTTATGTCTTTGAGTTCTTGTGCCAGCTCTTTTGAATTTTTACAGTGAAAGTCTGATAGTCCAAGGAGGGGTTTGATGATTTCAGCTAGGGCTTTTGATAAGTTGTATGTGACTGATCCAATGCTGTCTATTATTGGCCGCAGTGGGATATCCTTTTTATGTATTTTCGGTGTTCCATAAATCCGAGGGGTGATGCTGGCTGTGGGGATCAGGTGATCATATGCGTCCTTTGTGATTTTATTGCTTTCTAATAGAGGTTTTAGAAGGGCTTTGAGCATTTTTTTCTTTTCTTCTGTCGGGTTTGTTTTAATGATTTCGTATGTGTTACTGTCTGCCAACATGGTTTCCATCTGTTTTTCGTATGTTTCCGTGTCCAAAATTACTGTTGTTCTGCCTTTATCTGCTGGGAGTATTGTGATCGTTTTATCTGTCTTGAGTGAGTTTAATGCTTTTTCTTCTTTTCTTGTAACGTTGCTTTGTGGTAATTTGGCCGTTTTGAGGATTCCTGCGACTGCGTTCCGGAGTGCTGCTTTTTCTCCTTGGTCCTGGATTTTTTCACATGCCAGTTCTGTTGCGAGGATGTATTCTTCATGGGGGATTCTGGCTGGTGTGATGGCGAAGTTCAGTCCTCTGTTCAGCACTGTTTTCTCCGTGTCCGTGAGTGTGCGTTGTGATAGGTTTTTGACCCACTTATCGTTCTTTTCCGTGTGTGTTTGTCTTCGTCCGTTCTTTCTTTCTGTGAGTTTTTACAACGACAACCACAACGAGGATGGCAGCATAAAAATCACAGTCTACAGGAAACCAACCCACACAGATCAATACCTACTTTGGACATCGGAACACCCCACAACACACAAGCTATCAGTCGTCAGGACATTATATGAACGAGCCACCATCATCACGGAACAAGAAGACAGACAGGAAGAGGAAAACCACATAAAACATGCACTTATACGCTGCCAATATCCAGTATGGGCCATAAACAAAGGGAAACAGCAAGTCAAAAACAAAGAAAATAAACAGGACACAAGATACAGAACAAAAGCTGAAATCAAAAACAAGGAAACCATAACTATACCATACATACGAGGGATCACGGAACCAATTCAAAGGATCATGAAAAAATACAAAATAAACACAGCAGTCAAACCACACAAAAAATTAAGACAGTTATTAGTACACCCCAAGGACAGAATAGAACAAGACAATAAATGCAATGTATTATATGAAATATCATGCAGATCATGTAACAAAACCTACATTGGAGAAACCGGAAGATTATTCACCACAAGAAAAAAAGAACACCAAAAGGAATGTGAGAAGGAAACGCAAGGACGACTCACAAGATCACAAAAAGAAAAAGCAGAACAAGAAACATTAAAATCAGCTATATCGGACCACTGCAAAAGAAATAATCACATCATGGACTGGGACAACACAAAAATTATTGGATCGGAGAGCAACAGACACAAACGTTGGATCAAGGAGGCAATAGAGATCAGAAAGCGGGGAAAAGACACCATGAACCGAGATGAGGGGGCCTTTATGCTTTCTCACACCTGGGACCACATTCTCCAGAGACCATCTGACGGCGGGAGGCGGGGCCGGCTCGGCGGATCTGACAGATCTGCTGAGCTGGCCCCGCCTACGAAAATCAGCTGATAAATGTCACCTGGCAGCAATCAGCTGACTCTTCTGATGAAGGCTGCAGTGCAGTTGAAACATGTAAAGAAGGTAAAGACATCTTTCTATTTTACTTTTGTCTTTCAAAGGAAAAAAAAAAAAAAGGATAAATAATTGAAAGAAGACAAAATGAACCTGTTTGACGTAATCCAAATTATACCACTTACGTGGGAGGTGAGGAGAGGCTGGCACAGAACCCAGCAAAGGAGATGAACCAGCAGGTAAGAACTGCTGGCTGGGTATGGTTTGTGGGGTCTGACTGGGTGGAAAGGATGAGCAGCATAGAGGTGCAGCAACAAGCTGACGAGCGCACCAAATCCCCAGAGACGCACCACTACGTTGGCAGCAACCTGGAAGAGGTGGAAGAAAACGTGTGTAAGACAAGGTCATTAACAACACAACCGCTTACTGTGTGAGCTGTCTGCTGGAGCAGTATACCCAAACGAGCCAGCATTGAATCACTAAAGAGTGCCTCCTTATAAATGCTGGCCCAGCAGGAAACAGCAGGTGCGTCTGATGAGGAGACAGGTGAACAGGAAGGAGGGGACGAGCGCTCACCAGCACATGACAGTGCCCCCCCCCACAAGGAACACTTCCTGGCGGTCCCCCAGGCTTCTCCGGGTGGGCTCGATGGTAAGCCCGGACCATACCTTTGTCATGTAATCCAGACCAAGGGATCTATGACTGATGCTCCGGGCCATAGCCCTCCCAGTCAACCAGGTACTGGAACCCCCAGCCCCGATGACAAACATCCAAGATCTCCTTGACGGTGTGAGTAACATGCCCATCAAAGACCTGGGGAAGAGGAGGAGGCTTTGGGGGAGGGCAGAGAGAGCTGGAGGAGAGAGGCTTGACTTTGGAGATGTGGAAGGATGGGTGCGTGCGGAGCACCCGTGGGAGCTGGAGCCAGACAGCAGAGTTGCCGATGTTGCTGGTGACAGGGAAGGGACCCACGATCCGGGGAGCAAGCTTCTGGTACTCAGCCTTGAGTGGGACCTGATCTGTGGCCACCCAGACCTGCTGTCCAGTCTTATAGTCTGGCGCCAGGACCCTCTTGCAGTCAGCGTAGTGCTGATTGCTCTTAGTAGAGCAAAGGAGAGCTGCTCTGGTGGATCTCCAGGCCCGGCAGCAGCAATGAAAATGGGCCCCCACGGATGGCACTGCAACCTCTCTCTCCATCATAGAAAGCGGGGGGGTTGTAGCCCACGGACACCTCAAATGGTGATTGGCCCGTGGCTGAAGAGACCATGGAATTTAGTAAATATTCCACCCAGGTCAGATGGGAGCTCCACGAAGTGGGGTCATCGGCTGCCACACAATGAAGGGCAGCCTCCAGGAACTGATTGGCATACTCCGCCTGCCCATTGCTCTGTGGATGATAGCCGGAGGTGAGGCTGACGGTGGTGCCGAGGCAGTGGCAGAATGTCTTCCAAACCCGTGAAATGAACTGAGGACCCCGGTCAGACACAATGTCCATGGGAATTCCGTGCAGCCTGATGACATGGTAGGATAGCAACTCTGCGGTCTTGGAGGCCGATGGCAGCTTGGGAAGGGGAACCAGATGTATGACCTTGGAGAATGACCAGTAACAAAGTGATCATTCTCCAAATGACCAATGACAAAGTCCAAATGACCAGTGACAAAGTCCATGGTGATGTGGGACCAAGGCCGACTGGGGATGGGGAGGGCATGAAGAAGGCCAGCGGGAGGGGTAGGGGAGGTTTTATTCCTGGCACATGTCTGGCAAGCCTTCATGTACTCTTGCACATCCGGCCACAACGTGGGCCACCAAAATGCTCGCTTAATGATGTCAACAGTACGTACCACCTCCGGGTGGCAGGCAAAACGTCCGGTGTGCCCCCACTGGATAACTTTGCTGCGGAGGGCGGCAGGGACATAAAGGCGGTTAAGGGGGACATCCCGCTGGTTCGGGCTCTGAGGACTGGGCCTGGTGGACTTTACTCTCAATCTCCCAGGTAAGGATTCTCAGGATGAATAAAGGTGGAAGAATGGGCTGGGAGCGGGAAGGGGGGTCAGCCAAGTCCTGACTGAACTGCCTGGAGAGAGCATCAGGCTTCCCGTTACGGGAACGGGGCCTATAGGTGACAGTTAAATTAAAACGCCGAAAAAATAGGGCCCAGCAAGCCTGCTTAGGATTAAGCCGGCGGGCCGACCGCAGATACTCCAAGTTCTTGTGGTTGGTCCACACGACTACCGGGTGAGCGGCTCCCTCCAGCCAATGTCTCCATTCCTCAAATGCCAATTTAATGGCCAACAGCTCGCGATCCCCAACGTCATAATTCCTCTCAGCTGGGGTGAGCTGCCGAGAGAAATATGCACACAGGCGGAGCTTCAAGTCTGGGGAAGAGCACTGGATCAAAACAGTGCCCACCCCCGTTTCTGAAGCGTCCCCCTCCAGGGTAAATTGGAGCTGGGGGTCGACCTGAGCCAAGATAGATTTGTCAGTGAACAGGCCCTTTAATTTGGCAAAGGCCTGCTCAGCTGCCTCGGTCCATACAAATGGTACCTTAACAGAGGTCAGCTGCGTTAAAGGCTGTGCTACTCCACTATAGTTACGGATAAATCTGCGATAGAAATTTGCAAACCTCAAGAAGCGTTGCAGCTCCTTGCGGGAGTGGGGTGTTGGCCAATCCAGCACAGCCTTCACCTTGGCCGGGTCAGCCCTCAGCTCTCCCGCCGCTACAATAAAGCCAAGGAAAGAAGTGGAAGTCGTGGAAAATTCACACTTCTCAGCCTTGACGTAAAGTTGGTTGTCTAAGAGCCACTGTAACACAGCTCTAACATGGGTCTCCTGCTCCTCCGGTGTGCGAGAAAAAATCAGGATGTCATCTAAATCGATGAAAATAAACCGATTAAGTATATCGCGGAGGATGTCATTAATTAAACGTTGGAAAACAGCGGGGGTGTTAGTTAATCCAAAAGGCATAACCAAGTACTCAAATTGCCCCAAGTGTGTTTTAAACGCTGTTTTCCACTTGTCCCTCTCGCGTATTCTAACAAGATGGTAAGCATTACGTAGATCAAGCTTGGAGAATACACGCGAACGCTGCAGGAGCTCAAAAGCGGAATTCATCAGGGGCAGAGGGTACATATCTTTGACTGTGATGGCGTTAAGTTCACGGTAGTCAATGCACGGATGCAGAGACCCGTCCTTCTTGCCCACAAAGAAAAACCCCGCCCCGAGGGGAGCCGAGGATGGCCGAATGAGGCCGGTGTTCAATGAATCCTTAATGTACCTGTCCATCACCTCCCTCTCAGGCCCAGAAATACTATAGATCTTGCTGGACGGCAGCCTCACATCCGGAAGTAGGTCGATGGCACAGTCATACAAGTGATGCGGAGAAAGTGCTAACGCTCATGACTTGCTAAAGACCTCCTTGAAGTCGTGATAGGCCTCAGGCACAAGGCTGAGGTCCGGCAGCTCAACCTGAGGAGAGGAGACGGGGAGGGACAGTGAACACTTGGCCGAATTTAAACATGTAGCCAAACAATTAGGGCTCCAGGAGGTGATGGAATTTTGTGCCCAATTAAGAATTGGATTATGCCTCCGGAGCCACGAATAACCCAGCACCACCGCATAAGAGGCCCATTGAAGCACATAAAAAGTCAGCCTCTCCTGGTGGTTACTGGACAATAGGATGGATAACTGTGCTGTACAATGAGTAACTGACGCCACCGTCTGGCCAGAAAGAGTTCGCACGGGACGGGGAGCCGGCAGTTTAACTGTCAGAATCCCCATCTTGTGCACCTGCTTAGAGGAGAAGAAATTACCCTCTGCCCCGGAATCAATTAGGGCGGAGACCCTCCTCTCGACCGCCGGCCCTCAACCAGGGCCAAAATAGAAAAATTACTGGGGGGGATCAGGTTGAGTCCCGCTCGCCAGACCCCCTGCGGCTACTGATGGGCCCAGTCTTTTGGCCGTAGGTGGCATGTGTCCAACTTGTGCTTCAGCGAACCACAGTAGGCACACACCCCGATCCACCGCCGTCGCTCAACCTCTGCTCGCGGAAGGCAAGCAGAGCTGAGCTCCATAGGCTCGGGGTGGAATCGGACTCACCTAGGTCAGTAGGCGCCGGGAGTGTGCATGTGGTGAATGGGCGAGAGGAGGCACCGCGCTCCCGGGCGTGTTCGCGGTACCGATTATCCAGCCCAACCACCTGATCTATCAGACCATCCAAAGTGGCAGGAACGGCATGAACCGCCAGTTCATCGCAAAACCAAGGATTTAGTCCGTGGAGGAACGCGCTGCACAATGCAACCTCATTCCACCCCGAATCAGCTGCCTTGACTTGAAACTCCACCGAGAAGTCGGCCACAGACCGGCTGTCCTGGCGGAGCGACATCAGGCGACTCATGATATTCCCTTCACTCTCAGAGCGGTCAAAAGTGCAGGAAAACTCAGACACAAATTGGTCAAACGTGGGTGGTGAACCTCTCTGACTATCGATAACAGCCCACGCCCAACTAAGAGCGCGGCCCCGAAACAGAAGAGTAAACTGGTGAATTTTGGAGATGTCATCCGGGAACTCCCCCCTTCACCTGCTCGAAATAAAGCCAAATCTGACACAAAAAGTCCTTGCAATTCCCCACCTCCCCCACATATGGAGCAGGTGTTGAAATGGAAAGGGTTCGGCGCATGATAGTAGATGGTGGATGAGCAGGTGAAGGTGGAGTGGCCAGACCAGCCGCACAGCCCAATTGATTAGAAATGACGTTCAGCTGCTGCGTAATTACCTGCAGCAGCTGAATGTGTTCAGCCACCTGCCTCTCTGCAACGTTGAGGCGGTGGAACACAGAGAGCTTAGTTGATGATGCACCTGCCAGGCTGTGACCCTGGCTGGCTCATTCTGTCATATTGACTTGACAAGCAACCTGAGTGCAAAGTGTAATCACCAAAAGAACACACAGAGAATGTTTGACCTTTTATTAGAATTTTCAAAACTGCACACTTGTGGAAAAAGTCAGTCACTCTCCAGAGAAGCAGGAGCCCTGCTGAGGATAGACGAGACTGATTAGAGAGGAATGGAGGAATAATGGAATCCAAATTATACCACTTACATGGGAGGTGAGGAGAGACCGGCACAGAACCCAGCGAAGGAGATGAACCACAGGTAAGAACTGCCGGTTGGGTATGGTTTGTGGGGTCTGACCGGGTGGAAAGGATGAGCAGCATAGAGGTGGAGCAACAGCCTGGAGAGTGCACCAAATCCCCGGAGACGCACCGCTACGTTGGCAGCAACCTGGAAGAGGTGGAAGAAAACATGTGTAAGACAAGGTCATTAACAACACAACCGCTTACTGTGTGAGCTGTCTGCTGGAGCAGTATATCCAAACAAGCCAGTGTTGAATCACTGAAGAGCGCTTCCTTATAAACGCTGGCCCGGCAGGAGACAGCAGGTACGTCTGATGAGGAGACAGGTGAACAGGAAGGAGGGGGCGAGCACTCGCCAGCACATGACAGTAGGGGCACCAGTCCAAGCCTGGACAATTTATTAATAACTAATCCTTGAACCTTTCATTAACCAGTCTCAATATTCGTGAATTCTTCTGCCGTGCCCCAGAAAAGCACACACACAAAAGAAATCAAGCAGAAACTTCTCTATACCGTTAACAGTTTTAACAATCAAACTCAGGTTAAATGACATTACATTCAATTGATTTGTAAGCAGGTGAAATGATCAACAAGTATCAAATATATTAACTGTTAATGGATTCCTGAGCATAAAGTCTATAGTTAAACCTTTGTGGAAACAAGAGAAACCAGGTTTTGAATTTGCAACTGTTATGCAATGGGAGACTGTGAAGAAACTGTAACAAAAAATGCATAAAATTGGACGCAATTTTATGGAGTAAATGACAAAAGGTGATTATATGAAATAGGAAATTCTGAGTTACTCTAAAAAAATGGAGGTCATTGAAAAGAGGAATATTAATTTTCCTTTACCTTATAGCTCCTATTGTAGCTTATGGACTAACTTCTAACATGAAAAATTGGTCATATTCAATTATAATTAGACATTATATTTAGCCCAGCAGATAGAAAGTGGGAGTCTGGCTTACGAACAGCTGTATCTTCAGAGTCCAGCGATGATCTTGAATGCCAGCAGATGGCAAAAAGGAGGAAAGACTGCCAGCAATTTCTTTGCAGTTGTTATAGCGGTTATGGCACAGACTTAGCAGCTGGTGTCCGGAGAGTGGAGCCAACGATAGAACAAATGGCTGGCCCCCTGGGCAGGTGTGACGTCTCTTCTTAGGCAACAGATCCTATCCCGGCCCGCAACTTTAGGATGTCCATCAGCCGACCAGAACTACAGGCTGAAAGAAAAGTGTATGTAACAGTTCCACCCACAAAATCCTAGTTCTTCTTACGTTGTGGTACATGGGTGAGGCAGTCTCGAGGGGAAAAGTTCAAAAATCACTATCAGTCCACTTTAACGGTGAGTTAAAGGAAATCAACAGAAAAAGTTCAGCAGAATAAATGGAGTCTGAGGAGAGGGAAAAACAGCGTTTTGGAGTTTCACTCCAAGTAAGAAAGGTTGAGCTCAACAAGAAAAGATGATCTCTCCTCAGATACCAGGAAAAACAGGAAAAGACTTATCTTTCATCTCCGGCCGGTGTACAAACCTCTAGTGCACAGACAACCTCCGGCCATGCGCACAGTGAAGTTATGGTCTGAGGAGGCAATGGACACTCTGAAGGGCTGTTTTGAAACCACCGCCTGGGAGCAGCTCTGCGATCCACATGGTGAGGACATCGACGGCCTCATTCACACCATCACGGACTACCTCAGTTTCTGTGTGGACAACACCGTTCCCACCAAGACCATACGGTGTTGCTCAAACAACAAACCCTGGATCAACCCTGAGATAAAAACACTTCTGAGAGAGAAAAAGAGGATCTTCAGATCGGGGAACAGGGAGATGCTGAAGTCCGTACAAAGGGAGCTGAGGAGAAAGATCAGAGAAGGCAAGGACAGCTTCAGGAAGAAGATGGAGGACAAACTGCAAAAGAGCGACATCAGCGGGGTCTGGAGAAACCTTAAAACCATCTCTGGGCTCCAGAATACCTCCCCCCAGGCCACGGGGGGCAGGGAGTGGGCGAACAATCTGAATCTGTTTTTCAATAGGTTTGACCAACCGACCTCCCCCCTGACTGCACAACAACCACTGCTGCCTCTAAAGACATCAAGTCCTGCTGCCCACTCCCCACTCCACCAACTCCCCCCCACTCCCAACACACAGCCCCCCCAACCTGACCCTGACTAAGACCCAGGTGAGGACGGAGCTGAGGAAGATCAAGGCGAGAAAGGCGTCGGGACCGGAAGGCATCAGCGCAAAGCTCCTGTGCAGACCAGCTGTGTGGGATTGTGGAGTACATCTTCAACCTGAGCCTGAAGCTGGGGAGGGTACCACAGCTGTGGAAAACATCTTGTGTGGTACCTGTACCAAAGACTTCCCACCCCAAAGACCTGAACAGCTACCGACCAGTGGCCTTGACGTCCCACATGATGAAGACCCTAGAGAGACTGCTCCTTGCTCACCTCCACCCCCTGGTGGGACCAGCGATGGATCCACTCCAGTTCGCCTACCAGCATGGCATTGGGGTGAAGGATCCGGTGATCTTCCTCCTTCACCGTTCTCTGTCCCACCTGGAGAAGCCCGGGAATGCGGTGTGGATCATGTTCTTTGACTTCTCCAGTGCTTTCAACACCATCCAACCGATGACCCTGAAGGACAAGCTCCTGTGCGCAGGGGTGGACCAGCACCTGTCATCATGGATCCTGGACTACCTCACTAACCGGCCACAGTTTGTGAGAACCCGGGACTGTGTGTCCGACACGATCATCGGTGGCACGGGGGCCCCCCAGGGAACGGATTTGGCTCCCTTCCTGTTCACCCTTTATACTGCGGACTTCTCACACAACACAACACACTGCCATCTACAGAAGTTCTCTGACGACTCTGCGATCGTCGGCCTCATCTCCAATGGAGATGAAGCTGAGTACAGAGGGCCTATCTAGGACTTCATGGACTGGTGCCATCGGAACTGCCTCCAGATCAATGCAAGGAAAACAAAGGAGCTGGTGGAGGACTGCCACAGGCAAGGACAACCCCTCACAGCACCAGTAAATATACAGGGAACAGACATCGAGATGGTGACATCCTACAAGTACCTGGGTGTTCATCTGAACAATAAACTAGACTGGTCACACAATACTGACGCACTCTACAAGAAGGGACAGTGCAGGCTGTTCCTACTGAGGAGACTCAAGTCTTTTGGTGTACAAGTGGCGCTGCTGAAGACATTCTATGACACGGTGGTGGCATCAGCCATCACTTTTGGAGTGGTCTGCTGGGGCAGTGGTATTACGGCAGCCGATAGGAAGAGACTGAACAAACTGATCAAGAAAGCTAGCTCTGTCCTGGGGCAGCGCCTTGACCCAGTGGAGGAGATAGGAGAGAGAAGGATGGTGGCTAAACTGTCATCTCTGCTGGAGGCCAAGTTCCACCCTATGCAGGACATACTGAATGCACTGAGGAGCTCATTTAGCAGCAGACTACATCATCCTAGGTGCACAACCGAGAGATTTTGCAGGTCCTTCCTACCAACGGCTGTCAGACTGTCCAACCTAAGCAGGGCTGCTCACAGAGATAGCAAAAAGACGTGACAACCTAATAGTTTTTGAATACAAAAGACGCAATAGACTTATACAATGGTCCCCTCCGGCATACAACCAGGAAAATACCGGTCGCTATGGAGGGTGAGAATATGTATGGGTACATAATCATACCATGTAGGATAACTAAGTAGACGGTTGTGCTGTTTCATCCCATCTAGCAACAATGCTCTGCACTGTGTGTTTATATATTTACATATTTATTCCATCTAGCTACAATGCTCTGCACTGTGTGTTTATATATCTACATATTATTCCATCTAGCTACAATGCTCCGCACTGTGTGTCTATGTATATATATATATATATATATATATATATTAATATGTACATATGTATACTAGCTGCTCTTGTTTTTTCTTGCCTTCTGATTGTTGCTCTGAGTGTTGCTATCCCTGTGCTGTTGCAATCCTGGAATTTCCCCATTGTGGGACTAATAAAGGCTTATCTTATCTTATCTTATCTTTATCTTATCTTTAAGACAACTAAAGACAACTTAAAGAACACAAGACTTCTGAAACCAACAAAAACAGAAAACTCGACAAAAACTACTGAAAAACTAGGGCGTTCTTCTCTATTTAACTGAGCATGCTTCTTGGGTCATAAAATATGACTGGCAGCAGGAAGAACCAATTATCAGCTATCGTGGGAGATTTGAATGGGCTATGGTCCAATAAGAAAGCAGTCCTTTGTCTGTAACCGACCAATAGAATGAAAGGGGTGTCATCCAAGAGAGACGGCCTGGTGATTGGCTGGTACCAGTCAGATGACTGGCATAAGTTTTCAGAAGGAACATACACATTTTAACTGTGAAATTCATTATATACTTAACATAAAATCCAAGGTAACTTCAGTGATTCATGAGTAATATAGCGATATGTGATTTATAATTATGATCAGGTATAAAGATTATTTAATTTGTATTAATGTATCGGGACCTGAGATTTACTGCTGGTCCACACACACAGACAAAGTTGATAAACACTTGTAGGGGCACCTGCTCACCTCTTTGGTGAACAATGTAGTCATTAATTTCACTTTATACCTGTTTAATCACTCAATAAATTAATTAATAATCAGTCTCAAACTATTATTGAATTCGATACTGGGGCTTCGAAACCAGACTCAGAATGGAATAAATTCCCAACAACAATGATGATTAAAGGACATTGAAATGATTTGCATTAACCATCACATTAAACTTGTAACTAAGGGTAGAGTAACAATGTGAGCATTTGCAGAACCAGGGTGAAGATGTAAGCTGAATTTAGATCAGTTTGAAGTTGATGGATTATGAAAAACTGAATGCAAATTTATGGGGAAAATTAAACTAATTATATGGAAAATTCTGGATTACTCTTAAGAAAGTAAAAATGGAATTTTAATAAGAAAAAATATATTATTTCTCTTTTAATTTTGCATCTGATCAGATGCTGAATTATTCTCAAATCTCAGACATTTTATTCACTTTCAGCAGATGGAACAGAATACAGCTCACGTGAATCCTTGCGTGGTGGTCCTTTTGGCGGCTTCTCCTGAAACTTTAGTTGTAGATGGCACCCAAAACCAGAATATCTTGCCAGCAGATATTCGGACAAGTTACAGCAGCTTCCAAGGTCTACAGTCACAAGATGAGATTTTGACTGTTGGGCTGAGGTGCAGCGAAGATGGCGACAGTGTTTTCTTCAGGCAGCGTAGTGGCGAGCTGCGTCGAGACTTTCATGGGTCAGGGGCTTCTCTCAAGGGAATTCGAGAATAATTACAAAATCTGATCCCAATAGCAAAATTAAAAGGTAATTTTCTGACTTTGTGGAGTTGTAAATAGTTTCCAGTATGGAGATGGTCAGTCCTTGAAAAACACAGTGGATTTAAAGGAAGTTTAACAATATAAAAAGTTAGAAAAACAGAAACACCTAGGAATGAAAGTTTTTAACTCTGAATCAAGATTTGAGCTCAGAAAAGAAAGAATTAATTCCTAGGCATTTAAAGAAAAACATTAAAATACACAGAAGTTTACACAAACACAATATTCTATGTTCTCTGCTCTGAAGTGCTCTGGTCTACAGTCTTCTGAAACTTTTGAAGAAGTGTTCTACAGGAGGGCGTCTCCCCTCTTTATAACTGCAGACGAGTTTCCCATCGTTAGGGTGATTGACATAAGCCCAAGCCTTCGTGGGTAGGTTTTGTGAACTTTAGTCCAATGAACAAACAGTCTTTGGTCTGCAACAACCAATAATGAAAGAGCTGTAACAGCATTATGCTGGGTGGTGATGGGTTGATACCGGTCCTCACAGAATGACACATACATTCTAATACTGACGATTCATCAGTATACTTATGTATAAAATCTAACCTTCTTCAGTGATTCATGCAACTTTATAACTAGTGCTTTTAAATTAACATGCAAGAATAAAACATTCATTTAAACATTTTAACATGCACATATTTAAAATCAAGGATTAATATATTCTTTCAAACCCATTATTGATTGTCCACAGAATATCAGAGTCCCACAGAGGCAGTGATCCTCAACAAATGCGTCCTTAGAATTGTCCTGAGAAATGAACCTTGAAAAGTTAATTTCAGTTAATCAGTGTAAGTCAAAAGTGAGTGTCTACTCCAGAGACGTCCACCAGGGGTAGTGTCGAGCTGTGTATAATCTTAGGGCCTTAAGAAATGCCTTTAAAGTTTATGGTATGCCTGTTGAATATAAACCTGTCTTAGATGAGGAAGTTCCCAGTTTATTTATGATGCAAGTTAATACATTGAGAGCATTCTTTAGGCTTGCTTAACAAAGGAATGTTGGTTCAGCTGTGGTCCTAGGATGAAAATGCAGTTCTTGACTGGCCTTTTCCTGGGTGAAACAATGTCTTTAAGATGAAGAATAATTTTATTGATGAGCCAAAGCAAGCTGATGCTATACTAACTTTCAGTGAGCATGCACTTTTATAAACTTCCTTCATCTTCTCATTCATCTTCTTCCGCTTAATCCTTTTTGGGTTGCGGGGGGGGGGGGGGGGGGGCGCTGGAGCCTATCGCAGCATCTTTGGGCAAGAGGCAGGGTACACCCTTGACAGATCGCCAGTCCATTGCAGGGCCAACACAGAGAGACAGACAACCATTCACTCTCACTGTTATACCTAAGGACGTGGGCGGCACGGTGGAGGAGTGATTAGCACTGCGGCAGCACAGTAACTCACCCTTGGCCGGGGGATCCTGGGCTCGATCCCAGCCTCCGACCAACAGTGATCTGTGTGGAGTTTGCATGTTCTCCCCGTATCTGCGTGGGTTTACTCCGGGATTTCTCCGGTTTCCTCCCACATGCCAAAAACATGCAAGTTAGGTTAATTGGCATCAAACTGGGGATTCTAAATTGTCCTTTTATAAACTTGTCCTTCTATAATTAACATGCATTAGAATAAGGTTCAGTTAAGCATTTTCAAACATGCAACACATTTAAAATCAATGATTCATGAAACATTTCAAACCCATCATTGTCCAACACAGTACTTGGAGCATAAAACTGCCTTGTTGGGGAGGAAATTCCGAGATTTATTGATTGCAAACTAATCCGTTCCTGGCACGAAATGGGATCCTTAACGGCCCTTTTACCATGGAATGTGTTTTCAAACTGTATTCCTTAGATGAAAGAGACAATTCTTGACCAGACTTTTGGGTGAAACAATTTCTTTAAGGCGAAGAGTGATTTTATAGATTGGAGCCAAAGGATTGATGCTACAGTGTGCTCACGAGACAGGTAGGCCGACTTTTTTTCAACACAAACCTGGCATGCAGTCAGGACGGAGACATCCACTGGCAGGCCAGGGGAGACAGAGGAAAGGACGGTGTGGGAAAACTTGCGGCTGAGTGGTTTTTAAAATCACACACTGTTTTTTGCTGATGTATTCCGTTAATACTCACTGTAAACACAGATGTGAGCGCAGTGCAGTGATGCATTTGATTGGTCAGACTGAGCATTTGAATGCTACTCAGGGACAAATCTGATTGGAAAAACTGGTGGAAGTTGACCAGGATTGGCCAAAATTGTGGGGAAGTTGCGGTGATTGGACAAAGTTGCAAGGTCACGCAAAAGACGCGACCAACCACTGATTTTGCGTGAATTAGTGTGATTGCAACATCACGAAATCCTGGAGGGACTGTTTGGTGATTAGCTGGAAACAGCATGTCAATCTAGGACTCTTTTGTGGTATGAACTTAATATGAACCCAAAATGTGACATCAATCTTGTTTTTGCTGTTGGCTGCGACATCCTTACCGGCCACCATAGCCTCCTCATCCAAGAAGAAGAAGTCCATATACCCAATCATGTACAGTAGAATGAAATTATGTTTCTCCTGTCTACAATGTTAATCACATCTTGAATCAGAGGGGTCACTGCCATGCAAGGCACCACCACAATCAACTTTTCTTTCCCCCATTCTATTATGCTGAGCACCAAGCTAGAATGTGGGAAGTACCATTTTAATATGGTCTTTGGTATGACCGGGCTGGGACTTGAACCCCCAACCTTCCGGTTGTGGGGCGGATGCTGTACCGACTAGGCCACCTACGCAAGCCACCAGGCCACTCTGATGTCAATATTATAATTGTCTTTGACCTATAAAAAAATTTCAAAGTATTTTTTCATCAATATATCACTTTTTTGAAGAATATAAAGACTTTAAATCTACACCTTTCTAAACTTTTTGTTGATGCATTATTTTCTAAATATTTGTTTTCATGACAATAATGTCTAGAAGAGATTTAAATAGCACTTGAAAATGCACTATTTACTATAGGCCTGCATTTTTCTGATCAAAAGCACATTGAGAGAAAATGCACCAGAGTAGAAATGCACCAGAGTAGCAATGCACCGAGATCTGTGCCAATGCCACACCTCTTTTAAATGAATCCCCTCCTTGCAACATAAAGTGTGCCACAAAGTTAATAGGTATTTAGATGGTGTGATGCAAAGTGAGTTAAACAAATACCTAGCTGACAGAAACTAACAAAACCACGGTGCAAAGCAAAAAGCAAATGTGCACTTTAGATCATCCTAACAGAGCTCGGAGTATCCCAGAAGTAAAGCTGCATCTATAGATTGTGGAGCAATTTCAGAGTAATGTTTGTCAGTGTGAAATTGCAAAGACAAATAGTTTGTCATGAAAGTAGCCTACATATCAACAAACGATTCTGAAAATCTAGAGACACATTTGTGCACAAGGGACACTCCTGAAAGTTAAAATGAAATACCCATGATCTTTGGGGTTTCAAGTGGCACTAGTACCAAAGAGACTTGACTTGTTATCAGTACTCATGTAAAAACCTACATCTCTGATGGTATAGCGGCACATTAGGCATTGTCCACCAAATGTGGGTTTTTTTTCTGCTCTGGGCGACTATTTTCTGTTCATTTTTTATTGTAGTCCAGTGTTTAATGCCCTTAGTGCCCTTGGCGCAAAAATGGTTTCAGCGGTCACCGTATTTTGTCGCTACACTCATGGCGGTGAAAGCTGAAAAAAAGTTCAACTTTTGGAGCACTACAGCGCTCATCAGCTGCACACCTCTGTCACCAGTTAATCAGAATCAGCCTAAAAGTACACCATGATCAATATTTAATAGCCAAAACTTGGATGGAAGTGTATTTTCTTACCAGTTAGATGTGATTTATTCCAGTAAGTGGAGCGTTTCAATCCATGAAATCCCCGGCAGGCTTTGAGTGACAGGTCAAGCAGTTGCCAGGATACCGAGCAGAGAGCTTTTTTTAATAAGCACATGAAAAGTGCTCAGGAAAACAGGTTGAGAGCGTTTTTACTTTCCCTGTGGACACACAGCCTTAGTGTCTACAGAACTGGCACCTTGCGCATCTGAAAAGTCACCATCATTGCTGAAGGGTATCTGCAGGGTTTAGAGCAACATGTGCTCTCATCCTGACAATTCCTTTTTCAGGAAAGGCCTTGCATATTTCATCAAGACATTGATAAATGGCATACTGCATTTATTATGACTGCATAGTTTCATAGAAGAAGAGTACAGATGATGGACAGGCCTACCTGCAGTCCTGACCGTTAAATAAATGAAAGCATTTGGTGCATCGTGAAATTCAAAATACAATAAAGACCCAGAACTGATGAGCAGCTCCAATCTTGTATCAGACAAGACTGGGATAACATTCCTCTCCCAAAGCTCCGTCTGGTCTCACAGTTCCAAGACACTTTTTTTTTTTTTTCGAGAAAGAATACAATGTCTCACTTCCAGCATTTGATATGTTTTCTATGTTCTACTGTGAATAAAATAGTGGTTTGTGAGATTTGAACATCAATGCTACCTTTTTACACTGGGGCTTACCTTGTCTGGGAGTTTTTAATCTGGACATACCCCAGCATTAAATTGTTTGTTTTTTCATCATTTTCTGATGGACGGGGTGGATACTGCTATTTGCTTACCTCCACAGAAGGAGGAGGTAATGTTTTTAGTGGCGTTGGTTGGTTGGTTGGTCTGTTAGCAACATAAATCAAAAAGTTAAGAACGGATTTTGATGAAATTTTCAGAAAAGGTGTGTAATGGCACAGGGAACAAATGATTAGATTTTGGTTATGATCTGAGAGTGCATACCTCCACCAAGGGCTTTGTTTGTATTTGTGCAGCAGGATTACACAAAAAATACTGGATATATTTGGATGAAATTTTCACCGGAGGTGTTTCTTGGGCTAGAGAGGAACCCATAACCTTTTGGTGATGATCTGAGAATGCATACCTCCACCAAGGCTCTTATCTTCTCACAGGGTGTAAGCAAAAATACTCCAAAACTACTGGATGGATTTGGATGAAATTTTTACCAAAGGTGGCTCTTGGCCTAAGGATTAAACCAATAGATTTATTTATGATCTGAGAGCACATACCTCTGCCAAGGCTCTATCTTCTTCCAATATTTTAGCAAGATTACTCAAAAACTAATGGATGGATTTTGATTAAATTTTTGCCAGACATGGCTCTTGGCCTACACATGAACCCATTACATTTTGGAGGTGATCCATGAGTACATACCTCTACCAAGGCCCTATCTTGCGATATATTGTAACGCCAGTGCCTGAGAAAGGGCGGGATCCTCTTGGCATGCTTTGTGCCACGGAGGATTCAAAGACTGTTATTGTCCGTGTGTTCTAAGCATTATTGTTGTGCCATTGTAATTGTGTTGTAAGACCAGTTGTGATAGTGTTGTTTTCCCTGTATGTGATAGATCATGTGTCTGTGTCATCATGAGTGAGAGGAGCATTTGTGTGAATGACCTCCCCTCTGTTCTATGTAATGAGTCAGTGGAGAATAAGTGTCTGTTGTGTCACAAATCCTTTCTCATTATTTGTGTGAACCCTTGAGACTTCACACTGGTGTCAGGAGTGGGATTACTGAGGGATGGAAGTGAGGATCAAGGCAGAGATTCGGCGACTTGAGCAGTTCATCGCCTAGATGGAGATACAGATGAAGACGGACAACAGAGCAGACACACCAGCCCCCAGAGATGCTCGCCATGACGAATGGGGAAGAGGACCAGATGGAGCAAGCGTGCCCCGCTTTCTGCCTTTTTCAAGGCAGGGCGGGGAGCGCCAACGGGTGAATTACGAACCGGAGATCCCACTGCAACCGAGGGCAGAGATTGACAGGGAGGCGACCATCCCACTGACCCGCCAACTGGCCAAACTTCCCCACTTTGGTGGTGAAACCCTGTTGGACGATTATCTGGTCCAGGTTGAACTGGCAGCTGCACTGAATGACTGGGCACCAGAAGAGACAGCTGTGCAGGTTTTGCTGGGTCTGGAGGACGGAGCTCTCCGCACGCTGTCTGATCTCCGGCCTAAGGAACATCACAGCTGGCCAGCACTACAAGGAGCACTGTGGAGGCGGTTCGGGAGAGCGACCCATGCCGATCACGCCCGGGAACAGCTGGCCAGCCACCGGCGGGACAGCAATGGTAGCCTATGCAGTGGACGTACAGCTGCTGACACAGAGTGGCTACCTGGATTTCGAGCCAGTGGCGGTGGAAAAGCTTGCTCTACAGAACTTCATCCGAGGGCTCCGGCCAGCCCGTCTCCAGGAACACAGATTCACGCCTCGAGCAGTTGGGAGATGGCCATGGCAGAAGCGGAGCAGGTGGGGCAGATGATGGATTATACAGCCGATGTGTCATCACCGGGGCAGAGAGCTTTGAGGAGGAATTGCGCCAGGCCACAGCTGGCGGCCGGCAGGGGTACGACAATGGTGGCGCAAGAACCAGGACACATCGTGCGTTACTGACCTGCACCCGACCCGTGGCAACCAGCCTCCTCACCAGCTTTAATCTTAGAGTGAGGTGGTACAGACAGGGACATGCTGCCTCCCACAGACATTTTTCACCAGGGCTGTACCTGCAGTGCAGCCTGGACAGCACACCAATCTGGGCCCTGATCGGGACCAGTTCCACCATCTCCCTGGTCCGACCTGGGGCGCTGCTCAGTACAGATGCACTTGGACCGCAAGGGTGGGAACCCACCAGGTGCTGTGTCACTACAGCCACTGGTGAGGGTACCAGGGTGGAAGTGGCTGGTCAGAACACAAACCACCCGTTCTGGCTGGCTGACATTCAGGACCTGTGCATCATTGAACTAGATCTGCTCACAGCATGGGGTGTGAAGATTGACACTGCCAACTCTTTTCTCCTTCTGGGGGCTCAGACCATCACGCTCTGTGGCAAGAGCCAGACAAGGAACCAGGGGCCCGCGTGATCGAAGGGCTGGTGCCATCAGCGCAGGCTGAGGATCATGACCCAGCATTCTCACGGGCTCTCCAGACCACAACAGCGATGGCCCGGGATAGTGCAACGGTTCACAGCTTTTCTTCAGATCACTGGGCAACTCTCCCCAGCAATGATGTCATGCAGGCCCTCAGCATGCAGCAGCTTTGGAGCGAGCAGGATGGAGGTCCTGTCATCTCTCGGGTTCGGCAGTGGCTGGACACAGACCAGCGGCCCACCCAGAAGGCTGTGTCTGCACTGGACCCAGAGACCAAGGTCGTGCATTCCCAGTGGTCCAACCTCTGCTGTCGTGAGGGTGTTGTCTATCAGCGATGGCAGGCTCCAGCTAGGCAGCATCGGCTCCACCCCAAGGTGCTCCAGTTGGTCCATGGGTTGCTGGGGGCGGGCCGCTTCGGGGCAAGGAAGACTCTGCAGCGTCTTCAGGCCTGGTTCTACTGGCCGGGGTGTCCTCGGGACGTGAGGCTCCATGTCCACCACTGTGACACCTGCATGGCTCAGAAATGGCCGACTCAGCAATCCCATGCCCCCTTGCAGCTGTATGAGATGGACGGCAAGCCGGGGTTGGATTATTTGTTTCATTTGAGAGAACGTCTGTGCCCGATACATAAACTGGCTTGGGAGACCCAGGTAGCAGCAGGGAGTCAACAGAAGTGAGCATGCAACTCCCGTGTTACGTCCACAAACCTGGCACAGAATGAGATGGATGAGGAGGTTGCACTGGAACACAGCTTTATTATATTACTAGGCACACTACAGAAAACACACCATAGCAGAGTCGTCCTCGGCAAAAGGAAGCCCTCATGGCGGACGCCCCTTAATATAGGGCGGTGTGATGATGCAACCAGAAAACGGCGTCATCACACTGCACTTCATAATGAAACCCCACACAACATCCCCCCCCCCCCACAAAAGAGAAAAACACGCCTAATTAAAACACACTCAAATTTGGAAACATAAACCCACCAAAACCACCACCAAATCACACCAAAATAAAAGCAGGCATAAAAGAACATAAAGAACATAAAATAACTAGAACTAGGACCAGTGGGTCGACTGCCACATGGCCCGCACGGCAAAGTGGTTTATTCTGCCACTCGTAGTAGAAAAGCCATGCTTCTAACTAAACAATTTTCAAAAAGTTCTTAGTCTTACATACACAGTCCTCCATGGAAATGGTGGATCAGGTGGGGAAAAGAATTCAGCCTGAGGGTTTTTGAGGTGGCCCCGTGGTGGCCTCCTCCCTGTGGCTTTGAAGCAGGCTCATGCCCCCCCCCTTCCTGGCCTTTGAAATGTGCTTGTGGCGGCCGCCCCCCGGAGCTGTCGAACCCCCGTGGTCAATCTTCATGATGCTGGGGTCCGGGTCCCACACCGTGGCAGCTTACTCCCGTGGAGCCCCGCTGCCTGGAGCCACCACCCGGACAAGCCGTAGTCTGTTCGCATGCCAAACTGAATCATCTGTCAGCCGAAAGCACGCTGTTTCCAACTTCACCAAGATCCTCAGCGCTGGCTGCAGCCCGGTCATTCGCTGTCCTGGTTTCCCGCCGGTGTGAACTCGAACCCAGTCCATAACTTGGAGTGGCACTTTACTAGGTTTTGTGCGCCATTCTTGTGCTCCCAGTGGCTCTACGTGCTCATTCAGCTCGGGGCCTCCATTGTGCTGCAGCGGTTTTGTTGTCACCATGTTCGCTGCGGACCCTACCCCCTCGTCTCTGTCAATGGCCAAAACTCAGTATGAACACTGAAGGTGTCTGGTGCCTCCCCGGAGTCGCTTGTTGAAATGGACCCTCCACCCGCTAACTTGGTCGCCCCTACTACAGCCGGCTGAGCGCAGGCACTGAAGCCATCCGGTTCCCCCACTGAACTGCTCTCCTCCCGAGAGCATGAAGTGTGTGCTTCGGTGTCGGTTGTTGAAATGGACTCTTCACCTTTCCACTTGGTCATAACTTCCCCAGCTTGTCGAGCAAGGATACAGAAGCAGTCTGGCTCTTCCACTCCACTGTCTGAAGTGTTCTGCTGTGCCGTGTTGTGCGTTGTCCCTGCACCCTTCTGCTGCTGCTGTGCTTTGGGGCTCTCAGCATACCCGCGCACCCCCTCCCACAGCTCCAACCCTGGCTGCGGGGAAAATGGGGGCGAGTCTGGTCGCTGCTCTCCGTCCGTGCCATCTTCACTCACCGCACCGTGTTCACCCACAGTGCTGCGGTCACTCTCTGTGCTCTGCTCTTCAGCTAGCTTGTCATTCTCGATGGGCACGGGTTCCCCGTATGGATGCCCCGTAATATAGGATGGTGCGGTGATGCAACCAGAAGGTGGTGTCATCACACTGCACTTCATAATAAAACCCCACACAACATCCCGCTGCCAGGGGAGGGACTTTGCTGGACTTTTCCCGCCCGGAGCGGAGAAAGGGACTGTTACCAAAGCTGGCGAGCCACTGGCCAGGACCGTGCGTGCTGGTCACCGACAATGGCCACTGCCCTGACGCCTGGACGGATTTGCATTGGACTTTTGAGTTGGACTTATTATTCTGGGGACAGAAACAAGTCCGAGGGGGGCAGTGTAATGCCGGGACTGTGAGAAAGGGGCGGGGATTCTCCCGGCACGCTTTGTGGCACAGAGGATTCAAAGGCTGTTATCTGTGTGTTCTAAGCGTTATTGTTGTGCCATTATAACTGGTTTACAAGACCAGTTGTGATAGTGTTGTTTTCCTTGTATGTGATAGATCATGTGTCTGTGTCACCCTGAGTGAGAGGAGCGTCTGTGTGAATGACCTCCCCTCCGTTCTGTGTAATGAGTCGGTGGAGAATAAATGCCTGTTGTGTCACATAGCCTCTCTCATTATTTGTGCGAACCCCTGAGACGTCACAATATGGTGGGATGGAGGCAGGGAAGTATGGACAGATGGATGGACAAAAGGAGGGAAGGAAAGGGCCTTGGCGGGGGTATGCACTCTCTGAGTGTGTTTCTAGTTTATCATTTCTTTCTTCTTCTCTTTCCTCTCATCCCTGACTGCCCCCCTTCCTAAGCCTTGTTCTGCTGTATGTCTCTTAATATTAAAAGAAAGTTCTTTCTCTCCACTGTCACCAAATGCTTGCTCACAGAAGATCACCTGATCATTTGGATCCTGTCGTTAACAGCCGATATATCTGGATACTTGGGCAGGCATACAGTCCCAAAAAGAGGTCAGCACTGAGTTTGCAGGCTGTCAGACTCACCCAAACCCCACTTCTCCTTCATGCACTCATTCACCATTCTCCCACTTTGAGACACGCAAAGGGCAATATTGTCAACCTTTTACCTCAAATACAGCAAGCATTGTTTATGCTGCTGTCAGCAGATCAGCGGACTCACAAGTGAGAGCCTGTAGAGAGCCAGGTTAATACTATGCATTATTGATCCCACCCTTCTTGGATTATTTAAGAGTGGAAGTGGGATCAACTGAAAATAAACTGCTCAGTTTGAAGCAAGATTTTTTAAAATAAAGTTTGCTGCTTTGTGCAAACTGAGCTCATGTACCCACTCAACTAAAAAAAAAGTCAAAGAATACTTTGATTGCTTTTGTATTGTCTTTGTTCTTGATAAGTACGAGCCACACTGGGAAACATTTCAAATTTATCTTTTAGCAGTTGTGATGCTGCCTTCAAATGGTTCACAAAATGCTGTGTTGATGAGCAGAGATCACCTAAAAGGAGAACATAGGAATTCAAAACAATCCCTGGGTTGCAAGATTAAAGGCTAAGTTCTGCTAGTGTGTTCTGATGAAACCGATGAAGGACACAACATTGGCAAAGGGTATTTTTTTTTTTTTTAGATTTTAGATTTAGTATACTTTATTGATCCCCAGAGGGGAAATTGAGGGTATCCTCAATATTTTTTTTTTTTTTTTTCTGGTTCCGCCGGACCGGTGGCGCCACACGAGTTGGCTGCCTGTTGCAACAGCCTTTTTTTTTATCTTCCTTCTTCTTTCTACACCTTTCACTCTATATATCAGAATCAGAATCAGAATCAGAATCAGATTTATTGCCATTGTTCATGTAGTACACAAACTAGGAATTTGTCTTGGTGCAATGCTGCAACATTAAACATGATAAAATAAAAGAAATAAACTATACATGCAATAAAGTGTAGAATAAGAGAGTAATACTGGTCAGCAGTTAAAATATATTAGCGAGCAGCAGATAATGTGGAGAACCATATAGTGCAGTTGGTAATGCAGGAAGAAAACAGTGATGATTGACATGAGTCTGGTTGAGCTGCTGTACATAGTGCACGAGAGTCAATAAGTCACTTAGTGTTCAGCAGTCTGATGGCAGAGGGGAAGAAGCTGTTCATGTGACGGGAGGTTTTAGTCTGGATGGACCGAAGTCTTCTACCTGAGGGGAGGGGGGCAAACAGTACGTGACCAGGGTGTGAGGGATCGGCTATGATCCGGCCAGCACGCCTCCGGGTCCTGGAGATGTACAGATCCTGGAGATGTACAGATCCTGGAGAGATGGGAGCTTGCAGCCGATCACCTTCTCAGCAGTGCGCACGACGCGCTGCAGCCTTAGTCTGTCCCTGGCAGTGGCTCCTGCGTACCACACGGTTATGGAGGTGGTGAGGATGGACTCGATGATGGCTGTGTAGAACTGCACTAACATCTTGGTGGGTAGCTTGAGCTTTCTCAGCTGCCGCAGGAAGAACATCCTTTGCTGGGCCTTTTTGATGAGGGAGCTGATGGTGGGCTCCCACTTGAGGTCCCTGGTGATGGTGGTGCCTAGGAAGCGGAAGGAATCAGCAGTGGTGATGGGAGAGCCTGTGAGGGTGAGGGGGGGCAGAGGGGTTGTGACTTTCCTGAAGTCCACAATCATCTCCACTGTCTTCAGAGCGTTCAGCTGCAGGTTGTTGTTGTTGCACCAGGACGCCAGCTGGGCCACCTCTCTCCTGTAGGCGGACTCGTCGCCGTTGGAGATGAGCCCGATGAGGGTGGTGTCGTCCGCAAACTTGATCAACTTGACAGACTGGTGGCTGGAGGTGCAGGAGTTGGTATAAAGAGAGAAGAGTAGGGGGGAAAGTACACAGCCCTGGGGTGATCCGGTGCTGATGCTAGCAGAGTCTGAGACAGTCTTTCCCAGCCGCACATGCTGCCTCCGGTCCGTCAGGAAGTCGGTGATCCACCTGCAGAGGGAGTCAGGCACGTTGAGCAGGGACAGCTTGTCCCGGAGCAGAGCGGGGCGGATGGTGTTGAATGCGGAGCTGAAGTCCACAAACAGGATCCTGGCATAGGTTCCCGGGGAGTCCAGGTGCTGCAGGATGGAGTGGAGGGCCAGGTTGACTGCATCGTCTACAGACCTGTTGGCTCGGTAGGCAAACTGCAGCGGGTCCAGGAGAGGGGTGGTGATGGACTTGAGGTGGGACAGGACCAGGCGCTCAAAGGACTTCATGACTACAGAGGTGAGCGCTACAGGTCTGTAGTCGTTAAGTCCAGTGATCCGTGGCTTCTTGGGGACAGGGATGATGGTGGAGGATTTGAGGCAGGACGGCACGTGGCATAGCTTAAGGGAGGTGTTAAAAATGTCTGTGAAGACAGGAGCCAGCTCTTTCACACAGTGTCTCAGGGTGGAGGGAGACACGCCGTCCGGACCAGGGGCCTTGCGCGGGTTCAGTCTGGAGAACTGTTTGAGCACGTCCTGCTCGCTGATGACAAGGGCAGGGGGGGAGGAGGGGGGCGCCTTTGATGAAGTAGGGATCGTGGAGGCTGTGGAGCTGGAGGGAGGGGGGAGTTGGACACAGATGACGGGGTGTCAAAACGGGCATAGTGTTGGGACAGTCTTTGACAAAGGGCTTTGTCATCCTGACCTTTAGGAGCCTGAGGCCGATAATTGGTGATTTGCCTCAGTCCTCTCCACACAGAAGCCGAGTCGTTAGCAGTGAACTGCTGCTGGAGTCGCTCAGAATACACAGATTTAGCTCTCCTCAGCTCTCTGTTAAACCGATATTTAACCTCCCTGTAGCAGCCCCTGTCTCCACTTTTCAACGCTGCTTCCTTCTCCTTCCTGATCTGTCTGAGCTTAGCAGTGAACCAGGGCTTATCATTAGAGTACCTCACCCTGGTGCGCGATGGAAGAATGCTCTCCTCACAAAAGTGGATATAAGAGTTCACAGTGTCCGTGTACTCATCCAGATCATGCGTGGCTCCTTTAAACATGCCCCAATCAGTTATTTCCATGCACGTTTCCAGCTTCTCCTCAGCTTCACTGGTCCGTTTCTTCGTAGTGCTCACAACAGGTTTAGTGAGCTTCAATCTCTGTCTGTATGTGGGAATGAGGTGGACCATCACGTGATCAGATAATCCGTGCGCAGCGCGGGGGACAGCGCGATATGCGTCTTTCACTGTGGTGTAACAGTGATCCAGCGTGTTTATTCCTCTGGTGGGGCATTTAATAAACTGTTTTTAGCGGGGGAGATCGTGGCTCAGATTGCTCTGGTTAAAGTCGCCAACCACAATAACCAGAGAGTCTGGAAAAATCCGCTCCGTGTGTTGGATGTGATCCGCGAGCATGCGCTGAGCTTCGCGCGTGTCCGCGTCGGGAGGGACGTACACAGCGGCGAGGATGAATGAGGCGAACTCCCGCGGGGAATAAAATGGCTTGCAGTTAATAAAAAGAAATTCCAGGGCGGGAGAACAGTGTTTGGAAATCACCGTTACATCAGAGCACCAGCTGCTGTTGATGTAAAAGCAGACTCCGCCTCCTATGGTCTTGCCGGAGAGCTCTGTGTCACGATCAGCATGAAACAGCTGAAATCCCTAGAGGCGCAGCGCGCTGTCCGGTGTGTTTTCCCTGAGCCAGGTCTCGGTAAAACAGAGGGCAGCCGAGGAAGAGAGGTCCTTAAAACGCATCAGCAGTCTCAGTTCATCTACCTTGTTAGAGAGAGAGTTGGTATTGGACAGAAATATGCCAGGCAACGCCGTGCGCGTGCCTCTCCTGCGAAGCCGGACGAGAGCGCCCGCTCGTCTTCCTCTCTTTCGCCGTCTCACTTTTCGAGCCAAGCAATGAACCAGATCGGCGGCAGGAGCTAAAAAAACTGGGAGTAGGTCCGTGGGAGTGAAAGTCCTGATATTTAGAAGTTCTTCACGGGTATAAGAGCTCGCAGACACACAATTGACAAACAAAAACAAACAAAGGGCGCAGCGAAGCACCATGGCGACCACTGTGGGCGCCATCTTGCGCAGAAGATATATATATATCACGGACACACAGATCGCCCCAAAGGTCTCCCGAGTTGGCGGACGGAGCCACTGTTTACAGCAGGAGACGTTACAGCAGGAAGAGCTAGTGCTAGCTAGCACTCAACCGCCACCCGGTGCTAACAGATTGAAACTCGACATACCGGGAACTGTAGCGAAAATGACGCGGGTGCCGGGCTGGAGTTTAGGCGGCGTGCAAGAAATATAAGACAGAATAATAAAGAGCAATGGCAAGAACCAAGCAGACCGCCCGTAAAATCTACTGGAGGAAAAAGCCCCCCAGGAAGCAGCTAGCCACCAAGGCTGCTCGGAAAAACGCTCCGGCCACCGGCGGAGTGAAGAAGCCTCACCGTCACAGGCCCGTGGCTCTGAGAGAGATCCGCCGCTACCAGAAATCCACGGAGCTGCTCATCCGTAAGCTGCCCATCCAACGCCTGGTGAGGGAGATTGCTCAGGACTTCAAGACCGACCTGCGCTTCCTGAGCTTCGCCGTCATGGCTCTGCAGGAGGCCAGCAAGGCCTACCTGGTGGGTCTCTTCTTCGCTAAGAGGGTCACCATCATGCCCAAAGACTTCCAGCTGGCCCGCCGCATCCGCGGAGAGAGAGCTTAGACTTTCTGCTGCACATCCACCAACCATAATGCTCCGCACTGTGTGTCTATATATATATATATATATATATACAGTATATACAGTATATATATATATATATATATAGTAATATGTACATATGTTTACTAGCTGTTCTTGTTTTTTTTCTTGCCTTCTGATTGTTGCTCTGAGTGTTGCTATCCCTGTGCTGTTGCAATCCTGGAATTTCCCCATTGTGGGACTAATAAAGGCTTATCTTATCTTATCTTATCTTATCCACCACCTGGATGGATGAGCAGCCATGCTACGGCACATTGTTTCTTGTTTCTAGAGCAAAATACACCTCAGACTTTTTGAGTTATTGCATAAATGAAAAAGAAAAACATTCTGTTGTGGATCTGGGTGAGTGCTGCATTATCTTGTCATGTTCTACTCTTTGCCTATTGCTCATCAGGAGCTGGGAGGTTAATCAGTGGCAGCTGGTGGACTCTCTCTCACCAGCTGGCGATTATAGTGTGGCTTTACACCTGTTTCAAATTATTATTCAAATGATATTTGTCTCTGATTTCCTAAATAGTCGATGCAAATGACAGTCAGTATAATTTTCAAGTCATCAACCTTTAGAGCATAATTCAGATTTTATTGAACAAACCTCCCAATGATAACTATTTTTTTTTTCAAAAATAAAAAAACCCTCAGAATACACTGGTCCAAATTATTATGCACAACAGAGTTTTAAAACATTTCATTGGTTGTAAAGAACTGAAAATGGTCATTTGTTGAATTTGCAGTATTAGGTCATATTTACTGAAATCAAAAGCTATTTCAATCAAAAACATCTTAACGTGCCAAGTTACATGTTAACATAGGACCCCTTCTTTGATATAACCTTCACAATTATTGTATCCATTAAACTTGTGAGTTTCCACTTGAATTTCTTTGCAAGATGTCAGAATAGACTCCCACAGCTGCTGTTTTGATGTGAACTGCCTCCCACCCTTACAGATCTTTTGCTTGAGGATGCTCCAAAGGTTCTCAATAGGGTTGAGATCGGGGAGGATGGGGACCACACCATGAGTTTCTCTCCTTTTATGCCTATAGCAGCCAATGACACAGAGGTATTCTTTGCAGCATGAGATGGTGCATTGTCATGCATGAAGATAATTTTGCTATGGAAGGCACGGTTCTTCTTTTTGTACCATGGAAGAAAGTGGTCAGTCAGAAACTCTATATACTTTGCTGAGGTCATTTTCACATCTTCAGGGGCCCTAAAGGGGCCTACCAGCTCTCTCCCCATGATTCCGGCCCACAACATGACTCCACCACCTCCTTGCTGATGTCACAGCCTTGTTGGGACATGGTGGCCATCCACCAACCATCCACTACTCCATCCATCTGGACCATCCAGGGTTACATGACACTCATTAGTAAACAAGACTGTTTGAAAATTAGTCTTCATGTATTTCTGGGCCCACTGCAACTGTTTCTGCTTGTGAGCATTGGTTAGGGGTGGCAGAACAGTAGGTTTATGCACAACTGCAAGCCTTTGGAGGATCCTACACCTGGAGGTTCATGGGACCCCAGAGGCACCAGCAGCTTCAAATACCTATTTGCTGCTTTGTAATGGCATTTTAGCAGCTGCTCTCTTAGTCCAATGAATTTGGGCAGCTCAGCGGTACAGTGGTTAGCACTACGGCATCACAGTAAGAAGGTCACAGGATCGACTCCACCCCTGACCATCATGGGTTTGATTGCACTCCTTGACCATCAGTGACCCTTCTGTGTGGAGTTTGCATGTTCTTCCCGCGTCTGTGTGGGTTTACCCTTGGTACTCCAGTTTCCCTCCACAGACCAAAAACATGCAAGTTAGGTTAATTGGAGACTCTAAAGTGCCCCTAGTGTGAATGTGTGTGTGAATGATGAAGGGATTGCCGCCATACCGCGGCTGTCTCATCCATCTAGGTGGGTGCCCTGAATTTCCCTCCGGGATTAATAAAGTATACAAAATACAAAAAAAAAAAGTCTGGCAGAAACCTTCATCATTATGCTTTCATCCGCACAAATTCTCTGTACTCTGAATTAGCCACAAATTTCTTCACAGTATGATGATCACTCTTCAGTTTTCATGTAGTATCTAATGTTTTCATATCTTGTCGAGGCTTTGCACTATTTGACACTTTTTGGCAACAGAGAGGTCCTTTTTCGTTTCCATATTGCTTGAAATTTGTGGCATGCTTAATAATGTGGAACATCCTTCTTAAGTAGTTTTACTTTAATTGGGCTCACCTGGCAAACTAATTATGACAGGTGTCAGAGATTGATATCAGTGATCCAAAGAGCTCTGAGACACAATACCATCCATGAATTTAATTGGAAAACAAGCAAAAAAATGAATTTTTATGACACTAAAATCTTATTTGTATAATAATTTGGAGCGCTGTGTATAAGCTCCAGCCAGTGAATGGACCATCATGTTGACAAACCTACTCCTCATCACATCCAGGAACTGTAAGGTACCAGTGTCTCATTGTTCTGACTACCACTCACCTCCAATTTCAGTATCTTCCTCAGTCTCTTTGCTGAACCTACTTTCTTTCAGTCTGCCACTAGTTCCTCCTTATCTTTGTGTGTTAGTGTAGTAGTCGAGACCAGAGCGTGCATCTAGGTCTTGGTCTCAACTTGGTCTCGGGAGACTCTGATCTTGATGAAGTCTCCACTACAACAGCACTGTGCGCTCACTCAGCAAGCTGCCTTGCTCCTGACTGCCTACTCTCCCCTATTGGGCTTCCCCACCTTGATTTACTCTCCCAAGGACATCCCAAGTAAGGACTCTAAACAATCTCAATATCAACCAACATCTGTGCCCCAGGATCACCAATCGCCCTGCTCCCTTCTCTGTGGGCATTCATCACCTGGAATCCCAGCCTCAGGAAATAGCCCCACATAAGAACTCTGAACATTCACAAAATTCAACACTATCTTCCGTCTGTGGAAAACTCATTACGTGGACTTTCTGCCTCAAGAAAACCAAGAATAAGGGCTAATGAACTCTCACCCCTTATAAACTCTACCTTTTCCTGGCCTCCAACCTTTACCTGCTGGACTCTGCTTGCTTGCAAGTATGCAGTCTCCCTGCAGTCTCCCCTCATACAATTCTTATCGTCAGTTCCAGTCACTTACCGCCCCCGCCCCCCCCCGTTTTCCCACAGGAAAGTTTTCAGAGTTCAGATTGTTGTTTTCAGGTTAGATATCAGTTTCTATTGCTCTTGCAGTAGCTTATTACTGACTTTACAATTTATATCCTGGAATTTCCCCATTGTGGGACTAATAAAGGCTTCTTATCTTATCTTATATATCGGTAGGAATCCTGCCTAGGATTAAATAACGCTACCTTGCATTTTAATGATACTGGTCATTTTCGGTCCCATTCTTATTCTGTTGCTGTCTGATGCAAATTCACACAATGACCTCTGGCCTGATATAAATGAAAAGCTAAACATCCCTTCTGTGACTTGATTTTATGATGTGATATTCACACATATAATATGTGTACAGTGGTGTGAAAAAGTGTTTTCCCCCTTCCCGATTTCTCATTTTTTTGTATGTTTGTCACACTTAAAATGTTTCAGATCATCAAGCTAATTTGAATATTAGACAAAGATAACACAAGTAAACACAAAATGCAGTTTTTAAATGAAGGTGTTTATTATTAAGCAGGAAAAAAATCCAAACCTACATGGCCCTGAGTGAAAAAGTGATTGTTCCCTAAACCTAATAACTGGTTGGGTCACCCGTAGCAGCAACAACTGCAATCAAGCATTTGTGATAAGTGGCAGTGAGTCTTTTACAACGCTGTGGAGGAGTTTTGGCCCACTCATCTTTGCAGAATTGTTGTAATTCAGCCACATTGGAGGGTTTTTGAGCATGATTGCTTTTTTAAGGTCATGCCACAGCATCTCAGTCAGATTCAGGTCAGGACGTTGACTAGGCCACTCCAAAGTCTTCATTTTGTTTTTCTTCTGCCATTCAGAGGTGGACTTGCTGGTGTGTTTTGGATCATTGTCCTGCTGCAGAACTCAAGTGCGCTTCAGCTTGAGGTCACAAACAGATGGCCGGACATTCTCCTTCAGGATTTTTTGGTAGACAGCAGAATTCATGGTTCAGTTTACCACAGCAAGTCTTCCAGGTCCTGAAGCAGCAAAACAGCCCTAGATCATCACACTGCCACCACCATATTTTACTGTTGGTATGATGTTCCTTTTCTGAAATGCTGTGTTACTTTTACGCCAGATGTAATGGGAAACACATCTTCCAAAAAGTTCAACTTTTGTCTCATCAGTCCACAGATTATTTTTCCAAAAGTCTTGGGGATCATCAAGATGTTTTCTGGCAAAACTGAGATGAGCCTTTATATTCTTTTTGCTCAGCAGTGGTTTTCGTTTTGGAACTCTGCCATGCAGGCTATTTTTGCCCAGCCTCTTTCTTATGGTGGAATCATGAACACTGACCTTAACTGAGGTAAGTGAGGCATGCAGTTCTTTTGATGTTGTTGTGGGGTCTTTTGTGACCTCTTGGATGAGTCGTCACTGCGCTCTTGGGGTAATTTTGGTCGGCCGGCCACTACTGGGAAGGTTCATCACTGTTCCATGTGTTCGCCATTTGTGGATAATGGCTCTCACTGTGGTTCACTGGAGTCCCAAAGCTTTAGAAATGGCTTTATAACCTTTTCCAGACTGATAGAGCTCAATTACTTTGTTTCTCATTTGTTCCTAAATTTCTTTGGATTGCAGCATGATGTCTAGCTTTTGGGGATCTTTTGGTCTACTTCACTTTGTCAGGCAGGTCCTATTTAAGTGATTTTTTTGATTGAGAACAGGTGTGGCAGTAATCAGGCCTGGGTGTGGCTAGAGGAATTGAACTCAGCTTTCCAAAGATGTAATAAACCACAGTTAATTTATGTTTTAACATGGGGAGAATCACTTTCACAGAAGGCAATGTAGGTTTGGATTTTTTTTTTTTATCCTTAATAATAAACACCTCATTTAAAAACTGCATTTTGTGTTTACTTATGTTATCTTTGCCTAATATTTAAATTTGTTTGATGATCTGAAACATTTAAGTGTGACAAACATACAAAAAAATGAGAACTCAGGAAGGGGGCACACACTTTTTCACACTACTGTATGTTACAGCTTTATAACCGCGGTCATTTTTAATTAAGTAAATAAAATTAATCTTTTATCCTGAAATAATAAAATGTATAAAAATAATTGTGTAGCCTGCAGGTAAGAAATTGTGTGTCCAGATTTCAGAATATTACCTTTTATAATTGACCTTACAAAGGAAAATTCCTCAAATATTTCTGGAATAAACTTTGTCTGAAATGATAATGTTGTGGAAGTTGCAGAAAAACAGACGGAACACGTGTAAGTCTGTCTGAAAAAACTTTATTAATATTTTTCCACTTCCTCCTTTTATCTCCATCCAAAACGGAAAAACTCCGCCTTCACATTAAAAGATCAAATTTGTGTGTGAGACCAACAACTAATGTCACCACACAGGCCCCCCCAGAACACATAAATAACAACATAAATAAACATGCTGACAAAAAAACAAACTAAAACAGCATGAACAAAATTTTAAAAAAAGAAAATAACTCAAGAGAACCTCTTAGGCAACCTAATTACTCTGCCCCGACGACTGCACTGCGCAGTCCTAGGGGGCGCAACTGTAGCCGGAGCAGACACAACCTCAGGCACAGGGCTGGGAGGGCGCCCCCGCCGAGCCGGGCGGGCTAACTCAACCTCATCGTCACAAAGAACATGAGCGGGCTTCAAACGATCCACCGAAATCCGATCCTGACAAGTCCCCAACTCAACCAAAAAATCCTTATGGCCTGTTTCTAACACCCAAAAAGGGCCATCACAAGGTGCCTGCAGGGGAGAACGATGGGCATCGTGCCGGACAAAAAATATTTAGCCGACATAAGGCTGTCAGGGACGTAAGACTGAGGAAGACAGTGGTGCACAGCCACGGGAACAAAAGCCCTGGCTTCCTCTCGACACTTAGGCCTCTTAACCATACTGGGACCTAACCCTGGACTGGTAGGAAGGAACTCCCCTGGAACCCTCAAGGTCTGGCCGAGGATCAACTCAGCAGAAGAGAAGTGCAGGTCTTCTTTGGGGGCTGAACGCAAACCCAATAAAACCCACGGTAATCTGTCCACCCATCCACTGTCCACTAATGACGCGCGAAGGGCCGCTTTCATAGTCCGATGAAACCGCTCGCATAGCCCGTTAGCTTGTGGATGGTATGCTGTGGTCCGATGGAGTTTAACCCCCAAACTACCAGCTACTTCATTCCAAAGTGCGGAGGTAAATTGCGGGCCCCTGTCAGAGGTAACATCCAAGGGGACACCAAAACGGGACACCCAAGAGGAGATAAATGCCCGGGCAACATCAGACGCTGTAGTTGATGCCAGGGGAACTGCCTCCGGCCACCGTGTAGTCCGGTCCACCATAGTGAAGAGGTGAGTAAAACCACGAGACGGAGGAAGAGGTCCGACCAGGTCCACCTGAACATGATCAAAATGTCGCTCCGGAATCCAAAAAGGCCCCAATGGAGCCTTTATGTGGCGCTGCACCTTAGCACGCTGGCACGCCACACAGGTTGTCGTCCAAGTCTTCACCTCCTTTCTGAGACCCGGCCATACAAACTTGATGCTCACCAACTTAACCGAAGCCTTAACCCCAGGATGCGACAAAAAGTGAACAACGTCAAAAACACGACAACGCCAAGCCGCAGGCACCAAAGGTCGCGGTTTTCCCAATGTAGTGTCACACAGAAGAGTGGCGCCACTGTCTTGAAAGCAGGCATCCTCCAACTGCAAACTGGACTCAGTGGAACGAAGCACCTGCACCTCCGGGTCCAACAACTGATCGGCAGCCATCTCAGCATAGTCCATGCCCAAATGAACAGCAGCAACTGGGGCACGAGAAAGGCAGTCCGCCACCAAGTTGGTCTTACCAGCCACTCGCCGAATGTCAGTTGTGAACTCGGAAATAGCCGAAAGCTGCCGTTGTTGCCGAGCTGACCAAGGTTCAGTGGACTTGGCCATGGCAAATGTGAGGGGTTTATGGTCCACAAAAGCGGAGAATTTACGGCCCTCCAAGAGAAACCTGAAATGCCTTGATGCCAAGAAAAGGGCCAACAACTCCCTGTCAAAAGTGCTGTACTTCCTTTCTGACTCGCGTAACTGTCTACTGAAAAAGGCTAGAGGTTCCCAGGAATTGCCCACCCACTGCTCACAAACTGCTCCGACAGCATAATCGGATGCATCGGTGGTAAGTGCAATGGCGGCCGTGGGGTCTGGATGAGCCAACAAGGCAGCATCAGCCAGCGCAGCTTTAGCCCCGTCAAAAGCACATAACCTCTCATGGGTCCATTCAATGTCCTGATTACCCCTCTTACCCTTCAAGGCCTCATACAGCGGGCGCATAATATGGGCAGCATGAGGTATAAAACTGTTGTAAAAATTGACCATGCCCAAAAACTCCTGCAGGGGCTTGACAGAGGAGGGGCGCGGAAAAGCTAAAACCGCTTCGACTTTAGCCGGGAGGGGTACAGCACCCTGCTGGGATACCTTGTGCCCCAAGAACTCACGTTCTGAGAGCCCAAACTGACACTTCGCGGGATTCACTATCAGTCCATGGTCACAGAGGCGCCTGAAGAGCTGACGAAGGTGCGACACATGTTCCTCCACCGAAGCGCTCGCCACCAGTATATCGTCTAGGTATACAAACAGGAAAGACATGTCCCGTAACACAGAGTCCATAAGCCGTTGAAACATCTGTGCAGCACCCTTAAGGCCGAATGGCATTCTCAAGAACTTGAACAGTCCAAATGGAGTGATCACCGCTGTCTTGGAGACGTCCTGGGGATGGACAGGCACCTGATGATAACCACGCACTAAATCCACTTTAGAAAAAATGACCATCCCTGCCAGACGTGAAGAAAAATCTTGGATATGGGGGACTGGGTACCTGTCGTTGGTAGTAGCGTTGTTAAGGCGCCTAAAATCTCCACAAAGGCGCCAACCCCCATCTGACTTAGGGACCATGTGGAGGGGAGAGGCCCACGGACTGTCGGAACGGCGCACAATACCCAACCGCTCCATATTGGCAAACTCATCAACATATTGGCAAACATCAACCAACAGTCTATAAGCAAACAAAAAATCTGCACCAAGGATAGGGACTGCTACAGATGCTACCACAAAGTCCCAACTAAATTCACGACCGTTAAAACATACATTAATAAACCTGGTGCCAAAGGTGCGAATAGGAGTACCATTAGCAGCGTCCAGTGGAGGTCCATGTCCATATCCCATGACGTCAGCCAAAGAGGGGGGAACGATGCTCCGTTGCGCTCCTGAATCCACCAAAAAGCGATGTCCAGCAGCGCAGTCCTCAATACAAAGCAGCTTATTGTTGGTGCCGATGCACGCAGCTGCTAGCGAGCACCAGCCTTCTCATTTCCCTGTGGCTGGAAAGAGCACGGTGGAATACAGCGCCGAGCCTTCGGTCCAAAACGGCGGTGGTAGAAACACAGGCCGCTCTCTTTCTTACGGCGATCTGAAACTGCGGCCACATCCACCGAGACTTCTCCATCAGACTGCCCAGGCAGCAGTGCATGCACAGACAAATGGCGAGAAGCCAGCAAAAGCCTGTCCGCTTCTTCAGCTAAACCCCGGTAATCCTTAGTACGAATGAGGGGCGAGCTGGCCAGGACAGTGCGCACTGAAGGCGGAAGCTGATGCAGAAACAGGTGGGTGAACAGAAATGAGCTGTCTCCTGAACCAAGAAGTGCCAACATATTCTCTATCAGCTCAGAAGGTTTGCTGTCCCCCAAACCAGTCATAGACAGAAGACGATCAGCTCGCTCTATATCAGAGAGCTGGTACAGCTGCAGAACAGCCCTCTTCAGAGTGACGTACCTGTTAGCGTGAGGTGGGTCCCGGAGCAGTCCCATCAAATGACGAGTAGTGGCAGAATCCAAAGCTGCGACAACATGGAAATACTTCGTGTTATCTGTGGCTACTCCGCGCAGATGTAACTGAGCCTCGACATGCTGAAACCAGGGCTCCGGGTTGTGCTGCCAAAAGTCCGGTAGTTTAATGGTAGCCGCAAAAACAGCCAGTGCGGGAGCTGCAGCGGATACAAATGCCGTGGCGGCGATATCAGAAGAGGTCGCCTGAACAGACATTCTTCAATCGTCGGGGTCACCAATGTGGAAGTTGCAGAAAAACAGACGGAACACGCGTAAGTCTGTCTGAAAAAACTTTATTAATATTTTTCCACTTCCTCCTTTTATCTCCGTCCAAAACGGAAAAACTCCGCCTTCACATTAAAAGATCAAATTTGTGTGTGAGACCAACAACTAATGTCATCACAATGTATTGCTTAGATCATGTAACTTGTATGTAACTGTTTTCATTTCTTTTGTGACCGTACAGTCAAATATAAAGTTGTATCAGGTGTGACACATAATTGTTTCAAGTCTTTATACTTGATTTAAACCTTTGAATCTTTTTTCAGTTCATTCCTAAAACCTGAGAATCTTGACAACAATTTAAAAATTGCTAATTAATCTTACTTGTATTTCTGAATTGATTTAAGGTCATTTCTGAAATTTGCAGAAGCACCCAGGATCACACAGAGTGTCCAGACCCACAATCATCTATAACAGATCTCAACACTCTGGAACAGAACCAGAACCCTGACCCAGAACCATCTACAACAGTTCAGTCATAGGTAACATACAGAACACAGGAACTTTATACTAGTGCATCTCAGTAAATTAGAATGTCATGATTTCTAATTGCAAAAATGTTTATATAAATAAATTTATCAAAGTGAAATAAAAAAGCTTAAAATATTTCACTGTGTGTGTAATTACATTGAGTATATGAAAATTTATCTATATCACCAAACAAAAGTTATGCTTAGGGCACCCAGATAGCCAGCAGCGGCTCTGCTCTTTGGCCTCATCTGTTGTCTTCATGTGATGTGTCCCGCAATTAATCTGAATTTTGTCAAAAAAATGGGAAAAAAAAAGATTTCTCAAAAAAAACAAACAAAAAAAAAACATATCTTCCTTTTCAGCCATGGTCACATTATATCTTGGATAAAGTGACTCCAGTTGCCAGAATAGATGAGTGCCTTCTGATTTTATTTAAAAAAAAAAACAATAGTGTCAAATACACAAGAGCACTCTGAGGCGAATGCAATATCCCCCACCTCTGTTTTCTCTGAAGATCTCAATATATCACTGAAGGAGAGCATTTTACAGCTTTTCCATATAATTATTGGGCAGAACCAAATTATGATAAGCCTATCATCCATGAATATACAACAAATATAGTTGCATACAACCTGTAGTTGCAGGTCAGGATTCCAAGGTGAACCTGTGTAGCAAGTTTGGTGACCCTAGATAGCTTTACTCGTTCTATAGCAATAAGGCACAGGGAATGCCAACCTTGACCTTTTGACCCCAAACCCATAGTCAGAGGTCATGGTCTAAGGGTAAACCTACGTACCAAGTTTGGTGACTGTAGCTTTACTTGTTCTATAGTAATAGTGCAAAGGAAATGTTAACCTTTTGCCACAAAACTGCAAAAATCATCCGATCGGAGCCAAATTACAATTTGTGCATCATCAGTGTATCTCAAACCCTGGTACGAACTTTCAGAACAAAACCACAGGAGGAGCTGATTTTTCAAAAGTGGGAAAGCCGGCCAGCTGGCCCGACGGTCAGACAGATTGCCCTGTGACATAATACCCCTTTGGTCTTTGTCATGGTACTGGTGAAGGATAGCATGTGTAAGTTAATTTAAAAATTAAATTAAACAATTTACAGCCTGGTAGCAAAGCCCATATTTGCTATGAATTTGGTCTGACACAATGGGCCAATATCAGCACAAATTTATTTCAAAAGTCTGGGATAGCAATTGTCCACCTCTAGACTGAATGTGGGTTACTTTGTGGTGATCCAGCCTACAATCAGATCCAAAACTTGCTCCTTGACATAACTGTAACATGAAACTGATGGTTAGGAACTAGATCCATGAATACCGACAATATTGACAATATCCGGGGAAACACCTGTCAGAAAGCAACCTCCAGCAGAACAGGAATAAACGACTCCTTTAGGCGGGAATGGAGTTCAGTGCAAGATGTTTAATCACAGGAGAAAATAAATGCACCTCTGGGGCTGTCAAACACAAAATGTGCAGATAATACAAACAATGAGTAAGGACCAGAGGGAAACTCTGATATTAATGCCACACTGAACAGAAACTGAGGCTAGCATATATAGAGAACTGAAAATTAACGAATGCAGGACAGCTGGGTAACTAATTAGGGTCAAATGAAAACACGTCAGTGGCTGGAGGAATGGGAGGATGATGGGAGAGACTAGGAAACAATAGCTGAAATAAACTGTCCATCCATCCATCCATCCATCCATCCATCCATCTTCTACCGCTTTTCTGGAGGTCCGGGTCGCAGAAGCAGCAGTTCAAGCAGAGAAGCCCAGACTTCCCTCTCCCCAGTCACCTGCTCCAGCTCTTCAGAGAGGATACCAAGGCATTCCCAGACCAACTGGGACACATAGCCTCTCCAGCGAGTCCTGGGTCTGCCCCAGAGTCTCCTCTCAGTGGGACATGCCAGAAACGCATGTCCCACTGAGAGGACATGTGTTTTGTTTTCAAAACATTTGAGCGGCATTGACTCTTATGGACAGCCAGCTGCCTGGCTCAAGGACAAAGTGCCAGACGCTAGACACAACATCTCTTGCTGAAGAGACTTTGTTGTTCTTAACTGATATAAACACCTTCACTCAACACTACACTCATACTGACTCAATAAACTGATGAGAAGATCATTCACTCTCTTTGTGTCTTTGTATACTCTATTGTCTGCTAATTGTGCATTGAGGGCTTTTTTTCTTGTAATCATAATATTGATCATTTATGACCGGTATTCTGACAATCAATGCTTTTTTGCTCTCTCCTATTGTGTTTATCCTTTTCTTCCCTATGCTTTCTGTTCCTAGTCTGCTGGCAGGCGCGTTATCGACGCTGCCGTGTCACCGGAAATGCATGTTGTTTTCAGTGTCAAGTCAAATCCCTCGTATGTTATCAGTTGTTTACTGTTAATGTACTTGGCAATAAATCCTTTTCTGAGTTCTGAGTTCTGAAACGCCTCAAGTGGGAGGCATTCAGGAGGCATCCTGATCAGATGCCCAAACCACCTCAACTGGCTCCTTTCAATGTGGAGGAGCAGCGGTTCTACTCTGAGCCTCTCCTGGATGACTGAGATCCTCACCCTATCTCTAAGGGTGAGTCCAGCAATCTTACGAAGAAAGCTCATTTCAGCCGCTTGTATCCGCGATCTCCTTCTTTTGGTCATTACCCAAAGCTCGTGACCATAGGTGAGGGTAGGAATATAGATTGACCGGTAAATCAACAGCTTTGCCTTAGAGCTTAGCTCCCTCTTCACCACAACGAACTGGTACAATGGCTGCATCACTGCAGATGCTGCCCTGATCCGTCTGTCAATATCTCACTCCATTCTCCCCTCACTCGTGAATAAGACCCCAAGATACTTAAACTCCTCCACTTGGGACAGGAGCTTGTCCCCAACCCAGAGAAGACAATCTACCTTTTTCCGACTGAGGACAATGGACTCGGACTTGGAAATGCTGATTCTCATCCCAGCCACTTCACACTCAGTGGCAAACCATCCCAGCAAGACCTGTAGGTCATTTCTGGATGAAGCCAACAGGACAACATCATCTGTAAAAACAGAGATGAGATCTTGTGGTCACCAAGCATGACACCTTCCGTTTCCTGGCTGCGATTTTGATTGATGATTAATTAATTTGAGTTATGCAATTATTTACTTTGACTTGAAGTAGAATAACCATTATTAGTTTACTGAATTTAATTTAGAACAATTATAAAGCAATGATGGTGCAAACATTTGTTGTCAAATATAGTTTGAATAATTGTGAATTCTTTATCTTTGAAATTTATCAATCTCGCTATTCTCCCTGCTGAGAAAAAACAAAAACAAAAACAAAAAAGGCAAAAGAGTGAGTGTTCCTGTGTGTCCTTTGGGTAAATCCAGGCCATTTTCAAGTTTGGGCAGGAGCTGGAAAGAAAATTCAAATATAACTTGACACTTAGGCTGTGTGTCCACCAAACGCATTTTTTTCCGCTCTAGGTGACTATTTTCCATTCATTCATTCATTCATTCATTCATTCATTCATCTTCTTCCGCTTAATCCTTTTCGGGTCGCGGGGGGGCTGGAGCCTATCCCGGCATCTTTGGGCGAGAGGCAGGGTACACCCTGGACAGATCGCCAGTCCATCGCAGGGCCAACACAGAGAGACAGACAACCGTTCACTCTCACAGTCAAACCTAAGGACAATTTAGAATCCCCAGTTTTGATGCCAATTAACCTAACTTGCATGTTTTTGGCATGTGGGAGAAAACCGGAGAAATTCCGGAGTAAACCCACGCAGACACGGGGAGAACATGCAAACTCCACACAGATCACTGTTGGTCGGGGGATGGGATCGAACCCAGGATCCCCCGGCCAAGGGTGAGTTGCTGTGCTGCCGCAGTGCTAACCACTGTGCCACTCATTGTCTATGTAGTCCAGCGTTTACAGTGCTGAGCGCCCTCGGTGCAGAAACACTCTCGGCGGCGGCCGTTTTTTGTCATGGCGCTCAGGGCGCTCAGAGCTGAAAAAAGTTCTACTTTTCAGAGACTGCAGCTGAGCTCGTCAATGTCAGACCGAGCAGCCAGTCAGAACTGCTGTGTGGGCGGGACATAGGGCGCCGGTACTAGTCTGTACTCAGACTCCTGCTTTCTGTGTCATCATATTTTATATCCAGAGGAGCTAGAAAATGTTTCCTGTCCATTGTTATTTAGAGACTGCTATTAAAAAAAAATCAGTAGAAAGTCTCACCATAGGAAAAGCGGAAGTGCTGACCTGAGAGTGACAAGATTTTGCTGGGATATAGAGCACAGGGTTTTTTTTTTTGTTTTTTTTTTTTCAGAGCGCTGCGCACAAACACTAAAAAAAAAAAAAATGCTCAGGGTGGTCGGATGACAAAAAATGCATTTGGTGGACATGCGGCCTTATTGTTGCAAAACATAAAGATGGCATTGGTTATACTGTAGGTGCATTTCTAAATTGCTGAATGTTCCCGTGAGCACTGTTGGAGCAATCATTCACAACTGGAAAAAACATCATTTTATCATAAACCGGCCACGACCAGGAGCTCCTCACAAGATTTCTGACAGAGGAGTCAAAAGAATTATCAGAAGAGTTATCCAAGAGCCAAAGACCACTCGTGGAGAGCTCCAGAAAGACCTGGAGTTAGCAGGTACTGCTATTTTAAAGAAAACAATAATGCACTCAACCGACATGAACTCTATGCCAGCTCACCTCGCAAGACTCCTTTGATGAAGAAAAAGCATCTTAAAGCTCATTTAAAGTTTGCTGCACAACATTTGGGCAAGCCAGTAAAATACTGAGAGAATATAGTCTGGTCAGATGAGACCAAAATTGAACTTTTTGGATGTCACAACACATACAGTGGCATGTTTGGGGGAGAAATGGCATCGCACATCAGCCCAAAAACACCATACCAACAGTGAAGTTTGGAGATGGGAGCATCATGGTGTGTGGTGTTTTTCAGCACATGGTACAGGCAGACTTCATATAATTGAAGGAAAGATGAATGGACAAATGTACAGAGATATCCTTGATGAGAACTTGTTGCCATCTGCCAAGATGCTGAAGATGAAATGAGGGTGGACATTTCAGCAAGGCAATGATCCCAAACACACAGCCAAGGAAACTGTCAACTGGCTCCAAAGAAGGAAAATAAAGATGTGAGAATGGCCCAGTCAGTCACCTGACCTGAATCTAATTGAAAATCTATGAAACGAATTGAAGATCAGAGTTCATCGAAGACACCCATGGATCCTTCAAGATTTGAAGACAGTTTGTGTGGAAGAATGGGCTAAAATCACTTCTGAGCAATGCCTGCACCTATTTTCTCCATACAGGAGGTGTCTGGAAGCTGTTATTATCAACAAAGGCTTTTCTACTATATTTCTACTATATTTAATGAATTTCACCAACCGTGTTCAATAGTTATTCCCTGTGTCATTCCTCTTTGTTAAATATAACTTGTTTTGTGAACACAGGTGCCTTGATTTCTTTGTATGTATGGATTACTGAGGCTGTTAGTGATATCTGGTGAAAATCTCAGATAAATGGCTCCATCAAAAATATGTTTAATGAGAAAAATGTTGACGTGTTCCCCGCTGTATATATAAAATTGTTTGAGGACACTATATTTTCTTTCATTTATTTGTATTTTTGTTGCACTACACTGAACACGTGTATGGTTTCTCAGGCACATACATTCAGATTTTCATTAGACAGTAAAAGTACAAGTTGTCATCTTTGTTCACAGGGCTCACTGAAGGCAATATTTTCTGTCCTCTGAATGTTTAATGGATGAGACTTTAGATGTCAGTGTTCTTTAGTCTGAATGAGGAATATGTGCAATTTGTGGACAGCCAGTGCAAGTGCATTTTCATCATAATGTGACAATATCCTAGGGATGAAAAATGACAGACTGCAAGGCAAAATGTCATGTAAATGTCAAAGTCCTGGACATGTTGAGTTTGTGAGGGGAAAGTTGATGGCAGTCAGGCATCAACAGGCTTGTCCAGATGAAAATGATTCAGGAGGGGAGATGGTGAATTCCGTAGTGTTCCAGTACAGGCACTCGGCTACCGCTGCTGGTCAGCTGCACAGAAGAATATGTGCTGCCCAGTTCATGCCAAGCTTGAGGCATGTCTTGACTACACTTCAATCACCTGCTGGATTTCTCTTTGTGCCCTTTAACAGTGACATGCAGCAGGGGTGCATGTAGCCCAGGAAGAGGAAACTTTTTACTCTTACCTGAGTACATTTTTGAACAACCAAAATGCACTTAAACTCAAGTACATTTGGTACTATTTGAGTTACTTTTGATCTCACTTTTTGAGCACATCTAATATTGCCAGATCCTCACCCTCCCTTTCCATGGTGTCACCTGGGGACAGGACACAGGTGCATCTCAATAAATCAGAATATCACTGAAAAGTTAAGTTATTTCAGTAATTTAATTCAAAAAGTGAAACAAATATATAGATTCATTACACACAGGGATGTGTTTCAAGCATTTATTTATTTTAATTTTGATGATCATGGCTTACATCTAATGAAAACCCAAAATTCATTTTCTCAAAAAATTCAAATATTATATAAGATCATTTTTAAAAAAAGTGGATTTTTACTAGAAATGTAATGAAAAGTATGTCCATGTACACACTCAAAACTTGGTCAGGGCTCTTTTTGCATGAATTACTACATCAAGGTGGCATGGAGGTGATCAGCCTATGTTACTGCTGAGGTGTTATAGAGGTCCAGGTTGCTTTGATAGTGGCCTTCACCTCGTCTGCATTGTTGGTTCTGGTGTCTCTCATCTTACTCTTGGCAATACTCCATAGATTCTCTATGGGGTTTAGGTCAGGAGAGTTTGCTGGCCAATCAAGCACAGTGATATCATAGTCATTAAACCAGGTTTTGGTACTTTTGTCAGTGTGGGCCGGTGCAAAGTCCTGCTGAAAAATGAAATCCACATCTCAATAGAACCTCTCTACAGAGGGAAGCAAAATGTGCTCTAAAATTTCCTGGTACATTGCTGCACTTACTTTGGACTTGATAAAACACAGTAGACCAACACCAGCAGATGACATGGCTCCCCAAATCAGGTGCTAAGTCCTGTGATTTGAAAATCTTGGTTCCAGAGTCTGGAGGAAGAGTGGAGAAGCACAGAATCCAAGTTGCTTGGGGTCCAGTGTGAAGTTTCCACGGTAAGTGATGATTTGGTGTGGTGATTCGCTCTGCCTGCCTGTTACCTGATTCTCCACAGCTACACGCACACCTGCTCTCCTCATCAGCTGAACTATTTAAGCCATGCTGCCCAAGGTCTGCACAGAGTCGTCTTTCTCCCTGTTCTGATGAGACCGGCACACCACTTCGCCTGTCTCCAGGGATTCCTTCTCTTCATCGTTGTCCTCAAGAGATTCCTTCTCTTCATCGTTATTCTCCAGAGAATCCTTCTCTCCTTCGTCGTTCACCTGGGAGCTCTCACTCCCCAGCGACAAGTAAGCCATCTTCACCTTCATTACCATTCTACGCTCTGCTCCCCTGTGCACAGGCGGAAATCCGTGGTGGTGGACTTCTTCCTCCTGGCTGCGGACCGAGTCCACACTACACCTCAACAACTCCTCCACTCATTCCATCTGCAACCGGGCCTGAAGACGCTGTCTCCCTGGCTGGAGCCTTCGAGGGCAAGCCTGAGCTGTTTACCAACTCGTCGACAGTAAGACCTAACATAACTGAACGTTCTCTCCAGAGTGTTGACACTAATCCTCCCTGTCTCTGCTCCTCCATAGGGTTGCCAGGCTGTGCGGCGCTCTGATTGCCTCGGCTGCTACATTTACACATACATGCATACACTCACACACTCACTACACAATAAAGATAATTGAGTTTACTTTTGAGTCTGTGTCTGCTTACTGGGTCCCGAATCACGTCAGTACGACTCCGTCAAAACGACCCAGCAGACAGTGCCCTAGCACACAAGGTTAACATCTTAGAGGCTCAAGTAGACCAATTATCACACCAACAACAGGTTATACTCACTCAGCTTGTCCAGATTAATTCCCACTTGGATTGCCTGTAAGGTCCTCAGCTCTTTCCTCCAGCTTCGGGTAGTTCTACCGCCCTCGCTAGCTCCCTTCCTGCTCCGTCTCCACCATCCCGGCTGACACCAATTCCCATGCCCACACGCTTCAACGGTAAGCTAGGGGAGGCTAGGGGATTCCTGTTGCAATGTGGGATAGTTTTCCAGTGGGTGCCAGGGGATTTTCCCACCAGTCACAGCCGCATAGGCTATGTAGTAAATCTTCTGGAGGGTCGGGCATTAGCCTGGGCTTACACGGTGATGGCTAGGGCTGATTACGCAACTTT